>CM062933.1:25710000-26910000 GCA_031878705.1 Tapirus indicus
ATTCAGCAAACTCTGACATGAACTAATCTCAGTTTGTGGCATCTCTTTCTAAATAAAATGAATAGTTAGCAGTTGGATTTTCCCTTTTCTACATTTTGGGTCAAATGTTTTTTTTTTCCTTAGGCTTACTCTACACTTGGAAGACAGTACTGGAGTTTTTTCAAAATCTTAGAAGTCAATAAAAGCCTGTCATTTGAGATAGACATCTCTTACAAGTAGCACTGGGTAATGCAATTCACCCAGGCAAACTGTTAATACCTAACTGCTAATAACTAACCTTAACATCCTGGAGTAAATTGTCCTCATAATAAAGGTCCAACCATGACAAAGATTTTTTTTTATTATTATTTATTTATTTTTGCTGAGGAAGATTCATCCTAAGCTAACATCCATGCCAATTTTCCTCTATTTTTTAGTATGTGGGCCACCAGCACAGCATGGCCACTAACAGAGCAGTATAGGTCCCTGCTTGGGAACCAAACAAAGGTCACCAAAGCACAGCATGCCAAACTTAACCACTAGGCCACCGGGGCTGTCCCTTTTTTTGTTATTTTTGCTACCACTTTGAAAAATAAAATATTCTTTTTTTTCCACTTATATTTTCTAAAATATTTGCAGGATTTGCATACTCATAAGATGAACTTGATATCTATAAAATCTAACAGTTAGAAATAAGACTATATCTGCTATCTCTGAAAATGGTGACAAGTAATCCAAGCAATGAAAAATTCAAATATACATTTGCTTTGCCACATAACTACTTCACTGCTGGTCGATACATGAAAGAGGAACCCATACAATTCTGGCTGATGCCCAGCTCCCCAGGAATTAGTGGGATATAGTGCTGGACATGACGTTACCTTGAGTACATGACAGTCAGCCCCTAACCAGGCTCTGATTCACAAGCCTAGGAGGTACTCGCTTTAAGTCCTTGGGTAAGATATGAACTTGTGGTAATCGAGCTATTTTTGTCGAATGTCTCCACTGTTCTTTTTTTTCCCAGTCTTGTTTGACTCTATTGGTGGTGGTGGTACAAAAAACAAAACAAAACAAAAAAACAGTAGAGTGGGCAGCCAAAGCTGCTGATCATCTTGGGATTATTTTAGTGTTTCGGTGTTCAAGTGTGTGTCTGACAGGGCCTAGGAGCAACTACATCAGAAAGGTACTTTTCTGTTTTTTCCTTACAGAGTGGTAGGCAGAGTCTGGAGCTGGAGTTGGCTGTCATGTCCAAGTCTGTTTGCTTTTAAAAGATTTTGTTTGTTTGAAATTGCAAGGGTAAGATGAACTGCAGTGTAAGATGGGCTGTTTTGATATAATCAACTCATGATGCCACTTCTTTTCAATGTTAACTTAAATAATTTGCTTATTTTTCATTCCATCTAAAGATGAGTACCTTACTACATCATATATTAAAGATATGACTATAAAACAAAACAGCAAATGGAGTCCATCTTTGCTTCATTCCAATTTACTCAAACTCTATTAAAATTAAGTAATTTGTAGCCAATGCTTTCTTGATTATAGATTCAAAATGATTAAAGGTGAATAGTAATATATTATACATATCCATAAATTTAATATACTTTTCTTATTAAAAAATCACACGCTGATATGTATTCATTTCAACATTAAGGCTATAATGTATATAATGTAAATAATGTGGTAAAACTATGACTCCATTTAAAAATTATTAGAATTTCATTTTATAATGTAAATTAATTAAAATTAATCATAATCAAAAGTGAAATATAATTCTTGGATCCCATTCTCTTATTAATACCATAAGCAGGCAACTCCAGCCATGTGTATTATAATATACTTATGAAATTTTTGTGTATGTGTAAAAATAAATTTGTGACGACTTAACTGTTTTTTTAATTCTGATTTCCCTTGTTGAGGCTAACTGTAGTCATGGGAGACATTTGTTTATTTATAAGGAAATAATTTACTACCTTATTTTAAAATAAAAACTGGACTAAAACCCCACATCTCAAGGAATGTAAGTAATTGAAATTACTGTATTTTTATACAACATTAGTTTTTTTAAATAGCAAGGTAGACAAGATTTTTGAGCTTCATGCACATGAGAAATGAAACTTTATGTAAAGCTTGTTAAGAAGTGGATCAGAAAGTACGTTAGATCATTTCTTCTAAAACCCACATAACTAACGAGAATATGAAAAACTATAGATGTGGTTTACAAACTAGAGAGATTTTCTTCTTTCTTCTAATGCTATTTTTATAAAGATTTTTCACTCAGTAATATTTAACTGTTACTTGGCACTGTCTCAGGTAGAACTTGAGTCTCCTGTCACTATATTCAAACACAAGTGTCCTAAGAGACTGCCTGTTTTCTGAAATTAGCTTCTGCTTTCCCAATGGTTGTCGCTTGCTTACTAAAATATATGTAAATCTATGATTTAAGCCTTTATTACACAGTGATTCCATTCTGCCACTGTGACCAAAAGTACTGACTGCTGATTGAATTCTCTGTATTCGTTTCACCTTTCCCCCCCAATCTCTGTTAGGTTCTGAGCTCATGCCCAAAGCACTCTCCACCAGGATAGTGGGAGGCATTTGGTGGTTTTTCACACTTATCATCATTTCTTCATATACTGCTAACTTAGCAGCCTTTCTAACAGTGGAGCGCATGGAATCCCCTATTGACTCTGCTGATGACTTAGCTAAACAAACCAAGATAGAGTACGGAGCCGTGGAGGATGGCGCAACCATGACGTTTTTCAAGGTAAGTCCTACTGGTTATCTAAAATTGATGTATTAAAATGATAGACTGCAAACAAACCAACCTCTCTCTCTTCATGAATGTAAGGGCATAGCAGTACTGTTCTTTGTGCAGAATAATCAATAGCATATACCTCAAGGGGTGGAGAGAGAAATAACCAAATATATGGCCATCAAGACAGAACATTTTCATACTTACAAATGGCAAAGAGTTTTGCTTTAAAAGTATTTTGTTTTTGTTTGGAGGAAAATCTACCCAAAGGAAACATTATATTTTTTTCAACAAGGTTTTATCTTTGAATGTAAAAGAAGAGGAATATATTTATTAAAAATTAAATTGTAGTAGATTCAGACTCTACAAGTCTTGGTTATTTCCAGAAGAATAGAATGATTACATGTAAGAATATTGCCCATATATTTATTTCTTTCTGTTAAGATGAGACAAGGTTTACTTGTTCAGAAGCCTACAGAAAAAGAAGGGAAATAAGGGCTGGTAGAAACAATCAGAAACAGCTCTTGTTATCTGTATATCCATCCATCTAATATTTTGGGAGGCATGGAGTCTGAAAATGGGCTACCCCACTGAACTCACAATGGTTTCCAGAGGGACGGCCCGGTGGAATATTTAAATGGAAACTGTGCTTGTAACTAGTTCCAGGCATTCAGAGTGCTTTGCCCTCCTCTTTGTTATTCCTCTCTTCTGCTTACTCCAGCTGGTCTCACTGGCCCAGAGAGACCAAATGGGGAGATTTCACCTGCGGGGGTCAGTATCACTTCATAACTCCTTTTGTATTTTACCAAGTATTTTTATATTCTTTGTAGGTTGGGCAATATTTAAGCATTGGTGTTTTCCTTCACTAGTCACACAAATGCAATTTGCAGTTCAAATGTGCAGTAGATTTTTTTTTAAATAATTGACAAGCTATAAAATAAATTCTTTAATCAAACATTTATCGAGTATCTATTGAATACCAGAAATTGCACTACACGTTTGGTATTTTAGAGCAGATAACATCTAGTCCTCACTTTCAAGACTATAGTTTAGTTGGAGACGCAGAAGACTAAATCAACAATCATAGAACTAGGTTTTATGTGACTTAAAACAGCAATTTTGCCAAATAATTATGTAATTTTCTTTGTAAAAGTTCTTACCACACTAAATCGACTTTTTGGGGGGAGTTCTGGAGGGCACCAAATATCCAAAGAATGAGATAGATTTGATTGTTTAGTCAAATCTATACACTTAAAATTTAATTATTTCTAAAGTGAGTATCTCATATGGTTAGATTAAAACTTGGATGCATATTTTACATTTAATTGGAAAATCATTATTATTGAATAACCAAATATGAGCAAAGCATTATGATCAGTATGGTGCTATTTGACTATACTAATTGCAATTGATCAATTTTCTCCAATTGAATATTTATAATTAGTAGAGAATGCTTTTCTTATAAAACTTTTTTTTTAAGAAATCAGCTGTTGGAAATGCTAAATGCACATGGTCAGTGTCAATAACTTTGCAGGGAGTGAATATGTGATGCATTTAAATTATTACAGTGTCCAAGGGACTTTTGAAGTTGAGTTTGTAAAATAACACAAATAAAGTACCTAACGCAAGTGATTTGATACTAGAAGTGATTATTTCTGTTTCACAAATCCTTTAGAGTTTTAATTTCATTTTTATTTTTCAGAAGACTCAAATATCTTAAGGTTTAAAACTATTATATAGTATGAGCAAGGTTTATCTCTGGAAAATCAATTTGAAAAAAAAAATCTCTTTTTTTCTTATCTTTAAGCTTATTTTCCCCCTTTTGTGTCTTTCCAATCTTCTGTTCTCTCTTTTTCTTCTTCTTTTTTTTTTTTTTTTGGTTCAATTGCTGTCTGCAGTGTCATTTTTGCCTACCTTCATTTTTCCTTGCTACTGACTTTTCTTTTTACTCTTTCATCTCGTTTTTCTCTCTCTCACACAAGGGTGCCTCTAGCACCCAGAGAAAATTGACATGAAACAACTTTCTGTTCCTAACAGCACAATCTTTCTTTCTGTAAAATGAAGCTTTCTGGAATGTATACTAGTCACAATAAAAACCACACAGTGATAATCACTAAGTTGACAATTAGGTTATGTTGATAACTTTATCACGTGCTGAATTCTTACTGTTGAAATTAGAAAAAAAAATTAGAATTTAAAAGGATACATTAAATGTTGATTTTTCTTTAGTTATTTTAGTGAAGCCCTAAATGATACTAATTTCAACCTCATATTTTGGCTTGTTAAACTACATGCTTATCCCAGCCATGGGTATGAAATTAAAAAAGAAATCCCTAGAAATCTGGAATTGAAGTAATTACATGCTCATTTTGCAACTCTACAGTGAACTAGGGATTATTGTGTGCAGTCTATTTACATTTGATACCATTTTATTTCTTAATTAACAGCAATACATACAGACACTCTAGGAAGCACCCTTAAGGCATTGATTTCTAAAGGAATTTCCATCTTGCTTTTCCTAATTTAACAAGACCCTGCTGTTAGCTGATTGTTCTGGAATGCTCAGTTCCAGAAATTATTTTAAAGAATGGTATAGTTTTGTTACTACAAGCAAGAAGAGCTGGCTCAAGATACTTAGCCCTAAAGGGGGTAAGTCCTCAGTATTGCAAAAACACAGTTATATAGCCATTCTGCAACATTAAATAATTCCTTTTCCAAAGAACATGTTTGACTTTGTTCTTTGAGCTTACAAGTCTATTGTCTTCAAGAAGAACTCTCTTCTTTTCTTCTGTAGCCGTTACACTCCACACACATTCTTCCCAAGGATAGATGCAAAGCCATGACTGGCAAAATAACTAAAATCGAGCAGGTGGCAGTTCTTCAGGGTTATTTTATGTAAACAATAGAAAACTGTATGGCATCACCAATATGTTCTTCATCATATTTAGATAATAAAATGGCTGTGGGCCCAGAGAATTTGTTGGAAAATAATAAAGGAGGAGTCAAATCTCAGTCTCAGAGTCTGGGAACTTGGTGTAATAGAATTGAAATCTCACCCCAGGGCTGAATATTATACTAAATGTTACCAAGCAACAAGCACATTCTTTTCTCCCTGAAATATAAAGATTAGGAGAATGAATACATATAGATTACATGCTCAAAAATAACTCAACTAGAGCCTGTAGGTGTTATGATATCTTGAGAATCCCTATATTGTCAAAGTGGGTCGTGTGTTTTACAAAATGATGCTGAATCACTTTGTTTCTGTGCAACCCATGACTCAGGTTTTCCAATTTCTACAAATTCTTCTCTGGTTTTGGTCTACCTGGAATCTCTGGCTTTGCCACATGTACTAATATAGTCCGCTAAATATGGAATCAAAGGAGATACATGTCCTCTTTTATGGTTATTAAAAAAAATTCGGCCACACATTAAAAGTACATTTAAATGGTATCAAATATCTAATGTAAGTCACAATACTTTTGAGACCATAGAGTACAGTTTAGAGTAGTTGTTAAGAGTGAAAAAAACTATGGAATCAGAGAAACCTGACCTTAATTTCTGGCTCCACCATTTATTGTCTATATTTAGATAAGAAACTTGCCCCTTGTGATCCTCTGATTCCTCATGTCTAAATTGGAATGACTAACAGGACCAGTCTCACAATACTTTTTGCATATTAAATGAGAGCTCTACATGATATGCTAAGCACCTAGTGAAAGCTTGATAGCTATTCTATATTAGCATTACTAAAATACGTGGCTAATTTTTAAAATTCAGAATTTAGAACGATTTTAAACATAGTCAGGTAAATTATGTTTCTATGACCCACAATTGGATAAATAATTTTCAAATAGATTTAAAAAGAGATCACACCATGTTTATCTAATTTAAATTGCTTTGTTATGAACTTCTGATTATTGTTGTCATGAAAAAGGAATTTTAATTTGATAAGTGAAGTAAATCTTTGGATCAGTTTTCAGAAGCTCTTTTCTAGACAATATTTTAAATAATATATTGAAGTGCAATTAAAAATTCTTTTGGGAATTTATGCCAAATCACAGGTAAAGGAAACTTTAAATGAAAAATATACAAGATAAAAAATATTCAATCTCAACTTTAACTTTTTTTAACCTCATGATTATGATGTCCTATTTTAACCAGTTTCACCATGCATCTTATCTTCTCAATCATATTGTGTGGGTGTTCAGTTGTATGATATCAAGTTTTTATTCAATAAATATTTACTGATCATCTCTTATATGGCAGGAATTGTGTTAAATCTTAGACAGATACTCTATATCTCCAAGAACTCCCAACACCTGCCCACTCTACCTCCTATATATCTTTCTATTTCCTTTACTGCTATCCTGGTTCAGATCAGTGTCATCTCTGTCCAGCATTTTGCAGTAACCATATAACTTTTCTTTTCCCAGTTTTGTCCCTATTGTTCTCCACGCTGCCGGCAGAGTAACTTAAAGCCTTCTAAAACTACCCCCCTCCATTTGCTTTAGGATAAGAACCAAGCTCCTTAGCAGGTTTACAGGACGACGTGGTCTGGCTTGTTATTTTTTAGCCCCTTGCTCTCACCTTCTAAACTCTAGCCAAACAGGTTAGATTTTAGTCCCGTGTTGTATCACGAGTACATGATGCACTTCCTTCTACAATGCCTGTTATGCTTTTTGTTTTTTCATCTCTGTCCTTCTCTACCAACCTAATTGGTTATATTTTCTTTATTCCTTAGATCCTAATTCATACTTCAATTATTCCAGGCAAGTTGTTCTGATCCTTCCCCTATCCAAATCACCCAGTCTGGGTAAGGTACTCCTTTATATTCTCTGAGCACTTTTTACTTCAGTTATCATTCACTTATCACCCCACACTGTGTTTGCTTGGTTCCTCTGTTTCCACACTACACTGTACAGCAGGGGGACAGGGACTGAATCTATATCATTCACACTTGGATCTCTCGTCCCCAGCACAGAATTTGCATATGGTTTGGGCTTTATCAGTCATCAATTGCCACAATAATATTGCTTAATAAACAACCAAAAACTCTTAGTGGCATGTAACATAAACCTTTATTTAAATTACAAGTCAGCTGTCGTACTCCTAGAAACTTGGAGGCCCAGAGGCTTGTCAATATTTTGAACAGACTCCATTTCTGTTACACAAAGGTGACAGTGCTTTTGCCAAAACCATTTCTGCTAAACCTGTGTGGCCTTTAAATGTATCCAGCTGCATCTATTTGTAATCTAAAAACCACACCCACAGTTCGTTTTTAAGAGGCGCTGCTCTCTAGACTTAATCATCGCTACTTCGGGCTAGAAACCCTTTATCCAGAGGAGAAAATCTACAAGCCATTGCCTTAACTTTTTTAGAGGTCTTAACATAGTACCTCAAGGCAACAGGCTTAATTTGATCTTTGTTTAACACTGACGCCATCTTGAAACAATTTTGAGAATTTCTACCGGCTTGAGACACTGAAGATTAGAAACAGTTTTATTACCCAACCATGCAAGGTCTAACTCCTCTAGATCACCTCTAAATTCTGTTTGCAAACTACCTGGTTCTTTTAAATAATTTCCTCTTCCTCCTCCTCTTTGTCGTTCTTCTTGTTGTTAATATTCTCTCTCTTTCTTGTGCTACCTTATATGTAGCTAGAAGTAACCAGCTGATATTTTGTTATTTTGTCTGGGTATTTCTTTAAATTATTAGTGTGTTTTCTATCTTCTGAGTTACCACAAGGCATACTTTTAAAATATTGTTTCCCCCTATATTCACAGATTCTCATTTTCCCAGCCACCTCTAATGATTTTATTGTCATTTGCTATGTGTGCGCTAAATCTTTAGGTTTTCTTTATGGCAACAACTCACTTCTTTAACAAATTCTGTACAGTTATCCATTAGCACAATGAATATTGCATTCATTGATGGAACACCTATGATACAAGGTTTAGCTAGAATGTGTGATTACTTTCAAAATTTTGCTATTCTGTAGAGAGCTAAAAAGATTTCTTCCAAATATCTAGCCCTCAATGGCATTTCCATTTTGTAATCTTGGGTTAAAAGTCAATTTATCTGAAATTGTTGGTTATGGTGTTGAGAATGCAAACAAGTAGATTAATCCATCTTGGGAGGGAGGAAGTTTTATCTTTTGGTATCTATCAAAAAAGACGTTTTGTTTTGTTTTATTTGTGCATAGTCCCCTCTTTAGGAGAACTCCAAGTGCGTTCTAAATGCAGCTCATTAATCTTCACAGCAACCGGTAAGGAAAGTAGGAAGTAATTATCATTATGCTCATTTAACAGATGAGGAAACTGGGCCATGGAGAGGTTAAGTGACTTATTAATTATGAAGGCAATAACCAACGGACTCGTAGTATCCACAAAAAAAGTAATAGTCCAAGATATCATGGCATAACCATCATTACTCAGAAGAGCTAAGTGCATTAGTCATTTTGGCTCACCCACATGACCTCAACTGTTTGATCATATTAACTTCTAAATCATTTGCCTTATGCCATTGGGGCAGGTACAGCTATAACATGTTCTTTATAGTCTGCTGCTTATTCTGAGCTTATCAGTTCAGTGGTCCTCTAAAATTAAATTATGCTGGGGTGACAGTATAGGTTTTTAAGCCTGAACTGCTCATGTGGCATACCTTTAATGATTTTTTGAAAGCTTGAGTGATTTTTGCTTCTTAAATGCCAAAAAAAAAAGGTAATCTTTGAGTTGAGGGATAGAATGTAAAAATGTGGCAGTTTATTACATCTACTTAATAACTAGATTTGGAAGTATACCATTCATTAAATATTTCTCACATTTTTAAAATTTCCACAAAACATAATTTCTGTTTGTTTTTTTTATTTAGAACAGAGGTGATAATGCAAGTATATTTACTATGAAGAGATTTACACATTAGAAAAGGAAATTCTCAAAATGACTATATCTATAGTGTACTTTTCACATTGAAAAGTGTTTTCTGAAATGAATGGTTATTTTCCTCTTGCTATATCAGTGGTAAAACATTTTGAAAGTTCCATTTTGCCTATGCAGAAAATTGACCTAAAATACTTTTCAAATATGAGAAAGGTCATCTAAACTTACTTTGGAATTTTATTTTATTTCCTTTATGTTTTATTGAAATGTAGTTGACATATAACATTATGTAAGTTTAAGGTGTACAATGCTTTGACTTGATACATTTATATATTGAAATATGATTACCACCATAGTGTTAGCTAACACCTCTATCACGTCACATAATTACCATTTCTTTTTCGTGGTGAGAACAATTCAGGTGTAGACTCTTAGCAACTTTGAAGCTTATAATATAGTATTATTGACTATAATCACTATGCTGTGCATTAGATCTCTAGGTCTTATTCTTTAAATGCCTTTTATATTTTATACAACAAATTCCAAGTTATGTATGGTCATCACAAAGAAAAGGTTCAATAATTATTTTTGGTCCATGGATAGAAATTAGGTATATCTTTCAATATATACTATATTGACTGTGACACAGTACTTCAATAAGTACAAGGATTATTTCTTAAATTTTTGTTCATGTAAGAGTTGCCCTGTTTATTTAGGTGTTACTAACTTGCCACATAGCTTTGTTTTCAGGTCATTTTTATTTACTTGGAGTCAGTTTATGCTTAGTAAGGATACCCTCCTTTTCTCCTCAATAATTTAGGGGAAAAAAAAGATCTCAAATTTCAGCTTTGGGTCTCACATGGAAGATATTGTCTCTGTGGCTATAAACTAATTTAAAAATGAAATATTAACATGAGCATGGGTGTATTGGCATCAAAATTTTTTGTGACTAAACTTTTGATTTGTTGATAAGTTGTACCTCCGTGTGTATCCATCATAAATTCCAGACCACAGAACAGCAAAGTTTGCAATACTGACTATTTTATCAGGATCCCTAATTAAAGCACTACTTCAACTTATGGGGCCAGTCTTTTATCTATGAAAGTTGTAAAATATGTGGCTGTGCTGCCACCAATAAGGTTGTATAGCATGTATGTCACATAGAAATATGGTCTTGTCCATGACAGGCAATCATATCACTTTGTTAAATAAGAAGTTAGTCTTGATTTTCACATCAGTTTTCCTTTTCCAAGGGATAAAGTTATTTTGTCCTATTTGAGTATGTCATCCACTAAGTTTTAAACATCTTTAAAACATCCATTTGTCTGGGTCAGTAGTCTCAACTTGTGTGTGGATTAGAGCATTAGACTCACTTGGGGGAGCTCTTAGAGAATACTGAGGGCCAGGCCCCTCTCCAGGCCAAGAAATTAACCATATCTTGAGGTGGGATCCCAAGCAGCTGAGTTTTTTTCTTTTTCCTTTTCAGTGATTTTTTTAAATTGTGGTAAAGTATATTTAACATAACATTTATCATTTTAATCATTTTTAAGTGTACAATTTGTTAACTATTCACAATGTTGAGTAACCATCACCCCTATCCATCTCCAGAACTTTTCACATCTTCCCGAACAGAAACTCTGCACCTGATCAACACCAACTCCCTGTCTCCCCCTCCTGCTGCCCTGGCAACCACCATTCCACTTTCTGTCTCTATGAATGTGCCTATTTTAGGCATTGCATATAAATGGAATCATACAACATTTGTCCTTTTGTGTCTGGCTTCTTTCATTTAACATAATGTTTTCAAGGTTCATCCATGCTATAGTATGTATTAGAAATTCATTCTTTTTTGTGACTGAATAATATTCCATTGTGTGGGTATACCACACTTGGTTTATCTATTCATCTGTTGACTGACTCTTGGGTTGTTTCCACCTTTTGACTATTGCACATAATGCTGCTATGAATGTTGGTGTATAAGTATCTGAGTCCCCGCTTTCAGTTCTTTTGGATATGTACCTAGGAATGGAATTGCTGAATCACATAGTAAGTCTATGTTTAACTTTTTGAGGCACCTCTAAACTGTTTTCCACAGCAGCTGCACCGTTTTACATTCCCACAAGCAATGCATGAGGGTTCCAATCTCTCCACATCCTCACCAACACTTTTTATTTTCCCTTTTTTGTTTGTTTTTTTGATTATAGGCATTCTAGTGAGTGTGACGTAGTGTCTCATTGTGGTTTTGACTTGCATTTCTCTAATGACTAATGATGTTGAGTGTCTTTTCATGTGCTTATTGGACATTTGTATATCTTCTTTGGAAAAATGTCTAAGTCCTTTGCTCGTTTTTGAGTTGGGTTGTTTGGCTTTTTGCTGTTGAGTTGTAGGAGTTTTTTATATATTCTGAAAATTAATCCCTCATCAGACATCTGATTTGTGAATATTTCCTCCTATTCTGTGGGTTGTCTTTTCAGTTAGAGCATCTGAGTTTTTTATAACCTCCTCTGGAGTTTCTAATGTGCAGGCAAGTTAATTTAATTTGAAATTTAAAAAATTTCTTCATCATTGGCATCAATAGTTATTAACTGATTGCATCTACTTCCATTTCTTTCATATTAGTATGGGCATTTTTCCTTTCTGAAACCCAGACTCCACAAAATGTCAGACGGAGGCCTGAAATGATAAATCTGCTGAAAACATTCTTACTTCTTTCAAATTATTTACCTGGATTGTGTTTAAAGGCTTTTTCAACAGAGATTTACTGACAGTAAATAATTTAATTACATCTTCATTTCTGACACCATTTCTGGAGGTCCCCCAATAGATATGCATGAGAATTGTTATGTAGCAGGGTGAAGAAGGTTTTTTTCCTTTCTCAAAGAAGTATGGTGGGGTAAATCCTGACTTTTCCTTGTGTCTCTGAGTAACAGTTGAAAAAATTATATGTTCTATGGGATTTGGGAAGTGAGTGCATTCACCTTTCCTTTGTAAGCCTTTCTTGCAGGTTTTTCTACCATGGAGGAAGGGAGGTGAAATTAGATAAGAGACCCATAAGACAGCATATTGGAATCTTGGAGACCCATAAAGGTGTTTTAGAAGGACTGTATGTGTGACTTTTCTGTTTACCTAATGGGGAGCAGATTAGGAAGAGATGAAGTACCCTACTCTATAGATATGTGTTGAGTTAGGTCCTGAGCAATAGTTTGAGATTTGGACTCATGTGGTTTTCTTGCCTGAGCTTATTGTACTATCCTGTCATATTTGGTGAACTACTGTTCACTCTTTCCTTATCGTGGGAAAAAAATTATACCTATATTAAATGATGGGAATAAATTATCACACAATTCTAATTTACGTCTTCTTTTGTGTCACTTGAGAATTCCTCAATATCCCTCTGCAAATCTAAACTGAAACAAAATGCTCCTCAAACATGACATTATACTTGGACTTGAGTGATGGGAAATTGGATATACTTAGGCTTCCAAGACAAAATCTGTTCTTGCTAACTTGCTTGCAAGTTACTAATTAGGTAAAAACTCTATGGCTATTTAGAATAAATAGAAACTTTATTTTGAACATTTTGTTTGTTTCATGTATTTAAGTGTGTGGATAATTTAGTTTACTGTTTTAATTTTTCCACACACTTTAATGAATGAAACCAAACTTAAAAGCTTTATGTAATTGAATACCAGTATATCTGAACAGTCAGTGTAGTTAGTGGTTAATACTGTTACTGAAGTTTTTATCTGTTTGTGTTGATGTTCTCTTCATTTTCCATCAGACACCTTTTCTAGAAATCTAAAATCAATATCTCAGCAAGGATTTTTGTGGCCGTACGATTTCTCTCACTCTCCCAAATTATTTTTATTTTTTAATGGTGTTAAGATATTGGTTGTGGTAATGGATTACTGTTAACATTAGGTTAAATGATAATATTTTGTTCAATAAAATGAGGCCGGGATTTTTAAAGTATTATTTTATTAGTGTGTAATATGGTTTTGATATTAATTAGTCATGTTTGAAATAAACATTTAAATCAATTCTTTATTAAGTATTTAATTTATTGGCACCTTAAGGGGGTTATTTTTTTCCAGAGGGATTGTTTCCCTCCCCCATCCTCCTCTAACACACAATTTATTGTATGTGAGGCCTGATCCTATGTTTATTACAGGGATTTGCATAAGGCCTACAGGAAACCAACACCATTTTACTATGTTCCCATTGCAAGAAATAAAATGGTGCCTTTGAGTAAAGCTGTTTCATCAGACACTAGCTTAGCATGCCAAGTTACAGCCATCAATGGTGAAACAGCAGATGTGAAGGCTAGTTGGCATCAAAGCATATGAATCGAAGACTTTCCTCTGGGAAAGAAAGTGCTTCATTACACTTTATCTGTACCAAGAACATTGGTTCTATCAAGCTGTCTGAAAATTAGAATATGATGGGTTTTATTACTCTAGCTCTGCCAGAGTGAATTCAATAGTTAAAAAGTAAGTGATAATGCTATTTGGGGAATTATAAGAAGTGATTAAGAGTTTCACTGTATTTAAACTTGGAAGGAGAAGCAACTTTTATCTTAGCTTCACTAAAATGTCTGAGGGACAAAAGTTTAATCCCTCTCTAATGGTTACAGTTTCAATATGTACCAATGAAACTTGGGGGCACTTTAATGGAAGAAAGAAGTTATGTGTTTGACTGAAGTGTAAAATCTGAGAAATATGTTTTAATTGCCTTGAAAAGCAAGTGTGTAAGGCTGATGTCATTCTAGGATACACTATGGTCTCTCCCTCCTCTGCTATCCCTCCTCCACTCTGTGCAGGGACAACTCTTGCTGTTTGTCAAGTCAGGATGGCAGCTCAAACACCTCCTCACACCTCATCAATCTTAGGAGAGAGGGCCCCACAGGGAGTGAGAGAATTCGAAAGTCAGTTAATAGAGTGATGTTGAGCTGGCATGTGAAGTGCTGGATAATGGATAATAGTTGTCACTGTAAGAGTTTATAGCCACTGGTTAGGCAACAATTTGAAAGGAATTCAGGAAAAGCTTATTTTTGGACACAAAAAAATAGGCTGAGATAAATATTATCAAAAATTTTTCATTGAAAAATCATGTTTTATTTCTCATATAAAAATAATTAAAATGAAAATTCCATTTTTTCTATATAATAGCTGAATAAAAGCATCATTTAGTATTACTAAAACAAATGTACAAACAAACAAAAAACTCAGCCTCTCTTCTTTGTAAATTCTTGGAGGAAATTATATTTATTGACATTGTGACTAAGAAAGATCTATTAAAAATGCTTACTGTCTTGTTTTGGGTGGAGGAGTCAAAATTTAGGGTATCAACAAAGACATAGTATACTTATTCCTTTAGATTGTCCATTAATTACAGAGTGAATACCCTGAAACTTGTACTTAATGCAGAATATCTGTGGTAGTTAATGTTTTTGATTTTTAACGCACCATGATGTCTTTTTAGGGGGGGAAGCTATTATTGCAAATGCATTTTAAACTAATTAGCATCTTTGGTTAGCTGAATTTTCTTTCACTCATTTGTTTTCCCATCCCTTTCCAAAAGTTCACATAGCAGTAATATCACTTTGTTGTTTGATATTAAGAGCTGATTGAAGACATCACATGGTTCTTTTACTACATCGTAAAGCAAAATAAGATTTACTATTACTTCCTGCTGCTGCCATCATGATGCTTAGACTTTTACTTAAAAACAACACATAACTGTGTTTCCCTCTTGGGAGCAAACAAAATGTAAGGTCGTGAGCTCTTCTGATACTCAATGATCTTATCACTTCATCATGCATATTTACAGGTAGCAAAAGACAACTCATAAATCATCCCTGGTTTTTTTATATCCTTTCCCCAACCCCATGTAGACTGGAAAAAAGGATAAACTAAGCTTTAGAGCTCGTTAATAGGTGTTGATAATTCCAAACTAAATGTAATAGATTCCTCAAAAATATTGCTTTAAAAATATGACTAGATTAAACATTAATGCTAAATGTCTTAGTCTTAAAGGGGTCAGATTCTGAAATAACTCGAATTCCTCTTTTTGCTGCGATATTAGTGACTGTGGCAGTGCCTACAGTTGTTTAAATGTCTAATACATACTGG
This sequence comes from Tapirus indicus, assembly GCA_031878705.1. Lineage (NCBI taxonomy): Eukaryota > Metazoa > Chordata > Mammalia > Perissodactyla > Tapiridae > Tapirus > Tapirus indicus. The sequence goes on from CM062933.1 coordinate 25,725,747, forward strand.
TGAGCACTTTCATTGACTTCCTGTATTCAGAGAAATTCTTTAATAGTTTCATAAATAAAAAAACTTTCCAGATGAGTGAATGTGTCTGTATGTGTGTGCAGCTGCATGAGTGTGTTCTGTAGGAATAAGACATGCTACCATAATTGGAGTTAAATTATGGATGATTACATAATTTATTTTTCTTATACCCAGTTTCCATATTAAATGTTTTATTGGAAGAATAGTTCAGGGTTGGCAATAAATTGTGCTTTTGTATTTCCTGACAGCATTTGAATAATCCTTCTGATTGTTATTAGCCTATTGTATACACCATAGCAAAAGTGGAGTTCAGTGAAAAGATTTGATTATCTCTTAAGGTAGGTGTTTCATTTATTAAATATTGTAATTACAGCTAATTAGAGGCTACACAATAAATTAATTTGCTTTGTAGGTCCCTTGACTGTTTTCAGAACACTATGAGTTCATGCTTCATTTTAATTTATTGCAAAAACAATTAAATAAAGACCAAAGAATTGGAAAGCAGCATTAATAATGGATATAAAAGATTGTTGAGTCAATGTAATGCAGCTTAATATAATGATTAAATGCATAAACTAGGATGTGGCTTGAAATCCTACATCTGTCACTCACTAGGGATTTATTTAACCTCTGCAGGCTTCTGTTTTCTTGTAGGTAAACTGGGAGTGTATCTGTTTTATCGATTGTTTGTGTAAAGCACTAAACACGTAATAAAGCTGTAGTACGTGCTTACTGCTATCCTTATTATAAGAAGCTTACTAGTTAATTGTTAAATCTGTAGCAGATGAAACCATTTCCCCCAATATGAATGCTTGTATTCATGAAAATACATCCAGTTTACCTATATGTAGTACCAAGGTCTGATACTCAAGTGCATTTATGTTTGATTAATAATTTGGCCCTGATTGCAGATTATTAAAAAATATTCTGGATTCCTCTTTTGTACTGCTGAAAAGATAAAATGCATCGTGAGCCTAGTTCCATCCATACATTATATATAGTCTTTTAATTAATGGCCTTTCTATTAATCATTGTTTAATTAATGGTCTTTTCGTTAATATGTAAGGTTTGCTTTGGCAAACAATTCACATTCAGAATTAATGCTTAAATAGAAGAAAAACTCCCATTTTTAATGGTTCTTCCTCTCCGTGAATATTAACCATTGTAATTTTAAGCAAGTTTCTTTTTCTCTTCTGACTCATGAGAACTACAGAATTTTAGGAAAACAAAGGAAAAAATGTCCCAAGTTCAATCTACAAAAACAATTCTTAAAGTCTTATAACAGTAACCTCTAGCATTTTCTCTATAGATATATTTTGATCTCATTGCTTATTCTCTTGTTTCAATGTTAAAGCGTTTTAGCCTTAATACAGCTACACAAATTCTCCTCTTTTCACTGAACACAGGTAATGCTCTTTTCAGGAATATGCTTTAAAAATTCATTATGAGTAAGATAGAGTTATAACAATGTTCTTATGATACTTTCAGAAATATTTTTTTTTCTTGAGATAGAGTCTAAAACAAATAGCCTTTTGATAATTTCCAAACCCCTTCACCTAGTCATTGCAAAATCTCCAAGTATGTTTATATACAAACACATGTGTGCAGCAGAGAAATCACTTATAACTTAAATACCTAAGTAATTGGGATGTTCATTTTTACTGTTCATTGCATTAAAATATCAGAAATTCAATGCTTTAAAATATTAGATTTAATAAATGTTTTTAATCAATGAAAAATCAGTAGAGAGATGATATTAAGGTTATCTGTTTAGGCTTCCTAATATAATCTTGTCTTCAAGTAAAAGAGAAAAAATCATTTAATAGAAATCTAGATGAGTAGTCATTAACCTTTTTTCTATTAAACTATATTAATATGCATTTAGAAGAATGATCATAGAAATATCTTTCTTTATCTGTTAGCTACAGTTATCCAGCCTTTCCATGTCTGTGAATGAGAAAGACCACTTGCCTGCCTGTACTCCCCTCACAAAGAGTTGACATTGAATGAATTTGGGCTGGAATTCAGTTTCTCAGTTGTACTAGGATGCCCAGGATAAACTAGCAGCAGGAGACTCTATGTTAGTTCACATTCTTTAAGTATTCCTATATAGATATTTTTATTCTGTTAGCTTTCTCTTCCAGCATGAGAAGAAAATCACCCAGTCTGACTCCAACAAATAAATAGAACTTAACTGGGTGAATTAAGAATACATATTGTCAAAATAGAAGGAGATAACGGTCTAGATGGCCATGACTAAGAAATGAACATGGTTAAAAACAACCATTTTTAGATATATCTGGTATATTCCAACCCTTAGGCAGACGTTTCTGTCATAAAGGATCCCCCAAATTTGAAAATGACAGTTATGATGATGATGTTGAAGAAGGTGTTGATATTCATGACAAAGACCCCCTTGGAATCCAGGGAAAACACTAGAGCTATTTATGTCTGTGAAGGAAAAAAAATAGAAATAACTTTAAGAAAACCAGCGAAATTCATTCTCAAGAAGCCAAATAAACTAGCATTAGCAAAAGGGTAACTCTTCCAAAGTCAGAAAGATGTCTCCATTTGAAGGTGGCTGAGAACTAATTTTGTGCAAACAGGAATCCTGAGATCACTGTATGCAGCCTTTGTGCTGAGGAAGCAGCTTGTGAATAAGCATCAAGCCTACCAGGCTTCACTTCCAGAGCTGCTCTTTCTTCTTCTGGGGGCTCAACCATTGCAAGTGGCTGCTTCTATTTATTTCTATGCTGATACTGTAATGTGTATAACTCTTATAGTAAAACTCTTATGGCTACAAGAACAAAATTAATTATATTTTGAAAATAAAAATGGTAGCTAAACTCTTCCTGTATCTTTTGCTTTGTCAGTAGACATGCAGTAGCTCTCTTATCCATCCTTCTCACTTGTCCTTATTCGCAGTTTTGTTTCTTTCCAAATCTCAGGCCTAATGTATTGCCCTGTTATAGCTTGAAAATAAGAGTGTAGTGATTTACTGTTACTAGCCATTAGAGAAACACTTGAGCATTTTGCCTGTGCTCCTTTCTTTGAATTTGGGAACACTTTTAACAGTGTCAAAATCAGTAGTTTGCTACAAAACTCTTCAAAGAAATTTTACTATCTCAGGCTAAGAAATAGGAGTGGATTTTTGTTTTGTTATGGCTTTTGATAAAATGCACATGGCAGTTGAACACATGAGTTGTGGCTAGTTCAACCGAGGAACAAAATTTTGAATTTTGTTTTATTTTAATTAATTTAACAGGCAATTTGAAACTGAGGCAGTATGACATTTTTCCATTAAACACAAAATTATCTTTTATTTTAAATTTCGCATCATTTAAGATGTATTACAGAGCGTGTGATCGGTGCCTGTGTCACTTTTAGTATTACACATAAACATATTAGTGATATAGTCAGTGGCAATCAGTTGATTCAGTTCAAATGATTTCTTGTGTGTACTGATGTAATGTTGTAATATGTTTGAATATTTTATGCAGATGGCATAAATTGCAATGATAGCTATGTAAGCCACAATTGGTAATTAAATTGAAATATAATACTACTAATTTAAACAGAATATAGTTAAATTATTTTTCTAGTTTAAAAAGTACATGTGGGCCAACTTAAAATGAAGGTATACTATTGAAGCATATTTGAGTAGAAATGTAGAAGCTAGTACGATAACTTAAACAGTAAGGAATAAGGGTCTAGATGAAGATATGTTACAGATTTCACCATGAGTGGGAATTGCAACTTGCTGAGGCAGGGCAAAGTGGAAAAGCTGCTTATTTGTTGTATCAAAAGATTTTTAACAATAATAAAGTGGTCTTTATCGAGCAATATTCTCAGAAAATACATAGTGGATTTATAAGCGGTTTCCTCTTAACATTAACAAAAGAATTGATGAAATTAGTTGCCTGAAATCAGAGCCAAATGTTCAAATATTTTAAGTGACTTTTTTTATATTCCAGTAGTACCCTAGTTTTTTTTTTTTTTAAAAGCATGTTTGTTTTAAATGATCAATGGGTGCTAAAAACATGAGGTGAAATGTTGATGGTCAACTTGATAATGCACCGTCAGTGGGACACCACCTGAACCCACTGATGCATCTTTACAGAATTTTTGACAGGATCTGAGCTTATACCTTTGGACTGCTATTAAACAACTTGGATTCTTGAACAAATGAAGCATTTTTAGATGGGAAAATTGTGAAAGATATTATTATTTCAATCATAAAAATGTTAGAAAATTATGAAGATTCATAGGAATATTTTATAAAAAGCCACGCCCATTTGCCTCCTACCTCCTCCTCCTTAACCCTCATAACCACTAGCCTGTTCTCCATCTCTATAATTTTGTTACTTCAAGAGTATTACCTAAGCAACCTTGTCCATCACAGCCAAAACATGGAACAGTTCAGATGTATTTCAACCAGTAAACGGTTAAACAAACTATAGTACAACCACCCCATGAAAAATTACTCAGCCGCAAAAAGGAACAAGCTATTGATACACACAATAACCTGGGCGAATCTCCAGAGAATTATTCTAAGTGAAAAAAGCGAATTCCAAAGGTTACCTAAAATATAATTTACATGCCAAACAATTCATCTATTTAAAGTGTACAATTCAATAGTTTTTAGTATTTTCAGAGTTGTACAATCATCACCACAATCCATTTAAAACATTTTCAGCATCCCAGAAAGAAACCTCATGCCCATTAACAGTCACTCCCATTTACTCCAACTCTCCACACACTCCCCTCCCCCCGGCCCACCCTAGTCAACCACTAATCTACTTTCTATATAGATTTTCCTACTGTGAGCATTTTAGGTAAGTGGAATCATACAATATGTAGTCTTTGCTGGATTTTACTTAGCATAATGTTTTCAGTGTTGATCTGTGTTCTAGTATGTGTCAAGACTTCATTCCATTTTATTCCTTTAATTGCAGAATAATACTCCATTGCACGGATATACCACGTTTTATTCATCCCTTCATCAGAGGATGGACTTTGGATTATTTACACTTTTTTGGATATGATAAATAATGCTGCTATGAATATTCATGGACAAGTTTTTGAGTCGACATATGTTTTCATATTTCTTGGGTCCATACCTAGAAGTAGAATTGCTGTCATATGATAACTCTATGTTTAACCATCTGTGGAATTCCTAGACAGATTTCCAAACAGCTGCACAATTTTACATTACCAGCAGTAGTGTATAGAGGATTCCAGTTTCTTCACATCCTTACTAACACTAGTTATTATATTTTTGATTATAGTCATTTTATTGAGAATGAAGTGGAGTCTCATTGTGGTATTGATTTACAATTCCCTGATGGCTAGTGACATTGAGAGCCTTTTATGTGCTCATTGGCCATTTGTATATCTTTGGAGAAATGTCTATTCAGACTCTTTGATCATTTTTAAATTGGGTCATCTATTGTTGAGTTTTAAGAGTTGTTGAATTTACATTTTGTAGATACAGATCCCTCATCAGAAATATGATTTGCAAATATTTTCTCCCATTCTTGGGTTGTCTTTTTACTTTCTTAGTTATGTCCATTATACACAGTTTTAAATTTTGGTGAAATCTAATTTATATATTTTATCTTTGGTTGCCTGTGGTTTGGATATTATAGCTAAGAAGACTTTTTCTAACCAAAGACCTAAAGATTTACTACTATATTTTCTTCCAAAGGTTTTATTATTTTAGCTCTCACATTTAGATCTATGATCCATTTTGAGTTAATTATCGTGTACAGTGTGAGGGACAGGGATAACTTCACTCCTTTGCATGTTGGTATCCTGGTGTCTCAGCACCATCTTTTGAAAAGACTATTCTTTTCCTATTAAATTGTTTTGACACTCTTGTGAAAAACCAAATGGCCATAAATGTTAAGGGTTTATTTCTGAAATCTCGATTCTGTTCCATTGATCTTTAAGTATATCCTTATCTAATTACCATATAGTCTTGAATGCTGTAGTAAATTTTGAAATTAGGAAGATGAGTACATCAATTTTTTTCTTTTTCAAGATTGTTTTGACTGTTCTGGGCCTCTTGCATTTCCACATATATTTTAGGATAACTGGTCAATTTCTGCAAAAAGCCAGGTGGGATATTAATAGGGGTTGAGTTGAATTTGTATATGTATTTGAGGAGTATTGTTACCTTAACAATATTAAGTCTTCAGGTGCATGAACATGGGATGTCTTTCCATTTACTTAGGTTTTCTTTAATTTCTTTCAACAATGTTTGGTAATTTCGTTATACAAATCTTGCACCTCTTTTAAAAATGTATTTCTCTGTGTTTTATTCTTTTTAATGCTATTATAAAGAGAATTCTTTTTATAATTTCATTTTCTGATTGTTCATTGCTAGTGTGTAGAAATATAATTGATTTTTATAAATTGATCTTACATGCTGTAACTTGCTTGAACTCATTTATTAGTTCTCATAGTTTTTTAGTAGACCTCTTTGGATTTTCTATATACAAGATCATGTCATCAACAAAGAGAGAGAGTTGATTCTTCCTTTTCTTTTTTTTTTTTTTTTTTTTTTGGTGAGGAAGACCAGCCCTGAGCTAACATCCGTTGCTAATCCTCCTCTTTTTGTTGAGGAAGACTGGCCCTGGGCTAACATCGTGCCCATCTTCCTCTACTTTATATGGGACGCCGCCATGGCATGGCTGACAGGCAGTGCATCCGCGGGCGCCTGGGATCCGAACCCACGAACCCCGGGCTGCCAAGCGCGGACGAAACCGCTGTGCCACCGGGCCGGCCCCTTGATTCTTCCTTTTCAATCTGGATGCCTTTTATTTCTTTTTCTTGCCTTATTGCCCTGGGAATACAAGAAATTCCAGTATAGTGTTGAATAGAAGTGGAAAGAGCTTATATTTTTGTCTTGTTTCTGATCTTAAGGGGAAATCATTCAGCCTTTCACTATTTTTATAATATTAGGTGTGGGCTTTTTATAGGTGCCCCATATCAGGATGAAGACATTCTATGATGGTGAATTTTATGTGTCAACTTAACTGGGACACTGGGTGCCCAGATATCTGGTTAAATATTATTTCTGGGTATGCCTGTGAGGCTGTTTCTGGAAGAGATAAGCATTTGAATTGGGAGACTGAGTGAAGAAAATTTCTCTCCCCAATGTGGTTGGACATAATCCAATCTTTTAGGGGCCCAAATAGAACAAAAAGGCAGAGGAAAGTTGAATTATTTCTCTGCCTGAATACTTGAGCTGAGACATCAGTCTTCTCCTGCCTTCAGACTTGGATTTACACCATTGGCCTCCCTGGTTCTCATATCTTTAGACTCTGACTGAATTACACCACTGGCTTTCCTGGGTCTTCAGCTTACAGATGGCAGGTCATGGGACTTCTCCGCATCCATCATAGTTTGTGCTAATTCCTCATAATAAATAAATAAGTATATATATATATACACACATATATATGTAATATATATTTATATATGTGATATATATATATGTATATCCTATTGTTTCTGTTCCTCTGGAGACCCCTGACTCATACACGTTCTCTTCTCTCCCTAATTTTTTGAATATTTTTATTATGAAGTGTTGTTGGATTTGTCAAATGCCTTTTCCGAGTCTATTGAGATATACATGTGGTTTTTGTCCTCTATTCTATTGATAAAGTGTACTACATTAATTGGTTTTTGCATTTTAAAACAACCTTGTATTTCTGTAATAAATCCCAGAGTTAGGAGAAGAATTAGGAAAAATATCATAAAGAAGATGCCCAAGTAGGTTTTGAGACTGACAGAATGAATAGGGATTTGACAAGGCTGAAGGAAGTTCATGAAAGAAGAAAAGCACATTACTAAATCCCCTCTATTTTAATTATTTGTTCTGATCCTGACTCTTCTAACAAGATATTTTGAGGACCTGGATCTTCTAGTCATCTGCTTTTCCTGAGCACATAATGGAACCCATGGAATATTATAGGTGCTCAAGAAATTGTCAGTAACATAAATGACTGAATGGATGAGAGAATGGCATAAATGATTTATAAATAATACTCAATGAGTCAGATGGGCAAGTGAAATAGCAAAAGTATTGAAGAGCTTAATTTAGTACCTAGTCTTTTGGGTGAATCTTTTTCTCTATGGATTGGTTTGCATATTTACAAGAGAAAAATACATTGCAGCACTGGGATAAATGTTCTTAAAGAACATTATACTTCTATTTTTTTTTGCCCACTTATATTAAAAGGTATGTGACAATTCCTGCCTGTATGAGCTCTCCTCCTGTCTTTGTATTTTAGATATTTTTTGAGAAAGGAATGTGAGGTTGTGGATTGAGGAAGCAGACTTCTAGATGTAGAGAAAATGATATTGTTTTATTAAAATATGTATTGTCTTGATAGAAAGTAATGTTATAATCGACATATATTCAAGATCAACTGTAAGGAGAAATCAAGGAAATTAAATAATTCTGCCTTTTTTTTAAATGAAAATGTGTGCAATCTTCATGGGGAGAACGTGACATTCAAGCTGACTCCCAACAGATGGGCAAGATTTGGAAATTTAGAGATGAGGGGCATGCAGTTCCCAGAGTGGGATAAGAGGAGGAAAATAGAATATCTACAGTCAAGAGTGAGTAGTTTGGTTTGGATAAGTGCTGAGTGTGGGAAAAATAGTGAGAATTACAGATAGATAGGTGGCTTCAGGAGAGAGGAGTGATTTTCAAGCTCCTTAAAGCTATGAAACCCTTTCTTTAAGAGGTATCTAAATGTAAAACTACTAAAAGTAGGGCAGTTTGGTTTGAAACAGGGGAGAGAGACTAGTGCTTTAAGTCCATCCCTTCCCTACTTACTCTCAGCTGTGATCCGAGATGATGATAGAAGGAAGTTCTTGGTCCCAGCAATGTTTTAAAATCACCAGGGCAGCTTTTAGAAAGTATGAATGCTCAGACCAATTGAAACAAAATCTCTAGGAGTGAAGCCAAAAGAGTTTTTGTTTGTTTATTTTTCAATCTGCCAATGATTCTGTAGAACATACAAAGATTGAAAGCCATTTTTGCAAGGTATAGTGAAGCACTGTTGAAAAGTGATTCTTTTACATTATCTATCTTCAAAATTTGGTTAAGTGTATACTTGGGGTTACATAGACACTTTTCCAAATATTTGTGATTGTAAAGAATAATTTTTTAAAAGTTAAAAACATGGCTCTTATGAAAATATAGGTGAATGTCTATCAAAGATTTTATTAAGACTAGTTCAAAAGAGAATTTGAAGCAATTAGGAATGCAGAAGTGAATTTGCCAGTAGATGTAAAATTAGTTGATTTCTTATAGTACAATAAAATATAATGTTTGGAGTTACCTTTTCTATAGGTTGCAAATGAATTTAATCTGTAACATATAAAATTAGTTTGCATTGCTGTGGGCAAGAATTGTTTGCGTCACTATCAGTTTTCTACGAGACAGTGTTTACCCCTACAGGGTTGTCAATAGCTTAGGCGATATAAAGTCAGTCAGTACACAGTCTTATAGAATCAGATAATCCCTAGATAACCCACTAGGCAACATCCAACAGTCCATTGGAAGAACACCTAACAATCCTTTCTATTTATTTTCAAGTCTTGACAATATTTTCTTACTGTCTCCCTAATTGTGATCCTACATAATTTGCAAAGATTATTCTTCGTCACGAAAGCACTGGTCTCTTAGGTTAGGCCTGATTACTTACGTAGATGTAGCAAAAGTCTTAGTTGACTATATAGGCTTCCTTGAGTTTGCTTTGCAAATCTAGAGCCATGCAGTATTTGCCAGCTGCTGAGTTATAGAATGAACTTTAAACAGGAAGTTTTATCAGCAGTCCTTGAAAGTCAGATTGGAATTTTTAAAGCTGCTATTGCTTGACCAAATTAGGAAAATTTTTCTACCAGATTTCACCTACAGTCTCAATGAATTTAGGTGAATTCCTCTGTTCTTCAGGTTTCCAGAATTTTCTGTTTCCTGGCCTAGTAGGAAGTAATTTTCCTTACCACTGGTTAGACTAGGACCTTTAAGCCAAATAAAAGGCCAGTTTTCCTAGGAGGAAATTTGCAGCTATTGGCTGCACATATGAAGTAGACCCTTACTTTTAGGTAACAGACTTGTCATGCCTAATTAAATGAGAATTATTATCAAATGTGACTCTCCATATATGGTCTTGCAAAATTGAGTTGTCCAATTATATCCAAGCAAAAAGGAAAATATGTTCTCTTAGAACCTATGCAAATGATGTATTGCCATGAAGTGGAGGGGATATATTAAGAGTTTCTGAATTTCAGAGGATGAATCAGAATGAGATGTCATTTGAATATGTTTATTTCCGTTTATAAAAGCAAAGTCTACAAGATTGAATGTTAGGGAAATTCACGAAGGAAAAGAAAGTTTCCTTGTGTAGCCATGAAAATAGAATGTGAAAAACAATACTGACAATATTCTAAACAAATGACCACAATTAAATTTCCCTCATCAGTTCATTCATTCTGTAATTCTTGTTCCTTGTGATCGGGGAACAGCAATCTGTTTCCATGAAGTGTGCCTGTTTTTAGATGGAAGAGACCTGGAAGTCCTCACCTGGCTCATTGTGACCGTCTGAAATTGTGTAAGTTATGTCACCTTGAAGTCTATATCAAAGAGTCTGTTCATTAAAGTATGAAGAATTCAAAGTACTTGGTACAGCCTTTCCATAAGGCTCTGAGAAGGCTCTTTATTAAAGCTACAGATTCCTTCCTGTAAGTTATAGTAGAACCTGGAGACTAACATCAGAGTCTGAGTCACCAATTATTGTTTCAGTAACCGATAATGCAAAAAATGAGGGAGTATAAAATATTCTATTACAGTACAATATATAACTATTTTATAAAAGTTTGGTCACCATTTTCCCTGAAGGTAAGAACATTATATGGATAATGAGAGCACTGTAAGACCTCCAGGGCTTTTGATGAAACTTCAAATTACTTAAATAGTTATACTAATAATACTTAACTTGTCCGACTTAAAGAAGAGCGTCTCTTTGATTTGAAATCCCTTCCCACTCAGCTCTTACCAATTAACTCAGTGCGTACTTAGGCAATTAAGCAGTATGGAGCATACTAAAGAAGGCTAATTATTTTTTACTTTTTAAAAATAATGTAAAAGAGCAAATCTTTCTGATTTTTAGGAACCCTTTGTGAACTTGCAAAAATAGTTTCCCCATGGAACATATTCTTATTATTTATTATTTATCTTTTTTAAGTTTAGAATCTATTGTTGTGAAGTCAAAATCAAGAATTGTCAGACAAGATTTAGTCACTTGGTAAAGATGGGTTCTGGGTACCTGAGCATCAATACCTAATTATCTATTTAATAAAAGTGGCAATACATTTTTAAATGAACTTAAAGAGGTACCATGATATCTTAACTCTTTTATAAGTGAGGAACTCTTTTTTTTCTTTTTTTAATAAGGACTTGATACAATCAACATAAAGCTCAGAAAGTTATTCTGATAAAATACAGAATCTCTGCTGTTTAGGCAGATTATGCATCTAAAAAATAATCCTTTATACCCTTATTTAGTATTATAACGCCAATTTATCATTATAACAGAAAGTCCAATTCTAATTTTGCACTTTTAAATAATTATCTTATGAAGAAGCCAATCAAAACTGAGCAAACTCTGAGAAAATTTGAATAAAATTAATGGTTTCCTTTTATACAGGTATTATAATTCATGGTACATAAAATTCATTCTTTCATACCCTCTACAACTTGCTATATGTACTCAAATTTTGTCTTTATTATACTCTTTTATATTCTGGGACAAAATGACACTTTAGGACAAATCTACTCTTTAAAGCACACACAGATATATTTCATTTCTCTGTCACTACTGCCCATAGACCATTCTCAACTACCCATATTTATTATAACTTTTAACAAAAGAAACTAACTTCTAGTTCACAGAGAAAAAAGGGAGGTAGTTTAAGTGAGAACTTTCGTCAATACAAAAGCATTTTAGCAGTCCAGCATAGCTCATAAGTAAACATAATACAACTTTCTACAGTCACACAAGTCCCTTTTACACTTTCTTATAGTGGCACAAATGAACATATTCATTAATATGATCCAAAGATATAGCTACTCTATTATATATAACTTAATATTATACTCAGTATTCAATGTTTAGTATTTTATCTTAGAAATTATTTATGTATTCAATGATTATCCATTAACCAGCTCAGTTTACTATTAATCCAAAGTTTGTTACCTAAAATTTTTGGAAATTTCATTTAAGCTGACATAGTACAAAATTATTGTTGATGTAAAAAATTTGAGAGAACTATGATTCAATTTATTTGAAAAATTATATTTTTCATAATATTAAACATTTATAGAGGAGTAATTTTAGTTTATTTTATTAGCAAACCAATATAATAACTTTCATAAATTCAGATTAAATAGATTTTTCATGAGAAATCAAGCCTAAATCTTATAAAAATAAAATATGCTCTTGTATATTACATAACATTGATAATTTACATAAAGTCATATAACTATTATTTCTTCCTTTAATTGTAATTATTAAACCGGTCTGATTTGGATTTTTATAGAAAATGGACTTTGCACAAGCATCTTTTAGAGGTTATTGCAATTCATGTATTAGAAATCCTTTTTTTCTTTTTTGAGTATTTGGGAATATCAGTATATATAAACGCATTTATTTCTATGACCTAATCTGAACAGTGATATTTTTAAATTTAAGGGATGCTTTAATTTAATGTATTAATACCCTCTGGAGGTCAAAGTCAAGACCTTTCTCAGTTGCAGGCACAGAGATACACAGTCACAAAGATAACTTAACGACTGCAGTCCTACCACCTCAGCCCAGGGTCAAAAGTAAATCCAGAAAAATAAAAACTTCCTGAACCAGTATCTTCCTTCCCAGTGGGCATGAATGATTTTCCTAATTGCTTTGGACTCAAACAGACAAATAAAAACACTGGTAAACCAGATTCTCAGTCATCTTTCACCCAGTAAAGAATGATTTCTTATCATTCATCTGACAGAGATCACCAAATGGTCAGAGCAGAAAACTAAATCCTCAGTCGCTGCTGTCACCAATGGGAGATAATTACCACTTGGGCAAGATCTAGAAACAAAATCAAGGCATTAAAAACTGTAGAGGGAAAGGGAAAAAGAATTGAAAATTGAAGAGTCCAGAAAGTGAAAGTTCTATTGACACTTGGGACTCACTCTGGTAACCAAGAAAAGATGTGTCTAAGCTTAAATAGCCCCATAGGTACACTTCTCCAGCAGTATCATTTATTTGGCTCTGTGGGGTGAATCTACTTGGGTAGCTTGGTGAATGAAGTATAAAAATGCTAAAGTATAATTTCTAAAAAGTTAAAAAGATGAGTCTCATGTAAATATAAACTGAACACATGATGAAGATCTTATTCACTGATTAATAATGGTTCAAAGGAGAATCTGGAGACACACACACGTTGGTACACGTAATCAGGAATGCTGAAATGCATTTGCTAATAGATGCAAAACTGCTTAAAATCCTTTAAAGCAATAAAATGAAATGTTTGGGGTTAACTTTTCTACAGGGTGGAAACCAATTTTTTTCTCTACCGTATAAAATAAATTTGCATTGTTATAGACAAGGATAATTTGCATTATTATCAGTTTTTTACAAGATAACTTCTATTCCTACAAAATTGCTGATGGTCTGGTCAATAGAAGGTCGCTCAAAGGAGCATACCAGATAGAATCAGATAATCCCCAGATGGTCTGTTACATACCATCCAGTGCTCCACAATATAAAACAATCATTTTAATATTTCTAGATCCTCAACTTCGATACGTATGTTTCCTAACATCGATCTGCTTGAAAACAAGCCTGCAGGTACATGCTTTATGTTTCCTTTCACTTTTCTTTCACACTTGCACTTTTCAAACTTAGTAAAATAAAAACATACCCTTTTCCACCCTCACAATATTTTGTTCCCTGAGGTAAAAAAAATTGAAAATCTCCATGGGACAAAAAAATCAATTAGAAACATTGATTTTTGAGAAGTCTCCTTTATTGAGAGCACAATAGACCTACCCCTCATCCCCATGAAAGATGCATTTCTAATAGAAATTTACTTTTTATATTTACTTATTCTCTGTAAAAATTTTTTTGTATATTTATTTAGTTGTGTACTAAAAATAGTTGTAATGGTAACTCAATGCATAGTAATATTTTAAACTTTAAAGACTCAATGACACAAGACAAATTTTAAATGATAATTAATTTAAAAATATAAATCTGTTTCAAAGTATAATGAGGTCATTTAATAAAAGACTTTAAAGGATAAAATATATTTCATAGGATGAAATCTTATGGCAGATTTGGAATAGCAATATGATTTCAAGGAGAACAAGAACTATATATAATTTCTAACTGTAAAAAAAGAATTTGATCATGTGCTTTCAAAGTGCATGAGTGTGGACAGCAAGTTGCCATTGTTTTAACATTCGGCAGCATACATTTAAAGAGTGATATAATACTTTTCTTTAAAAATATGTATAATTATTGTATGCTGGCATTTATATCAAATGCAATTTTTAATCCCATGAAAAAAATTTTAGATTTTTTGTAGCTTCCAAAATATTTGCTTTGTAGCCTGTATTTAAATTTATATGTTATTTCTCAAAGGCATACTTTTGATTTCATGTGCATTTTCCCACAAACTGTTACTTGCTATTTTTAAGAGTATATTTTTAAGGAGAATATTAACAATGACTTCAATAATTCATGGTAACCAGTAAACTCATAAAAGAGCTAAAAGGCAAAGCAAGGATCAATATTGAGATAATTGTCAGTGTTTGAAAACTATGGTGGAAAATATGGTCACTTCAATGGCATAAAGATTCATTTCCAGAAGTATAATTTAAGTTTTGCTCACTAGTGGAGTTATTTCTTTTCTTTGCCCATAGGATATATTTGGTCTTTGTACATAATACTTAATCCAGCACAATAATCTTTGCAGATGAAATTTTAATGAATGTGTCTCAGATAAGCCCAAGTGAAGTGTAAATTAAAGTAATGGTAAACAGCAGCAAAAAGGGTTTGGCCAGCAACTGCTTGGTTTGAGAGGGATTTACAGTTATAATAACACCTCTATGCTTATAACCACCTTCTTAACTCTTTAATTGTTACTATCTTCAGTTCATTATCTTGCTTGGAGACTGGCATCTAAATGTTTGCAGGTGTAGCTCTTTCTCTTCCTGCCTATAATGTTCTCAACAAAGTCACCTGTCTAAGTCAGTTTTAACAGCATTTCCACTAGAAAGCCTTCTTATATCGATTCGCTCAGATCCCCTGCCTATTTTTGTATCTGTAACATTTTATGCTCCTCTTTTTTGTCTTTGAAAAACTTGTGCCTGGAGCCCATTCTCAATAACTATTTATTGGATGAGTTAATAAATGGTGAAATCAATCAATAAATTATATCTAATGCCAACCAAATGAACTAGAGTAATGATTTTTTTTCCTGGGATTTTTCTGAAAAAAAACAAAAATGTGGCCATCTCAAGAAGTTTCAAAATTTGAGTTTAGGTTGAGAGAAATCATTTTGCAAAAATGAGTGCAAATTCAAATGTCAGAAATGATAGTCATTGGGCGGCCCAGTGGCGCAGCAGTTTAGTTCGCGCTTAGCAGCCCTCGTCAGCCATGCTGTGGCGGCGTCCCATATAAAGTAGAGGAAGATGGGCACGGATGTTAGCCCAGGGCCAGTCTTCCTCAGCAAAAAGAGGATGATTAGCAATGGATGTTAGCTCAGGGCTGGTCTTCCTCACAAAAAAAGAAAAAAAAAAAAGAAATGATAGTCATTGCCAATTATTCTTATACTTTTATATAAAGAATAGCTGCCAATTCCACATTGCAGAGAAAATATAAATCTCAAGCTCAGCATTACTGTGGCACAGTGGCAGCTGTAGGAAAGGCAGGTGACCTCCAAATATTCATCAATTCATTTCTTGCTATGTATTTTTCTTTCCCTTTGATATGTCTACTCTACATTTCAGAAAAGTGACTTTGAATTTTGAGAAATTGGGAAATATTAGTACGTCAAGTTAATTAGAAAGTCAGTGAGATATATTCACAACCTGTAAACCTTCTTTCTTGTGCTGCGTATATTTTGTTAGGTAAAAAGTACTCCTGTTTTATATTGTTTAGTTTTCCAATTATTTTTCTAGTTAGGACAAAAATGTATTTCTGCAATATCAATATATGTGTTTATATTCACACAGAAAATAGAGGCAAGAAATCTTCTTGTGATATTTTGAAACACCAGTCTAATATCTATAAACATAAGCCATGCTTATGTTTCCCTACAGATATTTTCTAGAATAGGCATTCCCAACGGGAGATGGTGTACAGTGCAGAATGTATCCTCCACTGGAAAGATTCTGTTAGGTGGGCTAATAAAGGTAATTTTCCAAGCACTTGTGTCACATCCCCCCAAGATTCTAATACATTTTTCTACATCTAATAAGGGTTAACTCTGTCCAGACTTTAGTCACCAACCTAGTGAGCCAGTGCTACTAATGGGAATAAGACATATCTCTCAGGCATGTTGGAGCATAAAAAAAGATTCACCAGCTGTAAAAACACCTAGAAGATTTGCTAAAAATATGAAAACCTGGGACTTTTCCTCAATTTACTGAATCAGAAACTCTGTGGTTGGGTGTAGAAACACTCCAAGTGATGCTTATGAATGCTAAATTTTAAAGCCAGAACTCTTTAATAGTTGACACCTACTCTTAAACACGTTTATGTTTATAGTTGAAAATATGCATAATACAGTAAACATTCAATCTCAGTAATAATCTAAAAATCCAACAATGTAAAGATCTTTTAGAATGAAAGACATATACTCAGAAAAATTCCTATTACCATCACTTTGTTTTTTTTTTTGTGGGGAAGACTAGCCCTGAGCTAACATCCGTCGCCAATCCTCCCCTTTTTGCTGAGGAAGACTGGCCCTGGGCTAACATCTGTGCTCATCTTCCTCCACTTTATATGGGACGCCGCCACGGCATGGCTGACAAGCAGTGCGTCGGCGGGCGCCCGGGATCTGAACTCGCGAACCCCAGGCTGCCAAGCGCGGACTAAACCGCTGCGCCACCGGGCGGCCCCCCCATCACTTTTCTGGAAAAAGGTTTTTTTGTTAACTTTTTCTCAGAAATTTATAATCACTAAGATTTAAAAGAAATCTTTGTGAGATTAAAGATGTCTTTTTAAATCTCGTTTTGAGCATGTTTATCAGTAAGATTACAGCCATGCAATGCATAATGACGTTTTGGTCAATGATGGACCACATATGCAACAGGGGTCCCATAATATTGGTACTATATAGCCTAGTGTTTGGTAGGCTATACCATCTAGGTTTGTGTAAGTACACTGTAGATGTTCAAACAATGATGACATCGCCTAATGATGCATTTCTCATAACGTGTCCCCATCATTAAGCCACACACGACTATATTTGTATTAAGTAATAATTTTAAAAGATCAGAAATGTGATAATATTGGCATATATAAAATCATCCCCAAGGGACTGGGAAGACTATTCCTTAGGATATAATATGAACCAAAATCTTTATGGTGATCAAATAAGCGTGAGAAACGCTGCATTGTACCGCCCACCTCAGTGCAGTGAGTCATCACGTACATTAACATATCAAAGGCTCTGAGAAGTCTTGTAGTGCCTCAGTCTGTTCCAAGACTGTATAACCTAACTAAGGTATTTGACCACTAGTGATATGTTATATTAAGAGGAATATACTTTTGGATGCCCTAAATTATATGACCATAGGATTAGTGTTTTTTTAATGGGCACTCAATATATGCTATATTAAATTACACTAAATCAAATTCTGAAAGTTATTTTCACTAATTGAGTCTGTACTATACAACTTTAAGCACTCGTATCCAGGAAAATTTAGCAAACGTCTTTTTGTAAAGAATTTTACATAAAAAATGAATTTTATGAAATGTAAATGACATGGAGTATTCAAAGAATTAAAACAAAAGACACATGCAAAATTCCTTACACTTTATTTATTCCAATAAATATTTTTTGAACATGTACTATGTGTGCTAGAAAATGTACTAGATTGTAGGGATACTGATCAATAAGAGCTATATCCTGCCATCTGGAGGTTGTAATTTTGTAGAGAAGACAAATACTGAAAATATAATTATATACAGATATAGATATGACTTTATATCTATATCTATATCTGATTTATTTTAAGAAATTGGCTCACGAGATTGTGGGTGCTTTGCAAGTCTGATATCTGTAGGCAAGCCAGCTGGCCAGAAACTGAGGCAGAAGTTGATGCTACTTGAGGAAGAATTTCTTCCTCTCTGGAAAACCTCAGTTTTTGCTCTTAAGGCCTTTCAACTGATTGGGTGAGGCTCACACTCATCATCGAGGGTAATGTCTTTTGCTTAAAGTCAAGTGATTGTAGATGTTAGTCACATCTGGAAAGTACCCTTACAGTAACACTTACATTAATGTTTGATTAGATAACTGGGTACTATAGTCTAGGCAGGTTAACACGTAAAACTAACCATCACAGGATCATACAAGGTACATATAAAACAGTTAACCAATCAGTCTGAGAGCCTCAGGGTAGACTTCCTTTAAACAATAGAGTTTTAAATTGAAACTTGAAGTAAAAAATAGAGTTAGCTAAGTAAAAACTAAGGGTAAATTATAGGGTAAAGTTGGTTCAAGAAGAAATAAAATTTTAGATGGAAATAGTCCAAAGTGGAAAGGTTATATGCTGATTATATTCTTTGCTTGTTTTTATGTAGGAAGTGAGGAAAAAGGAAGGAGTCAAGGGTGATTTCTTGTTTCTATATGCTATGGAATCCCAGAATAAATGGAGTAGAGAAAAATCATAACTTAAGTTTGGAGTCTGTTAACTTTGAAATGATACGTTCACGTGGAGATGTATAGTAAGATGATAAGAATACAAGTCTGGAGAGCCCAGGTATGATAGTTATTCACTCATGTAACTAAAATCTTGGGAGTAGATGATATCACTTAGGGAAGTGGAGGGTGAAAAGACAGATGTTTAGGTAATGACCTGTGGCACTTTATAAATCAATATTTCAGAGGACAATGACCTGACAAAGGAAACTGTGAGAAAGAGAGAAAAGCCAGAGAGGTAGGAAAAGAATGTGGGATGTTTGGTGTCTGGGAAACCAAGAAAAGGATTTGCTTTTGAGATGGAAGTTTGACATAGCAGTTGTGATCAACAATGTTAAGTTCTGCTTAGAGGTCAAGCAAGGTAAGGATAGAGAGGAATCCATTGGACTTTATGACATGCAGCCCATTTCAGAAGCCCAATTGGAGGTGAGTGAAGAAAAACTGGAGTTGAAAGAATGGAGACAGCCTGTGTGGAGAAATAATTTTAACTACCAAAGAGTAGAAAAAGAGAGATAGTGCCAAGGATAAATGGCGAAAGGGATAAGTGGAATCAGGTAGTTATTTGGTCATTTTATTGTAATTAATTATTTTATCTATCTATATAATCTATCTATTTTTTATCTTGGGTTAAATGATGAAAGAGCAGGTAGAGAAGAGATTGGAAAACTGGAGACACGGAGAATATTTGATAGCAGAACCTCCCTGACAAAGCTAGAGAGGATGATATACAGAACAGAAATGAATAATTTAGCTTTGGGTGGAGGGGAGGGGTAGAGGAGTCTCTCAATGCATTGGAAGGAGAGGAGGACAAAGAGGTCACGGTGAGGGGGAAGGTAGGAAGATCGGAGACTTCAAGACAATGGAAATTAACTGAAGAATTGGGGACGAACTGATTAACAGTAAGATTGTAAGGTGATTGGTGACATTGAAGACATTTATCTTTTCCTGTTCTGTGATATTTTTTCCCCAGGAGCCTAAATATAGTGATGGAATAAAGAGTTGGATACATACAGGTGTTTTAGAGGAGTGTGAAGAGAGAATAGTGAAGCAGGGGAGTTTAGGCTCCTCTGAAAAAAAAGAGTGGTTCAGAAATGATCTGTGGAATCTGAATTTGGAATAGAGGTAAATGACGTTAGAAGATAGAGGAGGCGTAGGGTGGGAAAAGAAAGGCTGATGGATGGACACACCCCCCAAAAAAGGGCAGTGGAATAAACTGAGAAGATAAGCAAGAAGGATGAGAGTTTGTAGTTGTGTAGTGGAATGACTTATTAAAGGCTGCTGCGGAATAATGGAGGAGATTTTTGCAGAAGACAAAGAAGTTAGGCCTTTAACCGGTTGTCCAGATGGACATAAAATTGTCAGGATCATGTCAAGAACTGGAATGAAGAACACTGTGGCACAGGTGCTAATGTCTTAAATGAGTAAGGGAGTGACCAGGCATTAGGAGTGACAGTAATGAGGTGACAGAGGAACTTATAAAACCATATAATGTGAACTAGATAGGAGAAGACTTTTTACAAGACAGGGTGTAATGTGGAGTAAATAGAATGTAGTTTATACCTATTGATTAGTGCATATACTGTGTGGGTGAGTTTGAGTCCTCTGTGAAAGACAACGAGATGGAATTAGAGGTGCCGAGATTTGTTTGGAAATGTCTGTGGGGGATAAGGGAGAAGAGGAAAGAGCAGAAGTGGGCAAGGAATGCCTTAAGACAGCAATTCAGGACTGACACCTGTGAAAGGAGAAAAGGAAGGAATGAGGATTGGGTCAGAAGAGCTTAATACCTCACAGCAATTCTGCAAAACCCACAGCCAAGCCAATGGGGAGTCCCCAAGCAAGTGCTGCTCTTTGGACGAGTCCCCCATCAGGCAGACATGGCCCAGATCTAGAAGCCTCACGATGCTCAGTCATTGACTGTGAGGAGAGCATAGGAAGTGTGGCTTTGGTGTGAAAGCCAGGCTGGGTCCAAAGGTGCAGCAGCTGGAGGCTGTCCGCCAGTTCTGCTTCTGCGGAGTTTTCTTGAAGACATCTGAGCAGAAGACCTCTATGACCTGTACACTTTGTCCTCTCAGACGTATTCACTGCTCCCGCACAGACCTTTAAATCTTTTAAGTCTTTCCACATCACACTTATTTTGTTTGATTTGTTTCCCTTTCTTTCCTATTCTGGAGGTGGACTACGTGATGAACACACTTGCAAGGGCTCAAACAGAGTTCTTCTTGTGGGTTCGATGCAGCAGTGTATTTGGTCGGTTGTAGAAGAAAGTGATTTTAATTCCATTCTGGATGTAAATATCTCTTTAAAAATCACGACGGTTGCATTCCTGCTGATGTAAGGTTTTTCTGAGTTCCAAATATTTAATATCCTCAGAGACTTAAGTTCATAAGCTTAGCTACCAGTTAGCTTCATATTTTCATGCAGAGTATGGCTTAGATGTCAGTGTGTTAAGGATAAAAGCTGATGGGTTAAAATTCTGTACATCACAGGTGTTTCAAGATAAAGGTGGGGATCTTCTAATTAGAGAACTGGTGGTTGATGTACATACTTGATAGTACATTTCCACCTCTAATCATGAGGAGTTTACGAACAGTATATCCACATCTCTGCCATGTATTACCTGGATCTTAAAAAAATGGCATTTATTACAAAATGACTGAATATAGAATTATACGTTTCTACTGAGTTGTCCTTTTTTTGACTGTCAGATAGTACCATCATGGTATTTATTCAATTCTAGCTGATTGGCAGCTGTTGGATACTTACAGTCATCTTACTTTTTCTCTTTGAATATTGCTCTCTTTAAGCTCATTATAACTTCAGTATCTTTATGTCATAGATTTGAAGCAATCTGGCAGTTCCTGACAGAAAGAAGTTAGAATATAAAAGCCATTTTCCCTCAATTTTTTTCTGGTAGTATTGCTGATACTTCTACAACTATATAAACATTATGAAAGAGTAATTGAATTAAATGATGCCAGTGGGACATAAATATTAATAATCAATCAGTTCACTTGTATGAAAAGTATGTGCATAACACTTAGAATCATTTGCTAATGACCAGTTTTCTATTCATTAGAAAACTGTATTTATTTACTGTTAGTAAATATATGACAATTATTTTGCAGCATTAGCTGCTGACTCTAAATCTCTTTTTTCCTCCAGTTTATCATACTACTTAATGGTATAACTATGGATTTTTCCCAAGTGCTATTTTATTCCTGCCTCTACATGTTATATGAACCATGAGTCACAACATCTCATTTCTTATGGTCAGTTTTAGATAACATACCATATTATCAACCAATTAGTGTGTCCAGGAGACGTGTAAGCAGATGTATGCATAGTAAAAAGCAAACAAAACAAACAGGAATCCTCTCCCAAATTCAAACAGATACTCTCCCAAATCCAGTTAGTGTGAGCAAAATTTTGTTTCTCCTGACTACCATATGGGAATTATGAAGTTTAGTAAAGTGAAGTTTACATTCAAATTGGCACTGAACTTATACTCTTTGAAAAATCCTTTGATATGTTTTTATTTTAAATGTTGTATCAGTAAAGTGTCTACATTACAAATGTAATTCCTCGATCAGAAGTAATCAAAGGATGAGAGACCTCATCAGCCACTATCAATCAAATCCAGGAGACATTACCCCTTCACCATACCTCTTGTTTCCTTGTAAACTGTTTCTTCTACTCTCTCCACATTTCTCCCACTTTCTGTTATCCAGAGTTAGAATATCAATAGATTGAGAACAGAAAGATTGAGAAATGAATGACTAAGGGAATCAGTAGCCAGCACTGAAAGAACTGGCTTTTTTGGCAAGGTTGTGTTGGTCAGAAATATCAAGGACTCTTTTATATTTCCTCAGTAATGGTGGGGAGGGGTTAAGACAAAAACACATACAATTGGGAACCCACCACAGCTGGATAGCCAAACTTCAGTAAGGTCACAAACATAAGTTGTCTTGTGTTAATATGACTTATTGGCATAACATTATATAACTTATTGGCACAGTAGAGATAAGTAGAATCACTTTGTTACATTTTGTTCTTCAGATGGGAGAAATATCATGTGTATGCTGATGGAAATAATCCAGTAGAAAAGGAAAGATGAGGTAGAAGTGGGAAGAACTTTTGAAATAATGTTATGGAGTAGGCAAAGGGGTTGGGGACTAGAGCAAGTGGAGTGACTGACTTTCCTTAGGAGTCAGTGAGGAAGGGAAGGTGACTATGTTGGTGCAAATGCAAGTAGGTGGATGGCAGTAGGTAGGGTTAACCTGAGGTTTTTGCTTATTAATTTAAAATGAGACTTGCCCTTGTAGTTCTGAATTTTTCTCTATACACATTCATTGCATGGGTGCAAGCATTTAGGCAGAAAACTTAATATATCCTGGGTTGTAATTTTGCCAAAGATGGACGAAGAAGTGTAAGAAGGGTAAGCCAACCATGGTCTATGAATAAGGAATGATCTTTATAATTGAGCAGGGAATTTGACCTGGCTAAGGAGGAAAGAGGGGATATCAAAGGGTAAGACACAGTAAGAAAATGTTAGGCTTGAAGGATTGTTGGAAAAATATGAAGTTATGATCCAAGAGTAGAATGTAGGAATCTGATTATGGAAGAATTGCAGTTTTTAGTAATGGCAAGATTTAGGGTATGATTATAGGAGGGAGCACGGCTAAGTTAAGTTGTAGGAAAAAAGCAAAGGAAGAAGAGTTCAAGAGTGTTGAGGACAGGATATGGAAGTTATCCACTGAGTGACTGAAAATACCAAGAATTGAGACAGGAATAATATAAGAGAGAGTAACAAGGAGCCCAGCTCATTGAAAAGTGGGAGTGAGTAAAAGGCAGCACTGAGACAGTGAGATGATCTGATGGCATGAGATTTGAAAGCATGGGACAACTTAGAAAGGAATAAAGGAAAATGGTGTGGAAAGGACAAAGATAGGAAAAAAGAGCCAACCGCCCACCCCCATGGCACTGGAGAGGACTGTGGGGGAAGCATTATCTTTAGGAGAGAACTAGAACTCTATTAAAGCTAGAAGGTGGGTAGAATGTTCCTAGAAGAGATGGAGCATGGAGGGGCATTTGCTGAATGCCAGAGGATACACTGGAAGACTTGTGAGTGTTGGGGTATAAGAAGAAGTGGGTAAGAAGAAGTGGTTCCCTCTTCATCCCTCTTGATGAAGATGAGGCTGTCCACGGTTCACTGTTTGAGTGCTCTGGGAGGGAGGGGTTTATATTCCATGCAAGGGCTACCTTGGTAAAATGTTCTGGTGAAGTTGGTTCTTACTTCTAGCATGTGGGCTCCCTCTTCACCTTGGTGTTAGAGGGATCTTACAGAGTATAATTTGTTTTTTAAGTTAGATATTCTCTCCTTATTCACTCTGTAAATATTCACTGAATCTCTCGTAAGTGTTAAGTTCTGTAGTGAGCATTTAGTCTCCATCTTGCTGCAGCCAAGAGCATAGGAGAGAGTCAAAAACAGTTATTTCACAAATAATGACCAATTAAAGCTGTGTTTCCATAGAGGAAAACTGCATTTGGCAGGAAGACTTATAACTTGGAAACTAGACTTGTCTTTTTTTTGTCAGATGGCGTTTTTTGAAGGAGTGACATTTAACAGTTTTGAAAGGATGCTGGTGAGGAGGTCAAGCATGTCAGGCAGAAGGAAATCCACAGATAAGGAACTGAGGCAGTCCCATGCTTGGTCTTTTTCATGCATTCTACATAATTCCCCTCCACTTCTCATTAAGTCTCATACCCTCCCCAATACACATAGCTTCTGAGATTGTCAAAAAGAGCAAAAGCTTTCTGAAACCTGTTAAGAGAATTTGACAAAGGACAAATGATTATTTTCGGCAGGAGGAAGGAAAAATGTTTTACCATTGTTCACACTTCTCCAACCGCTTTTCTTGAGCCTGAAGAAAAGGTACACTTCTTCTGAGTGAAGTTGTATCTTAGAGGTTCCTAAGTAAAACTGGAGATTGCTATAATTCTAAAGTAATTTCTTATGTTAGTAGCAGAATAATTTGAAGAGAAGGAATATAAGAGCAGTAGTATGGCTTACTCAAGGCCTTTTAAAAACCATTTGCTCTTGGGTTTTTGTGTGTGTGTGAGGAAGATTAGCCCTGAGCTAACATCCATTGCCAATCCTCCTCTTTTTGCTGAGGAAGATTGGCCCTGGGATAATATCCGTGCCCATCTTCCTCTACTTTGTATGGGACCCCGCCACAGTATGGTTTGACAAGTGGTGCGTTGGTCCGCACCCGGGATCCAAACCTGCAAACCTCTGGCTGCCAGAAGTGGAGCACGCGAACTTAACCACTTAGCCACTGGGCTGGCCCCTTTCTCTTGTTTTTATAGTAGACTTTGTACAGTAAACAACCTTGAAGCAATTAGTAAGTCAGCGATGTTTACTGATTCCTCACTATGTGCCACAAAAATATGCATATTGCTTTGATCAATATCACTTTTTTAAAGATATGATATATATGCTTATATAACATCAGGATTTCTGCATTTACTTCATTTGGATTTCTAAGTATATAAACAAGATCTTTCACGTCTCTGATACAGTTTACTCACGTATTTCTGAAATAATTATATTGCCACCTGGAGTTGTTTAAAAGATTTGTATTACTCATAAGAAAGTAAGCGGAGCATCTTAATCTGCTCAGGCTGCTGTAACACAATACCATAGACTCGGTGGCTTAAACAACAGACATTTATTTCTCACATTTCTGGAGGCTGGGAAGTCCAAGATCAAGGTGCTGGCTAATTTAGTTCCTGGTGAGAGCTCTCTTCCTGGCCTGTAGAAGGCTGCCTTCTTCTCTCTCCTCACACAGAGGAGAGAGAGAAACAGAGCTCTGGTGTCTCTTCCTCTTCTTATAAAGGCACTAATTCCATCATGGGGGCCCCACCCTCATGACTTCATCCAAACCTAATTACCTCCCAAAGGCCCTACCTCCAAATACAATCACAAGAAATATTAAGGCTTCAACACATGATTTTAAAGGGACACAAACATTCAGTCCGTAACACAGAGCATATAGTAAATAAATGAAAATTAATTATCTTTGAAAAAGTGGAAGATTAGAAGCAGCAAATTAATCATGATCCTCTCATTTTTTTCAGAGCAGTCAGCTTGGCTTAGTTTCTGGTTAGTCAGTTGTATCTACATCTTCCTTGGTCCCTACTCAGGCAGCTTTTTATAAACCATATTCCCAAGCAATAGTATTCCACCTCCATCTGTCATGTCAAATAGTAAGCCAGGCTCCATTCTGCCACCTTTCCTGGAACACGTGTTCCATTTACAACATGAACTGAATGCTCCGCCATTCCCGCCTGATTCCAGATGCAGACCCCAGCAGGCTGGTGGCATCATCCCACCCAGGCTTTCTGCTTTGTTTTGTTTTATTTTGTTTGTTTGGAGTTTATAAATATATTTATCTTTTCTTAGCACCATGGACTTCAAATTTTCTCTTTTTATAATACCATCTTTACCAGAAAATCCTGATCTATTTCTTAACTTATGAATTAATCTAAGGAAAATATGTGATATAAAACAGGTTGACGAAAGTTTAACATTTTAGCCACCCGGGAAAGACTAGCCCAGGCGTTCATTTGGAGGTGCAGGGATATGGAAGGTTAGAAGGTCATATGGTACATTGTCCACATCATTGGCGTCATTCAGCTCAAAAATCATCGACTGAATATCTTTAATGCTCAAAGTCCACTAGATAGTAATATTCAGTTTAAAAAGGAAAATGATCCTTCACTTCAAAAGTTTTATAGTTTAGTATAGGTGTCAGCCATGTAAATTACAATACTATGAGGAAAAAAGAAAGATACTATAATGATGATACACTCAAAGTTTTCTAGAAATTCAAAGAAATGTTAATTCCATGTTAATTCTAACATGGAAAATCAGGAAAGGAGGGAGATGGAGTAGATTTACAGAGGAGTTATTTGAACAATGCTTTGAAGAAGAGAAAAGTTTCAAGAGAAGAATAATGGAAAAGAAAATGCTTTCTTCTTCCTCTGAGATGAAAAGGGCAGAGGAGAAGAAAAGCGGAGGCAAAAACATATTTTGAAATGGAAATGAGAAATCAGAATTCATTTAGATGGCCTTGGTTTTCTTAGATGAGGAGATGGAAGACTGAGTTGCATGGTTAGTGAGAACGAGGTAGGGAATCAAAAATAGGATGGTTGGGTGGATGCACAGGTGGATGGATGGAAGGAAGGAAGGAAATATAGAAAATACGGAAACAAACATTTATTGAATTCTTAATCTCTGCCAGGCAGTATATTTTCACATCCACTATTTCAAACCAAGAGGAGACTGGAATCTTAGATTTGTGGTGGAGTTAGGAAGATCCATTTATATTAATTTGTCATCAAATTTCAGCAAAGAGAATTGGTGCATGATCTTTTTGATCCTTAGCCTAGTTCGGATACCTTCTGCCTAGTCTCTCTGTTTTAGGAAGAAAATAACTCTCACGTCATTCCCCTGTGTCTTGTTCTAATTACTGTGTTTCCTGAATGGTCTCTTCAGAAACAAAATGTTCTGGTAAAAATGGAATGTGTGGAGTTAAGCTACAACACCATGGTGCTGCATTATGGTCACTGTACCATATATATATATATATATATGTGTGTGTGTGTGTGTGTGTGTGTGTGTGTGTGTGTGTGTATATACACATACATATATATATATGTATATATAGTAGTTAAGTTGCTCAGTTTTAATCTGAGTGGTAGACTGAATGATCAGCAATTTAATCTAAAGGTGAAGAAAAACAAGCTAAAGGGTGGCTTCTCTTCAGTTTCATCTAAGTTATAGATGTAATTTAAGGCAGAAAGAAAGAAAGCCTTTCTGGTCCTAGGTAGTGACAATTAAGCAAATTAAAAAATCACGAATGGAGACGTGACTATGGTTATTTTCTCATCCTTAACTGCTACCATCAACCTTTGTGTTGTGTACAGGAATTCAGAACTTCTTCAGTGCCACAGCAGGGATGAAAGGTGCCTGGATTAGACAAAAGTTGCAGACTATAGCAAAGTGCTCCCAAAGGTCTGAATGGCACCCTTTGCACATACCCTCAGGATGTCGATGACTTTATAAGATGAATGGAATCTCAGTAGTGGCATGTAAGAACCCAGAGACAGCCTGAGCACCAGACCCTTAACTCCATTTCCATAAAGATAAATCTGCTTCCTTCTACACTCAGATGCTGGATTTGGAAAAAGGAGGAAGAGGGAAATTCCCTTGAGAGGGAAGAAGCACCCCTAACAGATGGAGCCCAAATATCAGGTTTCCAGAAGATGGTCCTGATTTTCACCTGTTTAAATCAATTAAGTCATTTAAATTATTTTAGCATCCTCTCTTCATTCTCAAAACTGTCCCAGTTTGGACAATAAATGGCCACCATGTTAACAGGGAGCTTGAACTTTTAATTGGTTAAGTATATACACTAATGTGATGGAAGATAGTAAACTTAGTCAGCAGTTGGCCTTTGCTTGGTCTTCTATCCCTCCTGCCAAATTTCCTGCATACCTCAATATCATTGGAAACTCAAACTCCAAAGCAAAATGAAGTTAGCTGAAGAATATTAGTTTATGTGTTTAAATTTCAAGCCTGCTGCATCAATCTCGGGTAGACAGGTCAGTGTGAGATGAAAGGACAGTATTGCTGTAATGTCTCTAATTGCTGTTTTCTTGTCATCATCTTTTAGGGCATCCACAGAAAATCTTTAGTGCTACCATAAACCTAAGGTTTCCCCCTGTTGTATAAACACACTTGTACACTAATAAGTGTACTGTCAAAATCTTATTGAATTTCCAATGTTACATGACACATTGGCTTAAATTAATGATTATTATCTTGTATATTAATGTAATTGTTGGTTTAATGATCAAAATATTTTGCTTGATGGGAAATTTACTTGAAATCACTCTTTTATTCATATAAACTATGTCCAAAACAGAAGTTTTAATTTTTCTCACCTGAAATACCCTACATTTTCCTACCAATCTCAAGGAGATTGTTATGTTTGAATAAGGAATGTATTCCTATCGTAGGAATGTATAGTGATCATTAACTTACAAGCCCTTAAACTAGGCTTGTTGATTTTTTTCTTTAAACCTTAGGTTTCAAATTCTTGAAATCCGTATCCATTTTCAGAAGGTGAGAATTACTATACTTTTTGAAAATTTGGAAAATATGTTTGTCAAATTGCTTATAACACAGACATCTTTTGTCATTTATTCTGAGGAGAATAAAAGCAAATTAAATATTTTCACAGACAAAACAAAGTGAAGCTTTTTTAAAAATCTTATATGTTCTACAGATAGTACAGTCATATGAAAGTAACTCTTCATAAGTTAGACTGAATATTTAAATGTCAAATGGGTAAAATTACTAAAAAGTCTCAAAATGTTTGTTTAAAGTTATTAATTAATTGATAGATGTTTATGTAATGGGGAAAGAACACATGTGGGGACACAGAGCTTTGGACCATGTTCAATTTTAAATGATAATGTGTCATTCTAAACTGGAGAGTTTACCATCCTCAGTAGAAAAAGTCATTTGGAAATGTATGGAATGATATTTTTTTTGGTTGTCATCATAACACAGTGGACAAGGGATGCTAAAGTCCCTGTACTTCTCTATGGAGTAGCACCTGGCCAACAAAGAATTGTCCCACACAAAATATCTTTAATAGTATTACCTTTTATTGGAACATTGGAATCCAAATTCATTTATTTTCTCTGGGCCTCAATGAATTTTCAAGGGTACGTCCAGTTCCGAAATACTTAAGCAGTTATTTAGAAGGAAACTGAAACAATTACCGTAGTAGAATCACAGATATATTTGTGGTTTATATGTATATGAATACACATCAAACATATACACATACACAAACACACATCTTCATTTTTAACAGCATCTTCCCGTAATGGAATTTGGTAAAAGGCTGCTCCATTTCAGAATCAATCCAAGGAGAACTAGTTATGGAAGCAAAAAAGGGTCTTTTTGTAAAGTTGTTTTCCAGGAAGATGTCCATAAATCAGATCCCAATGATGAAATTAAACTATATTTTTAGAGCAGTGATTTTAAAACATCTTTTTTCTTTAAAGAAGCAATAAACTCCTTTCAAATAAAGTAATACATAGATATCCAACATCTAAAATATATGGAAGTTGAACTCTTCATTATTCCATGGTCCCCACCTTCTTCACACCCTGTCTTCCTCTCTGGGAACTCTAGTGACTTCTGTATTAAATCCAAGGACATCATAGAATACAGTGGAAAATGTATTGCTATGAATTAGAGGTCACCAAACTCAGTGGACGGTCAGACAATAAGCAAGTGAAGTAGATTGTGCCAGTCTTGGACAATGAGCAGTGGTAGGAATGAAGTGAATTTGAAACTCCATACCATCCCCTACAGCACTCAAATTCAATGGAAAAAAACTTGCGGTGCAGAGAAAACACTTTTATAAACTGTATTTTGTCCTTAAGGTGTGTTTTTGTGATATATCCTAGACAAGACATTGTTACGTTAAAAGAACCTTTGTGCCTCATGGTAAGTAGGTCATTTATCCAAAAAGCCATCATGCTCTTTAATATTTCAGGTCTAGTAATATGATAAAATCCTAACTCCTGCTAGCAGTCTAGGGAAGTAGTTGCACATCTCTCTCAGTGATGTTCTAGTTTTTTTGCATCTTCCCTGGACACAGAGTGTGAAGTCTTCCACGGATTGTGGAGATCTTTTGCCTTCTGATATATATCTACATATTTTGAATCTTTTTCTGAATACGTGTGTGTTAGCTGTGTGCAGTGGAGCAGAGGTGGTCAATAAAAGAGGTTCATCCTTATAGACAACCTCCAGGACTATAAATATGTATAATATTCTGAGCTCTAATAAAAGAAGCCAAAAAGTAATCATTGGGTAGTATAAAATATGAAGTAATGCCCAGGATGGCCTTGAAAGTTCTTAGGATCCATGTAGAGAACATACATTGTAGTAGAAGAGTGTGAGAGAGGAAAGAAAGTGGTAATAAAATCAAGAGAATGGAGAATGAAATGAAAGGCAACGATAAGGTGCACATATGTTTGGAATGTATTTTATATCAAATTGTGTGGTAAATGTAATATTTTTGCCCTCATTATGTAATTACATCATATATTTTCTGTCAAAAAAAGATATAAAACCTACTGCATATTTTATACTCATGCTATTGAGAAAACGTGTCTCTCTTACAAAGTTCATGCCATATGCATTTTATACTATGAGGAGCTGCATTTGAATATGAATTTATGCACTTTTATCTCAATATCTGGATTTCAATCTCTTGTAAATTAGCAATTAAATTGAACTAAATGCACTTTTGATATAATTTAAATACCATTCGATTCTTTTTCAGAGCACTCATAAATATGATGATTTTATTTTAGTGGGCTACAATTATGAATTCAAAAAATGAGAACTTATTTTTTATTTCACCAAGTGACAAAGGAATACAGAACTCAGAATTCAGAATAATGGGTATTTACCCTTAAATATTTCTTCTATTTTTACATTTATTGTATTTTAGTCATGTGTGAGAGTTATGCCTTATACTCAAAAAAAGAGAAGAGTAACTTAGCAATTGTGAATGTGTGCTTTGAGTGGATACTTTACCTGAACTAACCACACGTTCATATTATTTCATATATAATATTTTCATTCATAATATTTCCATATTATTTTCTTCTACAGAGTTTGACCTTGACAGCTCTCTTTTGTCATTTCACTAGCCCTGATAGTCATAGGAGATAAAAACATTTTAAATGATGTCACAGTGAAAGATTTGGAGGTTTATTTGCTTTTTCTAATAGGCATGCTTGAGCATAGATGCCCGAGTTTTCTATCTTCTTTTAATGCATTAGTACTTCACCTCCCTGCATGAGCTGGTGAGGCTGTGGAAGAGTATTATGTCTAGACCTGATTATGATGTTGCACCCGACCATTAGCAAAGACTCATTCTATTATAACTCATGCCTGAAACAGTGTCTAGTACTCATTGGTTGAATGAGTGAATCTGTCAAAAAAAATCTATTACATATATGAAAAATATTTAACAGCCGCTCAGCTTAAGAATCATAGTTTACATATCACTACATGAGAGGTATATTGTTAATCACATTATACTAATTTTTTTGGAACACTTTTATATGTATAGGGCATTAGCGAAGACATAGATGGCTACATTGAGAGTAACTCCACTTTAGGTTGGTTCTTCAGAATCATAGCAAGTGAAATGCTAATAGTAACAAATAAAACAAAACAAAAAGACAGGTGGTGATCCTTTATTAATTCCATAAGTAATTACACAAGTGTGCTTTACTAATTTCTATCATGTCTAAATTTTAAGCCTAATGCAGATGGATCTTTGACCATTTTACCTTGTGTATAAAAGTAGTGAAAATGTAACAGCTTGTTAAATTTCTATTAGGTGTATGATAATATAATACATATGGGATTAATTAAATATATGCTAAGTCCTATTAATGAATTCCTATTAAATACCATTAGCTTCCTATCTTATAATTAATTAGATGTATATTAATTATTATCATAATAAACTATATAAGTAATTATGTATACCATTTTATTTAATTATATGAATATATTTATACTAATCAGATTATACTGATTTACATTTTAATATCTCTACTTTTCTAAATTCCAGTAAGTATAGATTTGTAAAGTATATAATGTTGTCCATATGTAATCAACATAAATACATTTTCTGTAACTTCTTTTTTCTATTTTCTACAGTTTTAATCTCTCCTTTTATTTGATTTGCATTCATTTTTCTGAAATGGTAACATTAATTTACCTTTCTTCTTGCACTTAAAATCCTCTGTACACCTATTTATGGATTCCAAGTCCATAATCAGTTAACTTGGAAACTATTTAAAGAACATCTTCTCTTTACTATTTGTTTTATCAGATCATAAAGCTGCCTTGTTTTTCCTTTATCTACTGCTTCAGATAACTCAGTACTGTGGGAACTGATAAGCTCAGGGTTTATGCCAGTGTTGGTAGGTCTGTGTGTATATGTGTATGTGTGTGTGTTTATGTTTTGTGAATGACAAATAACTTAATCATAATGACCTTGTACATTGCTTCACACCATCATTATTTTGAGGGGCTACCCATGTACTAAAAACTTGATTCTGAGGTAATTTATTTTCTGAGTATTCAAACATCTGAATCTGTAGTATGTAATATTTCACCAGTGAGATATATACAGTATTCTAACAGTTTGTATTAGAAAGTCTGTTTGGGGTTATTTTTAACTCTAATCTGCTCTATGAGAGACTGCAGACTGAAATTACAGATTGCAAAAGAGATTGCAAAAACATCCTTTGTAATGACAAAGAACACAAATTCTGGGGCTCCACTGCCTGAATTTGACTCCACTTCTACCACATATTAGCTGTTTGAGCTTAAACAAGGCACTTAATGCTCTGTGACTTATTTACAAAATGAAGATAAAAGTTCCCACCTCACAGGGTTATTATGAGTCAATTCTTCTAAGTATCTAAAATATACAGTTAATGCATGTTATGGATCTAACCAACTGACTTGAAAAGAATTGATCTTAAACTACAGTTAAAACCTATGGTACTACATTGCTGATGATCTGAAGAGAAATTTAATTTACATCTATAAATTCATATTCTGGGTGTCGTGTCAATAAAATCAGATAGTGAACTGCATAAATACCATAGATTTATTTTTTAGCCCCAATTTTGAATTCAAAGTATATCAAATTCATATATTTTATTTAAAAAAACTTAAGGAGCTTGTTAATTACTTTTGGATATCCTTGCAAACAGTCCACTTCTGTTGCACACCTCAAAGCTTTTTGTACATGAATTACTTCACAGTGGTTATGATGTTTTCAGATTCTATCAAAGACATTCATTAATTGAGTTAGAGTCTTTGAGTGTGTTATCTACATTATGGTTGAGACATGCATGTTTGGGTAGAATATTAGACTTTTAACTCATCATATCACTTTTAGAGTATTTTTATTTGATATCACATCTTCTAGTCAATTCATTTGGGAGAAGAAAGCAAATGAATTGTGAGTTGGAAAAATTAGCTAATCAGAGTAGGCTTAGCAACGGTTTTGTCCATATAAGAACATTCAATTACCTTAAGTAAATAGCTTTTTATTTTACAAGAACTTGCGAGCCTTTATTTATCACTTGTGCTTCCTTGAAAAATTGCTTCACCTGAACCTTGGTTTCCTCAATACACCATGGGGCTAAGAAATTCTACCTTACAGGGTTCTTTATACGTTGTACCTTACAGGGTTCTTTATACGTCATGATTATAAAACACACTTAACAGAGGGCCGAGCTCCGCATTGATACAAAATAATTGTTAGCTTCTTTATTTCCTTAGTGGAAACTGTGAAATTTTTAAAAAGGCATTTTTTGTTATTTTTGGACATTTTCATAATATTAGATTCTAAAAGCAGACATTTACTAAATATGATTCCAGTAGACAGAAGGATTTAGTATGATCTTAAATTATGCTCCATGAGTCCTCCTGGGTCATTATAGGAAATATGAGATTGATTCAAAGAAATATAATTTCTTTCAAGAACATTCTCCTAAATATATAGCTATTTATTATATAGAGATATGACAGGAAACTATTACCTTTCATTTCAATGTGGAAATACATTAAGTAATTGCAACATTTTTATTTATATGGGATCACCAACATGTGAATTCCCTCTTATTTGGCGGAGTGATTTATTTTTGCCAATCTAATAATATGATAAGCTTTCATTCAATGAGTGTTCACTATATACCAGGAACTTTTCATGCTTTTTTGTCAGATAATCCTTACAACCAAGCTATGATCTGGGCACTTCTACCATCCACGTATAAAAGTAAGGAAATTAAAGTTCATAAAATTTAAAGACTTGCCAAAAGTCATATAAAGTGCCAGAGTGAAGATCTGAACTCAGGCCTTACTTTACAGCCACCAGTCCAAACTCCTATGTACTGTCTGTTTATTTTCTAACTCAAATTTCTACTTAATACTTCATGTTCTCTGAAAATAATCAATGAGTTTGATCATTTGTAACTACAACAAATGCTTCTAAACAGACTTTGAAGTCAGAATACCTCTGAGGCAGGAAATGGAAAATTAGTACATGGACAGACAGAACATGATATGAAAATGTAAGCATATCATTTCAGACAGCTTCATGAATAGAATTTTTTCAAAAGTCTTATTCTGGGGGCCGGCCCAGTAGCGTAGATGTTAGTTCGCATGCTCCATTGCAGCAGCCCGGGGTTCGCCAGTTCAGATTCCCCACATGGACCTATGCACTGCCTATCAAGCTGTGCTATAGCAGGCGTCCCATATACAAAGTAGAAGAAGATGGGCATGGATGTTAGCCCAGGGCCAATCTTCTTCAGCAAAAAAAAAAAAAAAGTCTTATTCTGATTAGAGTAAAGAGCAGTTAAAGAGAGGATTTTTAATTCTACTCCAATTTTTCAAGTGGTGTCTTAGTATCTTATTTTGGAAATAATTTCATTTCTCTTCTTCAAGCCTAAGGAAGTAAACATTGAAAAATGACAGATGGATATAAATTAAAAAATTAGTCAATGGGATCATCGTGGGGACACATCTTTCATTGTTGTTAACTTCTTAATTCTTTTCTAGATTTACCTTAAAGAATATATTATAAAATGGGGCATTTTAAAACCACAGTATTCTTTTATTTTAATGGTAAATGTGCGTACTAAATGCCTTATGATAAACAAATAATAAATTAAATAAAAATAACTCCCTATGTACAATAAAATATTTCACTGAAGGATCCTATAGGTGTTAAGATGCCTATGCTAGAGTGTAAGCCACCATTGCACAAACTGGCTTTATTAATGCATGCTAGAATAATATTGTCAAACATAACCATTATTGACTGGCAATTTCCTGTATGTGGAGTCACATCTTAGCCACTGATGGCAATGGCTCTCAGACAAGAATTATTAGTAGCACTCTTCATTCAGTCTTTTCCATGTGCCAGGCACCATGCTCAATGCCTTACACTTAAAACACCTTATTTAGTTCTTCATTCCCATTTCATAGATGAGGAAAGTAAAGCTTGGAGAAGTTTGTAACTTACCCAGTGACAGGTAAGTATTGTGAAGCTGGGTTGTCTGACTCCAAACCCCAATATCTTATTTACTGTGTTTTCCTACAGCTTGCTACTCATTGCTATTTTGTCTCATAAAGAATAATAAGGAAACACTTCATGACGATGTTAGAGGAGTTTGATATATAGCTGTTTATGAGCCCAGGTTTCTATATTAGCAAAATAAAATACAGTATTTAAAAGGATAAGATGTTTATTTTGTCTCCTTATGCACCAATGGAAAATTTAAGGAAATTCAGAAAATTATAACAAATCTCCCCCTAATTTTTCATGGTGGTCTTTTAATGTCTAGTCTATTCTCTGTGAAATAGAAATCTAAAACATATTTCTATATTCATAATTATGCTTTGGCACTTGGATTAGTGAGAGCAAAAGGAAACGTATGTTTGTAATTGTTGTTGACAGTAATATACAAGGCTCTGCAAAACTGGTTTATAGCTGATTTTAAAAGTTCTACATTCTCCTCTTCTTTAATAACCATATGGATATGTGCTTAGGGAATAAGCAACGCCAAGTTATATCATGTATGAGAGTCGAACTAGTTTAGTTACTCAATAGTGTAATTTAATTTTCTGGGAATATTTATGCATGCGATAAACACCCTGTATGTGATGAAGAAAAAGAGGATATATATATACATATATATATATAATTTTGCATTTATTAATAGAAATTATGGAGATTTTGAATTTGTAGAAATGGTAGTTTTTTTTCAGTGAAGTCATTTAGAGTTGGATTACTGTATAAAATATTCTTACTATTTGCAACAACTAGAAAATTTCTTATTTTTTGTGCAGATGTCCTTATAGTCAATAGTGTTAATATTTATGTTAATTAAGAGATAAATATAAAGGAACAGATTAGTTGGTTGCAGAAATCAGCTGTAAACAGCTTTTCCACAGAGACTCAGGATGTTGTTTCCAGGGAAAGACACAGTTACATGACCTCAGATTAGTCTCTTCCCTATTACTTGATTTTTTTGAATAAATAGATTGCTCTATGTTCTCAGAGTAAAAAGGGTGATACATTCTAATATTGCTGTAGCAGTTGAAATGGCAGAGATAAAAGCCTATTTAGGGGGGCATAAGATCACCATAAGCCTCTTGTCAGTTTCCAATGAATTCATACATATCAAAAAGGACTCAAAGAAAAATAACAAAGAAGAAAGATAATGAGCCCGTCAAAGCAAATGCATAATGCAGGTGGACTTTGGTATTAATCATACAGTATGGGGGTGAGGGTCAAACCAGCTGAGGTCAATAGAGAAGATTTTGGTAAAGGCAAAAAGAAAAACTAAGCTTGTGATTTCAGACAGATTGAAATTTAAAAAATGAGACATAAAGGTCACAAAATCAGATTCAGTTCACAGAAGCACAGTGGGCAAGTTTTAATGACTTCTTAGCAGAGCTTTTTAAGAGAGGCACTCAAATTTGAACTATCCAAACAAACCAAACTTTTTTTTTATCGACGGGAAAAGAGATGGAATATTCTAAAGATTAAATGAAATTATAAAAGTTGCTTTTATTGAGGGAATTTTTCTGCTTTAGATGATTAAATTAGCTTCTTTTAAAAAAGGATTTAAAATGTGTGCAGGTTTTATTCAGCATGCATAATTTAGGTATTGCTTTATATCACAGATGAGCAATATGTATATATGTGTGCATATATAATTTTAAAGATGTATTTATAAGATACTTTCCATAATTAAATATAGGTACTTTTCATATTTATCAGGCTTTTAAAATATTTCCATAAATTGTATCCTCAGCTTGCTCAGAATTCTTTCCCCAACCCCATCAAATCATTCACACTCTACATTTAAAAACAGGGAGGATAAGGAAGAGGAGATTTCTTTTCAAATATGTTTACTATTATTTAATTCAGTTGTTTATTGAAAGCTTACCCAGTGAGGTATCTTCCAAGGACTAGAGAGGGCTCAAAGATTATAAAATATATATGGTCCATGCTTCACAGGCATTACAATCTAAGGTGGCTTTCAAAAGTAGCTATAAATTTGGACATTTTTGGTATCTAAAATAAAATAGTATCTATGCAAATGGCTACCTAAAGATTAATACCATAGTTCTGTGCTGAAATAACTTCCATAATTCCTTGTCCTGCTTTAGAAATGTGAACATATTTATCTATCTATAATAGACAATATTACTTGAGAATAAACGTAATTGAATCTATTGATACTGGCATTTGGTTGAATCATAGTAGATACTACCATATATATGTTTATTGTTTTATTCTATAAGCTAATGTTGCATTGTCTACATTCACAATGCCACCAATTAGTTTACCCAGGCCTCTGGATTATTGTAGTCTTCTATTGGATTTTCTGCCCATAGTCATTCCCAGTCTCTTGGTGATCTCAAATTCGACATCCAGTTTTTGAACTTCCCACATGATAGGACCCTTAGTTTTATTTCTAGCCTTAATTATTTGCTTTTGCATTTTTAGTACATAGTGTTTTACATAGCAGTGTTCATTAGATGAAATAATTCATAAAGAATCAAAAGATGTCTTACTCTTACTCTTCATATATATTTAAAGTTTTCAAGTAATGATAATGAAAGATCCATTTTTCTCTTGTTCCAGAATTACACAAAATTATGGAAAAAATAAACTAATATTTTAAATACAGTTTTTATTTTTTGGAACCTAGAAAGGACTCTACATGTATTAAATCCTAACAGTACTCTTGAAAATTAGACACAGCATGCATAAATATTCTCATTTGTTGAGGGGAAATGTTATGATAAAGAGACTTGCCCAAAACTTCTCCCGTGGTAAAAGTGATGAACTAGTAATGGAATCCAGGATTCCTGACCGTGAATCCTTCATCTCTTTCCATTACAGGTAGGATGAACATTTGCTTCAATTTTTCCAGGAAATTCTTACTTAATACCTGGTATCCTGAATTGGTCATTAATTGTGCCCTCTTTCATCCTCGTGTCAATAAATTATGAAGTCACCATAACTATAGCTCACAGTGAGAAAAAAGAAAAAAATCAGAAATAGACTGTACTAAAAATAAGTTATGTTGATGTCAACATTGATCAGCTCATATTAGCTTATGACCATTAACGATGTAATAATCTTCTCCTTTAAATGACTTGCAGGATAGAAAACTTACCATATAAATATTTACAACCACTTTGACACAGACTTTATTATTTTACCTATTATTTGAATACTACTGAGTTATCTAAACGTTGTCTAAACAATTTTAAGATGTTGCCATATGTGAAAATGGACCCATGACACATCCAAACCACTCAAGTTTGACATGTTAGCCAGCAGATGGGTTTCGGAAATTGAGTCACATGCTTTGTTACAATTGAGTCAGGTTGAGTGAAATGAGAGAGGCTCTTTCTGATTAAACAATATGTCTGACTCAAAGAACGCAAGTCAAAATGGGCCTTAGAATGTGTTCCCTATATAAATTAATAACTAACTACCAAACTTACTAACATTTTTTAAGTTTTCCTTGATCTAATAACTTTAAAACTGATGTGAAAACTGAGTGTATTTTGACAAATGCTTATTTTCTTTTGTAGTTTATATATTTCTTTTCTCTTGATGTTAGTGATCTTGGCTCTCTTGTCCAGTTTCAAAAGTTGATTTTGTTTAGAAATTTATAATTATTGTTCCTGTGCTACAATAAATAGCAGACTGCTTTAATGCCTCTCAGTGTCTTTTCAAAATAGGTTATTTTTAAAAATCTATTTCCAAATATGAAAAGATTTGATGGAGGTTGAGATTTGTTCAAATTTATCAGTCCCAGAGTATGTATATATGTGAGATATGAGAGGAGGAGTGTGTGTGTGTGTTTGTGTGTGTGAAGGGCACATAACCCTTCCAAAGGACCTAGAGAAGATTGCTTCTGACAGTCCTATTATGGAAAGCACAGGACAGGAATGAAAAATCTATGGCCATGTCTATTCACAAAATCATTTAAATAAGTCTGGTTTAAAACAAGACACTAACATAACTTATTTTTACATCATCCCATATAGCTATTTTGGCTTAAAATTTATACATCTATTTAGACAAGTGTATAGTATGTTAAAACTGGAGATATTTCAAGGAGAATATAAGAACTCTAGGGTCCGTGTAGCATCACCAAATGTGACTGGAGTGAGAAGCTACACTGAGCTATTTTAATAAATTTTTTCAGCTTTGATTTCTTCCACCATTATTGGAGATTCATTCATATATAATACCATAGTACTCCTTGATTAATTATGTTCTTAAAATTATTCTAAATTTCTCGCTGTGCTGAAGTCCATTTCTAAAATTCAGTGTAATAGACATGGTGATAAGTTTGGTATGAATTATTTTACAATTTTGATCTCATTCCCTGATTTTTATTACATTAGATTTTCTATCAAGAGAGGTCATTATAGTTTGAGGGAAAATGCTTGACAACAGGTGGTAGGTAAGGCAGAATATTTCAATGGTGGAAAATAATCTTTTATAACTACCATGATCAGGTTTATTTCTTTTTTATTGTATTTGATAATCACAGTCTAGTTATTCACTAACTATTTTTGTATATAGCTCAAAAATGTCAAAAATGCTCTTTTTCCACTAAAACCTTTTAGCAGGACTATCATCACATGCAGGAACTGCACAAAGCTATTTTCATTTGCTTTGAGTGTTAACTTGATGCTGTTATTTTTCATAATTGCCAATATAAAATGGAACCTCACCAGTGACAAGAAAGAGGTTATTATTGCTGAAGATTAGGCATTGTAATTTGCATCTGCTTATGCCCTCATTGGAACGTCCTTGCTTCAGAAAGCAGACACAGAGGGATAGATGTATTTAGCTGGCTTTAATCTTCTTTTGGTTGGTTGGATATGCTCCCCCACACATCTGTGCCCTTACACTTACTCACCAAGTCTCGGACATGGATGTGTTGCACTGAACCACTACTTAGAAATTCAGTTTCCTCCACCATTGGCCTATTTTAATAGGTGTTGCTAATGGTAGAATTTCCCAATTTTTCAAATATCTTGAATTATTTTGATTCCTGTATTTAACTCCATTAAAACATTACTTTCAGATATATTTCTTTTTGTTCATATTTAAGCTCCTTTAAAAAGTTAAGCATAAGCGGCTGTAGTTTCTTTTCATACTATTTTACAGAAATGTTTATAACTTGCCAAAATTATTAGGAGTTCCATTCTTTTATCTATGTAAAAGGCAAGAATCTAAAGGAAAACTACACTAAACAACTAGGGTAAGAATTATTTCAGTTTGTTTTTGTGTCTCTTATTTAGAAGCATGGTGAGTTGGATTAATCTCGGTCCTCAGTTACACTATCATTAGTTCATGCAAAGCCCCTACTTGAATGTTTTAAAAATATTTTTAAATTTTGTTTTGTTACGCTCTCAGACCCACTGAGCTCCAAACCCCACTCCCTTTAAATTTTTCCTATAACAAGCCACTCTAATGCATATAATGTATATCTTTAACTATGGCTATATCCTTAAACAATTTATAGTGTTTTTTTTTTTTTTTTTTTTTTTTGTGGGGAAGACAAGCCCTGAGCTAACATCTGTTGCCAATCCTCCCCTTTTTGCTGAGGAAGACTGGCCCTGAGCTAACATCGTGCCCATCTTCCTCTACTTTATATGGGACGCCGCCACAGCATGGCTGACAGGCAGTGCGTCGGCGGGCGCCCGGGATCCGAACTCGCGAACCCCGGGCTGCCAAGCGCGGACTAAACCGCTGCGCCACCGGGCGGCCCCCTATAGTGTTTTTTAATATGTATTTTTAAAATTTTTAATATGTATGTTTTAAATTTTGTATTTTAAATTTATATCTATTATTTTGTTCTTATTTTTCACTCAACGTGATTATTGATTGTTGTTTCTAATTTCTACAAACTTTTACATAGTATATGTCCATCACATTATTTATCCCTCTGCTAGTGATAGAAGCTATGTCGTTGTCAACTTCCTGCTAACACCAACTATTCTTCAATCATCATCTTCATATATTGATAATTCTTTCCTGAATGATTTTTGGTGTCAGTTATATCATGTGTCAAAATATCTGTCTGTATATATTTTTCTATCTACCTATCTATCTATCATCTATCGTCTATCATTTATATATCATCTATATTGATCTGTTTCTGAAGTCTTAATTACATTCCATTGATCTTTTTGTCTATTTCTTCCAACTTATATTTAATAATATATATTAGTAGTGTATGTTAATATTTAATAGGGTGAATAATTACTCTTTTCCTTTCCTTTTAAAAATTAGCCTTTCTATAGAAATTTATTATGATAAATAAACTTTGGAATAAATCTGCCAAAGAACTAAAAAGAATCTACTTTATTTTAGCTTTATGGAGCTAAAATTGACATACAATAAAC
Source organism: Tapirus indicus (assembly GCA_031878705.1). Taxonomy (NCBI): domain Eukaryota; kingdom Metazoa; phylum Chordata; class Mammalia; order Perissodactyla; family Tapiridae; genus Tapirus; species Tapirus indicus. The sequence goes on from CM062933.1 coordinate 25,768,411, forward strand.
TGCATGTATTTAAAATGTAAACTTGATATTTTTGGCTTGTGTCTACACCTATGAGACAACACCACGGTAAAGATAATGAACTTATCTGTCGCGCCCCAAGATTTCCTTATACCCCCCTGGTAATCTGCTCTCCTCACCTCTCCTCAACAGCACCCCTCACTCCAGGCAACTACTGATCTGCTTTATCTCAATACAGATTAGTTTGCACTTTCTAGAATTTTGTATAAATGTAATTGAGAGTATGTGCTCTTTTTAGTCTTTCTTCTTTAAATCTGCAGAATTATTTGGAGATTCATCTATATTTTTTTCTCCTACTCCATCACTTGTCTTTTTATCCACTTACAAGTGGCTCTCACATAGCAGAAGTGCTTCATTTTAGTGAAGTCTGGATTATCTTATTTTTTTCTTTTATGTGTTATGTTTCTGGTGTCTTTTTAAATAAATCTATGACAAATTTATGGTTACTAACTTTTTTTTACTATGGTTTCTTCTAGAAGTTTTGTAGTGTTAGGTTTCAAATTAGATCTATGATTCATTTTGAGTTAATTTTTCTACATGGATCAAAGTGTCTTTTTTCTTTTTGCCAATGGATATTCAATTATTCCATGACCATTTGTGAAAAGACTATTTTTTTTTTTCACTGAATTTCCTTTACACTAGTCTAAAAATCAGTTGACCATATATGTCGTGTCTTTTTCTGCATTCTCCAATCTGTTCCATCTGTTTTTTTGCCTATGCCAATGCAACACTCCCTGGATCACCAAAGGTTTATAACGAGTCTTGAAGTCAGATTGTATAAATCCTCCAACTTTATTTTTTTTCAAAGTATTTTGACCTTACAAAGTCCTTACGTTTCCATATGAATTTTAGAATCAGCATGTCAAATTCTACAAAAATACCCAGTGAAAATTTCATTGGGATTGCCTCGACTCTTTGGATCATTTGGTTGAGGGGAAAATTGATGTCTTTAAAAATTGAGATTTTTGATAAATGCAGTATATTTCTCCTTTTGTTAACGTTTTATTTAATTTTTTCTCACCAATGCTTTTTAGTTTCAGTGTCTCAGTCGTACATAAATTTTGTCAAAGTTATCCCTAAGTGTTTTCTTTTTGTTTTTTTTTTGCTTGACGAAGATTTGCCTTGAGCTAGCATCTGTGCCAATCTTCCTCTGTTTTATATGTGGGATGCCTCCATGGCATGGTTGATGAGTGGAGTAGGTCTATGCCCAGGATCCAAACCCACAAACCCTGACTGCCAAAGTGGAGTACATGGAACTTGAACCACTCGGCCACAGGGCTGGCCCCAGTATTTTGTAATTTTGATACTATTGTAAATGGTATTTTTTTTAAATTTCTATTTGCATTGTTAGCATATAGAAAAACAATTGATTATTTTATAGTGTTCCTGTATCCTAAGATATTTGTTAAACTTACTTGTTAGTTATAGTATAATTTTTGAATACAATTTTGTTATAAATTTTGTATAAAATTCCAGAGAATTTTCTGAATAGATAATCATGTGGTCTGTGAAAAAAAAGAGTTTTAGTTCTTCATTTCCAGTCCAGATGAGTATAATTTGTTTTTTTGTGCCTTATTGCATGCCTTGGCTAGAATCTCCACTAAAACGTTGACTAGGAGTAGTGAGAGCAGATATCTTTTTCTTGTTCCTAAACTTAGGAGAATGCATTCAATCTTCCATAAGTATGATGTTAGCTCCAGCATTTTGTAGAAGCATTTTATCAGGTTGAGGAATTTCCCTTCTTTCCTAGTTTAGTGAAATTTTCTTTTTAAAATCAGGACTGGAAGTTAAATTTTCCCAAATGATTTTTTTGCATCTTTTTGAGATGATCATATGTGTATATGGTGAATGACATTTTTTTCTAATGTAAAAGCAATCTTCCGTTTTGGGGATAAATCCTACTTGGTCTTTACGTTTTATCCTTTTGGTATATCAGATTGGATTCTATTTGCTAAAATTTTCTGCATATATGTTGATGAGGAATATTGGTCTACAGTTTTCTTCTCTCATTTTGGTATCAGAGTAATGATGACCTCAGAGAATAAGTTAGGAGTATTACATCTTCTTCAATTTTCTGGAAGAGTTTATTTAGAATTAGTGTTAGTTCTTCCTTAAATGTTTGGTAGAATTCACTACTGAAGTCACCCAGGCATAGAGTTTTCTTTGTAGAAAGGTTTTCAATGACAAATTCTATTTTTTCGTAGATATAGGTTTACTTAGGTTATCTATTTTGTTTTTGATTAGCTTTGGTATTTTCTGTCTTTCAAGAAATTTGTACATTTCATCTATGTAGTTGGACTTATTAGTATAAAGTTGTTCACAATATTGTCTTATTATTACTTTTTTTATCTGTAAAATCTGCAGTGATGTCAGTTCTCTCATTCCTGACACTCGTAGTTTGTCTCTTCTGTCTTTTGTTCCTGATCAGTCTGGCTTGAAGCTTATACATTTTGTTGACCTTTGGAAAGAGCACAATTTTGATTTCATTGATTTTCTCTGTTGTTTTTTTGTTTTCTAGTTCACTGATTTCCATTCTCATCTATATTATTTTCTTCCTCTGCTTACTGTTGGTTTCATTTGCTCTTTTTTTAATTCTTAGGGTAGAAATTGAAGTAATTGATTTGAATCTTTCTTTCTTTTCTAATGTATGTATGTGTAGTGCTACTGTTTTATCTCCAATCAATACATTTTATTTTCATTTTTATTCAGATTAAATACTTTTGAATTTCTCCATTGATTTCTTCTTTCACTCATGGGCTCTGTGGAATTGTGTTATTTTCTAAATACTTAGTGATTTTAATCTCTCTGTTAATTTGATTTCTGATTTAATTCCATTTATCAGGAATTGCTTTTGGAGCTTTTCAATTTACACTTTACTCATATTGCTTAGTAGCATTTAATATATTTTATTATGTGTAATTATATATATATATATTTCAGCTGTTCTCTATCTTTGGAGGCTACATTTTTAGATACATGCATAGATTTATACTTGTTACACTCTTTTGATCTATTTTTTCATTACTTTGTAGAATACAAGTTTGTCTTTTATGATTTGTATACTTAAATGCTATTTTTAATTGTAAAATTGCTTACACAGACTTCTTTGGTCCACAATTGTCTTATATTTAAATTGCTATCCTCTTATTTTTAAATTTTCTTTGTTTTATTTTAAACATGCACCTTGTAGACAATATACAAGACAGAACTTGTTTTCTTATCCAACTGGAAGTTAGTGCCTTGATCAAAAGTTTAACCTAGTTATATTTACTTTAATTACTGTTATACTGTGATTTACTCTTGCTTTTTTTTTTATCTTATATTCATTTATCACTATTACCTTTTCCCCTCTTTTTATCCTTACATAGAAAGTTTAAAGAGATTTTTTTATTGGCTTGAAATGTATGCATTCTATGTTTATTCATAAATATATTCATAGTTATGTTTCTATTTTTTTATTCATTTCTTGGCATCATATTAGACTCTTCTGGTTCATAGATGTCACACCATCAAATACATGTATCTTATTGATATTACATAAAATTTAATTCTTTATTGTAATGTAGGTACTATATTTTAAGTCATGGTTTCTTATTTCCTGTTTCTTTTGACAACTTTAATCTCTTCCAAGTAATTTACTGATCCTTATTCATATTTCAGACCTATGGCACACTGAAATTATGTATTTTCTTTCTATAGTACATTGTTCAGTATGCTAGCAAAGCACGTCCTTGTAAACCAAAGACTGTTTTATTTTGTCATTGCATTTATCTGCTAGTTTGCTGGACAAAAATTTTTAGATTGTAATTTTTTTTCTCTCAATTATTTAACATTATTTTTCCTTTGGCTTCTCACATCTAGGGTTGCTGTTGTGAAGACCCATAAACGTGTAATACTTGTTCCTTTCAAATGATTTGATTTCCTTTTTGGAAGTATTTAAAACTTTCTACACAGTGTAACTAAAAGTAGATTTTTAAATTTTTATACTGCTTACCATTCTAAAAGCTCTATTAATCTGACTTACTATATTATCCTGTTGACTAGGAATTAAAATTTTTACTTTGGTTTCCCTTTTTTCCTGCTCTCCTTTTTTAGTTCAACGTGCTTTAGATGAGTTCTAATCATGTAAGCTTTTTATAGTTGTAGCTATACATTTATTTTATTCATTATTTCAACTATCATATTTTATTATCTAATATGTCCAATCTTCTTTTTTTTATTTGCATTGTTTTGATCAATCTTCCTTTGCTTTTTGCATATCATCAGTTATTTATTTGATTATATTTGTATGCTTATTTTGTTTTTTTAATTTATCTGTTCCATTAATTCTCTTTATTTTGCTCTCTCTTGTTCAATGTGTTGTCTACTTTTTAAATTATTTTATTGAGGTCATATTGGCTTATAACATTGTGTAAATTTCAGTTGTACATTATTATACATCAGTTTCTGTATAGACTGCATTGTGTTCATCACCAATAGTCTAGTTTTTATCCATCTTTTATAGGGTTTTGTATTCCCTCTACATCAGTTATTTTTTTCTGTGAGTTTATATTTGTCTAGAAGCAATAGCTGCCTCAAATTGTAATAAAAAAACTGAGAGGAGGGGCTTATACCCTGTATGAAGTCTTTAGGAGTTAGACAGAGGTGGGGTCACAAATCTACTACGTTTACAATCTGGCCTCCTTTGCCTATCCACTTCTCCTTACTGCAATGTAAAGTGTGCTTTAGAGAGTCTTCCTATACCTCCACTTAAGGCCTGCTTATTTCCAAGATCCACATTTCAAAGTCGTTAACTGCTAATCCCCATATAATGAGATGATCAGAAACAATTCAATTCCCAGGGGTGAAAGGATAGTCTACACTTGTTGCACATCCTCATTCCACCACCCTCTGGTGCCACGTTGTTATTCTCCATCTCGCACTGCAAGGGCTCAGCTATTGTTATTTCTACTATTTAGAATCATTATAGAGTGGGTTATAATACATCCAATATGAAGGAGGGAAAGGGATTTATATATAGTGGTCTCCCACCCTATATGGGTTAACACCACCACCCTGTTTCCTCAGCTGCACGTTTTTCCTTCCATAGTAGAACTCTATTCCTTTTGTGTCTCCAGAGGTTTATCATTATTTTAATATTAACTTACAGCATGAAAAATATCTTTTTAGCTTATGTGGGGAAGAGCACATTTTCAACAGACTGTGTTTATTCACTGTCTTGTCAAGAACTAGTAGCTTCTCATGACCTTTTTCTATGTATTTTATTACATATGAATTTTTGAGAATTAGGTTTGTCTTGACCAAGATAGGAACAGTATATATATATATAGTTAATGGCCTATATTTCGCTCTGGGATATGTACATATATAATCTATACATACATAATGCACAATCATATACATATTCATTATATAGAACTCTATGAAAAAAGTTCTTTAAAAGGCTGATCTTGAAATGAAAGATTAATATATAACCTATAAATTGTGATATGTCTGTTTTTGCTATATGTTTAAGATGGCATCATTTATAAATTAATTAGTCACATAATTTTATTGCTATTATAAAATTCAAATAAGGAAATGCCAGAGGCTGATCATTGAGCTCTGGATCTATGTACAAGTATGTATCTGAGCCAGGAATCACAATAGAGGGTTTACTTAGTCCTATGCATAGCTCAAAGGAATAAATCTCTTCATTGACCCAATCTTTTCATATACTTAAGCATTATTGATGTATTAGACACTTCCCTGGTGCATTAATTTTTCTATTGGATCATTGTTTAGAATGCTAAAGGATAGCGTTTTGTCCAGTAAATTGACTTTAATCACTGATTCAGATACAGTAAATTAAAATATATTTTACCCAATTGTATTAATTTCCTAGGGCTACCATAATAAAATACCATAGACTGGGGGGCTTAAACAACAGAAGTTTATTTTCTCATAGTTCTGGAGGCTGAAGTCCAAGGTCAAGATGCTAATGGAGTTGGCTTATTCTGAAGACTTTCTCCTTGGCTGTCTTCTTGCTATGTGTTCATGAGGTCTTCCTTCTGTGCCTATGCACCCCTGGTGTCTCTTCATGTGTCCAGACTTCCTCTTCTTATAAAGACACCAGTCAGATTGGATTAGGGCCCACCTTAAGGGCCTCATTTTAACTTAATCACCTGTTTAAAGGTGTCTGTCTCCAAATACAGTCACATTTTGAAGTACTGGGGTTAGGATTTCAGCATATGAATTTTGATGGGACACAGTTCAGCCCATGACACCATGGTTTCTGCCGAGTAAAGATTTTGCATAATATTAATGTAGAGAAAAAATAGAAATGTGTCATAGGAATACAACAAAACTTCTAAAAATCATTTATTTTGGAGATTGAATTACTGAGCAATTCTATGAAAAGAGAAGAATCTATCTTCTGTTATTCTTCACTACAATCAATTAGGAGATTTTGGAAGAAAGAGCATTTGATTTGAGAACAGATAATAAGGCTTCTAGACTCAGCATCATTTCATATTAAACTAATGATTCTTATTAAGTCCCCCAACCTCTCTAAGTCTTGTCATTCTTTTCCATGATACATTCAATAGAACAATGTTTGGAAAGATCAAATGAGTTATGTGTGTGCAAGTTCTATTACAATTGTAAAAATTACATATCACTTGATATTATATCATAATTACAATTATTATGTTTGTGCAATACATCTTTGATAAAAATTATAAATATATATTCCTGTGTCATTTTAAATGAAAATTATTATTACTTATGTTGGAAAAATTTATGGGAGACTTTTCAATAATTTGAAAATCCTACAGTATCTGAATTCTGTGGAAATTAATGAATATTTGTTGAGTACCTATTATGAATAAAATACTACCTTGGGCGCTGTGCATGATACAAATGCGAACACAACTTACTTCCAGATTTTAAGACAACTGTTTCTAATAAAACCTATATGTTGATTTGAATATAGAAAGTCCCTTTAAGGGGAACTTTATGAAGTGTGGTTACAGCTTATGATGGTTTGTAGAAATTTATGATTTTGACTGTTTGGGGCAGAGTGAGGTGATAAGAAAATATATTTTAAGAAGGTAATTGAAAAGGAGAGAGATTGGAGGAATCTAGATCAATTTAAGAATTCATAGCATGAGTTGGAGTGCGAAGTAATAAGGTCCTGAAATAAAGTAACATTTGAGGAATAGATCAGGGAAAGATAAGTGACAGAAACATTTAGCAACAGGGTTTGCAATCCGTTAGAATGTTCTTTTCCTGCCACCTTCACTTTGTGACTCTACACATTCTACTTTGAATTGTCAAAATTTGTATTCTTCTTTTGACCCTCCTATTAGAATCTAAGCTACAGAGAGGCAGAAATTGTACCACATTTTTTGTTTTTCTCACAGAAAATAGCATGAGAGAATTTACTTAAAACATTCTTATTAAACTTTAAAAACTGAATTGTATTGAAATAGACGAAATCCACAATTCTGATTCTAGGTGATAGTGAGGGAGAAAAGTAGAAAGAGGTAGTACCATTTATATAAACCCAAGTTGGGATACAAAATTTTCTTGGGGAGAAAGTTTAATTCACTCTGAGCCAGTTCAGGATTAAGAGGCTGAATTATAGCTGGATGGCGATATTAAAGAAATTATTAGACATGTTTTGTTGCCTCCTGAGAGAGACTTCGATGAGAAAACAATGATGTTAACATACTGTTAGTCAGATTTTTAAATTAATGGTTTCACCAAAGGTGAAGGTAGGAGGAAAAGGCAATGGCAAAAAATTAGAGAAATCAAATGTTAGAAGGCAGGAAAAAAGAAAAAAAAAAAGAGAACATCTTAAAGTGGATTAGAAAAGTGGAACCAGGAAGGTAAAGTATTCTATAATGCCAGAAGGAAGACAGCAAATTTCAAGAAGACAGGATAAAAAATGTGAGAAAGGCATTGCTCTGTGACTTTAAGGGTTCAGTTTGCAAGTAGGAAGGAGTCATTTGAAGGTAGAGATGGAAAACACGAGAAGAGGAAGCATCCTTTTTGGAATAAAGCCTTGGAGAGGCAGAAGAACACATGATCAAGCAACAGCATAGAAGGGTAAACACAGCAGGGAATAGTTCTCATAATATTCAAGGTAGACGTACGGAATTTGAGGGAACCAGCTTGAATGGCTTCAGCAAGGTTGGAGGCAAGTTCATTTGATCACAGAGAACAAGTAATGATGGGTTTCAGAGATTAAGAAGAGTAGAATTTAATTTAATTCTGTGGACATAGTAACAGGTAGACAAAAATAATAAACAACAAAGATGACTTGTGAGTTCTGTTTGTGGTGATCCATCATTAATAATGAACTCTGGGAGTTTGGAGGTTTGAATTTTAGATGTAATTCTGCCTCTAAAACATAAGATATATAGATAAGAGATGACTGATCTAAGGTTTTCCTTTTGGCTTTTCCAACTATAAAATATTTTCTAATGGTACTTATTGTTCAAAATGATTTTATGTGTTCTAATGAATCCAGGGTAAACTCCTAGTGAATCTTTCTGAAAGAGAGGGCTTCAGGACTTTGAAAAAGAACAAGTTACAGGGGGCCAGCCTGTAACTTAACTGGCATAGCAGTTAAGTTCGCACGTTCTGCTCTGGGCGGCCTGGGGTTCACTGGTTTGGATCCTGGGCGCAGATTTACTCACCACTCATCAAGACATGCTGAGGCGGCATCCCACATAGAAGAGCAAAAAAGACCTACAACTAGGATACACAACTATGTACTGGGGCTTTGGGGAGAAAAAAGAGAAAGATTGACAACAGATGTTAGCTCGGGGCCAATCTCCCTAAAAAAAAAATAGTCGATTACTATAAAACTATGCATGGCCAGAACCATCACTATTATAATACAAATCTTGAGGAAAAAATTTAAAACAATGCATTATTATCAGATATTGTGTTATATATTATATTTTATATATTAAGTGATATATACATGCATGTATACATACACATATACATAGTAATAATTAAGTATATCTGAAGAACTAATTCTCTACTATTGTAAGTTACAGAAGAGCAGGTTTAGATCACATTGTTTAAAATTAACTTCACAAACGATTATTTGTTCAAATTAATCTAAATAAATTATTCCAACCAATTGTTTTGAAAAATGTATATCTAAGCATGTATTACATCAGTTTTTGTTTCAGATATTTCATGGTCTTGTGGATATGTACTCTATGTTCCCTGAACACAAAAACTGAAAAAGAATTGGCACATCCGACTAACGAAACTTTTTTTTTATTATACAGTTCAGTAGTATGGACTTTGGTCATCCCATTTTGAAGAGTGTCCATTTTATCTTTATTATTACAGTTATTTCTGTCAGGCTTTTTATATAAACTCCAAGTTTATTTGGTCTCTGCTTGCAGTTGTCTAAATTTAAGAGGTTGTGTGCACCTCCAGAAACTGTAGTTCTGTAATTCTATACTCTTGCTATTCCTAGCCTACTAAAGGCTTAGATCGATGAAATTTTTTTTAAGATAAGCTTCTTCATTCGTTTACACGTCACTCTCTTTTAAATGCCTTCATTAGATGCTGTTAAAGAGGAGAAACCTCTCTTTTCCCAAGTGGTAGCAGTAAAAGGAAGTTATAAACTGACCAGGCCTTTGAATGGAAGGCAATGACTTCCAGATTCATTACTACCTAAAACATCATATACAGAAAAGTTCACAAGTCTTCGAAATCTTAAGTTCCTTAATTGAATTCATAGCCATCCTCTTGCATATACCTCTCCCCTTTCCTTGGCTTTACTTTTCTGAACTTTTTTCTGTATAACTGTCTAGTGTCTGCTATGCTTGGGCTACATGGACACACTCAAGTACACTGTATATTATTTTAGGTAGGAAATTATATCCCCATGTGTCAGATGCCTAGTTAAATAGATGTGTACAATCTCCTAAGGGAAAATTGCTAAAAATCATTACTTTATTTAGAGGACTTTGGAAATCATGAAATGTAAGAGCAGAGGCATATGCGTGCATATTTGCTTATAAACTTGAGTGCAAAAAATAACTACAGCTTTATGACAACTTAAGCAATATTTTTAAAACTGGCAATGTTGTCAGGAAGGATTTGAAGAAAATTTAATTTTTAATTAGTTATTTTAGTAGTAATGCAACTTGTTTTCTAAAAGTAAGGAATACAAAAGTATTCTATGAGGCATTCTAATGGCATTTTATTTGCTCTGAGATAAATTTTCAAACATTTTTTTTCTACAAAAGGATTTTAAGAAATAGTTGTGCATTATGTTTTCAGTTGGCTGTATACCTCAACTTTTTTAAACAAATAAAATTTGCCTTGGCTTCATTTAAAGAGATATTTTGTTAGTAGCATTTGCTCAGGCAAATTAGTTGATTATACCAGCAGTTCTGCTTACTTTTATCAAGTCAAAGATGTTATCAGCCAAAATTTAGGGTTGGAGTCAGTCAAACTGCTGTGTCAAAACTTGTCTTTACCATCTGGTTTGATGCCTTCTTGACATTACATCTTTTTGATGGATGGTGTAACAGGAAATTCTCCCTCAGCGAAGCAGCATTCCACAACATCTGCAGTTTCTTTAGAATCAACAAGAGGGTTCTGGTGAGGTAGCTGTGACACCTACCTCAGCAAATGTTGAATTTGTGTTAACTGGAAAGCAAACTGCCTCTTCCCAGGGCAGCTGCCATTCTTGGGCAAAGACTAACATTCTTACTCAGATGCCTGCATTTCATCCTGGGGTGTCAAACACCTCTGTGTCACCCCAGAAATGGATGCAGTGACTTCTCCTATGTAGTCATTTATTTTTAGCTTTCCCAACTGTGTGAGGGGCACCAGTTCTCTCTGTCAACAATGCAGGGAATTTAGACCCATCTCTTCAAGTTGTCACCTCTCAACCAGTTTGGGAGTATAAGGTACATTCCATACACACTCCCACCTAAATCCAAGCAAAAGAGTGCTGAGAATCACAGCCAGAGCATAGGTCTCTCCTAAGCAAGTTATCCTCACAGTGTCAGTTCTTAATCTCTTTCATTATCTTTTATATCCCCTGGTGGATCAATCTTCTAACTGCTTCCAGATCTACTATAAAATGTCCTCATGGTTGTCTTTTTCACACTTTACTTAGTGTTTTATGTTAATTTTTTCTTGGTGCCTCAGCTGAAACATTCAATTTAACATCATGTTACCCATACAAATGTTAAAGAGATCACAGGCAGATTTAGTTTTAATATAAATATTTTTCTGTTAGATAAATAAAATATTTACAATAAAAAAAAAGCTTTCAGTTAAAAAGACTACATTGTGTACAAATACTGCAAATTGCATACAGGAAATGAACGCCATCCCACAAAGGAAACAACTCAGGAGACGGCCTTTGATGTTGTGATTGCTAAAAAAATTCTTAGAGCTTTAATTTTGGAATTGTTTTTAGAACGCACTCACGTACAACACAAGAAAACCATCTCCTTTACTTTATAGCTATGCCTGCTTTTAGAACAATAACAATAAAAATAGTATATGGTTTAAACATACATTATTTTACTCCAAATGTTTTGACTTATTTTCGAAAAGAAATTTTACCCTAGTGAGATATAAAATTGTTAAAAATAAGAGTATTCAAAAGAATGTAGTATAACATCTGAAGGCAATTTTAAAAATGGAATTCAAAAAATGCAAGCAAATTTAAAATAAAGTGACTTTTGAAGGTGCAGTAGTCATTAGGATGTGTTGATTCAACAATGTCCACATATAAAGACGTTATTGCTTCTTTTTCTCTTCATAGAGAACTATAAAGATTTCTGGACACAATCACAGTCACTGGGGAAGTAAAAAATGCAACAAATACATTCTAGTGAAAAGACTCATGCTTTTTATGAAAGATGTCTCCTTTTTTGTTTTCTTAGGGCAGATGGAAATCTGGCTGGTAAAGATAGATAGCTAAACAGTAAAAGTTCAAATAATACTGCATTGTAGTCTTAAATATTGTTATTATTAACTTCCTGGGTATAAAGTGTCAGAGTAGAGAAATATTTTGTTTTCATAAAATCCTTGCATGTAAAAGTAAGTACCAAATTGTCATTACATATAAATACTGGGGGTAAACTAGTCCTTCATTTTTACTTTTTCTGATAGTAATTAGATGGTTAAAATCGTACTCTCCACAGAATGAATAATTATGTAAATACATTACAAATAAAAAGTCCATCTATGATATGTTTACTGAACTTATTTTCTCTTCAGATAACTTTTATATTATTTATAATGCAATTTTCACTAATGCTATTCATTAGCTTTCAGTTAGAAATTTGCTAATTTATATTTTTAATAGAATTTTAATACCCAGTAGTGAAAGTGGATGTGATGACCTAGAATTTTATTGTTTTGTTTTTTTAGCCATTTATTGGTATTTTTACTCACATTCCTAAGTTAGGTTTAATATCTTTATTTTGCACCATATTTTCTGTTGATGTTTCTTTTATTTAACTAAATTCATCCATATCTAATTTCATGCATTTTTAGTCATGGCCGAACTCCCATGCCTATGTATTAAGAAGGTTGAATTATGGTTATAATTTTTTAAAGTGCCTTGAAACTTCAACCCAATCTAAAATGAATTTTGCATTTTAAAAAGTTTTGTGAGTGTGAGTTTGTATTTTAAATAGTAGCATATACATGTGTTCATTTGTTTCAGCCACAACATGTCCAGGCTGATGCCAACATATTTAAAGATAAAACCTATGAATATAAATAGGTTGGAAACTTTTCTTAGTTTTTATAAGTATAGATAGATTTAGATATTTATCATAGAATCTATATTGGTTTTTTTTTTAAGTTCATTGGTATTGTCAAGAATTCTCCTCTCTAGTTTTTAAAATTAACTTTCTTTTTCTTTTCCTCTTAAGTTGGTATTTTTGTTATAATTTGACAAATCACTTACACTTAACTAGGTAATATTTCAAAATAAGATCCACAAAGCATGATAAAAAGCTTTATGTACTTTGTTAAGTGAATTAAAGGGAAGGTAGATTTTTTAATTAGGTAGTTTGTCCTCATTCTAAAATTTGGTAAAATTGACTGATTAAATAGGAACATACACACGTATACATACACATATTTTCTGTAACTACACTTAGGAAGCCTGGTTTATTTTTTTCTATTCTTTTTTTTTAAATACTATTTTACCTTATACTTTGGTAATCCACTCTAAAAATGTGGGCATTCCATCTGGAAGAGAAGTTGAAATTTCTATAGATTACATAGAAGGTTATCTGTGAACAAATAAAGTTCAAGGTTGGACCTATTGGGAAACAACATAGGTCCCTGGTGTAAAAAGCTTGGCTTGGTCTACTCTTCTTGAGTGACTGTGTCCGTGGAAAAATAAAGTTCTGGCATAGGAATTCCTATTATAGAGCCTACTGAATAAAATTAAAGCTTTAGCTTTTTTTTAGCAGGAATAAAATGGAATCAGACCTGTAGCTATCCAGGTTTGAAACAAACTCAGAGATGAGGAATTATAAAAATAAAAATAAAAAAAAAATTAGGTAGGTACCAAATTGAATATTTGGACAGAAGAAGAAGCAAAATTAATTGCCAATATGATTGAGACTGTACATAAAAGACAACCCCAATTTTACTAAATTGTAAGTGAATACTAATTAGAGGCACAGCCACATATGACCTAGCTCTCTCCACTCTAAGGTACAGACAGAAGAATCTAGTAGAGATTTGTGTCAAAACAAAGGATGAAGTCATGAGGAAAGTAATTTTAGTTAAATTCAAAGTGTTAAGCGTAGAATACATGCAGGTTGTTTCTCCCACTGCCTTTGATGGACAACGGTGATGACCACAGTGTAAGCCATTTAATGTGTATCCATCTTGCCTCACCTGTTCTTGTTGGTATTGCTGCCTGGAAGAAACCCCATGCTGGCAAATGGTGGATATTTACTCCTGTTCCATGTAAACTGGCCTAGGATTGGATTGGTTTTAGCCTCCAGCTGGTTAAAATATTCTTCCTGTACTCCCCAGTGTGTTGAAGCTTTCTCGGGGGAAGGAGTGGGAGTTGAACAGGTTGTCAAATAATCACACACACACTCACACCCAGGCTATTCTTACCATCCTCTTAAGATTAAATTTAGCTTTATTTAGGAATCATTTAAAACATACTTGGAATTATCATTTTTGGAATTAACTTCAAAGGATGGTTCTTGAAAACTATTTAACTTAATCATAGTATGCATATAATTATTTTATCTTCTTTTAGTATTTCTAATGGATTTTTTGTGTTCTTTGGGTTTCATTACACATATTATTCTTCTGCATAAGTATTTTGAGTGTTTCTTTTAAACTTATTATCGCTTAATCTGTTAGCCAGGATCTATTGTCTTGTGTCTATTTTGCTTCTTCTTATAGTACTTATTTTGGAAAGAGTATTTTGGCTTATCTCTAAATCACTGCCTTGAATAATACCAACGACTAATTACAGAGAAGCAATTTCAGCAAAATTGTGCCTACTGTTATAATTCACAGCAACTTGCTTTAGTATATAAGTTAAGAATCTGCCTTAAACCTTGGGCTAGGTGTTTAATTACCCTAATATCACTTTTCTCATCTTTGTGTTGGGTATCTCAAATCCTATCTCACAGGATATGAGGATTTAAATAATATCGCATTCTTAAAATGCTTAGCATAGCATTTTGCACATAAGTTCTCAGTTAAGAGTAGTTTTAGGAAAAGCAGCTAAGAATTCATGCTATTCATATTATCAGTAGCAATATTGACCCAATCTTCCTTTAACTGATTCTGATGTTAGTGGTAATTAGCCTATTATTTAAACTATCTGCAAAAAATGAGATTTAACAAATTTTCATGATTGATCTGAATATTTCCTTCAGCTAGTCTATAATAACTTTATGCATAGTTAATAACTCTCAGAATTAATGAAAATGTATTACTGAATTTTTCCTTAGGATGCATCTTCAGTGATATTATATTTTTGATTGTAACCTAGTATTTCATAGCTAATTGTCTTTTTATCATTTCATTAGTGCACTCCATTTATTCTGTCTAATATTATTGAGTGCCTTTCTGTCAGTATCTGTATTAGATATAGAGGTACACCTAGACATCATGATTCGACAACAGTTATGAAAAATACAGAAATTTACCAAATAATCATTAAATAGAATGTATAATTACAAACTGCAAAGGCTGGCTACGGTGTACTATAAGAACATAGAATTAGTCTAGGAAGGCACAGGGAGCATGCCAACAGAATCTGCCCTACCAAAAAGAGTTAATCACAAGCCCCGTTAACATTTTTTGTTCATATCATTGGGCGTAATTGGATTACGTGGCTAACTCGCTATGAGTGGGAGGGTAGGAAATGTATGTTCTGTTAGAAAGAGGTTTGTTTGAAAAGAATAAGGAGAAGATAAAACAACTAGCCTTGCGGGGGCCACCCGGTGGCACAGCGGTTTAGTTCGCGCTTGGCAGCCCGGGGTTCGCGAGTTCGGATCCCGGGCGCCGGCCGACGCACTGCTTGTCAGCTATGTTGTGGCGGCGTCCCATACAAAGTGGAGGAAGATGGGCCATGGAGGCGTCCCCATATAAAGTGGAGGTAGATGGGCACGGATGTTAGCCCAGGGCCATTCTTCCTCAGCAAAAAGTGGAGGATTGGCAACGGACGTTAGCTCCGAGCTGGTCTTCCCCACAAAAAAAAAAAAAAAAACTAGCTTTGCATGTTACGGCTTTGTAGCATTGTTATTATTATCTTTTTGTCTTAGGAGTAACAAGGATCCTTATTGGTGAGTTAATAAAGTGTGGGTTGACATGACCAAGTTTGGGATTTAGAAAAACCATTCTTGCTCAGTGTAGAGAACAGACTGAAAGGGGCAGTAGTGGATGTGAAGAGAGCTGTTAGGAGAGTGTGTCAAGAATGCAGGAATGGTTAAGAGCATTGTATGTTGGAGGGTGGTCAGGTAACCTGAGGACAAAAAAATATTTAAGTTTAAAAATATGGAGGTCATTAGTATATTTAGTCAGATTTATTTCAATAAAAGGATGTGACTAGAAGACAGATTGGAGTGGATAGAGGACCAGGTAGGAAATAAGCAAATGGAATAATGACGACATCTCTTTGGTGAATTCTGTTGTAAAGGAGAGGAAAGAGAAATTATAGTATCTAGAGAGGGAGAGAATACCAACTAGACAAAGGGAGGTTAAGATCTAAAAGAGTTGAAAATACTAAAATGTTGTCAGTTAAAGGGGAGTGATAAGAAAGAAATAATTATGTAAGATCCCTGAAAAAGACAAAAGAATGTGGTAGAATCCAAACCACAAAATGAAGGATTCACTGTGAGAGAAAGGGTAAGAATAGAAAGAGAAGGGAGATTACAATATTAGGTTTTTACTGTGAAAGGGTTTTGGACTGGTCTTTGAGTTTGTTCTCCTACATGGTTTCATTTTTCTCTATGAAGCAAAGGCAAGGTCAACTGCCAATAGTGAATGAGTCCACAGAAGGTTTTGAGTTTCAGGAAAGGAAAGAAAGTTGAAACAGTCATTATAGAGAGTAAGTTGAAAGAAGTATTATACTTTCTGGGCAGTGTTGAGCATCTACTTTAGCTTCACACTTGGTAGTATGACTTTTTCCAGCAATGCTGTGCTGCCTTAATACAGATTTAAAGGCAGTGGATAGTTGGGTTTAGTCAGGGTTGGGCCTAGGTTAGGTGGTCCAAAGAAAAGAGAGAGAGGTTAGTAAGTTTAGGATATTAGCAATAGTAATTTTGAAATGATAAGTCATGGAAGCTCACCTGAACAAAGTGGAATATAAAGAAGTAGAAGGAGCTAATGAATTGGAATGTAGGTCATTAACTGACATGAGGCACAAATGAGGTTGGAAAATGTGATCAGTAAAGAAATTGAGTAAGCAAACTAGGAAAGAAAGAGATTATAATCATGGAGTAGGATATTTTAGTAAATGATTTGGAAAGTAAAGCAAATTCAGGTGTTGATAAATACAACATTATATGACCGTGGATTTGGGTGGCTAAGGTGCTATTAAGAAAGTCACTGGAAATGATTGTCAAACAACTGAGAAGTTGCTCAGGACTTTGGTGAAGGAGAAGCAGTGGTGTACTGGAGCTGGCTTGTACTGACTTGCAGGAGTTAAATTTCCAGGAATTTTGTAATTTGGTTGATATCATGTCTATAGTTTAAAAATGGCAATAGTGGGAACATGTAAACCATAAAACCCAGAAACATGACAAATCCAGGCCTTTCCCCCTTTTCTAGAGAGCCACTTATTAAGCACTTACTAGTTTATTACTGAGGAGAAACAAACACCTGGGTACTAAAATATTCTAAGAATGATGGCAATATCCAGAAATAAATAGAAGGCTGTAGAAAGAGGAATCAGGTAGTAAGATTGTATGGCATGAGTTTTAAAAGAGCAGGGTTTTGTACCTTGGTTTGTTTTCAAAAGGCTGTGGGACAGTGATGATTTAGAAGTATGCAAAGGACAAAGAGGCCACTAATCCTACCTCCCATCCCCGAGATAGATGGAATGTGAAATGCATTCTAGTATTTTTCATTAATACATTAAAGCTACATTTTAACATTGGAATAGAGCTTAAAATTATTTATGCACTGCAATGATGTGGCTTTCTTTATGTTTTGCTTTAAAACTAGGCCAGTGGTATTCTTTTCCTTATTAAATTAAGCCATGAACAGAAAATGAAAGAAAAAAGTGTTCCTAGTTATTTTTCTAAATATGTATCAAGCTATATAGACTGTCTCTGATGAAAGATCTCTTAGCATTTATATGGTCTAACCTATTTAGTCTGAAGATGAGCAAATTGAGTTCTAGAGAAATGAAATTACTCATAAAATATTACTTAGCTTAATAATGCCAGAGCTGAGACTAATATGTCTCTTTTCTAAATTCCAGCACAATGGATAGAATGAATGAATGAATGAATTCATTCATTCATTCATTTTTGCTAATTTGTTCAGTAAGTAGCTACTGGTTCCTACTACACACCAGGCACTGTTCTAGGTATAGGGGCTATAAGGATGAACAGAACAAGGCGAAAAGCTGTCATCATAGAGTTTATCTCATGGTGAATGGAGATAGAAACCAAACAGATACATTAATAAAAATAGGAAATATATAACATTCTACATTACTAAGTGCTATGGATAAAAATAAAGCAGGAAGAATATCTGTGGTAAGTGAGGAATTGGAATTATAAATAGGGTAAATAATGGAAGTCCTCTTAAAAAGGTGATGTTTGAGCAAAGATGAGAAGGAGGAGAAGGAGTAAGTCACACAGATACGCAAGGGAAGTGCCTTCCAGAGAAAGAAAATGGCAAGTGCAAGCCCCAAGTTAGATTGTGGCTAATTAAAGGTTACCTCAGATTAGTGATTTATGTAATCATCGATGCAATTACTTTACACATATTAAATTCCTGATTTATTGTGATCAAATAGGCTTGTCCAGCCAGTAGATGGAGATGTTGTTAGAACTGTTCATCTCTTCTCCCTCAGATCCCTAGGACCCAACTAGGTCATTTATTTACTGTGTAGAAACAAAATATCCATTTCGTGTATATTTTGATGTATATAAGGTTATAGCAAATGGTAGAAAAATATATCGTTTTATGTATATTTTAATGACCATAAAGTTATAGATGTATATATCTGTAATGATATATGATATCACGTGTATATGATATATATATATATATCATCATTAAAATATTTTAATGAGGTTTGCATTATGTTCCAATAAAGTTTAGAAACCCTAGAAAAGGTGCTGGCAAAGTGAGAACAATAATTCTTTTAAGAGTTTCAAATGTTGATTTTTTTTGTGTGTGGCCACACCTACTCATAATGCAGAATTTTGATTACAGACAGGAGTGAGAGATCCAGCAAAACTGTGACTGATTTGAATCTTAAAGGAATGGGAATTACGTCCTCTGACTTTGAGATGTCTCCCTTCATCAATTTAGGTTACACCTCATCTGTCCTTTGTCATGGCAGTTATCACACCATTTTATAATTCTTAGTTTACTTGTCATGCACGAGGAGACTTTGAGGGCAGGGGCCATGATTTGTTTTTGGTTAATTTCTGCCTGCACAGTTCCGGGCATGATACTTTACACCCAGCTGGTATCGGTAAATATTAGAATGAAAGAACAAGTGAGTGAATGACTACGCAAGTGAATCATTGAATAGAATGAGATGAAATTTACAATAAAACTTTTGTTCCCCTGAGGTTCCCCACCTTGAAAGCTCTTGACTTATAGTCCATGTTGGTTAATGACCCTCCATCAGCAAGCACTCAGGATACTTGTGCTGATTTTGCTCACTAGGGTTATTAGGTCAGGTTTTAGGGGGGAAAAGGTAGCATGTTTCCATATTCTTAAAAATTATAAATTATACTACAGGAAAATACATAGATATAAGAATGTAGTGGGCATATGCTACAGACATAACATAGAGTTACTATACTTCTCCATTGATTGATTACATTAAACATGCAATAAGAGTAAAATCCTTATAGCTTTAGAGAGCTTTATAGCTTGTCAGAGTGAATTTATATGAATTTTCTGCTTTATTTCTCATGACACTTCCGTGAAATTGGGAGGGAAACTTTTTATTAGATAGAGCCGAGAAATTGTGGCTTATTCGAGGTTCTCCATTGACCCAGTGAAGTTTCCTAATTTTATTTAAATTTGGCAAAATGACAGTAACATATATTGTTGATTACTGTTATTTGTAACAAAAGAAAATATTTGACCAGAAAAGTTCAACATATCTCATTTAAAGAATAAAATGCAATGACCAGAAGACTCATCAGTGATTCTGAATAGTGCAGAAGGAACTATCAAATAGTGGCTTCAACTACCTAAAAAGGAGAACTGCCTTTAACTGCACCAAATCATTTTGAACTTGCTGCCCATCATATTATGCTCAGTCATAATGCTCTCTCTTTTTTCCTCTCTTAACTCTCAGTAACACCGAGAAGAGCAATTCTCTCTGTTTCATTGTCTTTCCCTTCAAATATCCTGTTTTAAAAGATTGCAGATGCTTTGAGATGAAACTGCCAGAATTATTCTAAGGAGTGACAGGTTTGCTAACAAGCAAATGCTTTCAGAATACTGCACTAGCCTCAGATCCACCTTTGATATGAACCACATATGGCTGCAGTCCTGTTTTCCTGAATTAACTCTAATTTCCTAGTGACCAAGGTCAGACGAGTGCAGATAGGACTCAGCTGTTCTTACCTAGCACATATGTTCCAGTATTGTTGGTAATTTATCTACTGTAATAAAAAATTAAAACCCAAATCTCAGCCAAATTCTCCTTTACCAAGGGAGACCGTGGTATGGGATTTTTTCAAACCACATATTACAGACCATTACATGTGACTTTTTCATAACAAAATAAGAAAGATTATTATAGCATTTATAAGCAAATATTTAAGTTAATATAAGAAACCAAATTAGTCAGATGGAATTTATTGAAAAGGAATAATTTGAGTAAGTGTCAAATACCATCTAATTTACTTTGGTCATTATGAAAAATGGTCAGAAATTACCGCCTCTTCTTTTAGAAATTTCACTATATTCTTCCTTATGAAACCAGCAAACAGCCATTGATGATTAAGCAGCTACTAACGGGGGATTGTAATTGGACACCTCAAAGTGTGTCTCTGCCTGGAGGACACTTTGACCCCCAACCCCCACTAACTGACCCAAAGAGTTTGGGAAGGGAGGACTGCCCCCAGAATAGGCCATCACCATAGATATCTCCAGGTATGGGGGGGGCGGGGGAGGGCCTTGCTAAGCCATTCTTTGAAAGAGACATTTGCATTTGTAAAGGAAATCTCCATTTGTATAAGTATCAGGAAGAAGTGGGGGTTACGGCCTTACCTAGAAACTTGTGGGAATGGAAGGCAAGGACTTAAATCTGCATGATAAACTTATCCATTGTTAATTGTGCTGTTCAGGCAATATGCTATCTGACTCCCACTAGGTTCCTATGGATAACATCTCCTTGGGGCCTGGGTCACCATGGTAATGGGGTTTTTTTTTTGAGCTATTTTTTCAGGAGCCACCATTCTGTGGGCATGCGTCCTACAAGGAGGCATGAAGCCTGACTACACTTGCGCTGATCATCAATTACCTCACCTCCAATCGTTTCAGACCACCTTGCCTCCTACCCCAAAAATATCCCTGAGTCCCTATTTTCAGGGAAGCAGATTTGAGATTCATTCTCTCCCATTTCCTCCCTTGGCTGTGATTAAACTCTCTCTCTGCTGCAATCTCGTTAAGTGTCAGTGTTTGGCTCTCCAGGCGGTCAGCAAAATCGGACATGGTGCAGTAACACACCAAAGTTCAACTAATTCTACGAAACATTATGATTTAGAAGACAAAGCATTTTTTCATGAATATTTATTTTTTAAATCAAAAGAAGTGGGCTCCTGGGGCCGCCCGGTGGCGTAGCGGTTTCGTCCGCGCTTAGCAGCACGGGATTCGCGAGTTCGGATCCCGGGCGCCCGCCGACGCACCGCCTGTCAGCCACGCCGTGGCGGCGTCCCATATAAAGTGGAGGAAGATGGGCATGATGTTAGCCCAGGGCCAGTCTTCCTCAGCAAAAAGGGGAGGATTGGCGACGGATGTTAGCTCAGGGCTGGTCTTCCCCACCAAAAAAGAAGAAGTGGGTTCCTAATGTAAATAAAGTGTTTTTTGGATTACTTCAAGAGGTTTCGGGTGTTGTGCCACCTGATTAACTGATGAAGACTCTGAGTTGCAGTCAACACTTCTAATATTATGTATAATAAATGATATTATGTGGGGGAGGAAGAACATTTCCTCTACCCTCTCTTGGTCCTTCTGGCTGGTCTGTGAATTAAAATGACATAAGATAGACTAACAGGAGAAAATCAAACAAAGCTTTATAACATATATACATGGGAGAAACCCAGGAAAACTAACTCACCAAAATGGCAGAGGCTGTTACCTTAAATACTATCTTCAGCTAAAGACAAAGGAGGATGTTGGGGGTGAGGGAAGTCAGTTAGGGGAGATTACCGGAAAAGGACAGTAAACAAGACTAAGGTGATTAAGCAGATTTAAGTCAATTCCTTCCCATTGATAAGAGTTTCTAGAGATAAGCTCATCCCCCCTTCTTCTTGGTATAGGGAGGGAGACATCTTTACAAATAGAGATTTCCCTTGCAAATGTAAATGTCTCTTACAGATGGTAACTTCTATTTGGTTTTCAGAACTTTTCCCATGTCTGTAGTTTTTAAAAGTAACCAGCCCAAAATAATCCTTATGCCAAAGAGACACGTTTTGGGGTGGCCAATTCTGAACCCCCACAATTGCAAAACAATACTGAATTTTCTTTGTACTGTTGATGCTTTGTGGTTATGATATTTCAAGCAGGATTGATGTTAAAGATTTTCTATTCCATTCATGGAAATAAACTTTCCTCTAGAACATAGTTAAAAAATTAATTTTAAATTCTTGCTTCCAGAGGTCACACAAATATGGATAAGGTTATTTTCTTATCATTTTTTAGGCTATCTGTCAGGTTTATAAAAACAGGTCCAATGAGCACAAGATGGTTCCTAAATTTTAATTTGTATTTGACAGCAAGTAAAATGAACAGAGGTGAAGAATTTATTTGTGTACTAAAGCAATTTAAGCCAAAGATATTTTTTAAAAAGAAGATGGCTTTGTATTTATAAAATATGTTGCTTCCAATTAGAGAAAAGAAGATCTATGGAAGTGGTATAAGAGTAATCCTTACTTTATTAGCTTTTATAATATTTTGGAAGGGACAGAAACAAAATTTCAAAGCACTATCCTTACACTAATATCTTACCAGTTCTAAAAATCTCTCTAAAATGCTTGGGAAAAATGTTGCCTAAAATCCATTAGTTATTTGAGACCTGCAAAGAGCCAAATAATTTCAGGTTGCAAACTTTATTTAGAGCTCTGTCAGAAACTAAAGCTAATATATCCTTAAATTTTAATTCATTAGCTATATGTTCAAAATATTTTAAGTATTTACACTGAATGCTCTTTTTAAAGCACAAAATCATTTGGTATCTGTGAATTTCAAAAAGTGTTGTATTTCGTATTCTTTGTAAGTTTATTCCTGACAAGAAACTCTTATCCTTTTGTTGATGTTTCATAGCCCATGAAAACCGCTATTATAAAAAGACAGTGCCTTATGACTGGTTTTATTGGTTTTGTGCTGATGTAGCAAAACCAAATCAGCTTACAAGCCTCAGCATTTTGATAAAATAAACACTGCTAAACATTGGCATCCTAAATCCATCTGATGTAACATAGAAGGAAAAGTGTCTTTAATGTAGGGCACAAAAAGAAAGAAAGAAAGAAAGAAATTGATTCTAATATTCAGTGTAGCAGGGTAAGTTGCATGAGAAAATAAGATGATTTTATTTAGAAAATTTTAAATATGCTTTTCCTCTGTAATGCTTTGATTTTCATATGCATTTCAAGTAATATCTCTGAGACATGATTTAATTTATATGCTTGACTTTATCTATCTAAATTACTCTGTGCAATGTAACTGTAAGGATAATACTTAGGAATGTTTTACATTTTTGCCAAACAAGTTTTCTTGTTATATAATTAAAATTCTTCCATAAAATCATGATGTCATAAATCCTATTATTTTTCTCTTTACATATCTACCTTCACTGGTAATTTTTTTTTCTTATCAAGTAGCCTTTGTTTTCTCATCTGTGAAGTAAAAGAGTAAAACAAGACGCTCTTTATGTTTTTTTCGCCCACTAATTCAGTATTGCTTTTTCTTGGATACACTCTATTTGAGCAGCTTCTCTGTTGTGCTCTAATTTGTCATTATCTCAATTCTCTCCTTACAGAGAATTATATTATTTCATGCTTAGCCTATTACTTGACTTTAAGTTTTCATACATTCTTCTGGAAAGTCTTTTCTAATCAGTTTGGCAGCAGCAATGCACAGGGCCAAGCTGTGTCTCAATTCCTGAGTCTTTCCTGGGTTCTATCTTAGTGCTCACTTCTTCCACATCACTGTGCTCAGAGGACTTTCAAAGACTGCACGTTTTAGTTCAACAGCTTAGTCCCTGTCCACAATTTTATCACATCCCTTGGAAAAGACAAGTAGCTACTTCACTGAATGAAACTAACGATAACCACAGGAGATTGAGCAAAACATCGTACAGGTGGTTCTTTCCACGTGTCCTATCTTACGCCTACAATCATCAGTTCATATTGCAACTTGATATGTCCTTTCTTCTAAGCTTACATACAATTTTCACACTCAACATACACATATGTGATTATTAATTTTATTTTTATTTTATTTTTTGTGAGGAAGATTAGCCCTGAGCTAACATCTGCTGCCAATTCTCCTCTTTTTTGCTGAGGAAGACTGGCCCTGGGCTAACATCCGTGCTCATCTTCCTCTACTTTATATGTGGGACACCACCACAGCATGGCTTGATAAGCAGTGCATAGGTCTGTGCCTGGGATCTGAACTCATGAACCCCGGACCACTAACGTGGAGCTCTCTAACTTAACCACTATGCCATCGGGCTGGCCCCTATTAATTTTATTTTTAATTACCTCCTAACTGAACTTAAATGCATTTGATTCTTAATCTTAACTTGTACAGCTTCCATCAATTGATTTTAACCTTAGTAATCCTACAGTCTATTTTACTTTGAAATGTTCAACAATTTTCTATTTTATTAAAAATAAATCTAGCTGAGGCTTCTTATTTCTTCCTTACAGAATAGATCTTAGAGTGTAAATATAATTCCATGTGTGTTTAATGCAAATATTTTGAATTCAGAGGTCAAGCCAATTGCAGTATTTAAATCCTCCTTTATTCTACTTGAGACTTACCTGGTTAGAAACTTTGCATTATTGATTGTTCTTTCTTTCTCTGGCATGTTAAACCTCTCTTTTCTCCTGAAACCTCCCCCACTGGCATTTAAACATGCTCAAATCTCTTTTTTTTTTTTGTGGGGAAGACCAGCCCTGAGCTAACATCAGTTGCCGATCCTCCCCTTTTTGCTGAGGAAGACTGGCCCTGGGCTAACATCCGTGCCCATCTTCCTCCACTTTATATGGGACGCCGCCATGGCATGGCTGACGGGCAGTTCGTCGGCGGGCGCCCGGGATCCGAACTCGCGGACCCCGGGCTGCCAAGCGTGAACTAAACTGCTGCACCACCGGGCAGCCCTAAACATGCTCAAATCTCTTAAATCTTCGGAAATTTTACTGACCCCAAAAATCTTCTATGTACTGCCCTGAATCTCCTCTTCTTCAGAGTCCTACTTTCTGATTTTTTTTTCTTTTTTGGCAATTAATGGCTCCATTTTACTTTCTCCAAATCTTTATTTAATCTACTTCAATGTAACTTCTAAGTACTTCATTCCACTAAATTGGCTCTTGCTAAAATAACCAAGCAACTCTCTGTTGCCAAATCCAAAGGACATTATTCAGTTCTCATTGTATGCATTTTTTCAGCAAATCACTACAAGTGATTCTGGTCAATATCTAGAATTGTGCCCAGCATATCAGAGTAATTCAATGCACATATTTTAAATAAAAGAGTGGCTTGGCCCTGTCAAAGCAGAAATACACTGGATAAATTTAAACCGGCAAAGAAGACTTTATTCAAGGCTATTGCAATAAGGAAGAGAGGCCAGAACTTAGTCTGAGTTCAACTACACTGAAATGGGAGAGTTTTTAAGGGCTGGAGTGAGAGCTTTTAAAGACAGGAGAGGGTTTTTTTTTTTCTTGTGAGGAAGATTGGCCCTGAGCTAGCATCTGTTGCCCATCGTCCTCTTTTTGCTTGAGAAAGATGGTCCCCGAGCTAACATCTGTGCCAATCTTCCTCTACTTTGTATATGGGATGCTGCCACAGCATAACTTGATGAGTGGTGTGTAGGTTTTCACCTGGAATCTGGGCCCGAGAACCCTGGGCTGCTGAAGTGGGAGTGTGTAAACTTAACCACTATGCCACAGGGCAGGCCCCAAGACCAGAGAATTTTTAAGAGCTGTGGTGGGGAGCATCATAGCCATCTGTGTTTGCTAACTGGCCTTACACAAAGGAAAAATAAACTTCTAGTGTCATCATGTCAGGAGTACTTTTACAAGTGGGAGCAATGTACCCACATAAGTTAGGCTCCTACCCTCCCACAGAGACTGCGTGATAAGGGCGCTGTCTTCTTTGATGATTACATTTCAAAAGGATGGCTCCTAGGTCCTTGAGAAAGACAGTGTTTGGTTGTAAAACTGACAAGAGGCTTTTAAAAAGATTTACATTGCAAAGATGCAAAACAAGAATTTTCAATTACACATTTTCTAAGGTAAGTGATCTAAGAAAAGAGAAGAAAGGAACTTCAGTGGTTAGACCATCTGAATTCTGGACAGGCCAGGGTAAGAGTGCAGTCAGGGGATCAGAGGCGAGAAGAACCCTGTCTAAAGTTTAGAAACCTGAGGGAAACAGTAAGGGCATCTTAGTCATCTGTTATCTATTTCTCTATCATCTTCTAGCACCGTGTTTCTTGACTCTATGTGCCCCAGCCAGAGTACTTCCTTCCGTTACCCCAAATCATCAAATTCATGTCCAAGATAGCATCTCTGAACTGCTTTTCTCTCTGTCTAGAAAGTTCTTGACATCTCATTATGTAGTTGACATGAACTCATCCTTCAGTTATCAGTTCTTGTTACTTCCTCAGTCCACTTTCCTTCCTTCTGTCTTTTTAATTTTTTCTTCTCCTTTTCTTGAGATTTCTTTAACTTTGTTTTCTAACATTTCACTTAAGGTTTTCATTTTTTATATCAGATTTTTAATGTGTATTTGTTCTCTGAATGTATTTTCTTTGAACAGAGTCCATTTAATTAATTAATTTATGTATTTTTTACATTCGTGCAGTGTCTTTTACCTCTCTGAGGACATTTATGTCATTTTGTTTGTTTTGGTCTTTATATTTCATCTTAGAGGCTCCCTTCAAATATCTGGTTATCCTTGGCTGTTTGATGATATATAATAGACTCTAAAAGGCTCACTACAAGCTCTGGGTGCTTACTCAAGGCTGAAAAACTGTAAGCTTCACTATAGGGTGATGTAGTGGGTCATTTTGTTGGAAATCCATGATATGTGTCTTCAGACAGAATTGATATAGTGCAATGATTACAAATATGAACTCGGTAGCTCATCTGTCCGTGTTTGATTCCTGCTTTTGCCGCGAAATAGTCACATGAATTTAGGCAAAATATTAACCCCTCTGTGTTTTGGTTTTCTCATTTGTAAAATGTGGACCAAAATGCCTACCACCTAATAGAATTCTTGCAAAATTAACTGATTTAATATTTGTAAATAATTTAGAGTAATGTCTGGTCCCTGCTTTTCTTTATGTAAGTGTTAACTGCTGTTGTTAATATTATGATTGTCTCTCTGGAGCAGTTCAGTTTTGCTTGAAGACAATCTTCCATTGTCCTTACTGGAGAAATTCTAAGAACCAAGACAGATACAGGCCTGACTGTTCTCAACATTGGTTATAAAGTTCAACTTATTTCTTTGGTTTCAATATGGCCTCCCTTGGCTCAACTGTATCCAGTGTGTTCTTGTTTCCTCTCCAGAGAATAAAACCTCGGGTCCTCTTCTTGGATGGGATGGAGCAGTCATCATGCTGCTCAGAGATAAGGAGTGGCTCTAAGGATTTAACTCTTTTTAAGACATTCTTTCAATAAATTCTGCTTTTGTTAGACCTTTGATCATTCTGACTTTGAGAGAGATTCGGAACTGCCAATGTTTGAACCCTTTGAGAGTAGAAGGGTTCTAAAGGTTGGTTACATCAGTTACAATTCATCTATCTGCTTTTCAGCTTCAAAAATTTTGTTTTTGTTGCACCTTGTCACATTCTCTTTAGCCTTGTGGTTTCATGCCATAAGAGAGAACAAGTGTTCAAAGATGATACTCAACCTGTCATCTTTGCCAGAGTTCTTGGTATTTTTTAAGAAAAATAACACACAAGTATTTGATAGTAGTATGCTCTCTTTTAAAAAAATAATTAGAATTACAAAAATATCTTACTACTGCATAGTGTGTTTACATGTAGTGTCTCATTTGATAACCACAAAAACTCTGTGAGTTTATCAAAGCTATTTGACTATGATGTAAACTGAAATTCAAAGAGATTAAATGGCTACATAAGAACATATATTACATTAATAAGAAATATAGAACTACTTCTATCATTACTTCTGACTCAGCCCTACATTATTCAGAATTTATCTATATGTTACTTAAGTATAGATAACCAATTATTTATGAGTGGGCTGATTTCTAGAGAAAAAGGTGTCCTAAGTTTCATATTCAGCCAAGAGTTTGTTTCAAATACTTTGTTCAGATACTTTATAAACTATCTTAGCTGCTTTAAATTTAAGGCTTTCAGTAAAATTCATGTAGTACAGACCTTTTGTCTTTAAACTGGTGATGCACTATACTCTCATCGCTACTAAAAATAATAAAAGTAATAAAATTGCCAGGAGTTGCTAAAGATTAGTCCTCCTTTTCAACTTTCTGTAGAAAAAGGTAAGAGCTGAATAGCATCTCTCTCTCTCACACACACACACGTATACACAGAGTCTACAGAGGTAGTGATGGCTTTTAATCATATCTCCCATGTCTTTTCTGCACAAACTTGTTTTACAACCATAATTGGTAGGTGCAAAGAAGCGACTGCTCTAAATTGGAAATTGTGGTCAAAAAATGACAACAAAACAAGCCCACAAGCCTCATAGAATGTGTGTGACCAGCAGAGTCAAATTTCTGAATTGAAATATTTCTTATTTGGGTTTTTATTTTTATTATGAGAAACAAAACAATTTAAGTGACTTTTCTATCTAAACTTATTCTGCAATTATAAGAATAATAAAAATACTTCTATCTTCTGCAGACAGGAAAGATGAGTGAAGCTGTACAAAAATCATAGATAATAGGTTACTGAAAATTAGAAATAAATCAATGAGATACTTAAATAACATGGAAGACAGGAAATGATTAGTTTCAAAATGAGTATAAATAGTCATTTCTAGGGAGCGCTCATAGAAATAAAAAAAATCAGTGTAGGGAAGTATTCCAAGAAGTTTATGTGAAAATATATTTTGTAAAATCCTTATTTTGTTAACTAAAGGTCAGTATTATAGATTAAATATTTCAAATTAAAAATGATACTATGTTTCACATTAATTCAAAATTAAGCTATAAAAATGTATAGGATAGATTAGAAATATTTTTTATCTTGTGGTTTTCAGTTGCATTAAAAAACTTTGATGTGTTTACTACATCAACCACGGCAAAATATTAATAATGGATATATTCGTGTGCTATTAAAAATGTAATTCTCTTCTTTAGAATTGTTTGTGTTATATAATGTTTAAATTAGAAAGTACTACTTTTAATATAAAAAATAAAGAAAGACATAATTGTACTCTTTAAATGATTAGTGCCATTGTAAAAATTATATTCCCTCTCTCTTTGGGACAAAAAAACTAGTCTTCAAGTTTTACTGAAATTATCTCATCAATGGATGGAACATGTTATTGTGAATTGGAAATCTGGTAACTAAAGCAATCAAACATATAGATTGCTGATATTCTTATAACTGAAACAAAGCAGAGAATTTAGGCAATTTATGGCCCATACAGGTAAAAGTAACTTTTTGTGCACTTTATCTCTGTGCTTGGCTTTGGCCTCAGAACGTACACCCATATTGTGATGTCACACTATCACTCTCCATTAAAGATGATACATTTTAAATTGTCAAGTGATGGGTGTGCAGTATTGATTATGTAAATTTTTAGTGTTATCATTTATGGAATTGTGTTTATCTATTGTCAGTCACAGATTCACTAAATCAAAAACTATGTCCTATTTAATTTTTTACATAAAATCCCTTTAATCTGCAGGTGAGCTCTAATTTTGATTTTATTTTGTATTCAGGCCTCACTTAACCCAAAACATTAGGAGAAAACTTCTTTACCTTTGAAAGGAAGTGAACTTGTTCTAGTTATGCTCCTTATATTACTGATTTG
The DNA here is from genome assembly GCA_031878705.1 of Tapirus indicus. Lineage (NCBI taxonomy): Eukaryota > Metazoa > Chordata > Mammalia > Perissodactyla > Tapiridae > Tapirus > Tapirus indicus. Next base: position 25,798,584 of record CM062933.1, read on the forward strand.
AATAGCCAAAGAAGCCTATGCAAAAAATCTCACTATTGGTCTTAACTATTCCAATAAAAATTTCATCATAACCTTAAATATTCCTTTCATTTCTCTTTTCTATTCTGAACATTTGATTATTTTACTTGAAAACAATTGACATGCACCATAGCTGCCCAAATTTGTAATCTTAACAATCTTATTCTAGGTATTTTAGCTGCTCTCTTTGAAACTTCAAGCCATCGGCCTTTTAGCATGTTTTGATTTCACTGGAGAGCAAAGGTTTGCATTTCTACCCTCTCTTAGCCCTGATGCTATACTTGTTTTTATAAAACACTCATTGTACATTAAGTTTTTTCCCCAGTAAATTTAGGGGTTTTCTTCCCACTTTATCATTGGAATAGTGCCCAAATTTTTCTAAATGTTATTGTACACCTGCCTTTTAATGGTAGTGGTAATATCACATTTATGACCTGGCACGTGTAGAACTAAAAGCATGCTTGAGCTGTCAAAAGATTGCATATCTATTTGTTTGAAAATGGTTTTGACTTCTCTAAAGTGCAACCAGTATGATGAATATCCTCTTTGTGTTTATAGCTTCGGCATTTTTTTTTTTTTTTTGCATTTGTGTAAGAATTAAACTAGAGTGAGGGTTTCACAAATGAGCTTTCCATAAGCAGATGCTAACCTTTTTCATGTTTATATTTACCAGTGCCTTCTGAACCAAACCCATGTCTTTCCTTCGGTAATGAAATCCTAGTAAAGCCCTACTGAGAATTTTCAGTTGAACTTAAAAACTATCAATTTTATTGGTCCAGGAATCTTTAGTTGGTTAGTGGATCTGAATGGTAGGTTTCATGTTGTCCTGAGGCCAGCTAAAAGAAGTTCTGTGGCATCCAGATTGTGTCTCAGTGGAAATAGAGTCATCTTTATTTGGAACATTCTTATTTGTAACAAATTCTTCTCATCTCTTCAACCTATATCTTTGTGTATCCTTGGGGGTTAATGTGACGTCCGTCTTACAGTCAACCAAATTGGGGGAAAAAAACAACAAACCTCATGAAGTTTTATAGCGTCAGTCGGTGCCCAGTGTCTGTCCCTTTTAAACTGATGTTATAGTAATGTTGAAAGATGAAATTGTACACAAGAGATACTCATGTGAGATACAAGCACAAAAGACCCTCCTGATTCATCTTGTTTCTTTTCTTTATTTCTATTGCTTTCTATGATTTACTAGTTGTACATTTTGAACATTAAGAAATTTTTGATATATTTGTTAAATAAATCTGCACTATATCTGGAAAAATGATGAGGAATTGCCATGAGAAACTTTTTTATACAGATTTTGATTTTTTGTTTAGATATCACTATTATTAATAATACAATTATAAGGTAGTATGAGTATGACTACATACAGTCGATTCCATGTAAATATTGTAGGATCACATGGAAACTGAGGAATATCTTTCTTATGTATTTTATTTTTCCCCAGAAATCAAAAATCTCCACGTATGACAAAATGTGGGCCTTTATGAGTAGCAGGAGGCAGTCAGTGCTCGTCAAAAGTAATGAAGAAGGAATCCAGCGAGTCCTCACCTCTGATTATGCTTTCCTAATGGAGTCAACAACCATCGAGTTTGTTACCCAGCGGAACTGTAACCTGACACAGATTGGCGGTCTTATAGACTCCAAAGGTTATGGCGTTGGCACCCCCATGGGTAGGTTTTATGTCAGCCACTGTTCTTTGCTCGTTAATCTTAGTTGTTGTGTGAAGGGGGTAAAACAGTGCCTTCACATGCCATTACAAATGAATGCATCTTGGTAGGTTCTGTTGCTGGATAAAATCGGGTAAGCAATTAATGGCTAAGTAACAAAAGAAAAATTAATTTGGTTAGTAGACATTTTTACTCTATCAGTGTTGAAAATTCTCACAATATCTCCCTAAAGAGCCTTTTCAATCCTACATTTAAAAAATGTTTTATAAATAATGAAGTTTTTGCAACTCTATTTTTTCAAATTTGTGGCTTCTGAGTGTAGTATTTGACTTAGAAAGTTAATTAAAAGAATGAGCCACAAATGGAGCCCATGAATATTTATTTTGATTTATTTAAGAGAAGGTACATATAGCAGACTATTTACTGATAACATACATAGACTATTTGACACCCAGGATTAATAATTTTTAATGTCTGCTTTCTTCCATATGACAAATTATTTTCCATAGTAATCATGAAATGAAATAAAGGATAATAATTGCCAGAAAAGGCAAACAATGAAAATTATGATTTGTTGAATTTCATATATATATATAATAAATATGAAGCTGTATATATGAATAAACGCATAAGTACATAATACTACAGTACGTATGTACATACCATGGACATAATAATGGTTCCCCCATGGCCTAATCCCCAAAACTTGTTAATATGTTACCTTATATGGTAAAAGGGACTACACAAATGTGATTAAGTTAAAGATCTTGAGATGGGGAGATTATCCTGGATTAACCAGATGGGTCCAATGTAATCAAAAGAATCCTAATAAGGAGGCACGAGGGTCAGAGTCACTATTAAGGAGACATTACGTTGGAAGAAGTGAGAGAAAGAATGTCTTAGTCCAGCAGCACTGCTATAAGAAAATAAAATACCAGAGATCAGGTGGCTTATAAATAATGGAATTTTATTCTCACAGTTCTGGAAGGTGAATGTCAAGATCAAAGTGCAAGCCTTTTCAGTGTCTGGTGAGGATCTGCCTCCTCACTGTGTCTTCATATGGTGGAAAGGTCGGGGGATCTCTCTGGATTCTTTTTTAAAGAGCGTTAATCCTGTCATGGGGGCTCCACTCTTATAACCTAATTACCTCCCACAGGCGTCCTATTGGAGATTAGGTTTCAATGTATGAATCCAGGGAGGTCGTGAACATTCACATCGTGGTGGGGGACGGGGAAAGATCTCTCTCTCTTTCTCTACCTATCTAGATAGAGAGAGAGAGAGATTAAGAGAGATTTGAAAATTCTGCCTGCTGCACTGAAAACAGAGGAAGGGGCCACAAGCCAAGAAATGCAGAGGACCTTTAGAAGTTAGTTCAGGAGGCAAGGAAACAAATTCTTTCCTACAGGCCACAGGAAGAATGCAGCTTTGCAGACACCTCACTTTTAGGGCTTCTGACCTCCAGAAGTATGACATACTAAATTTGTGTTGTTTTAAGTCAGTAAGTTGTGGTAATGTGTTACAGCAGAAACAGGAAACTAATACTGTACAAATGGAAAAAATAACAGATTAACATGTTTTAATTGCATCAATGTACTTTTTGAAAGAAAGGGAAAAATACTTATAGCTACTCACTGGCCTATCACAGTAATAAAAAATAACACTATAAATTTTTGAGCCTTAACCTGCAAATTTGTCAATGACTGTCAAAACTGATCTTTGTGTATTCATGTTTAACAAATAGTATAGTCATAGTTGTCATTTTATCTTCATTCATAATTTTGTGAATTTTAATTTTGAAAACTTTTCTTTCAAATGAACTAACATATATACAATAGTTAGAAAGTTGGGCACAGATTCATAAAAGTCTCATTTCATAATAAAGTCCAGACACTGCAATATGATGCATGTCTTTGTTTCTTGGGATCATTTCCAGCAGCTTTCAAATGTCTAAGAAGTTCAAAAATTTTCTTCGCCAAAAAATTCAACATTAAGTTCTATTAAGTTCATTAAGTTCTCAAGTCCTCTGAAGTTCATTATAGTTCAAAATATAGCCAGTTTGAACTGACTTTGAGAGAATTTTGAGACCCTAGGTCCTATAATACTACATATTCCTGCATTTATACATTATACTTAAATTTATACAGTATACTTAAAATAATGATTCCACAGTCATTGTAGAAATGAAAAAAAGGAGAACCTTCAGTTATTACTCCCAAAATATATAAGTGTAGCTGAGTCCGCATGTGTTGGGCGTGAACTGTAAAATGAGAATTCTCCAAATTAATTTCCACTTAGAATACAATGTTTATTAAAGAATAAGAAGTAAATACATGCAAATTTAAAGCTCAGTTAGAGTTGGATTGTTAAAACTCAACAGTGATTGTCTAGAACTTAGATGGATAAAAGATATTTTCAGGGAAGAATATTATATTTTGACATGTTTTGACTTGCCAGTGAAATGTGATAGTTGATACTATTATTGTTTTTAAATTCTCCACACAAAATGAACTCCCAGTATTGCCTCCCCCAGAAGACCTCCCAAAGCCTTGCTGTTGTTATGCCAATGTATGTATTAATTCAGAAGTTTTATAATTAATGTTAATATATTTTAAAGGTATAAAAATAATTGAGTTTTCTTAATTATAGCTTAAGGAGCATATATTTTTGAAATGTGTTAAATTATATTTATATTCACAATTCGGCTTGGGTTTATTGCCATAGTTTTGTGTTGATGGAGTGCTCAAACCAGGGCAGTCTCCATAGTTAGATCAGCTATGGTTCTTCCCCTCAGTAAAAATCACATAATGAACCCAACAACTTCCTGAGTTCATGTACCATTTATTTGGAATTTGTGATGAGCAACTTTGCTAACTTTTCACGTGTACTTGTGCTCATTTTATGAAGTTACATATGCAAATTTATGTTTTAGAAAAGAGACTGATAGAAAGTATCATCATGTAGTATTTTGCATTTTGATATTCTAGATTTAGCCTTGTCACTTGTTGCGATCTTGGATGAGTCACTTGAAATTTATGGCATCTATATTTCTATCTTTTTTTAATTAGTAAAATGAGGGGATTTTACTAGAAAAAAATCTAAGGTCTATTTAAATGCTAAACTTATAATATTTTTTTCAGATAAAATGCTTGACAAATTCCCCAAGTTTGGTCTAAATTAGGCTTGAAACTATATGGAGAAATATGGTTAGCTGATGTCTTAGAACAAATTTAAAAAATGAGGCACACCTTAATCACTTCTGAGGGGTGGAAGCAGTAATTTGTTAGGCTCTCGTTGCCTTACAGTTTCATACGGAAAGAGCAGGATCAATAAATGCATTTTTCAGTGTTGTTTCTGAAAGGAATGAGCTTCCTGTATATTTTTACCATCCTCTGCTGGTTTACATTATCTGGAGGAGGGCAGAGATTGTTGTCTTTGTTGTTGTTGAAAGTTCACACAACAAAAGTGCGTGCACTCTGTGGACCCTCAATTACTATTTGTTGAACAAATGAATTCTACATCTGGATGGTGCAGCAGTATTTATAAACAGAGAGAACAAATAACTTTTAGTGCTAATGATAAGCATGGCATCTTACATTATGAAATGTGATGACGTCATTAAGCAAACTTGAATAATCCAGGATAGTGAGAATTGAGTGAGATTTGCAAAGGATGTGTGGGGACTTTGGAGTGTAGCACAGATATTTTTCATTAATGACGGTTACATAATAGCACTCATAATTTCAAAATTTCTAAAATAGATAATTTTGACTGATATAAGCCATTTGATTTAATATAAAATCTTAAACGTGAATTTTTTGTTTGCTTATTTGTTTTGTAAATACAATGTACAATTGTACCAGGAATGTCTCTTTCATACTGTCTTGCTTTGAGGAAATGCTTGCTAAAAGTATATCAAAATAGTATATTATACAAATTTCAAAAATCCACTGGGATATTTCAGATGTGAAAACTATTTAAAAAAAAAAAGAACAATAATATAGTTGAATCAGTTCTAAGGAAGCTCTCTCTTAGAGTTTATTGAAAGCATACAAAGAGCAATTTTTGATCCCTTCCTACTCCTGACACTGTTTACTAAAAGGTATTGACTTATTAAGGAAAAAATAAAACAATTCAAAATATATAAAGATATATATATAAAATATATTTTTAATGTAACTTTTTAAATTGAGGAAAATACTGGGCACAGCACTTGGAATTTCTATTTCCTCTAACTTAAGCTTATCTTACAGATAAGATGAGAGAATAAAACAAGTTAAACTATAAGCCTTAGGATGTAGATTTTTTTCCTTTTATCTGTTCAACTCTTGGCTGATTGATTAGATCAAATCTTGCTCTTCTGAAGAAAGCTGAGTTATTACAGACTATATTCACTGATATTGGCAAGGTCACTTGCATGAGAAACTTATAGAAATCAAATTGGATTATATTTCTAAGTGGAATCATTTCTTTGTAGTGTGTAGGTTGGTGTGGTATAATAGTGTTTTCATTAAAATGAATTTTTTAAAATTAGGCCATTGCACATGATAAATTTCTAATTTTTGTAAGGACTTTCTTGGAATTTTGATGTAAAATTACCAGTACATATTAATAAAAATTTAAAAGAATAAATTTGAATAAGTTCTTTGACATAGCAAAATTATAGACCAGGAAGAATATTTTAGCACATTCTTCTTTATTTTCACTACCAATTTAAACTTATTAAAATGTCTCATTATTACTAAAAAGTGTATTTAATGCATTTAACATATATTTTGTTTTTAGTCTAATTTTGAATGAGATAAAATTGAACACAATAATTTAGGTTTAAAGCAATGAATATTCCAATCACTCACTTGCAGGTATTGCAATATACTTTTCGTTTCTCTTGTTTAGATAACTTGTTTTCTCCTCTTTGATTTGGTAATATTAAGTTCTTAACTTTAGTGATTTATATTTTATTCATTCACAACATAGCATAAAATTAAAATGATTCTGAGACTCAGTACTTTATGAGGGAGTCTAAATTCTCTTATAAAACTTCATCAAAGAAGTATAGTCTAGAAAGAGGCATTTCACACATCACTCCCTCAAATACTTTCCTTCTGAGGAAAAGATTTCAGGCTATAATTTATGATTTGCTATGTCATAGGTCTGCTAGAAATATGGCGTCATGAATTATTATTTATATTTTTTAGTCATTAATAAGCACAATGACAGCAACTCTAGTACTTGAATGAGATTCTGACTTCCCATAAACTTTCCACCAACATCATAATCTGCATTTCTCAACTAGTTAATTAACATTTGCCTTTTAATATTCAAGCATATTGAAGAGTATTTCTAATACATTATGTTTACTTAGTTTTAAAATTTTGTTTAGGGGCTGGCCCAGTGGTGCAGTGGTTAAGTTCAGCGAGCTGTGCTTTGGCGGCCCAGGGTTCACAGGTTTGGATCCTGGGTGCAGATCTAGACCGCTCATCAAGCCATGCTCTGCTGGCAACCCACATAGAAAATAGAGGAAGATGGGCACAGATATTAGCTCAGGACCACTCTTCCTCAAGCAAAAAGAGGAAGATTGGCAACAGATATTAGCTCCGGGCCAGTCTTCCTCACACACACAAAAAATTTTTTGTTTAATCATAAGCCAAAACAAAAAAAGAATGCATTTAGGTGTGAAAAAAAATGTTATTTGAGGTGTTGCTCTTTTCTCAGCAAGAGTTGATAAGATAAATATATTCAAAGCAGAACAATATGGGCTCAGGTTCTGGAAATTCAGAGCACTTCCAGAAATTCCCCAGGATTTTGAGCTTATATCTGCAGGAGTCATAACCTGTAATGAAAATTTTATCTTTACTAATATTGTAAATTTGATCAAAGAGAGGAACTCCCTTTTCCTTGCTTTTATTGTTGCTCTGATTTCCAAATATCACAGAGGCATGTGTGGTTAAGTGCAGGAGGTTAAAACAGAAAATGTCTCTTTTGGAGTGGGAAATCAGAAATATTTTTTAAAGTAAACATATTTTCTTTTTTTCCCCTAAAAGTCCATGCGTCTTCTTAGCCTGCTAGGCCTCCTCCTGTGTGAGTCATCTAGGGGCCTCTCCACCACCATTCATTACTCTGAGTGTGATGATTACTGCCCAAACTGCGCTGTGAAATCGCTGAATGACTCAGATATAAGCTATTTAATTAGGGAAGCTCTGTTTACACAAAAATACCTTAGTGGAGCAATCAACAATGATGTGAAGGTAAATGCTAAATAAGCATAAGCTGGTTTAATTAAGCTTGGGGTGACATTAAATCCCTTTCATAGTTTTCCTGACTGCAGCAATGTTATTTTAATGTGGTTTTTACTGTATGGTAGATTTTTGAAATTGTAGGTGTTCTTACTCATAATAAGTTAACTGAACTTTCTATTTCATTCAAGAAATTTATAAAAAACAACAACTCTGGATGGGGTAAAAGCAAAAAAGCAAAATCCCAGCAGTTTTCATTAAGAAATATTAAAATGTGTGATCAGTTGCAGTCCTGCCTCTTATTTCACCATAGGTGATAATCTCTTTATCTGAACAGGGAGCATTTCTACTTAATGGCATTTTCAGCTGCATTGCCTCCCTTCTGACTGCCCGTACTAAAAGCCTTCTTGATTTCTCTCTTTCAAATGTTGAGCGCATATTGCCCTTTGAGGACCAGGCAGACTCAGCAGTCCCTGAGCTGGTAGGAAAGCAGCAGTCTAGAAAAAATCCATTAGGGCCAGTTGCTGTTATTTGCTTTGCTGTGTTCAATTAAGTAGAAATATTGTGAAGTGACTGAAGAGTCTCATTAAAACTATTTCTATTTTTAACAATGAGCTAGTGTCATTCATTTGTTACTTCCTCACAACTTTAATAACATAGGTGAAATATGTGTCAGCTGAGAAGCGGGTAGAAGGAATTCTGCTCGTGTGTGTGTATTGTCAATGATGCCAAAATTTTCTATAATTTTACGTGTTCCCATTTTACTTGTGGGGTTAAATCATTAGTAGGTTTGAAACAGTCAGTGAATAATTATTTCTGTGAACAAAATCCAAATTAAATTAGTTATATCATAGTTACAGAACTACTGAAATACATGAAGAATACAAAGGTGAAATGTAAAGATGAAGTTAAGATAAATGTAAAGTGGATATATTTATAATGTCTTTTAATACTAACGGTAAATTTAAAGGCAATTTTGTGACATACAAAATTGTTATTTACATTTATTTCTATCATATTAACTTATTTCATTGTAAATATTAGGATGCATTCTTGTTTCGTAAGTGGATTTTAATGTTAACTTTACAAACTAATGTTTTATAACAATATTTTATGTTAATAAATACAAAATAGCAGTAGTCCTATAAATAATTCTCAAGTAACTTTTACCTCATTATAATGACCTTAAACATAATCAGCCTAAAGTAAGAAATGTTACGATAGGTTGTATCATTGACTCTTGCTGGTACGAGTGTGCCTTGTTGACATGTGAACAATGTGAAATTTCTTTCTTTCGCTTCTATTTTCCAATATTAAATGAATGAAATTTCACTACTTCTTATTTCTTGTTATGTGATGAAGTGAAAGACGTAGCGTTGGTACTAGGGGAGGCCTGTTTGTGTAAGGCAGATGCCAGCAGAAATCAGTATGAGAGGCATGTTTTTTCCCTGTTTTGCTCACCATCCATTTCTAGAATTCCTAATTCATCATATAATAAGTACTGTTAATATTCATCATTATAGATGCATAAAATCGCCGGCCTTCAGTTCTTCAGCTCTACTGCAATGAATGAATACATTTGTCTTCATTAGATGAACATAATGCACAAAAATTGATGCAAATTATTCATCTTTCTGCAGGTCAAACCTTCCATTAAAATGCATTCTATTTCTTCATTGCATAAGCAGCATAATTTTAATGTTGGTGAAGTGATTTTGCAAGGCTAAATCAAGATCTAACAATTTTCAGAGCCTGAATTAAACAACAAAAAAGTCAAATTACACCTGGAGAAGGTGTACATTCCTGGCATATTTGTTAAAGTCTAGATTTCATGTCACTGAAAACAGATGAGAGTCTCAGGAAGCTATGTCAGCTCCACAGATGTCATCAGCAGACTCTGCATGCTAGAATCTAAGAAGCTTCCAGAGGGAATTTGATGAATCGTGAGCACCAGCGTGAGCAGCCTTCATTGATATTGTAAATGCTGACCAAACGGTGCCCAAACAATGCATAAATGGATCATTCTCATGACAGCAGTCAGTTCTGATGGATTTTATATGCAAACATCGGATCATTTAATTCATTTAGTTAGTATCTTGTGCCCAGTTGTTCAAGGCCATGGGTTCAAATTCTATTATAGATTAGTTAGTCAGATGACCATGCCAGACTGTCATACTTTGGTTAGCAGGACTAAGATCAATGAATCACTCTCATTAGAAAAAAATTAGTCAAAGCATAAAGGTAAAATGTGTAAGTACTAAATTCCAAAATCCCTGGCCCTTATGTAAAAGGTTTTCTTAGAATGGTGTATAGAATATGTGGCCTTTGTAGTCAGATGACCTTTATGTAAATCCCAGTTCCACCTGAGTGTCCCAGGCGTCCCAGGTGAAGTTACAGAGCCTCCCTGATATCAGTGTCCTCATCTGTAAATGGGTAGAATCATGCCCACATAATTGGATTGTGATAAGGATTAAACATATTACATTTATAGTATTTGGATAAGAACATACGCACAACAAAGAATTCCAAAGGGCTGCCTTGAAGAGATGTTTTATAATAATTGAAAGGATGTATTTGTAGCTTTCAAATTATTTGTATCTTACCCTTTTTGCTCTCATCTTTATATATTCAGAAATGCTGACCTTATGGTAGATAAGGCAGATTGTTAATATGACCCATTTGTAACCAATTAGAAGTCTTTTCCTGTGGAACCTAACTAGGGCTTTACCATCAGCCAATCAGTGTACTGTAGTTAGATTTCCATCATTTGGGGGAAGAAAATAATTGACGTCTACTTTATAAAGATGAGACGATTCCCATTGTAGAGCATTATATAAGTAAGTAAAATGAAGTTTTTACTTCTCCAAACAATTTGTGAATGTTGAGTGAACAGAGTCCAAGATGTATTCAGAAAGGATTATCTAAAGACATGTATGCTTCTTTTGCATTCGGTCAGTATATAAGAAATTTTATCACTCTTCAACTTGCTTGGCTTTGTAAAAAATGAATATAAAATATAGATATGCATCATCTCCTTTTTTAAGGAGACAAATGTGAAAAAACAAACATAACTGTAAAAACCAAACCCTGCACACTGAATAAAACAAAGCAGAAAGATGAGTTTATTGCAAGAGTTTCGACCTGCAAGTTTGGAAACTCAAGGCTATGGTAGCAATGAGTTTCGAGTTGCTCACAGACTGAGGGGTTTTTATGGGATAAATACATTTGGTTTTTAAATTATTTGGCTTTTTCAGCTGACTGGTTGCCTAGTGGTCTTCTTTCTTATTTGGATCAGGGTAGCTGGGTCAGGGGACCAATGAAGTCCAGAGATGGCCTGAACAGACTTGGCGTTTGGGGACTGGCTGGTGTCTTCTGCTAATTTCTGAACAAAAAATTCCTGTAAGGTTAGGTTAAGTTTCCTTTATGCACCTGCATTGACCTTCTTTATTTTGTCCCTGACATAGGGGACTCCATTTTAGTTTGGCTCTACATAACAAAAAATAGGGGAAATGCAACATAAACAAGTGGTCTATTACATAAAACAGGGACTCAGAGTGGTAGAGTTCAGTGAGGACCAAAGCAGTCAGGCTAAATTGGAAAAGGGACTTGAACTCTTCCTTTAAGGATGAGTTCTTTACTCTTTTGAAAAAGTTATCTTCTTTCCTAATTTTGGGGTTCTTAATGATTTATTCGGATGATGATTTTATTTAAAATAGTTCAACTTTTATAATTCTTTCATTAAAATTTGATTTTGGATTTGGAACAAAAACATCATAGTAAGGAAAGTATTCCTGACATTGTCTTTCTTACCACCATTCAAATGATGACCATGCAGATGAAAAATTGCAAGGAAGGCTGGGTTTCTAGGATAACACTATTTCTATTTTTATACTTAGTGTCAGAGTTTCATGATTTAATACTCAGAGAAGAAATTTAATACCCAGACTGCAAATCTACTTCACCAGCCACTTTTAACTAATATATATGAAATATGTCAGAATCAGTGAAAATAGTTTACTTTTTCATTTATGTGCTGATAACATTTGCCCTTCTTATTCTTTTTCACATGTTAGAGAATATTCAGAATAGGAATGAAAGGCAAGTGGCTGAGACACATACTCTATAATTAGAATTTTTTATTGATACATTTTGTGTGCCTCCTATAAGCATCTTCCTTTGTGATCTTAGAAACTTTAATATTCTCCTGAGGATTCTGTAAATATTCCTTCAAGTAGAATGCATTTACATTACTTTTTTATAGAGGTCATAAAGACATTGCATTTTGAAGTCTACAACAGAGGAAAACCCACAATCTCCACCCAATTTAAGCCAGTTATTGATTTTGGATATAGGTACTTAACTTTAAAATTTACAAAATCAACAATGTCCTTGGTGGTGCATCCACTTTATATATATATATATATATATATATATATATATATATATACATTTGCTCCCTAAATCTATATAATCTCTACCTCATAGTTTTTTACCTTTGTACTCTCATTTCTACTTTAACAGTGGCATTTATATTTGGTTCCATTCCACCATGACCCTGATATATTGTATCTAGTTCTGTCCTCTATATCTAGAAGAAATGAGCAAAGTGGATTTGCTATCATTTTCCATTGTCATATATACTTTTCTAACCAGGAATGCATATGGAAAGAAAATAGAGGAAAAGTAGACACAAGGCAGCCAAAGAGAAAAAGATTTATTGTCCCTACCTTATTTCAAAGTAAAGCAACTCTTTTTGTGTACCTGCTCAGCAGACTAAGATAGTTCCCTCTGTTACATGGTTGTATAGTACTGTGTTCTTTATTATAATGCTCCTCATATTTGTAGAAATTTATTCAATGTATGTGTTTTTTGTTGCATTGAAAATTCTACAAGGACAGGTCTTGTGTTATGTTGTTCACCACTATATGCCTAGCACCTATGCTAAGTAATATTTGTGTATGTAAAAATTAATAGTAAAAAAAACATGATTCACACATGGTCCTTGCCCTCAGGACACTCAAATCATCATCTACTTAGGAAAGAGATATACAAAAACATTAGAATATGATGGATCAAATGCTATACAAGGGTGTCTGCAATGTACCACGGCACCAAGGAAGAGGGTCCTGTATATCTCTGTGCCAGCCAGGGAAAGGTGTGCAAAGACAGAGAAGGATGAGCAGAAGAAGTTTATCTGGATGAGAGGAAGCTCAATCAGACAACTGGAGGAAGTGTGAAAAGAGGGCACCCCAGGCGAGGGGAAATGCAATTAGTTTGTATTGCTGGCAGGTTTGGTGTAAGGAGAAGAGGATAAAATCAGAGAAGGCTTTGATAGGTTGAGGAAAGGGATTGCATAACATATTTAGGAATTGGGATTTTATTCCATAGCTCTAGAGCACCAACACAAAATTTTAAGCAAGGAAATAATATTTATAGATTTCCAATGTGAAAAGATTACTAGGTATCATGAAGAATGGATTACTTTTATCTGTCATTTACCATTCTGTAATTAAAATATTATGGGTTGATAATTTGTTTTCAAGATGAGATTACTCTTCTTTTATTTTTATGATTCTCGCTCATGAATTCCTTATACTCCTACCAAATTCATGGCTTTTGATGGGGTACCTTCAAGAGAAAATACAAGGAGTGATGACAGTGACTCCACACTTGTTTAGCTGTTATCTAACAGGAGGTCTGAAATGGGCCCCATGAAGTGATTAGTTGCTACATGTATTAAATGCTTTATTTGAAATAAAAGTTTTATAATTATTTGATATAGATTAAATATCTAGATATAATTTGGATTCATAAGAAATGAGTGAAGATAAAATTGTAAGCATGCATGACTAATTATTAAGTAATTAATATATTCCTTTTTTATGTATGCATTCATTCAACAAATATTGTATCCTTACTGTATGCCAGATGTTATACTGACAAAGCAGATACAATCCCCGTCCTTATGGAATTTACAGCCTCTGAGGGCAAATGAGCATTAAACAAATATTCATAGAAATTATTTTTTAGTTACAAACTGAGGCAACTTCTATAGAGGAAAAGAACAATGATGTTATGGCATTGTACAACAGCGCTATTGACTGAAGAAAACATAACACTGGAAACATAGCAATATAAAATTTAATGTGAAAAGTGAAAATAAAATTTGTCTTAGCACATCTTAAAAACAAATATGGGAGAGAAAGTTCCTCCGGGATAATAAAACCCATCATCTGCTGAGGAAGAGGCTCTAAGAGAATGTGGTCTGCTTCTGACTTTATTGGAAGATTTTTATCACGGAAAGAATGGTCAAAAGAGAGAAAGCTCTAAACGCACCCAAAATTTCTTGTGCATTTAAGGCACCCGGCACTCATCTCAGCATAGGAAGCAGGAGCATTTCATAAAATTGAACATCACCAGCAGCACTGTCATTTAAGAATGGAAGTTAGTTCCGGCAGATATGCTCAGATCCTTCACGCTGGTGGGTCTTTTACTCGTTAAGGCACTGACCAACAGAAGCCACAGACTGTTGATGTAAGAGCAAGGATGGCATAAGAATTTATAAATGTATTTGTCACCTTACCTTCTTCTAGATGGTCAATACTAGAAGTATGAAATGTCTGTTTATGGACTCTACTTATTCTATTGAATTCAATAAGAATCTCAGAAAATGTCCAATATCAGAAGTTCTACCATGACATATTTTGGCTGTATCATAATTGCTATATTATAATTGATTCAATGTTTCATTCAAAAAGCATTTATTGAATGCTTCCTGTGTGATAGGCACTGTGCTAGTTGCTGGCTGAAATAAGGTTTATAACAGATGATTGATTACCTATAACTGACAGGTAGCCTGATCTTAAGCCAACATTTAAAGGGATGCAAGATTTTGGATATGTGTCTTAGAAACATTTATCAGACTAAACTCTTTCCAAGAAGAGGCATAATTAAGACATTATTAAATTTCTTTGAGACAAGTCTCTGGAATACTATATGCCTAGTGATTAGGGTATACAGTGATTCCTGCTTATCCACAGTTTCACTCTCTGCAATTTCAGTTACTCACAGTCAACTGCAGTCCAAAAATATTAAATGGAAAATTCCAGAAATAAATAACTCATAAGTTTGAAATTGTACACTGTTCTGAATAGTGTAATGAAATCTCTCCTGTCCTGCCCGGGACATGAATCATCCCTTTGTCCAGAGTATCCAGGCTGTATACGCTACCCGTCCATTAGTCACTTCGTAGCTGTCTCAGTTATTAGATCACCTGTCACAGTATCGCAGTGCTTGTGTTACTTGTGTTCAAGTAACCCTTATTTACTTAATAATGGCCCCAAAGCACAAGAGTAATGATGCTGGCAATTTGGGTATGCCAAAGGGAAGCCGTAAAGTGCTTCCTTTAAGTGAAAAGCTGAAAGTTCTTGACTTAATAAGGAAAGAAAGAAAATTGTATGCTGAGGTTGCTAAGATCTGTGGTAACTTTTATTACAGTATATTGTTAAAGTTGTCCTATTTTATTAAGTTACTGTTGCTAATCTCTTACTGTGCCTAACTTATAAATTAAACTTTATCATAGCTATGGGTGTATACTGGAAAACATAGTATACCTATATATACTATATATATGGCTTGGTACTACCACTGTTTCAGGCATCCACTGGGGGTGTTGGGACATATCCCCCATGGATAAGGTGGGGCTACTGCAGTCACCTGCCCATAAGATATGTAAATTACTATATTTCAGAAAGTGCACAATATCTTGGAGTAATGACAAGTTAGAAGAAACCTAAAATTAGGAGTAGTCTACTTCATAGAACTATCTTCCCAGACCCAAAGAGAGCAGCTCCTAGGATATTACCTAATTCTGTGTTATACGCAGCACATAACATCATCATGATGATCTGAGTAATTATGAAATATAAAACAAAGGAAACTAAAGTCCTTTAGGAAGTGGATAGATAGGATTTGTCATTATGAAAAACAGCAATACCCAGACAGGTCCTTAGAATTTTAACAAAATATTGAAAGGACTTAGGAAAAACAAAGGCTGTGTACCATTGTTTTTTTCCTAAAAATTGGTTTAATCACTTTTGGCATACAACTGTATTTAAATAACTCTTATAGCTCTTGCCCCTCAAAAGTATCTTGTAAAAACACTTGGAAGCCATGTGTAGAGACATGTCTTAAGGCTAGCAGTGTGATGTAAATTCTTGTGAGATGATACTTCATGAAGCATATGCAGCAAGAGATGGAAAAGAGCATACCAAAAAAAAAGCAACTAGATGAGTTGTGGTGTAAAAATGTGTAAATTCAAAGACAGAGAAAAAGATACCTAAGCAGGGACAAGCAGAAAGATCCAACAAGGAACAACATATTTTGACTCAGAGAACTGATGTAGTAACAGTAGTAATATTGTTATCTAAGCAGTACTTTCCAAATAGAGGTTAAAATAGAATAATTGATGAGGATGTTAATAGATGTGAGGGAAAGAATTCTTCCTCTAAAAATAAATTTAATGATAATAAACGAGTTTTTTAACTTTTTTCTTTTCTTTTCCTCTAACGGATAGATGGAAGCCTTTATTTTACTAATGTATACTGTGAATTTACAAGAGATTTGTTATGTAGTATTCTTCAAGCTTATCTGACCAAGGAATTCTTTAAAAATACAACACAGATGTACATTTCCCAAAAAGAGAAGTGTGTGGGGCAAAATCCAATTTTGAAAATATTGGTGTAATGTGTTTTAGAGATATATATGGAAAGCAAGAGTGATTTTGTTTCTGACCTTTGCAATTGATTAAAATATACAAAAGCCTTATATGAAAGTAAAGAAAATTTTGGCAGGATGAATGGGAGATTGCCAGTGTGTGGATAATGTTATTTTAGCATATTTCACTAAAGCATGTTAAGTATTAGATAACTTGCTGTGCAATCTTAAAGAAAAGCTATTTATCAATCAATAATCCTCCCCAAGAATTAAACGTAATGCTGACTGCACTTACTTTATCATTTGTATACTATCTAGATGTACTGAAATAGGATAAGGAAAATGTTGGTACATACTTAAAATTGTGAGTTCGTAAAGAGTATGAAAAGGACAATCAAATGAGCAAATCAATAAATTGTGTGTAGTAGACTTAGACTTTAGAACCAAGTGTGTATAACAACATGTGTGTTCCACTCTATAAGTAAGAAACTTAGAATGATAGAAAGGAGGGAAAATGGGGGAGGTTGACAGGAAGTAGAAGAGGAGGGGAGGGAAAGGGAAGGGAAGGGAAGAAAAAGAAGAAAAGAAAACAAAAAGAGAAAATATGACAAAGAGAGAAAGAAAGGTATGGAAGAGTAATGGGGAAGGAAGGAAGGAAATGAACTCAATTCCATAAACCCAGCAAGTTAGCTTTGAAATATTTGGTGAGATTTGTATTAATTGTTTATAATAATCACAATTTATTTTCCTGAGGAGTTTTTAATCTATCTGTTGGGAGAGAGTCTAATGAAATTATAATTTTATGTAAAATTCTTTGGTCAAAATTTAACATTTATGTGGCCAGCCCTGTGGCCTAGTGGTTAAGTTTAGTGTGCTCTGCTTTGGTGGCCCAGGTCTGGTTCCTGGTCACAGACCTACACCACTCGTCGGCAGCCATGCTGTGGTGACCCACATACAAAATAGAGGAAGATTGGCACAGATGTTAGCTCAGGGTGAACCTTCCTCAGGGGGGAAAAAAATTAACATTTAGGGGCATTCAGAAATAGTAATTCTATTATTGCAGAAATTCTGAATACGTGCATTTGTAGTTTTTATTTATCCCCATGCATATACTGTCACTGTATATCACTTGAGACTGCCTCTATGCCTCCTTTGAGTGTTCCTTTTGAGCCCCAGGCCTGATGCATCTGACATATCAGAGATCTTCATTATGTAGTAATTGTATGTTTTCTTTCTTTCTTTTTTTCTGTATGTATGTATTTCAGGTAGAAACTTTTATTTGGTAGATGAGATTTTTTGACAGCTTGTAAAAACATAAGTTTTTTATTTTTAAAAAACAAAAGAAAAACATATTTTTAAAACATAAAAAATAGTTTTTAAAAACATAGTAGCTTTTTAAAATGTAATAACTCTTTACTGTCAGTGTAGAGTATATGTTTAAATAACCAAAGAAAGTCTCATTGCAAGCAAGAATATGAAAGAACCAAAAATCAGAGATTGCATAGGGAAAATCGAAGGGCTAAATTCAGCTTTAAGAGGTGTTTGGCTTCTCCTGCATGATGTTTTTTAAAAATGACTTATTTGCCAGCATTTTAATGTAGAGAATTTTAGACAAAATATTTCATGTGATCTCACAAAACAATCAAAATATCTGGTAACCGTGTTTTGAAATTCTCACAGAGTTTTAATAAAACTGGAACTGAAAGTTATCTTTCCACTTTGGATGTTACAATTTTCCAGATATTTTTGTCTAACTTGCTTCTTCACTCATTTATGGTTATCTGTCTGCCCCCTTGAGCATTTGAGGATTGGCCTTTAGCTGCAATGGTATATATTATAATAGACATATTTACAATTTCCTCAGTAGTTTTCTAATCAAACTTAGAGTCTTCTTGCAAAAATACAC
This sequence comes from Tapirus indicus, assembly GCA_031878705.1. Classification (NCBI taxonomy): domain Eukaryota; kingdom Metazoa; phylum Chordata; class Mammalia; order Perissodactyla; family Tapiridae; genus Tapirus; species Tapirus indicus. Next base: position 25,817,132 of record CM062933.1, read on the forward strand.
ATCTTCCTCAGAGGCAGCCTTCCGATGTACAAGCCCAGCTTCTCTCAGTGAGCACTCAGTGCTGTCATAGTTTTTTGCTTGCCAGCATGTGGATTGAGGCTGGGTTGGGACTTGGGTGAAACTTAAGCTCTATCTATCTCACTAATGGCGGTTCACTTCATTAGAGCTAAGCACACGGCCGTTCATGTCACAAGGAGGATGAAAGATACTTTTGTTCTTTGATCTCAATGTGTCCTTGAGATTTTTCGACCAGATGAAATTTCAGTCCATGTTTGACTTCACTAGTATCTGTATAGAAATACTTCCCAAGGAACATCAAATGATATACCAAAGAGGTAATAATTCACCATTGAATTATTGTTTCTTTTAAAAAATTATTACCTAAATCAATGACACAATGACAAGGAAAACATGTCAATGGTTTACTGTCATCGATCATATTCCCTATATTATTTCATCTTGTTAAGAACCTCAGAATGAGGTATATTAACTTTGTAGCTTTGATTCAAACCAAATGCCATTTACACTTTATTATGTTTACACTGGAAAACAAGTATGGGGAGGTTTGCTAGCAATGAGAAATTTTTATATTTACAATGAGTGCTGGAAATAGGAAGTTCAGACAGCAAGAAATCAAGATGTGTCTATCATTTGTTGAAAAATGTGTTGCTTTTATTTGTGCCTTATTTTGAGAATGTAGTGGAGAATACTGTGTTTGAAGATATTAGAATAAACATCCTAATGCAGTTCAGTGGGTATGGTCAGTTGGCAATAAAGTAATATTTTTAAAATATTGCTCAGGATGAGAAATGAGCTGGCTCAAAATATTACTTAGCTGGATCACAAATTTTCCATATTTGGAAGTCTACTTTTCAAGTCACTATCCCCCCAGATTTTGCTTTTAATTGTACTTCCAGAATATAGGCCACATTTTTATAGTAACCACATGTGCACATTTTCACAAGTACTGTCAGCACAAAATTTGTTTCAGATGCTATGTTTCTAATTGAGAGAAACATTTGATAAATTACAATTCTGCTTAAGATGGGATTCTTTTCCTCAACCAAATATTTGTTTTGCAGGGAATATACATGTTTAATCAGAATGGTAATTTAGAGTAAAAGTGACCTTGAAGCTGGGACTAGGCTAGGTGTAGTGAATTAATGAAAAGTGAATAGCCAAATAAGATGGCCTTAATTTATGATTTTTAAACACATGTCAGAGAGACTAGAAGCACCAGGTTGTCACTCTTAACATTATGTTAGGAATGCCTCAATTAGATATTATGCTCCTTAATATGAAACATTTGTTGAGAGCCTATTATGTAAGGAAAGATTGAGAATTAAGATAAATGATAGATGATAGACAGATAGATACATGGATAGGTAGTAGAAAGATAGGATGATGATAGATAGATAGGTAGGTAGATAGATAGATAGATAATCCTTTATTCCAAAGAGTTTATAATATACTTAGGAAAATAAGTCACATCTTGAAAGGTAAATAATAATAATACTAGGTCACCTAGCCTGAGTGTCCAGTGAGTGATCAAGCCAGAAATTCGCATGGGCTGAGACCTGAAGTGGCTGAGGGGCAGAATTTAAGATGAATGTTTTCATCAGAGTAGTCTTTGGAAGACAGCGCAGGAAAGAAACTGAGAAGCAGAAATTCCCCTACTACACTTAGGAATTATTGCACAATGAAGATAAAATATTTGACTTCTAATTATGGGAATGGACAATGCCCTTTTTAGGAAAGCTATGAAAGATGTTGTATAGAAGCCATATACTTACACATTTCTTCTCAATAGATTAAGGATTATGTTATAGAAACAGCTCTCTTGCTGGATTTGGTAGATCGTCACTCCAACTTTTTCAACAGGATGATTCTCCTTGTCTTTCTACTTTTAGCTTGCCTATTCTTGCTAAAAGAGTAATACTGAATTAATTCTTTTATATTAATCAAGTAAAAACAAGATATGTAGAGGTGTCCCTTATGAGGGACGTTTTCTGAGCAGGTTTTTAATTGCTCTTAGCAAAAATAAAGCTTTAGGTATATTTAAGTCAAAACAAAATCACAGCAATGTTGGATACAAGCTGAAATTAGTATTTTTCTGTAAGCAGAAAAACACTTATGGATGAATTTGTGCAGAAAAATGGAATTTGCAGTATAGTGTTTCAGGAAAGAAGATTAAAATTTAGAAACAGGCTATTTCTGGGTGGGAGAAAGCAGATATTGAAAGATGCATGTAGTTCAATATTCTATGCTTCTGGGCAACCAGTTAGAAAGTTATTACTTATCATATAATACCTAATGCAGACGAATATTTACCCCCATCAGCATAAATACGAAATTTCATTTATATCGTTGTCTGCACTGAAAACAACATTTCCTCCCAAAGCATAAAATGATGAGTAAACAAACAACTGAAAAATCTTACAATGCGCTGCCATGATGATTTTTGAATGATCTAAGTCTGTACAAACTTGTTACTTCTGTTATGCGTAACAAATATGAGTGATTACCTATTATCTGCAAAGTATTAGCTACCCCTAAATACAACTTGTTAATCATGATTGCCTTAAATTTTTGCACTTAATTGTGGGAAACACCATTTTTTCCACAACTTTCCTAAAAATAGAGGTTACTGTTTTATCAGTGGTCTGTTTTCAATGTAAAATGATACCTAGACATTAACTAAATATCCTTGCACTCTATACATTTCCTTCTGTAGATTTCTACTTACTGTTTTACCTACTTTCCATTGCTCTGAGAAGAGTCTGCCTTTTAGAAAGAGAGATTTTCTTCCTTACAAACAAAATTCATTTTACTCTTCACAATCAGAAAGGCCACCTGCCTTATTTATCTCATTAAACTTCTGTACTCTTGTCATTTTCCTGTTGTTTTTCTCTAAGGAAATAAATATCGGCACACTTTGGAACATTTGGAAAAAGCTCTGTCCTCTTCTCATCATGTTATCCATTAATTATGAAATTCTGGGTTCCTTGAAATAGTTAACATCCCCTCTTTTTTCTTAGGTTCCCCATATAGAGACAAAATCACCATAGCAATTCTTCAGCTGCAAGAGGAAGGCAAGCTGCACATGATGAAGGAGAAGTGGTGGAGGGGCAATGGTTGTCCGGAGGAGGAGAGCAAAGAGGCCAGTGCCCTGGGGGTTCAAAATATTGGTGGCATCTTCATTGTTCTGGCAGCCGGCTTGGTGCTCTCAGTTTTTGTGGCAGTGGGAGAGTTTTTATACAAATCCAAAAAAAATGCTCAATTGGAAAAGGTAAATGTCACTTTTTTACAATTTAAAAAAATAGTTGTTATAATAAAACTGTTTTTTGATCTTGCCAACCAAGGTTAATGCTTAGAACTGGACTGTTGTCTTCTGCCATTCATTATATAACAAAAGTTCACAGAAAGAACTCATGACCACCTTTGTGATTTTTAATTTAAACACAATGTGTCTAACTGAAGCTAACTTAGAAGTGACTACTCCTCTTATTGAAGCCTGAAAAAAGGGAAACTGTTGCTGCTTGAAGTTCATTGCAGTTAGAGGAAAAAATTAATGAAGGAAGCAAAATTCAGAAACTATAATATGGAGGAAAAAATACTTCTTTGAAGATAGAAAGTGTTTTACAATACAATACTGATCAACAGTTTCAAATTAAGAAGTAAATGAAATTTTTGTTTGAAGATTTTTAGTCCAGTAAATTTCTAATTTAAAAAAATCTTAACTCATCTTGTGGAAATTACAATTAATTTTCTACATTAATGAATGTGTGAAAATATTGTGGGGTGTTTTTGCCAATTAATGTTATTCTTAATGAGTCCTTTATTCCTTTGTACCAGAGACTTTAAAAGAATATATATATATAAACCTCAGAAATGTTGAGATTATTGCAATTTTTCTTGGGATAATAATACATTTAGTCTTATACAAATGTCTTTATATTTATTCCATTCTTGAAAAGTTTGTGAACCTCATTCAGATTATGTGTTTCTAGTGCTATAATTTCCTCAGTTCTATAAATAGGAGGAAGAATATTTATAGAAAAATCTCTCAGATGGTACATTACACTTTTTGTATGTAAATTTATAGCTCTGGATGTGAAATATTGATTTAATGTTTTTTAAGTCTTCTGGCACATTATTTAGTCTTTTTATATATAAACATCTTTCTTGTTTTTAATTTAAAAAAACATTTTTTAGGGCTTAGCTTTTACACCCTGCATCAGAGTGAGATTATATTCTCTTTAATACTTGAGAGGTTTATGAACTTTTATTTGTAAATATGAAGAGTAGAAATATATTTTAAAAATAAGATCATACATGAATATAAGGTAAATATATTCTGCTAATGTTCTTTGAATGACTTGCACCCTTAAAACTATTTTTGAAAAACAAAAACATTTTCCTTTGTCTTTAATAATTTATGTTGCAATTACTTATCCTTTCTGAATCAACATTTCAGATACAGCATTTCTACATTTTTAATTGACTACAGTACTTACTGCTTTGAAATAATATTTTTATAAATGAGTATTTTGCTAGCCCATTCTATCTATGAGTACAATAACCAATTTAAAAATTTGAAAAATTCAGACAATCACATGATTTATTTTCCCACAACATTCAGGATGGCTGTATCTGCTGACTTGGCTAAATCAAATATTTCTTGCACCGATGTTACTGACAATTAGGTCTAATCTAAGTACACTTTTTATGTTATGATCCTTTTTATGGGTTTTGAAATCAAATCCAAAAACTAATCAAAGATGAAAAATATTAACTCTCAATTTCCCTTTTTACTATAGTTTGTCAATAAATGTGATATTTGGTTAGTCAATGCTTAAAATCTGTCCAAAAATTATAGAAGGAATTTGGGTTTTCTAGTAGGAACCTAAAATCATCAATATGTAATGATTTTCTTTCAGTTATAGCTCAGTATTAAAATAAAACAAATGAATTAATCATCTCTTGACAATATGTGATATTATATTGCCCTTGTCTCTTTTTGTCCTGTTCATATGATTTACCTAAGCCGTGTCTCTATGCACAATTATTTTATAAGCATTCTGTTAAAAAAAAAAAGATGTGGGAATTTAATTCTGTAAAATAACCTTCTTCATTGTTGTTATGAATAACTAGTTTAGTTGAATCTTTCACATATCAACCAGTTCTCTTGAATTTCTATGGACCTGTATGACCTTCTAAAAAATTAGGAAAAGGAAATTAATGTACCTCTTTTGACTGAAACAGATGAAACATCACATTGAAAAACAACTATGTTGATATTACATGAGTATTATTAGTCACATTCCTAAGTGCTTTCACACACTCTCTCCACTTAGCTTCATAATGAAATCCAAATTCCTTAGCTTAGCAGATGAGGCATTTCAGGATCTGTCTCTGATCACCATTGTAGTTTTGTCTTTTGCTTCTTCCCAATTTGTACCTTTACTCTAACTACACTAAGTTCCTTTCAATTTTCTGAGGTCATCTGGCTTTTTCAAATCCTCTTTCATTTGACTTAAGCAAACCTTGTCCATTTTTCTACCTTGCACCTCCCACTTCAGTCATTTTAGATTAGGCATTCAAGACTAGACATCAACTTGCCCAGAAAACTTTCCCTAATCAATAGATATAATGGGTTTGGGTACAGGGCACAGCTATTTCCACAGGACGGTGTTAGGGTTTCATTTCCTATTCCAATGAAAAAAATGTGACCTATATATATCATTTTTTTCACTTATCAGATTTCAGGTACTATCATCATTCCAAAAACAGTTCCTCCCCCTGTGAGAAAGTTGAGAAGGTATTTTGCTCATTTCAAACCACATCCGTCATTAAGCCTAGATACCTTTTCTCTGTGAAGACTATGCACATCTCCATTCTCCCTTAGCACACTATTTTATTCAGATTTGCTGTTTTCTGTATGTGGGTGCCTCTCTCCCTACTAGACTCTTAGTTCTCTTAGAACAGGGACCTGGTGTTTTGGTTTGAATCTCCAAGGTCTCCAACAGTGCCTGCTGGCATAGGATAGATCGATCTATCTATCGTCTATCTATCTATGTATCTATCCATATCTTTCTTTCTGTCTATTTAAATTAATAATAAAGTCAATTCTATGAACCTATCTAGAAAAGTCTACCATAAAGGAAAAAAGAAGAACTATGTTTCTATATAACTCAAAAGAACCATGTTTATAAAATAAGTAGTAATGGGTTTATTAGAAGAGATCAATTTTACTTGTGATAAATTAGGTTCTGGGGCTCAAGTCTTTTCTATTTTTCTTGAGAAAAATGTTTTATTTGGTTGGGCTATACAGTTTAACACCTTACTTAATTTATCAAAATTATCAATAAAATATTCCTAGATTTTATCATAAGATATGCATGAGGACAGGCAGAAATTCACAGTTTATTTACACTTATAATTGTGCTTTTAAGCTAAATTTCTCATTTTAAAAATAAGGTAAACATTTGTGAAATCATTCATTTACTCAATAATTATTTATTGAGAACCAGACAGGCAGTGAATTATAGTTTGCACATTGAGGGTAAGCAAAAATATCAAAGCAAAGGTTCATGATTCCAGCCCCAAAGTGCTTTGCTCTCTCCTTTCCGTTCTTTCTCCACTTTCCTTCTTCTTTCCTTAGTCTATAGTATTCCAGTATTTTTTAAAAGAAAAAATAAAATTTTCAATCTTTATCTAAATAGGCTGGCAGATGTAATATCCATGCAGTCTAGTTGAATATGAACTTTATGGGTAAAATTTATGAATAGCTAATATCTTTCCATGTCAAGTTTTACCTCTAATAATGATGATAAAATTAATAATAATTATTATTTAAAGGTTAAATAAAATGTCTTTTATAGCACATATTTTGTAAAATATTAATGGAACAAATAGGCCTTGAAGATTATAACTTCTTTATATTTCCAAGTTTTTTGATATTGAGGTTAGGTAAAACTGAAAACAGAAGATAATGCTGAAATATGTAGACCTTAAAAAATGCAAAAACTGTGAATTGCATTCCTTTCAGATAACCACAAGATGGTGTATTACAATTTTTCTAATACATAATAGTTTTAATTTTGATGCAAATATTAACACATCAAAGATACATTGCTTTTCACTTATTCAAACTTTTAAAATACATATGTATTGATTTTTCTGATTTTTTCAAAGTATAACTTGACCATTTGGAAGGACACTCAAAAAGTTTTTCTTTTCTGAATGTGTCTGAAAAAGTAGCAATCAACATGTGTGTTTCCTAATTGATTTTCTTTTTTTGCCTTACTTTTTTTCCCTGATTTAAAAAAATATTACTACTTAAGGTTCTTTCAGTAAGCAATGCAAGAAACTGTTATGCATCTGAGGCCATTATCAGTGCATTTTAAGTTACATGGATTTGTTTTAAGGTCTTGTTTCCCCCAAGTCTCAGTTATAACTGAAAAGGCTGCTTGTATACAGAATTTTGTTTTTTCTGGTAAAAGATATTATCTTTATGGTAATTATTGGTTTCGTAAGCATGAATTATGTGTGATAATTTTATTTTTATAAAACTATTTTATGACATAATTATGGCTTATTAATTTATGTTTAAAATTACTCATCATTACTTAAATATTTGAGTGTGTCTTTTTTTGAAAGATATACATAGTTCTGCCTTCTTTTGATTTCCAGCAAGAATGGTAATACAACTTACACAGTTTGATCTTTTGTTTTTGTCTGATCTGTATACAGAAAGATTTTCTTTCCCATGTAATTGAAAATGGATTTGCCTGTACAAATTGTTTTTATTGAACATGAATCTTTGAGTTTCCTGACATGAAAAAACTTAATGACAAAAACATTCCCTTTCTTATTGCTTACGTATAAACAAAAGGTAATAAATATGTTCGAGAAATAAAAAATATAAATTATTGCTCTGATATTGAAATTGTAAGCTATGTGTCCTGTCCTAGACACATGTTTTTGTTCTAACTTTCCTCTAAGATGATTGAAGCATATTTTAATAACTACTTGGTATTTTTGTTATTCACGATATAGTCCATTTTAGTCAACACAGTTATTTGTATTATAGAACACTGGTAAATCATATCCAAGATAATCTCTAAACAATGATATTTTTCAGTCACTGGAAGTTCAAAAAAATTTTTGAGGGCACATAGAATATTCTTCAGTCTGTAGTTGAATAACAAATGTAGAAGGCAGCTGTAACTCATAGTAGAAGGACAGATGAATGAAACAATGCAATTTGGGGAATGATAAGGAGAAAATCAGTGGTTTAGTTTAAATCTGCAAGATCAGGGATCCCTAATAATGAGAGATTATTCACAGGGAAAACACTTTTCAGAGCAGGCTGAATCTGTATTTCGTGGAACCAGAAGAATAAAAACAGATTGTTCGCAGATCCTTATACACAAATTGCTTTCAGAATGTTGAAGAATTAGATCTAACAGAAGCAATGAATTTTAGAAGACGCCATTTATTGGATGAGATATACGAATGCAAATACTGTTATAAATCATCAGAAAAGATTTTATTTCAATATTTATATTTTCCAAGTAATGTCTAGTTACAAAACACAGGATATCTATGTTTTTTATTAATTTAATATATGGAATTTTAACTGCATTTAACTTTTCAGAAGTTAAAAGTTCTACATAAATTTTCAATGTAATAAAATTTAGCTATAAAGCGTGTTGCTATTCAGAAGTTAAAACTTTCAAATAAACTTTGGACAAATAGTCCATTTTGTATTGTTTTTATGTTACTGCCTTTCTCTGAGAGCAGAGCATCTCTCAGTTTCCATTAATGACCTATAAAAGGAGTAACTGGATGGCTTTTTTAAATGTCTTTACATATAAATATAAAATCATACTTCAAAATGAGATGCCAATCTTTATTTTACTCACTAATCTACTCCCAAATCAGCAAACAGATTTTTAAAGTCGTTTGTTTATGATAGCCTGTACTCTTTTTATGCCCATAAATGATGTTTTAAAATTAAGATTGTAGCTCAACAGATCATCATTTTACTATCTTATTTTTAAAAACAACTTTAGAGTTTTTAAAGTGTAATATCTCATTTGAATACAAAGTTACCCTGAGAACTGTGCAAATGTTATTATCTATATTGTGCAGATGAGGATAATGTCTCAAAGGTCAGATATGTTTTCCAAGGTCAAAGATGTCTAGTTTAATACTATTTACACTGTATCATACTGCACAAAATGAGGGTAGAATATTTAAGTATTTTTCTTGACAGTTTTTCTCCCTGAAGTTGCCTTGATAAAATGTGTGGAGTATGAGTTTGAATTAGATAAACAGATTGTGGACTTTGATGATAAGTAATCTCTAGTTATTTCACTTTCCTAGACGTTAAGCATGAGTTTTGAAGTAAAAAAGACTTGGGATCACTTCTCAATTTTGTTCAACCTTGGATAAAATTACTTAACCTTTCTAAATGTCTTTTTAAATAAATCAATGGGTTATGAAGACACCGTAGATGAAAGTGTTATAAAATTAAGATAGCCAATATACATAGAGATTTTTGTATGTGTCTGGCATATAATAAGCAGCTATTGTAATAATAATAATCACTATTCATAAAGCTGATACATTTTAACTGCTGGACCTTAAGAAAAGAGAGCTTTCCTGGAATTAAACATTAGTTATTTGGATGTTATATATTTTGGTGAAAAATTGTATCATTATGACTACTAGCAAGAATGTAATAGTTAACATTGCTTTTTCTTAAAATACATTTCACAGCTGTATTGGCTAAAGTGGTGTTGAAGCTTGTCAGACTTTATTTATTGATTTCTCTAGCTTAAGTAGGGGAATGTAAAAAGGTATAATGATGTCCCATTTTTCTCTGTCTCATTGAATTTGCAAAATGCAGTATAAAGATATTCTGCAAATGTTTCTGTAAGTCAAGTTTTCTGAGAATATTTTAATCTTTGGTTGTGTTTATCATTGTAAAATAATCCAGGGTAAAGGACAGGATGCTTTGTCATTTTATTCATTGAGAAGAAAAATGCATTTCTTTTTGCTCCATAATTTTTTTCTTTCTGGTTTATTATTTAGTATTCAAAACGTTAACATTTATTAAGAACAGAGCCCAGGTAAAAGGCTCAACTGAAATTCCAATCACCATTAATGAGGCAGGCTGTATCATAAAGCAGTCATAGGGCAGAAGTCAAGAAGGTAGTGTTCCTCCTTAGTTCTGCTACCAGTTACCTGCATAACCTTAGATAGATAATCTGACTTCTTGAGTTTTAGTTTCTCTAGCTGTAAAAGTACAGTGATTAAGCAATAAGATCGTTAAAGAATCATGTAAGTCCCATCTGACTGCTGCACAGCTTATCTAAATAATATAATTTTTTCAAAGAGATAGCTGCTCTAAAACTGAATATCAAGATCAAAGTTGCTATATATATTCTTGACATGAGTGTCTTAACTAGTCATTTTTCATCTCTCATTGCTTCACTGTTACATTTATATAGCCTTAGGTCAATTCATACTTCTGATGTATATAGCATTAGCTATTTGATGTTTTAAAAAGACTATCAATTTAAAAGAGTATAAATCAAAAGGAATGGGTCACATTAAACGTTTATTTTCCTCATTTAAGACATCAGTATTTATATAAACTATTACATATTACATCCTATGTACATTTTGGTCCATTTTAGTTATTTTTGGTTAATTTAGTTATTATCTAATGTGGGATAGTTATCTAATGTGGGATCACAGTGACTGTTTGGATTTGTCTCTATTACTATGTGATTTGGAATTCTTGTTCAAATGGCCTACAGCATCAGACATTAATTAGAAAAGTCTCTGAAAATGGACTAGGTATCCATAATCAGTTAACAAATAATTTAAATGACAAACACAAAACAAAGCAGTTTGGTTGATATATGCTAGTATATATTATAATATTGAGCTGCAAAATCTGATAGAAGTGGGGCTGGCTCCATGGCGTAGTGGTTACGTCTAGCCCACTTCCCTTCCGTGGCCTGGGTTTGTGGGTTCAGATCCCAGGCGCAGACCCCCACCACTCATCAAGCCATGCTATGGCGCACAACCCACATACAAAATAGAGGAAGACTGGAGACAGATGTTAGCTCAGAGCAAATCTTCCTCACCAAAAAAAAAAAAAAAATCTGGTCAAAGACGTTTGGTAGGGCTTCAAGTAGGAACTGTATGCAGAAATGGTTGGAAATTATTCTGAATGAATATTAGAGTGCCATTTAGCTAATTTTATACCATCAGAGAATAGGACAGCAAGACATAAAAGAGTTTCCTCCTTAAAAAATAAATACTAAACAAATACAGACTTGATAGTAACAGATGACATTTTATAATTATTTCTCCTTTTGAGTAATAAATGACTACATATATTCAACATGAAAGTGAAGAGCGTCCAAGTTTAAAAAATCAAACTGGTTATTTTTCATCAGTTGCTTTTTTAAAAAAAGATATTGCTAAATATTAAGGTTTTAACTTAAAAGTGAGGTTTAAATATGTCATTGTTCAATGTGAAACATGTTTACAACCAGATTTCTAATGTTAAAAAAATTATGTGCTCCTCCAAGTGATGTCACACCATGTTATCATATAAACATATCTATAAATTAGAAAGTTAAGCTATTAAGAATAAATCATGCTATAGCACTAATAATAATATTCTTGAGAACATTTATCTGCAGACTATTGATGTGTTGTCTTATTATACTCAAAATAAAAAAATATAGCTTTTTAAAAAAAGCAGTGTAAATATAGCCAAATTCATGCTTTTAATGTTTCCAGACCTTGATTGTTTTGAGACTTAGAGATGTGTAAATACAGGTTGTCTCATTAAATATAGTGAATTTTATCATGAGTTTTACTAATTTAACTGCAATTATACATGCTAACAGCTCAAAGATTTAAATTTTCATTTTCAGGAATCTTCTATTTGGTTAGTGCCACCCTACCATCCAGACACTGTTTAGTAAACTTTTGAAACTTACTAAAAGAGGTTTTTAATAATGGTTAGTATCCTTGTGCCTTTCTTTTTTCTTTTTGTAGTCTGTTATAGTAATGTGGAGAAACATTTTTGTTGTTGTTTTCACCCTAAGGAACTTACTTTATTTAATGACACATTTTGTGTGTTTCTGTCTCTAAGGAGAAGTGATTTGAAAAGCAAGATAGTTTTCCTTCTCTTCCTCTCTTCCTCAGTCTCACTATCCCTTTGTTCCCCCTCTCTATCTCTCCCTCTGTTCCCTCTCTCTCTCTATCTCTCCCTCTCCTCTTCCTTTTCTCCTTCCCTCCTTCCCTCCTTCTTCCTGTCCTCCCTTCCTCCCTTTCTTTCTCTCTCATTCTTTCTTCTTCGCCTTCTCCTTCCTGCTCTTCTCCTCCCCATCCTCTTACTCCTTCTCCTCCTTCCCTTCTTTTTTATTATAATTCAGAAAACTCCTGTTAAGTGCACTTGGGTTTTTCAAATCCTTATTTCATAGTTCAATAAAAAGACATTTTAAAATTCCAAGCATTATATAAAGTAGGAAAGACAATATTTCTCTATCGAAAGACAACAAGTTAGAACTTTATTTAAAAATCAGACATAGTAATATTTTGGCAATATACAGAACAGGGAAACAACTATATTTCCCAATAATCCTTACAGTTTCAACTTTAGATTCTTACATATATCAAGATGTGGAATTTGCATTCTAAAGCTTTAAAAAAAGAAAAGAATATGTGTTTGCCCTAGTGCCACAGTAAACAGTACTTTTTGATCTCACCAGATTGTTTTAATCTGCCACATTGATTCCAAACTCTTGCTCAAATCTAAAATTTTTTATAGTTTTATGATGGATTAGAAATATTCTGTAAGTGAGAAGACAACCTATTGTCTCACAGTGACTTTATTAGTAATATAAGATAAAACTAATTTTCAGATAAACTTGCATTGATAGATCAAAAAAAACTGGCAAATTCAGCTTATTCAGAGAAAAAATTAATAAAAGTCATAATTTGACATTATGTAATTAAGGCTACTGATAGGTTGATTAAAGCTTTCTTGATCAAATTTTTCAGTTTCTAATGTCTTTGTAAAATAGACAAAGCCTAGGATGGTAATGGTGGGGTTATGTGTTTACAATTTTCGGAGTTTCTAAATTTGTAAATAAAATTTGCTCAAGATAATTTTAAATTATAAAATATGAAAATATTCTGGTCTTTGATTGGGGTAGATTTTTTACCTACATTTTATATTACTCAGGGTTATAAATTTTATATTATATAATATTGCTTCACAAGAGTTCTATGTGTCTTTATTTGTAATCTGAAGTTAAGTATAGGGTACTAAATACAGTTTACTCCTTAATTTACTAGAAATAAAATTGAACCATTTCATAGTTGAATGGGTATGTACATCTATAAATTTTTTTCTAAGAAAATCAGCTGCTTAGACCACTTATTATGAACAAAAGTTAATATTTCTGTTCTATTATTTTTTGAAACTAATATAATCAAAATGTCTAAAAATCGAGTTTGCTGAGAAGAGGGTGTTATAAATTATTTAACATTTGGGAAGTTTATTCATTTTAAATGAAGCCTTATTTCAAACAATTCAGCATTATTCACATCCTATAACATTTTTAAGTGTCAATGCCATCAAGTTCTGACCTTGCTATATTATCTAATCAATTCTTCTGTTAAATGTTTCAACAGAGAGCTACGACTAAGTTACCGCGAGACTATGTATTCCTTCCCCTTTTGGAGTCAGATTTTTCCATTTCTACAATGTTGTCATCATCACCATCTTCATCATCATTTTCATCATGTTATTAATAAGTACATCTAATAGTAGGTATTAAGCAACAAGAAACACTGTTTCCATATACTGTCTGTCAGAAGTCATATAAATCCTTTAATGGAAATATAATTCATGAATTTCAGAACTGTATAATTTAACACATAATAAATAATGCATGGCAGTAACTCTGTAGTTAATGGGGAATTCATGTGTAGCATTTAATCATCACCCATTACAAGTACTAATAAATTAATATTTTTACTAATTTAATGTTATTAAACAAATGCCAAAGTTTTACCTGATTAATTAGATAACTTGAATATAGTGCATTTTACTAAGCTTCTGAAAAAACTTTTTTAAGCAATTGAATTAGAAACATTGTTAAAGAAGAATTAAAATATCAGGGTCATTTGTAGCTGTTGTTAATTCAGCCCACGTTTAAAGAACACGTGTGTGTACAATCAGTGCCAGGAGAACTTGACCTCTGATCTTTACAATTCAGTGAGAGGAATTTGTAGAAGACCTAGAGGCCAGATAGAAAAACATGACAATGAGTGCAAAATACTAAAGAGATAAAAGTAAATTGAATGAAAATAATAAGCCTGGTCAATTGGAAAGCGATTCTTGAATAAGTTAAAATTTGAGTCATGTCCTGAGGTAAGGGATAAAGCTAACTTTTGATACAAAAGATAAAAGAACTCGGCAGGGTACCTGAGCAAGGAGAGGCAAAGGAGGAAAACCCTGGAGGTCCAAGCAGAGAAGGATGTGTACAGAGCAAAAAAGAGATGGGAGGGGGGAGGAATGAGAGAGCTGAATTAGAGAAGTCATGATGGGAAAAATAGGAGGCCTTTTGGAAGGGAATAGCCTAGATATAGAGTTGGGAAGCCCACCAAGGAAACTGTTCAAGGAACCCATAAAAAAAAAAATCAGGATATAGCCGAGGACGAACAAGAAGGTACTAGGGCAGGGTCAAAATCACGAAATTGGCATCAGGTTATCTTGATGGAGCCTCCAGTATGAGCTGCAGAAAGTGACTTACCTTCTCTCTGAATCAGTTTTCACTTGATGCCTGCTTTACTCCAAAGTATTAATCTGAGTGTCACAACAGATTATGCATGCAAAAATTTTTTTAAAGGTATAAGACACATATATGCTATTAATATTTTTACCCTGTATTCTTTTGGCATTAGCCTAAGTTGCTAAACAAGAAAGCAGCAACACCTAAAGCAAAAAATAAGTCTTTATACACATATTGGATTAGGTTTATTTCATTATGTTTTCATATCACTTTTTGGAATTGTGTAAATTTTTCATACTTGTCTACATTTTTGGTTGTTGTCCACATTTTTAGTTCTTGCACAGAAAGAGCCTAAGTCTAAGATCATCTGAATTTCAATATGCAACTGTTTCATGATTTTGATTTATATGTAACTAACACATGCGTATCTCAATTAGCTGGGGACAGAGACTAACAAAATTTTGTTTCACATATATGACTTTGCAATATGAGTTTTGAGGAAGATGTAATAATGAGCCCCAGATAAACAGACTTTCTAGCAAATTTATTGCTAATGAAATGGGAACTAAGAAAAAAATATTTATGGGGTCATTTTTTTCTTCAGGGGATAAATTATTTACCAGTTCTCAGTTATCAAGCTGATGATGATAAAAAATGTTAATAGTTTTCATGGATTTTTAATGTGCTACAATTTGTCATTTCGTGATTAAATCATATTTGTTTGTAATCATCATCAATAGTTTTATAGGCATAATCACAAAAAGATATAATAAATACCAGAAATTATCTTCCATACTTTTATGTCTACCTGTGTGAGTGCTATTTGTTTTGTTTTGAGATGCACAATGAAAAATCATGTTTAAAGAATATTTTCATATCTTATGTTGTAATCTAACAAGTAGTAATTTCTTCTAATTTTTTTAATATCAAGAACAGAGTTCTGGTTATAGATTTCTGTATATGTGTTTGTATTTAAATTTTAAGGTAGATTTATTTCTTATGATAACTAATCAATTTTATGTCTGAAAATCTTATTCGATATATACGTACTATATGCATTCCTAGTTGGCAGTTCATTTCACTCTCGGGTGATTTTCTTTAAGCTACCCACTTTGATAAAGTATTTTAATGTGTTGTGTATTAAAGGTGTAACAATTTGATATAATCTTTATAATGAAATCTTTTAAATCTTCAAGGCTGCCATATTGACAAGTCTGTTGAGGATGGTTTTAATATTGTTTCTCGACAATTGCAGTTTATCTGTTTGTAATATTTCATTTTCTGTGTTATTCTGTAGAGGTCCTTCTGTAGTGCCATGGTAGAAGAACTGAGGATGTCCTTGAAGTGCCAACGTCGGTTAAAACACAAGCCACAGGCCCCAGTTATTGTGAAAACAGAAGAAGTTATCAACATGCACACATTTAACGACAGAAGGTTGCCAGGTAAAGAAACCATGGCATAAAGCTGGGAGGCCAAACACCCAAGCACAAACTGTCGTCTTTTTTCCAATCAATTTAGCGAGAATGTTTCCTGTGGAAATATGCAACCTGTGCAAAATAAAATGAGTTACCTCATGCCGCTGTGTCTATGAACTAGAGACTCTGTGATCTAAGCAATTGCAATGATCAGACTTGATTTACAAGCATCATGGATCAACCAAGTTACACGGGGTTACACTGTTTATCATGGGTTCCTCCCTTCTTCTGAGTGAATGTTACATGCGCATTTTGTGGCTGGTTTCAAATGCAGTCCAGTAAGAAATTACAGGTTCCTTTTGAAGTCCAACTGTTGCCAGGAGATGGAATATCAATGGCCCAAGGGTAACCGATAAAAAATCGTTAAGAGTAAAAATACTTGGAATCAGCAAAAACTGTAGTGTTACAAGGGACAGCACAGTCTTCTGAACACCCAGATAATAGAGGTGATGATGCTACTAGCCCCCAACCACTCAGTATGATGATCATCTGAATAGACAATATGTGTTTATAGGATGTTAACAAATGTAATGCAAAACAAACCTGAATATCATGGAAAGTGGAATATAAAGCAGATCTTCATCGGTGTTTTTCTTTCTTTTTGACAGTCTGTGTCACTGATTGAGATAAAAATGTCCATTACCAAGGCAATAATGTTTTTCTTAAATTCACCATGGCAGTAGACTTAACATGTAACTGTACCAGATCCCTATCTATCCCCGGACACCCTTTCCCCAACCCCACACCAAGAATAAAAAAGCAACAGTTGGTTCAGAGATTCTGAATTAAAAAGGATGATGTTTTGCAATCTTTGTCTTAAGTTGTAAAGAGGGCTGAGTATTGATGGTTATGTGGAAGACTGAAGCTTTCATTCTAACATTCAGATATGTTAATCCAAACCCTCGTTCCTGCTATAAATGAACTTGATGGAGCCTGGAAAGATCTCTGTGAAAGGAGAAAGGGGACTGGTCATCTACAGAAAAGTACATGTGGAGAACTTTGAAGTGGACTGCATTTATCAATACAGTCACAATGTTAAATGAACAAAATTCTTGAGCAGTTTTTTTCAAAAAATGTTCAGGTTTATTTGTGGAAATGCAAGATTTCTATGAAAATAGTTTTTGTATGGAAATTTTTGTAATACTTTTTATCAACAAAATAAGAACATGTGTTCCTGTCAGGGGTGTGATGTCAAGCATGAATGGTAGTGCGTGTGCACCACCAACGTTTGGTGAAAACTATTTTTATCAAGAAAAAAGGAATCATAGAAGAGAATATTTTCAAGTTAGATAATATAAAAGCTAGGTGCACTACCACCACTGCTTACCATGCCACACCCCTGGTTTCCACGAGGCTGACAACATACTGTAACGAACAATTGTGTGTAAAATCGCAAAAGACACAGACCTCTTGACAACGTTGTGATAACAGTTGAGTGCACACAGTTTGCTGTTTGAATCCAATGCACAAAATTAAAAAAGATCATTAAAATTATGTCCATTTTACTTTCAGCTTTGACTTTCGTTTTTCTCTTGTATGTGTAAATGAATGCACCATATGCTCATTGCATTAAGGGAAGTTTACTTCCTGAATTCTTCCAGATCATCAAGGATGGCCACTTTCCAGCTACCTGGAGAAAAGAAGAAAACAGCTCAGGCGATGAGCTACTCAGATGTAGGAAGAGCTGGACTGAGATATATGATGTAATCTTTAGGCTTAGAGGAGTTTAAATGAGAAAAATAGCAATTCTAGAGGCAACAGTCGTGATCTTACATCTTCTATGAGTGGATATTGACTATGTGCATAGGGTTGTGTAAGACTGTATAGTGATTACAGATATTATATTTGAAGTTCAATTCATATCCAATTTAAGAATTCTTTGTGCATTGATAATTCAATGTAATTCAGTAAAGGGAGAAGAAAAGATAGCTCAATATCAATAATTAGTAATGACGTGGGTTAGATGTTAACATCCTAACAGAACTTACAGAACCTTTTTTTAAAATCAAAAATTATAATATATACTTTACTAAGCAAAAAAGATACATATTTTAACTAGCATTCCTGACCCCCCCAAAAAAATGGCAAAAAAGTTCTGTGACATATTTCTTTATACTCACAAAAGTTGCATAATCAAATTGCTAATATCTAATTAGATTAAAAACTAAGTGCCCAAGTGTTTTCAAAATTTCTAGTGCCAGGATTATTTTAAATTAAAATTCATATTTCAATGATAATTTTGTCCCCAAATTGAATTTTAGAGAGTTACACAAATAACTGCTAAAAATCTCAGCACTGTTTGTTTCCGTGGTAAATCACCACAAATAACATATCTTATAAAAATGTTCAGATTCTGGATTATATTCAGCTTTTTATCAATCAGATTCTAAGCAGATTTTAAAGCACTTTTAGATTTCAATTCTTTATTATATTAAACAACTTTAATAACAGGCAGGAAATGACAACTTTATTTTTTAAGTGGCAAGAAATAATTGTTCAGATGTATTCAAGTATTAAACTAACAAATTTTGAAAAGTGTAAAAAACCTGCTGCATTTTAACTCTAAAAGTAACTTAGAATACCTAAACAATGTATAATATTTAATTTTTATCCATTTCCTAAAGATTTTTACATTATTGCCAAAATGGATATTTCCCTACTCATTAGGTGCTTATGGGTATATGAGATACTATTCTTAATTTTAATAAAATCTTAATTACTTTCAAAACAATTTCAACCTGTGAAAGGATGTCTCCTGTCTCTGTGAAGGCAGTATATGGGAGTAAGCCTCTCTAGGTTAATACTCAAATTATAAGGAGAGGAAGAGAACACCTGGTCTAGTTAACAACATAACCTGATGACTCCAGGTAATCAATGGAGACACACCACACATAAGTAATTCTAGCTACTATGGAACACTAGGGGGATATGTTCACATGCACCAGAACTAAATAATCCTAACCAGATGAAAATACCAAGGATTTATATTCCTGTATATCCCAGCTAAGTAATCCTAACAACTATGAGAATACCAAGGACACATATTCACACGTTTACAAGTGAATAACCCTAATCACTATGGGTGCACTAAGGGGATATATTCTATGTTACAAATATGTAAAATTGATAAGGATAGTTTATTAATTACAATGTTTCAAATATTTTGCAACTCAGTTATACTTTTAAAAAAATATAAGTTCCTTGTTATTATTGAATGAGTATATGTACTAAACACTAATGATTTTAAAGTGTTTTAGCACAGCAATACTTTTTAATGTTTGTTTATTATGAAATACATATACAGCAAATTGTATACAATGAGTACGTACAACAGAATCATGGCATCTGGCTGTAGTGTGCACCAAAAATTGTTGTTCACGGGGAATGAGCTGTACCATATACTCTGAGACTAGGCTTATTGTTGCTCACCTCCAGCTCTGAGGTGTCAATTTACGCTGAATATTTTATTAAAGAGAAGAGCATGCCCAACTGTTTCAGGAAATGGGGCGTGAAATGTACAAGAACTTCATCACTGTCTGATCAAGGTAAGCAAAGTATGGATAACAATATGGGCCAGGCTCTCCTGGGAATTTTGTCCTCAGGTTTAAAAGATGGCTCAATGGCAGTTAGGAGTTTGGTCATGACAGTCCTGAGTGTATCTGTAATTTGAGTCACACTGCTCCAGTGTGGCCTGATGAGTAGCCCCCTGTGTCTGCAGCACAATCATTCTTGTGAGATTCCTCCCTTCTCTTACTTTCTGGAGATCCCCTTAGTCTCTCTACCATGTTGAATCCCCTGTTGCATCTAACATATGTTCTCTTTTTCAAGGTTTGTCTTTAATTTTGGTGGCTTCTAGAGAAGGACTGACTGAGAGGTCCATTTTTGAGAAATTTCATGTCTAAAAATGCTTTTATTCTATTCTCATAAATAATTATTAGCTTTGCTAGGTATAGAATTCTAAGTTGAAAATCATTTTCTTAAATGAATGTGAAGGCATTCTTTCATTGCTTTCTTGCCTCCAGTCTACTGTGGACAAACCTGAAGTGATTCAGATCCCTGATTCTTTTCATGTGAGTTTTTTTTTTAAAACTCTCTCTTAGATTTGTTTGATCTCTTTGTCCCCAGCGTCCTGAAATATCCCAATGATAGACATGGATCTACTTTCATCCATGGTGCTGGGCTCTTGCTGAATTTTTCACTTTAGCTACTGTTGTCCTTCAGTTTGGAGATAACTTTATGAATTATTTCTTTGATGATTTCCTTTTTTCTGCTTTCTGTATTCACTCTAACAGCTTTTCTTATCTTAACATGGGAGCTCCTGAACCGCTGAGTCTAAACTTACTACCTTTGCTTTCCCATTTCTCATTTCTGTCATCTTTATCTTCCAAATATTGTATTGAGTTTTTCATTTCTGCCAAATTGTTTTAATTTCTGTGAGTTCTTGTTTTATAACTGTGATATCTTCTCTTACATCTCTGAAGACATTCATTGTAATCTGATGGCATTCCCTTCTTTCCGAAAAGACCTGTTTCCTCCCAGTTGCATTTTTCTGTGTGGTTGTTTGGAATTCTATCTTCCACGTTAGAGGTTTTTTTCAGATGTTTGTTAATTCTTAGCAACCTGTTAATGATTAAGAGAAGGGGAATAAAATCTGATTTGGAAGCTCTTTGTGCATAGCAGGGTAGGGGAGAATATTTATCTAATTTGAGCTCTACCATAGATTAATTTAGATGGACTATATGTTGATGAATCGTTCAGAATGTCCCTATCTTTGAATCTTTCCTCTTGGACCTGTTAGATTCCCCTGAGAAGTATCTTTTAATTTCTTGCCTGGAGATTAAAGCCCTGCCTGCCAATGTTTGGGTAATCATGGGTTAAGAGAGCTTGCGATCTCTGTATTCTGCATTCAGAATGACTAAGATCACTTAATCACCTGTATTAAGTTTAGTACTCAGGCTTTCAACTGGACCTGGTGTCCTTCAGTCTAGAGTCCTTTTTTTCTCTTTTGAGAGTAATTCCCCATCGTTTTGCTGAGTTAGTAGAGAACAGGTTCCCAGAGGTGAAGAAGAGGGAGGGGAATATAGGGATCCACTGTTTTCAAATGACATTGGGTAAGTCCTCCTTGTTTCATTCTCCCTCCTGTACTACTAGTTATTAACGTATATATTCAGCTGGTCCCTGTCCCTTTGAGGATTCTGGGATATGATTTGATTTGTTCTCAGCTTTTCACATTATCCACTTGGGATTCTATTTTTTTCGGTCTGCTTAGGTAAACATCATTTGTTCATATGCTTTTCTCCTTTCAAAATTTTATTGAAATTTTCACCCCTCCTGTTCTCCTTATTCTTGGAGCTTTATCCATTGAAAAAAAAATTCTCTAATATAATTTTTATGGTGAGTAGGGAGCAAAATTTGATGCATGCATTCAGTCTTTCACTCTTACCTGAAGTGAGAACGCTTTCTTTAAAGAAAATATTATGCAGAAATCCAGATAGGAAGAAAATGAAAACTAGAACTCCTCTGTTTCAAATAGAGTGGAGACAGAACAGACCTTGATCTGGTAATTGCAAAGAATATAATATTGCCAATGTTTTCTTCTTACCAAATAATTTTTCTAACTTTATATGTAAAGGGGATACTTTCACAATAAAAATGAATTTCACAAAATGGAGCCAAAAGAATATTTCTGAAATGGGGACTATTTCTATTTTTAGTATCTGTCAAATCATGCTAAATGTGAAAGCCAATGTAATTTATACCCTAAGGGCTTAGGTCTAATTCAAAATATTCCAATTTATGTTTTATAAAGCTCAAGAAACATGTGTTATAATGTTGATAAGGAACACTTTCTTAGTGAACCATGCTGAACTGTAAGATTTTAAGGGTTCTCTTTGATGTATTGCCTCACGCTATACCTTGCTTTCACATTTATCAGTGTAATTAAAAAAAAAATTTAAACAAATATATCCCTGCCTCTTGACAAACAGAATTGCTGTTTCCCTATATTTCAACTAGAGATTTCTATAATATTATACATCTAAAATATAACACTCAATTACCAATATAGTTAACCTTAAGGTCAATCTGTAGAGTTTAATATCTAATCTGACATCATTAATGCACTGAAAAATCTAAAATCATAAATTCCACTCACCTTGGTCAAAATTCATAACTTAAAAGGGTAAATAAAAAAACACACTACACATATCTTCTTCTATTATATTTTGAAGTCCTTTTTAACAGTTACTTATATCTCAACTCCTAATCTAAGGTTTTCCTATGGTTTAGGATAGTAGCTATAACTCCAGTCACTGTATCCACATTTCCACCAGAAAGAAGGACAAAAGGAAAGAAAAAAGGTCTTGTTCTTTCCCTGTAAGGATATGTACCACAAGTTGCACATTACACTGGTCAGAACTTAGTGTCATGCCCACACTTAGCTGTGAGGTAGGATAGGAAATGTAGACTTTAATTCGGCAGCCATGGGTCAACTAAAAGTCAGGGGTTCTATTACTAAGAAAAATGTACAAACAGATTTGGGGAGACAAATTGCAATCTCTGCTATCCCTGGTATTTTCTGGTCTCTCACCCCAGCCCACTAAACCCTACCTTGTTCTGTTAACCCCCTATTTTGCTCATTTACTACTCATGTGCCATCTACCACTACCGTTCTCTCTTTTATCATATGTTACTGTTTTCCTTTACATTTCCTATATCTCTTTCCCTAATGGAAAAATGGATTTTTCCCTTATGACACTATTTGTCTTGAAACTCAATCAAAGAGGAAGCAGTCGGCAATGTCTTTGCTCTGCAGAATACCTTTCATTTGGGTATAAAGACCTACCTTATATTAACCATTACCTTGATTCCCAAGATATTCTTTCCCGTTTTTTAAAAACCTGTGCACTTTGATTAAAATTAGCCTGTTATTCTGTGCCCTGCCATCATTCATTAATTAAACATGCACCCATTTGTTTATATTAAAAAAATCAGTGCACACGCATTATAAACCAATGTTGTGTTAGATACTGGGTATGCAATGATGATCATAAAGAGATATGGTGCTTGCTGTGATAGTTTTGAGTCTAGAAGAGGAGGCTGACCTTAATCAAATGTGCTAAATACATAAATACAAACTGAAGGTATGAGAATATGTAATAGGAACGCATTTAAAATATAGGTCAGAGCCAGACCTTAGCAAGGTAATGCAAGTGACCTTAATGAGTTGATCTTTATCCAAAGAGCAATGGGAAACCATTTAAATCTCTTAAATAGAAGCAAGATTGTTGGATAAGATCTGCATTTTGTAAAGAACACTCAGGCTTCCGTTTGGAGCATGGTTTAAATAGCTACCAGAGTGAATATGGGAAGATTAGTGAAGAGGCCGTACCAGTAAGCAGTCTGGGTAAGATAGTGTTAGATTAAACTTAATTGGTAGCAGTGAAGATGAACAGAAAGAGACAGATTCAAAAGATATTTAGTAGGCAAGAATTCACAATTTCATGTTAAATTCAATAATAAATACAAAGACTATTAACAATTCTTGTGCCATAATTTGAAACAAGTGCTGTACGTGAATTACCTCCTCCAATTCTCTGAGTAACCCTATGAGACCAGGGCTAATATTATCACCATTTCATAGACGAGGAAACTACTGACAGGAGAACTTAAATAAATTTTTTAAAGTCTTACATGTGTCAAACTCAGGCAGAATGACTCCAATGTTCTTAGCCACTATGCTTAGCATAGTAACAATGACAACTCAATGGCTTATCAAAATGAAGGTTTATTTATTATTCATAAAAATTCTGTTGTGGGTTTTTTTGTTTGTTTTTAATTTTTTTTTTTTTTTTTTTTTTTTTGGTGAGGAAGACCAGCCCTGAGGTAACACCCGTTGCCAATCCCCCTCTTTTTGCTGAGGAAGACTGGCCCTGGGCTAACATGTGTGCCCATCTTCCTCTATTTTATGTGGGACGCCGCCACAGCATGGCTGACAAGCAGTGTGTCGGCTGGCTCCGGGGATCGCACCCGCGAACCCCGGGCTGCCAAAGCGCAGAACAAACCGCTGCGCCACTGGGCGGCCCCTGTTGGGGGTTTTTTGAATGTCTCTCTATGGCTATTGTTCTTCCTGTGGTAATCCATAAACCATATTGCTTCAATCTTTCAGTACCCTCGTGAGGCCTTCTCCTAGATCACCTTCTGGGCCCTTTGGCAGGACCTAGTCACATGGTTGTGACCTACTTTAGGGGGCTCACAAGTGCTGTAGGGGGTTGCAATCTGGAAAGAGAGGAAAACTGGTTTTGTGAGAGCTAGTACTGTCCACTATGCTATGCAAATCTCTACTAGATTTATGGCTTTCCCAACTGATGTTATTATCAACTCAAATAGGAAATAGAAGAAAGTGGAAGAAATTTTTGTGACTAAGAGGATACATTTAGTTTTGTTTTTGACACAACTAGAGATATCTCTGAAATATCAAAGTGGAAATTTCTTGGAGACAATTGATTGCACGTGTCAGTTAGAGTCCGGAGTTCATATATTCATATTAAAGTCAGCATCATAGAACTATTAATTGAAGTAGTGAATGTAAACAGGATTGCCTCAGTAAAGAGTGCCAAGTAAGAAGAGATGAGGGTCTAGGACAAAGCCTTGACTACCTCTAAACTTTAATTGTTGGGTAAGGAGGGTAGGTTTGTAAGGAGATAGTGAATGCATGGCCAGAGAAATAGGACTACGTTATTTCAAACCTTTATGATTTTTCTATGTCATGCAGAGAGGAGTCCACAGAGCCTTGTCCCAAGTTAATGTCTGTGGCCCTTAATGTCCTACAGATGAGAAATGAGGATGTCCTCAAATTCCTTGCTGAGGAACATGACTAAGTTATACCAACCTTGATGACCAGAAGAAAAGTAATGATATTTACATTGTAAATATGAAGAGTACCTGGGAGAAGCATCTGCTGGCAGCTTGGGCCATTGCTGACATTGAAAGTCAAGCTGACATCAGTGTTATATATTCCTGGAACACTGCCAGCATATTGTACTGAATTTGGTTGGATGCTTCTCTTCTGGAGCCTTCACTCACCAAATACAGGCAGCGAGGGTTCTTATCTTAGTCTTCCTACCATTGCTCTGAGCAATATAGGTTCATACAAGATTTGGACCTTGCCATCCTGTAACATAAGGAGGCTCACTCAGTGAGTCTAATATGATTGATACTGGCCGAGGAAGTCTTGCCTACGTGTGATGACATTTCCTGTGAGCATCCATGGATGTCATGCCTGATCTCTCTATTTGTAGAGATTCATAAGAGATTGAAAAGGAAAAGCAGGCCCCTGCTGAAAAGGAGGGGTTTCAGGATGCATGGACCACTCCAGTGCCTATATTTTCTACTTCTCAAGCAAGAGCGCATACTAATTTAAAGGTATGCGGATATGCTACATGACTATTTGGCAACTCTCTACTGAAAGCTGGAATACTCAGCTTGTGACAGAACACTGGGGTGCAGCTCCCACTGCTTAGTCCATTGACTAGGTAGACACAGCCGTAGAATATTCTTAAGACTTCTCAGACAAGCTGTTAAACAGACTATGAAATAATAGAAAATAATAGAAATTGATAGAAAATAACAGTTTTTTAGAAGCAGAACAACAATAAATGTGATGTACAATAGTGACCTAATAACTATACTGAGACCCCTTTCCTCCAAGGCCATTTTAGTAACCCACATGTCTAGCCAATCATTGCCTTCAGTGCCCCAAGGAATAAGCCCTCATCTCCAGTTATCAAACTCTGAAATTACTGTTTCTGAACAAAAGCTCCTGTTTTCTCTTTTTCTACCTCCTCTTTTAGACCTCTTTTACTCCCACTTTGTCTTCTCAGCATTCTCAAGCTTTTCAGCAGTTTCATTATATCCCTTCTCTCCTCTACTTACCTCCAGACAAAACACAGTGGAAATAAGAATTTCCAGAGAGACAGAGGAGTAGAGAGAGAGAGAACAAGTATGATGCTCTAAGATGTCTTCTGAAACTCCCTTTTTTAACTGAAAATTATGTTACCAAGATTTGTTCATGTTTCCCTGATAGCTCTTGTTCATCATTTTTGTTGCTGTGTAATATTCATTGACTGCACCTACTATAATTTATTTATTTGTTCTCCAGTCAGTGGGTATTAGAATTTTTTTTTCTTTTTAAGTTATACATTGTTCTAGTATATATATTTTTTGTATACGTCTTCTGGTACTCATGTGTTAACAGTTTTCTTGGATATACATACTTGGGGTATATCAATGTTCTACTCTACAACACTGCCAAAGCCACTGTACAAATCAGTACCATAATCATCAATTATGTAGGAGAAACTGGTAATCCATTCCCTCTGCAACTCTTGGTCTTTGTCAGATTTCTTTTTTTTAAATTTTTGCTTATCAAATGTGTCAAATGCCATTGTGGTCTTGCTTTGCATTTCCCTGTTGACTAGTGCTATTTATCTCCTATGTATATTGGCTACATGTGTTTCATATTCTTTGAAATGTCTACTCAGGTCTTTTACCAAGGTTTCTATTGAATTGTTTTTCTTAATGATTTCTAGGAGTCTATCTACTACTGGTATGATCTAGTCTGTTATTTGATTTTATTTGCTGCAAACATCTCCTCCTCATGTATTACCTATGTATTTTTTACTTTCTTTAAAGTCTGTTTCATGAACAGAGGTTGCTAATTTTAATGTAGCAGAATTTATCATTCTATTGTTAGCACTTTTGGCACTCTGTTTAAGAAATGCTTTCTTTAATGATGACAGAATGATCTTCATCTACATGTTTTTCTAAAAACGTTAAAGTTTTACTTTAATAATTTTAGTTGAATTCAGATGCATGCATTCCTTTTTATCACCCATCTGTATAACCACTTTTTCCCCTCATTTAATTTGTGCAACAGTATCTCCTCTCTCAATGATCTGCTATGCTATGTCTGGAACATATCAAGATTTTACATATGCAGGAGTCTGTGTCTGAGTTTTATATAAGTATAAAACCTTTCCTATTCTTTGTTTTCAGAAGTATCTTGTTATATCACCTAAATTTCAGAATCAACCATTCAAGTTACACACACACATACACACAAAGCTGTTGGAGTTTTAATCAGAATGAAATCAAATATTTGTATCAATTTGGAAAGAATTTTTGTATTTATTTGATATTATCTTCTTACCCTTAAACACTTATTTGTCTTCTTTAATGTCCTTTACAATTTTTTGCGTACAGTTCTCACACAAATTTGTTTCACTCACTCCTAGGTAATTTGTAGTTTCTGCAGCTGTTATAAATGGTATCTTTTTTAAAATGCTGTTTTTATATTGTTTGTTGCTTGTACACAGGAATGCATATATATATATATAGATATATACATATCATATATTCAGTCACCTTGCTAAACTCTTTTTTTTCTACATATTTGTCTCTAGATTATTTTGGATTTTCTATGTAAACAGTAAACAATATGCAAATAATGAATATCTTATTTCCTCTTTCAATCTTTTGTTTCTAAGTTTCTTCTTGTCTTATGGAGCTGTTGATGACCTCTAATACAATGTTGAGTATAGTAGGTGGTGGTAGATTTGTCTTTTTCTGACTGTAAAGGAAATGTTTCCAACCTATTTGGCCATTCCTCATTTTGCCTCACTCTTTTGAGATTGCTAATTTAATCATTGTCTTCACCTACATTTTTCCCTTTCCTTCAGCACTTGTTTAGATCTCCACTTATATTTCAAAGACTGTTTTTAAAGTTACAAAGATATATATGAACTATAGTTTATCCCCAGGGAGACACTTTGTGAAGGAGGCACAGAAATGAATAAGTAAATGCCCTCAGATATTTTAAATTCTTTGTACATGCCTATACAGAGGCCAGACCCTCATAATCTTTTGCTGTTCCAATGCAGACACTTTCTACCTAGTTTTCCTATTTCCAATATTTTGCTTTTTAATGCACTCCTCATGCTCCCAATAGAGCTGTTTACAAATAGAACCTGATATGGGCGACCCTGTGGTGCAGCGGTTTAGTTCGCGCTTGGCAGCCCAGAGTTTGCTGGTTTGGATCCCGGGTGCCCGCTGACACACTGCTTGTGAGCCATGCTGTGGTGGCGTCCCATATAAAGTGGAGGAAGATGGGCATGGATGTTAGGCCAGGGCCAGTCTTCCTCGGCAAAAAGAGGAGGATTGGCGATGGATGTTAGCTCAGGGCTAGTCTTCCTCACACACACACACACACACACACACACACACACACACAAACCAAATAGAACCTGATAATTTGTTTGCTGTGAGGAGCAAAATACTCTTTGATTATTTTTTCTGTTACCTACAATATACATAGTAGCTTTTGACATGCCATTTAGAGACATTTTGAACTCTACACACACTGATTGCAAACTGTCTTTTTTTTTTTTTTTTTTTGCTGAGGAAGACTGGCCCTGGGCTAACATCCGTGCCCATCTTCCTCCACTTTATATGGGACTCCGCCACGGCGGGGCTGACAAGCAGTGCGTCGGTGGGCGCCCGGGATCCGAACCAGCGAACCCCAGGCTGCCAAGCGCGGACTAACCCGCTGAGCCACCGGGCCGGCCCGCAAACTGTCTTTTTAGTCCCGCTTCCCTTGCTGCACCATATACTCTATGTTTTAAACACACCAAATGACTGATTAATAATTTTGCCTTGAATGTTCCCATTTCCTACACTTGCTATAACTCAAAGGTTCTTATCTCCTTCTCTCCCTATCAGAATTTTCTGCCATTTTTCATGGTCTAGCTCACGTGTAGAAATGTATCTAAGATCTCTTTTAGACGTCTTCCAGGACTTAGCATACTTTCTTTCACATAGTATGTGCACAATCATTTGTTATATATAAATTTTTCTTTTGGAAATAATTTTAATTTGTACTTCATAGCCTGAAAAAAGTAAACAAATTAGTTTTAAAGTTAGTCAAGTTTCAGTAGCTGAAATAAGAAAACAGAATTTAAAGAAAAATGTTCTTGTGATCACAGTGGCAACAGACACAGAACTGATAGACATCATTCATTTATGATAGTTCAAGTACATGATGACATGTTTTAAGGATTTGCCTCTACATTGCCATGCTTGTGGTTTTGTTAATTTATTATTCAGTCCTTACTGAAGTAAATCCTATTTGTCACATGTGTCAGGAATATTATTGTTAAGACTAGTTGAGAGTCTACAGATCATGATTTATGGTTGACTTCTTTCTAAGGAAAATAATTTGAAGCCTAGTAATTCCATGAATGGTTCTGAAACACCTCTTGTGAGCCAAATTTACCATTAGCTAAGGATGCAATGGTTAGCAAGCAAACTGGATTTTTCTGGGAGAGCTTCCAGCATAATGGGTAGGCAAACACTGCGCAAATAATCACACAGATCGGTATATTGTTACATATTAAACCTATTTCCCACTATAGCGAGTAGGGAGCATAACAGAGGATGCAGTTTACATTCATGAATAAAGGGTGTCTCTGAGTAAATGAATTTTTAGGTTAAACTGTGAACATTGGAAGAAGAGAGGGAGGATGACAGTTCCATGGAAGAATTACTCAAGGAATAGTATATGTGAAAGAGATGGGTAAGATAGAAGATTGGTGTAGCTAAAGCACTGTGAGCAAGGAAGAGAATGACTTGTAAGATTGTCACTTAACCATAGACTG
This sequence comes from Tapirus indicus, assembly GCA_031878705.1. NCBI lineage: Eukaryota > Metazoa > Chordata > Mammalia > Perissodactyla > Tapiridae > Tapirus > Tapirus indicus. Next base: position 25,847,159 of record CM062933.1, read on the forward strand.
ACTCATTAGAGGCCTGGATGCTCAGGTAAAGAATTCTGTATTTTTAGTACAGTCAGAAGCATAAAAGTTTTTGATTAGAGGAGTTGTCATCAAATCTGAGTTTTTCAAAGACAGTTTTGGCAGTTGTGTTTCTAGAAGAGAATCCAAGTAATCCTTAGGGGCCTTCATAAGCATGTCACCTTACACAAAATGAAAATGCATAGATCTACATACACAAAGACTTACTTTGCTGATTTTCCTAGTAAAAAAGAAAAAAAATTCTTATGTCTACTAGAAGAAAACATCCTTCTTGATTATTCAATAGGCAGCTGGGAGGCAATGTCCCATTCTCCTTCATATAATTTTTTTTGCATCTACAGAACAAGTTTAAGGCTTAGACTTTCAATAAATATTTGTTGAGCAGTGGCATCTCAGGAAAATAACCAGTCACTAACTAATAGCTCAAACTCCATTGGCAAAGAATGACTGGAGGGTGGCAGAGAAGGCTGTGCTGTGATCTGCGACACTGAAATGTTAGGAGAGTCAAGTTGAAAATTAATTACAATAAATAGTATCAAGAAAATAAAATATGAAAAAGTTCCTTAATATGACTAAGCTAGTAACAGGATCAGATAGAAAGATAGAACAAAGCATGGCCCTCCAGTATAATTAAACCTTTTATTTAGCTTTTAATATTAAACTTTGAACTGAAGGAGGAAATCAAGAAATCATCTAAAGACGCTGCCTTTCTTCTCTTCTTTCTCAACATACTATTTCTCCATGGGCATTTTATACAACCTCATTGCTTAATAGCTAACTAGATTTCAGTGACTCCCACATTTATATCAAGCCTAGAATACTCTGATTGCAGACACTGCTATGTAACCCACTGGGCATCACAGATTGGCCCCAAATCTCCTCTCTCTGTATTCCATATCCTGGTTAAGGTCACTGCTAAGCACTCTACTAGATGCTGAAGAATCTACATCAAATATATTACAGTAAACAGATTGAAATCCTTTGTGAAAAGTGCTTTTATAGGTAGACACAGGATTTTATGACCTGTGGGGAAGGCACCTAATTCAGATGAGGGGCCAGGAAACATCAGAGGATGGTACATAACCTGTCTGGTGGAACCTATAAATAACCAGGCAAAGTATGGGGTTTGGGGTAGAGAGCCTTGATAGTAGAGGGATAAGTCTAAAGACAGAAAAGAGGAGCAAGAGCACACCTCATTCGGAAACACTGTGAATGCTTAAATAGGGTCCAAAAGTTACATCTGACGTTGTGACTATATTATGGGGCAGGAAAGAAAGATCTGAAAGGAATGCCATTCTGAGGAGTTTCTACTTACCCATTAGAGCATAGATAGTCGTTGAAATATTAATGTAAGTGATTTGATTATATTTATATTTTTGGGAAAATATCACCTCAGCAGCAGGATGAGAATTGGTTTGAGAGGAACCTAGATTGGAGTCTGAAAAAAAAATAGGTGGCTGTTATATAATCCCTATAAGGAAAAGCAAAACAAAGCCAAATGAAACAAAATATAACAAAAAACTAAATTAATAGAAATGGAAATGAGGAAATTTAACAATTTTGAGGGAAATGAAGGAGTTAGAGTCATAAGATAAAATTGCTTGTGGAGAGAAGACGAGGGAGAATCAAAGATGACCCCCAGGTTTCCAGCTTCAGCAACAGTGTGGAGGATTAGGTCTTACAACAGGATAGGAGAACACAGGATGCATCAGATGGGTGAGAACTGTCTTCCACACCTGGTTCTCAATCACCCCTATACTTACTTATCATTAAATTGTATTAACTTCTCCTCTTGAGCATTTTTTTCATTCAACAAGTGATTATTTAGTCACATTTACTTGAAATAATGCACTAAATGAGCTAGTCCTATCCTCAGGGAGCTTGCAGTCGACTGTCCTCCTGAGCATTTTTGAATTTATCTTCTTTCTGTTACCTCTACTACTGCCTTATTTCACACTTGGAACATTAGCTTATTTTCTTGCCCCTCGTCTCATCTTCTTTTAAATAACCCTTAAAATTTCTGGCAGAAATAGAACTGTTTCCATTATAACACTAATGACATAATGTATTGGCATGGTTTTCTTGCATGCATGTCTCTACTTTTGGGCTATGAGATTCTTGTAGGAACAATCTGTAGCTCTGTTTTCTTTGTATTTCTACCTCCTACCATAGTGCCCAACAAATGTTTATTACACTCAATGTCTTTTGAATGAGTGAATGAATGACCAAATCTGTGGATAACTATCACAAATACGCTCTTACATTTGTTAGAGTTTGAGAGAAAGACACCAATGAGGAAAGATGACTCAGTGTTTTCATCACAGTCCAAGATCTAGTCACAAGTTTTGAAAGTCCAGAATTTTTCTTTTATGTGTGTGAGGAAGATTAGCCCTGAGCTAACATCCGTTGCCCATCCTCCTCTTTTTGCTGAGGAAGATTTGCCCTGGCCTAACATCCATGCCCACCTTCTTCTACTTTATACATGGGATGCCTGCCACAGCATGACTTGATAAGCAGTGCATAGGTCCACGCGCGGGATCTGAACCCATGAACGCTGGGCCACTGAAATGGAGCATGTGGACTTAACCACTATGCCACTAGGCTGGCCCAACAGCTATATTAAGAGTTGTTGGTCTCCACAGAATTGTCTTTTGGGAAGCTGTACCTTTAAACCAGGGTGACATATCCATGCAAATACAAGTTGCTATACTATTTGCAAATCTTTGAATCCATCATTTTGCAGCCACACAGTCCAATAGAACTCTCTGTGATGACTAAAATACACTAGACAAGCACTGTGTACGTATGGTTATTGAGCAATGAAATGTGTAACTGATAACAGAAAATTTAATTTTATTTAGTTTTAATTATTTTAAATTTATGTATAAACAGCAACAAGTGGCTAGTGGCTACTTTATTGCACAGTGAAACTCTAGAATAAGGAAGAAAAATTTCCCCCAAGTTGTTTATTTATTGAGTCTTAACTGACTCTGGTATATACAGTCATGCACCACATAATGACATGTCGGTCAAGGGTGGACTGCGTATGCAAGGGTGGTCCAATAAGATTTGTACCATATGGTCTAGGTGTGTAGAAGGCTATATCTTTTAGGTTTGTGCAAGTACACTCTATGATGTTCACACAATGACGAAATTGCCTAACGCATTTCTCAAAACGTATCTTCATCATTAAGTGATGCATGACTGTAATTATATATTATTTTGACCTTAGGTTTGTGTTTGCATCTGGTTTACCTGGCTTTGACTGTCAGCCTGCCTTCCTTTATTAGACCTAATAAAACTGTCTTGGACCTCTTTCATGGCCTCTCCCAATCTCAGTTGCAGAGAACCTCTGGTATTAAGCATTGTCCGGTCTGAGGCTCTGAATCTGGCTCTCAGTTCCAGCATTCTACCTCCAGCAGCCACGTCTTTTCTAGATGTGGATTTTGATTGTACCAATTAGCATTATCCCAAAATCACAATATACTTATGTTTTAACCTGAATGAAAACTTATAAGTGTAACTCAAATGTACTATAAATGTGTGTTAGTTTGTTTGGTATCGTCTATCCTTTGAGAAAACCTACATGAGAAGCCAATTATTATTTTCAAAAGTGATATAAGACTTCTTGGCAATATGAAACTCAGATTAGTGAGTTTTGTGACTTTTAGCAGCTTGGAGCATCAAGTTATCCTTTTCCTGAGACTTCACCAGGGATCCCCACATGTGCCTGCCTGAGAAGGGAAAGAGTTCTACTAGTGGACTGCACATCATCTCCTGTGAGAGTGCTGGAGGCACACGGATTATAACTTACACTGGGAATTTCCTTTTTCTATGCTTCAGGTTGACTAAACTCCTTCCTCTGACACTTTCGTTCTCCTTTGAGGGGAAACAATTTTCACATCTTTTAAATTACAGTCTCAGTCTAGTTTCCCTACCAGAAGATGTCTTCATTCACAAGTTCCAAGTTCTTAAGCTTTTCAATGGCATTGTCATGCTTACATAGGCCAGATTCCTCAATTGTTTTGACTTAATTTACTGATCAAATCAGGGAGCTCTCATTAGATTTAGCTCACCTGACCTGTCAAGTAATCTTAAATGATTTAAAAAATAATTTAAAAGAAGTATAGGCAGAAAAGTAAACCATGTTTGTGAAGAACCTCTCTTAACCATCTTGATATTTGCCATTCCCATTGGTAAATGCCAGATCAGTTGCAATAATGTGACCAACACTTCGAGTTCTATCAAGATTGTCCAAATTTTCTATGAACGATGCATCTATGTTTGAGTATAATTAAGATCAATCTGGTCAGTAATTGGTGAAGAATATTATCATTATGCATCTCAAAAATAAGTCACCTTGTAGTAGATTATAAGAAAAAAATGAGGTTTTGTGCTTAGTAAACACAGTGATAATAAGGTTCTATCCTTAGAAATCCATTGCCATGAATTCCTAAAATTCAATATTTCTGAGTAAATGGACAAATTATGAAAATAAAATATACAAATTTCAATGTATTGGAACTGGGTTTAGGCAGTGATTTATGTGTAAACATGTATGGGTAAATCATGAAGCACACATGAATCATGAACACATATAAACCCCACAGCTGGTATGGCACCTACATAAATCATTTTCAATTCTACATTTCTAAAGAATACAATAACTGAAATTTATTCCCTATGAAGCTAAAACATTTTATTTGGTGCTCATGAGAAAAATCCTCTGATATTTGGTTAGAGAACAAAGAGAAAAATAGGTTGTAGCTTGAGATCCAATACGTTAGCCGTTGAATATGGCTGTGGTTGAGAGTAACTTTAATACTTGGGTTGAACAAGAAATATTGTTTAAACCAATTGGTGTGCCTTATATTTTTTAAGTACTCCAAATTATTCCAATACAGGTGGTCCAAGAACTTCACTTTGACATACAATGTATTTTAGTCGGTACATAAAATCATATCTTTACTATCCTTTGAAAGGTAATATAATGCAGCACAAGAATGGCTTCAGATTTTAATACTCATGAGTTTGAATCCAACTTAGTTGTACGAATTTGAATGAGTTACTTAATCTCAGTTTTCTCATCTGCAATTTACAAAGTTAGGTGCATTAAAAGCATTTATATGTTACCTAGCACATGCTCTCAGGTCTTTTTGAGGGGGATGAGTTTTTATCTTTATCTTCCAGCTTTTTCTTCTTTAAAAGAAAAATTGAAAGCATATTATTTCAAAGGAATACTATTAAAAAAAATCAGGTCAATAAAATACCCTTAACCTTAACTTTTAAAATGACTCTCTAAAACATGATGACTACCTATAACCATGATATAACGAGCATCAGGGAAAAAAACCTTACAATTAGATGAGAAAAATTTGTTCGTAAACTATCTTCTATAGCAGGCAATAAAAAAAATATTCATTGGGAAACTTTGTATGTGGCAATACTCTCAGGTGTTAGTCAAAGAAAATTTGAGAGCCCCTACTCTGAAATGAATTCTACACAAATATTTATTAAAATTCAAATCTTGGCTTTTCTCATTAATGTTATAGTAGTTAGGCTGCTTCACAGGAAAATGCTATAAAATAGTTTTACATTATTTTCATAATATGATACAATATTAATTATTATTTTCCCATAAACTTTTTTTTTTTTTTTTGAGGAAGACCAGCCCTGAGCTAACATCCGTCGCTAATCCTCCTCTTTTTGCTGAGGAAGACTGGCCCTGGGCTAACATCCGTGCCCATCTTCCTCCACTTTATATGGGACGCTGCCACAGCATGGCTGACAAGCAGGGTGTCGGCGGGCGCCCGGGATCCGAACCGGCGAACCCTGGGCTGCCAAGCGCGGACTAAACCGCTGCGCCACCGGGCGGCCCCTCCCATAAACTTTTTAATGTATTTAACAATAAAAGTTTGTATATTTGCTATAGGGCTGAACTCAGAGAAGAGTTTAGTCTGTCTTGACTTGAGTGATTTAATGTAATTTCAAACTGTTTTAAATATTTGTGATTATTGTGTTGCATTTTAATTTCCTTTTACAGGAATGGGTAAATGACCCAAAAGCAGTTTAATGAAATATAAACGTGGTGATAAATATGGTCATAAAATATTACAATGTAGAGCAATATCATAACTGTAAACAAAATGAACAGGAAAAATACAGAATGAAAATCTGTAGGTGCTGGTAAGAGTGACTCTCCAAGTAGAAGACTTTGCTCAGGCAGTCAGATCATAAAGTACAAAGAATACTGATGAGTATTTGAGAATTAGGTTTCGTAGGCTTGGCAGTTTTTAAGTTCCTATTACTAGTGTATTGACCATTACAAAAATTTTTTTGTAAAGTGTAATGATGCCATCAACTATTTTTACCTTAATTTTTAGGTATGACAAAGCAAGATAGCAGGTAAACCAAACTATACATTTTTTTATGACAAAAACCAAAATAATTCTTTTTTAAAAATATAGATTATGATTAATTTTTCCTTAAAGTCAGAGGGGCTACTATAATTAAAGAGGCATTATTTCCACTTATATTATTTACAGAAAAAAAATTTAAAAGACATAACATATTTACATTGTACTAAGACATTAATGAAACCAGCTGCCTAATCAACAACAAATTTATCAGAAAATAAAGCAGAATGAGCTATTGATAACATTCCAATATTAAATATTATGATTGTCATGTATCAGCAACATCATATGTGCAAAGCAATGGTCATCTTGTTCACATGCCACTATTTTGCTTATAATTGGTTTAACTCACATGCTTATTAAAAATTAATTAAAATATTTGCAATTCATGTGTAATGGAAAAATGCTTTACAGCTTTTTGCTTTATTTAATATTGAAAGTTTATACAAGAGAATAGATTTTCTTATTAAATAAAGTTGATTTTGTAAACCGTATTGTATATGTATGCAAAGGTCCCAAGGGATCAGTTATGATGGGACATTAACAAGAAAGTGTATTACTCTGTGGAAAAAAGTTATTTCTGAATATCAACACAAAGAAATCAGTTGATGGTGAAAAACGTCTTCTTTCTTCTGATTCCAGAAGATAAACTTTAGATTTCACTTGAGTGGAGATATGCTTCTATTACTTAGTAATTTGGTAGACTCTTATGATGGAACTGTGACTTGAAACTGTACATGGCTACTAGAGCTCAGGCATTTTTAAGGGATGGGTATGATAGTACCAATATGGCAACTCTTCCATTCAAAAACAGAGATTATCACAATATATTAAATTAAATCTCAAGGATATCCTTTTTATAAGTGACCAACCACAAATATGAAAGATGGTTGAAAGTAAAAGATAAAATACATAATGTATATAATGTATATATACCAAATATATATATATACACACTCATATATAAAACATAAAAATGTTGATAAGACTATGCTATTGTCAAAGAGAGTAGAATTCAAAACAGGAGTACTACTCAAGAAAAAGAGGGATGTTTCATAATGATAGAAGGATGAATACGTTAAGAAGGTATAATAATATTAAATGTGTATGCACTCAATAACAGAGCAAAATATTCTTAGAACTAAGGGGAGAAATAGACAAATCTAATTCACAATCACAGTTAAAAACAATCAAAGTTAAAAAATCATAGCTAATCAGTTAAAATCTTTATTTTAACGCCCTCTTCTGGTAATTGATAGAACAGATAGACAAGTTAGTATGGACTTAGAAAATTTGAACACTATCAATCCATTTGACCTGACTGACTTAGAGAACACTACACCCAAGAGTGGCAAAATTCACATTCTTTTAAATGTGTATACAGAGCAATCACTAAAATAGACCATATGCTGTATCTTTAAAAATGTTTCAATAAAATGAAAAGGTTTGTAATGTCTGATCACAAGGGCGTTAAGTTAGAAATCAAGATCAATGAAAACATCAATGACAAAATATCTAGAAAATCTGCATATAATATGAAATGAAGTAACACACATAAATAACCCATAAGTCAAAGAAGAAATCACCCCAAAATTGAAATATATTTTGTACTCAAAGAAAATGAAAACAAAACATCAAAGTTTGAGATATAGAGCTAAATAAGTCTTTGTATGGAAGATTATAAATTTAAATGCTTATATTAAAAAAGAAAAACGTTAAAACCAATGATGTAAACATTCACATTAAGAGGCTAGAGAAAAAGAAATAATGATATCCAAAATAAATAAAATATACAAAAGATAACAGTGAAATCAATGGCATGAAAAACAAACAACTATTAGGAAAATATTTAAAAGCCAAGAGTTGGTTCTTTGAAAAAATTAAAAATATTCATTAAATCTTAGCAAGAAAACAGAAAGAGAATGCAAATTACCAATATCATGATTGAAACATATCACTACAATTTTTATAGAATGAAGATAATGCAGGAATGTTATGAACAATTTCATGTCAAAATTGAAGGACATAACATTACTTAATTTTAAGATGTAATATAAAACTATAGTAATCAAGACAATGTGGTATTGGCATGAAGATAAACAAATGGATCAATTAAAGAGAATCAAGAGTACTGAAGTAGATCTACAATTGATTTCTGACCAATTTGCAGAGTTAATTTGATGAGTTGGAAGAATTTCTTTTTAAGAAATGATGTTGGAATCACTAGAATGCCATATAAAAAATTGGTCAACCCTGAATTCACTCCATACACAACAACTAAGTGCAGATTGATCACATACCTAAGTATTAAATCTAAAACTATGAAGATTTTAAGCAATTAGATCAGATTATATTTGAGTCCTTACAGAGAACATATATAATACTAATTAAATGTAAAAAAATATATATGGATTAAGAGGACTTTATCAAAATTAAAATTTTCTGCTCATTAAAAGACACTACCTGGGCCAGCCTGGTAGTATAGCGGTTAAGTTCACGGATCCACTTCAGCGGCCCAGGGTTCACAGGTTTGGATTCCTGGCATGGACAGATGTACCACTTGTCAAGCCATACTGTGATGGTGTCCCATATACAGGTGAGGGAGACGGGCAAGGATGTTACCCCAGGGACAGTCTTCCTCAGCAAAAAAGAGGAGGATTGGCAATAGATGTTAGCTCAGGGCTAGTCTTCCTCACACACAAAAAATAAATAAATAGAAAATAAAAGGCACTACTGAAAAATGGGAAGACCAGCTACAGATTATGAGAAAATGTGCACAATAGTTATATCCAATTCAAGCTAAATAAAACATAAATAAAGGTATGGAATACATACTTCATAAATGAAAATATAAAAATGACTAATAAACAGAAGAAAAATATTCAACTTCCTCCAGAAATTACATTTACTATATCATGCTCACAAGAATGGCTACAATTAAATTTGATTAAAAAATTAAAATTAAAACCCTGACAAAACCAAATGGTGGTGGAGTGTTGGAGCAAGTGACACTCAAATTTCTTGGTGGGACTGTAAGAGAATGTTACTACTTTAATAAAGTGTTTGGCAATTTATTAAACACTTAAACATACATCTACCCTGTGATCCAGTAAGTCCATATATTAGTATAAGAGAAATAAAACATGTGTTCAAATAAATACTTGGATAAGAATGCTTGTTGCAGCTTTACTTGGAATAGTCCAAAACTAGAAAGAACTCAAATATCCATCAACAGAACAGATAAACAAGGTGTTGTTTATTCATACAATGGAATATTACAAAGCAATGAAAAAAACTGCTGACATGAGCAAAAACATGGTTGAAACTCAAAAGTGAAATAAACAAAAGAAACTAGACACAAAATAATATGTACTATGTGCTTCTCTATTTATGTAAAATTTAGTAGCAATCCAAAATAATTTATAGCTGGTGAAGATGAAGAGCAACAGATACTCTCATTCATTGCTGATGGGAATACAAAATGGTGGAGTCACTGTGGAAGAGAGTTCAGCAATTTCTTACAATGATAAACATAGTCCTACCATACGATCCAGCAATCACGCTTCTAGGTATTGACTGATTTCAGAACTTATGTCTACATAAAAATTGAACACAAATATTTATTACAGCTTTATTTGCAATCCCCAAAAACTAGAAGCCACCAAGATGTCCTTCAATAGGTGAATGTATAAACAACTTATGATACATTCATACAACAGAATACTACTCAGTAATAAAAAAAGTGAGGTACCAAGCTGCACAGAAACATGAAAGCATCTTAAATGCATATTGCTATATGAAAGAAGCCAGTCTTAAAGTCTATATATTTTTTAGGATATGTATATTTGTACAGAATTTTGGAAAAGGCAAAAATTTTGAGATAGTGAATAGATCAGTGCTGGGGACTTGGGGATGGGAGGGTTTGACTAGGTGAAGCACAGGGGATTCTTTAGGGTGGTGAAACTAATCTGTATGATAAAATGTGTATGAATCATGACTATGCACTTGTCAAAATCTATAGAACTGGGCTGGCCTGGTGGCATAGAGGTTAAGTTTGTGTGCTCCGCTTTGGCAGCCCAGGGTTCGCAGGTTCGGATCACAGGTGTGGACCAAGGCACCACTTGTCAAGCCATGTTGTGGCAATGTACCATGTAAAGTAGAGGAAGATGGGCATGGATGTTAGCCCAGGGCAAATCTTCCTCAGCAAAAAGAGGAGGATTAGCAATGGATGCTAGCTCAGGGCTAGTCTTCCTCACCAAAAAAAAAAAAAAATCTATAGAACTTTATAGTACAAAGAGTGAATATTAATGTATGCAGACTTAAAAGTAAATTATTTCATAGATTAGGGATCCCAGGATGGAATACAGAGTGTAACAAAAAGAATCTAACTCCATTATAAATGTATGAAATAACCTCACTGGCATTTGGGGAAAATGTCCTCATTTACATAACTATGGAAATGAGTGGATTCTTTCAGATTAAGGCAAAAGGAATTGTACATAAGCATTGTATTGTAGTTGGTAAAGTTGTGAATTTTACCTTTCCTTGGCAGTACCATTGCACTACTAGTTAACAATTCTGAAACCACTACACATGTATACTGGAATTGAACAAGTAAGTAAGTGGATGTTGGATGGTGTGAGTCAGGTTGATTGTTGTTGGTGTAGAGGTTACAGAGAAGTAAATGGCTAGGATGACCTGTGTAGCAATGGACTAGAATTGGAGACATCAGTGTCAACTCATGTTTAGCTTAATGTCTATAGAGAGAAGGATCAATAAAGACATATTTATGGATATGTATATATACATGGTTAGTATATACACATATATTTTCTTAATCTGTCAGCTGAGAGACAGAAGATATGGCACTCCAATAATAACGAGCACATTATTAGAGACCTGGAGATCAGATATTGGTTTTAATGTGATTACCCAATAAAATGAGCCAGGTGGTCTTGAAGAAATGGCTGTTTCTAGGGCTGGATCAGGAGATATATAAGATAAACCTGGAGCATCTTGGAGTGCCAGAAAGTAAGGAAGAGCTAAAACAAGTACAAAAATAAAACCAAAACAACAACAACAAAAGAAAACAAAAAAAAGTAATGATCAAACTATGTCAAAAGGACACAAGAGCAAACTAAAAGAGCTCCCAATGGCAAAACTGGAATAAATTGAACAACAAAGTAAATAAAATAGCATTGCATGATAACACAACATATAAAATATCCATGAGTCTATATTGATATAAATATATGATTAAATAAGTAAAATAATTATGAAGACCAAACAAAATCCCACAGAGAATAGTTACAAATAATTTATACAGATACTTCATTGTCATGGAGGTGATTAACTAGGAAGAGTCACAAAGAAATTTTCAGTTATAATATAAATGTTCTATATCTTGATTTAGGTTACAGTCACATGGGTATATACATTTGTCTAAGCTCATTAAATTCTATATCTAGATCTATATATTGCACTTCTGCTTCTGGAAAAATCAAAGTAATAGGGAGTAGATTTTTATCCTCCCACCATAAAAAAAAAGACAAAATATGTGAAATAACAACACTCAAGACCTTGAAAAGTAGGTAACAAATGATAGTGAAACTTGAGTGACAGGAAATAGATAAAGTGCATCCTATTATTCCACCAGTTTATTGCCTAGAGAAAGTTATAGGTTGTGGTCCAGGGAATGACAACTGAGCAGAGCACAGCAGTCTCCCTGAGTTGAGGAGATGGAGCTGAGTCTGGAGATGCCAAGGTGGCTAGAGTTCACAGGACAGAGTTCTGGGAAGGAGGAAACTGCACACAAAAAGACATCTAGAGAGCTACAGAGGGAGCTCATCAAGTGTTCAGCTGAGTACTGATGAACAAATGTGTATGAGGAAACTAATCAAGGGTAGAGAAAAAAACACCCAAAAGAATTAGAAGAAATAATAGATAACGTTCATGCAGGGCAGAGAATAATATCTGTTTCCAACAGCTGAAGCAGAAAATTATAATTCAGGTGCTTGGTTAGAGCTGTATTCAGCAGCCATGACCTGTCAACTGTATCTGATCTGTGGTCTATTTTGATAGGGACTTAGAGCTAAATGGATTGTATATATTAAAGAGACGTAAAAAAAAAAGACACTACTTACACACGCGTACACACAAATAAAGAAAAGTATGTGATGGATCATGTGTGGCTCACAAAATATTTACTATTTTTTTAAATACTATTTTGTGTAAATTTATTCATAGAAAAAAATTTATTGGTTCATTGATTAGAGTACTGATAAAAGTATTGCTCAGTAGTGGGGGAAAATTAATCCCAGACCAGTGCAGCTTTGTTTCTTCCTGAAAAAGAGCTTAAAAGCAAGACTCAAAATATCAAATTTTCAGGTAGTTTAACTATGTCCCAGAACAAATCTCAAAAATATATGTAGGAATATAAAATATACAACATCAAAAAAGGCAAAATTCATAATATCTACCATCTAATGAAAAATTAGTGGGCATAAAGAAGCAGCAAAATGCAACCCAAGTGGAAAGAAAAATCAATCCATAGAAACTGACACATAAGTGATATGCAAAATGAAAATATTATAAAGGGCAATTTAAACAATTTTTATGACTGTATATCATATGTTAAAGAAGGTAGAAGAAAGGTAGAAGATCTTAACATATTCTAGAAATAAAAGCTACAATGTCTGAGATGAAAAATAAAATATTCTGGGTGGAATAATGGTAGATTAGACATTTCAGGAGAAAAGATTAGGGTACTTGAAATACAGCAAGATAAAGTTTCCAAAATAAAATACAGAGAGGAAAGACATTTTTAAAAAAAGGACTGAGCAACAATGATCTGAGAGACAACTTTAACATTCCAGTCAGATGTGTGAGTGGTCCCTGAAGAGAGAGGACCAAAATTATTTTAAAATATAAAGGCACAAAATTACCCCAAATTCAGTGAAAACTATTATTCAAGTAGTTCCAAGAGCTGCAAGGGCAAGAAATATGAAGAGAACTACATCAATATAATAATCAAATTGTTCAACACCAGTGATAGAGAAAAAATCTTAAAAATAGTAAGAGGAAAAGGATAACAAAAAAGAAACAAAAATAAGAATGACAACTGACTTCTCTTCAGAAACAATGCTAGATAGAAAACAGTGGAGGAACATCTTTAAAGGAATAAAGAAAATAACTGTCAACTGAAATTTTTTGCCCTGTGAAACATCTTTCGAAAACACAAGGAAAACAAAACATCTTTTTCAGACAAAAGGAGACATTTATTACAAGAAATTTTAAATAGAGTCCTTTGAAAGAAAGAAAATGTTAGTAGAAGGAAGAATAGTTCTATAAAAGGGAATAAAGAACATTGGATATGGTAACTGCATGAGTAAATATAAAGACTTGTTATTATTATTTAACAACTTTAAATGATATTGAATAAAGCAAAAATAATAAAAATGTATTTCAGAGTATATAATATATGTAGGAGTAACATATGTAAGAGCAAAATGTATGACACAAATAATGCAAAGCCCTGGAGAGGAGAAACGGAGATAAACTACTCTAATGTTGTTATACTATACATGAAGTAGTATAATATCACTTGGAGATAGAGCATGATAAGTTAAAGAAGTATACAATAAATGAAATACCATCACTTACATAGCACAACTGAGTTACAGCTAATAAGCAAAAGAAATGAGTTGAAATAAACTAGTAAACAAATGCTCAATTAATCCAAAAGAATTAGAAAAAGAGAAAAAAGAAACAATAAACGTTTGCAACAAGTAGAAGACAAATGGCAAGGTAGTAGATATAAATCCAAACATATTGCTAATCACATTAAATGTAACTGGTCTAAATCCTCCAGTTAAAAGGAAAAGATTTTCAGATTAATAAAAACCAAGACCAAAGTATATGCTGTGCATATTTAAAACGAAACTCACTTTACATTTAAGGACCATAACAGGTTAACTGTAAAAGGATAAAAAGAAAGATATACCATGCTAATACTTATCCAAAGAAAACTCAAGTGGCTATATTAACATCACAAAGACTAGATTTCATAGCAAAGAATAATACTAGGGATAAAGAAGTTTATTTCATAATAATAAAGGAATCAATTCATCAGGATGATGTAGAAGACCTAAACATTAATGCACCTAGTAACAAAACTTCAAAATACATTAAGTTCTTATAGAACTGCAAAGATAAATAGACAGATCCCCAATTATAGTCAGAAATTTCAACATTGCTACCTCAATAATTGACAGAAAATCAGTAAGGACATAGAAAACTTGAACGACACCATTGATCAACTTCAGCTAATTAACATTTATAAAAAACTACAGACAACAATAGGTGAACACATTATTTTTGACTGTACAGAGAATATTTTCCAAGACCATATTCTGGGCCATAAAGCCAGTATCATTAAATTAGAATGTGTTTAAGTAAAACAAAATATGTTCTCTGGCCACAATGGAACTGAATTAGAAATCAATAATGAAATTTTCTGCAAAATGTTAAAATATTTTTGAAAAATTCCATACTTAAAAAACTTATGAGTGCAAGAAATAAAAAGATAAATTAAAATATTTTGTACTGAATGAATATCAAAACACAATATATCAACATTTGTGGGGTGCAGTTATAGCAGAACATAGAAGGAAATTTATAATACAAAAAAATATGTCTCAAATCAACGACCACAGTCTCCACCTTAAGAAACAAGAAAAGGAAAAGCAAACAAAACACAAAGTAGAAGAAAGAAAATAATGAATATCAGAGTGGAAATCAATGAAATGGAAAACAGAAAAACAACAGAGAAAATAAGTGAAACAAAAAACTTATTCCAACATCCATTCCTGATAAAAACTCTCATCAAACTCTGAATAGAAGGAAACTTATTTAGCTTGATAAAGCTTGTCTATGAAAAACTTAGGGTTAATGTCATATTTAATGGTGAAAGACTGAATGTTTTCCCGCTAAGATCAGGAACAAGACCAGGATGTCTGCTCTCCCCATTTCTATACTCCATTGTTCTGGAGGGGACGGGTATGTTCACTATTTCGTTTGTGCTTATGTTTCACAAGTGTTTACATATGTCATAACTTGTCAAATTGTGCCCTTTAAATCTGTGCAGTTTATTGTATGTCAATTATACCTCAAGAAAGCTGTTAAAATCTGTGTATTATACTGCATCTAAATTATATCACAATAAAAATATTATTAGAAAAAGATAATATAACCGATACCTATCTCAGGAAATACAATTTTCATTAGCCCATTATACAAAGAAGTTAAGAAACTGACATGTGTCCTGGAAAAGAGGAGAACATCACCCCTGATTCTAGGTCTAAAAATTTCCCTAGTCCTTATCTATAGACCGAATGTCTGTGTCCCCCTCAAAATTCATGTTAAAACCTAATCTCCCATGTGATGTTATTTGGAGGTGAGGCCTTTGGGAGGTGATTAGGTCATGTGGGTGGAGCCTTCATAAATGGAGAAAGTGCCATTATATAAGAATTCTCTTGCCCCTTCCACCATGTGAGGTTATAATTATAGAGAGAAGATGGCCATCTATGAACCAGGAAGCTGGCCCTCACCACACACTTAATCTGCCAGCACATTCATTTTGGACTTCCCGGCTTTCAGAACTGTGAGAAATAAATTTCTGTTGCTCATAAGCCACCAGTTTACAGTATTCTATTATAGCAGCCAAAAGGGACTAAGCCTCCCCTGAACCGGAATGGTCTTTGTAAATGCCAATTTGAACATTCCAGCCCACTTTAAAACTTTTTATTGACTCCACATGACAAACTGCTTAAAAATGACCTATAGATCCATGTGTTGCCCCTGTTTAACTCTCTGTCTTTATCTCTCAGTAGCATCTAAATTCCGTCTTCTGAAGCACCCCATTCTTTCTCTCCACAGCTGAGCTCCTTGCTGTCTGAACATATTTCAGAATATGTACAATCTCTTGCTTCCTTTCTCTTTAAAATGCTTTTCCTCTGCCTGGACAATTCTTCCTCATTGTTCTTGTTTCATGTTTTCCAGTTCCTCCACAGATTCTTCCTGGGCCTTTTGGACTAAACTAGATTCCTTTGCTATGTGGAATGAATAATCAGATTTACACTGATGAAAGATAATTTTGTACCAAGGGCATTAGATAGATTTGAACAGGAAAATACCTAAAAATATTGCAAAAATCCAAATAAGAAATAGTGGACAAAGGAAGAGGTATTTTAATTTCTATCTTCACTCATTTGATTATGGGCTAGAAATTGTGCATAAGGTTTAATGACATTTTGTATTTCTCCAAAAGGATTGCAGCCTACTAGCTCAGATAACTCAAATGATGACTAAGATGAGTTTGAGCATGACTAAATCCCAAATTTGATACCTCCAGAGTTATCCCTTACACTTCCATTAATAACAGAGAGTTTAAAGCTTAGCATCTCTCTGCAGCTATATTTGATGTCCTTGAATATAAGCTCATTCAGCATTCTTTTACTGCCCACCACATCCATATTCATTTCAAAGAACTGGGGGTAAGAAATCAGGAATACAGAGCAAGGAGAGTGGTAACAAAACCTGAAATGATTAGATTTCAACTTTATTTCAGAGCAAATAAAAGTGAAGTGAAAAGAACATAGATTAGAAAAAGATTTATTTATTCACTCATTTAATTTAGAGGGATGCAATGGAGAAATATATGTAGAGTGAGGTAAAATAACATCCTGGGCTATGTAGAAATCAATAAAAGACATTTTTGTATTTTTTATTTAGATTAAAATAGATGTAGCCTTTACGGAATATTAAAGAATGCAAACGTTTAAAAAAGAGAGCGCATTTTTCTCAATTTGTCTGCATGAAAATTACCTAAGAAATTTATGAAACTATAAATTTCTGACCTATTACTGCAGAATTTTAGGTCAATTGATATTATGTGTGTCAGAGATTTGCGTTTTTTAAAAAATCACCTCAGATGGTTTATACGTAGGTGCTCTTGAGCATGTTTTTATAAACATCAAGGTTGAGGAAATCAATCATTCAAAATTTTGTGTTCCAGAAGCAAATCCTATTAACATTTTAACATATTTTAGCATATAGTTTCAAGAGTCTTTTTTTGCCTGGATATATTTAGCTACTTTGTTTTAAATCCTGATACGTAATAGAACATTCAAACACGTGTTGTGAGAAGGCCTGAGTTGATTTTTCTATAGACTTAGTGGTTAAGAGCAGATTTTGTGATAGCTGGCAGCCTGGGTCTAATCTTGGCTTCAGTGTGGTCTGACTTGAATAGCATTATTGAACCATCCCATGTCTAATTTTCCTCACCTATATAATAATAAAACATTATTTTTATAATAATTAAATCATACAATATATGTAAAGTACTTGATATAGTGAAGGTAGTTAACTCACAGTATACTAACTATGATTATTGTCTTAGTATAAGAGTTGCTGATTTTTTCATATGAGGACAAAACGCGTTCTTTAAATGACAGATTTCAAGCTACTTGATTAAAAAAACACAAAAACTATAAATTAAACACCAGTGTGTTAGCATTACTCTTTACACGTAAGGCATTATTTGCAGTCAATGTCCAGCTTCCAACTGTATGAATAAAATCATAGTATTTTGTTTTTAAGCTAATGATACTTGCTTTGGAATTATCATCTAGGACCAGAATACATAGGACATTTAAATATTTAAATAAAAGATTGTAATATATAAATTCTTAATGTAATTAATTGAAATTTTCCTTCACAAAACATTAAAAATATCTATTTTCTTACCTAACAAATGTAAATTCTCTAGTAAACATTATTAATTGTATTAAGTGATAGTGTACTTAATGTGATTAAAAAGAAGATTTATTGACAAAATATTTTCAGCTCAGACGTTATTTGTAAATATTACGTTAAGAATGCTGATAGAATCTTAGCATAAACAAATGACATTCAAAGTAAAGATAAGCAAAATCACCTTAGGTATAGAACTTACAGTGTTTGGGAATCTAATTTCAATGTCAGCATATTGGCTTATCAATTACAACCATAAGTATAAGAAGTACAGCCAATACAAGAATGGCTATCCAATTAGAAATATGATGATACATTCCTAAATGCACTTAAAAGATGGATATTTCTTTTAGGTAATTGAAAAAGAAATGAAGAGCTATACTAAATGCATGGTTTCACAGCAGTTTGAAAATACAAACTTCATGAGGGAAAAGGAAAAAAATTGCTTTTATAACGGAGAGGCCCCGGGGAAATCAGTCGGTCTTGTGTGTGCACACGCGTGCGCATGTAATGCAGAGCAGCAGAGTGGTGGCTTGGGAGAATGTTTGCATGTTCAGGCAGATGCTGTAGCTGTTTTTTAAGGGCTAGGGCTCACCTAAGAGAAAAAAAAATCACAAGCTGTGCTTTTGAATAAATTTCTATTTTCTGGATTAATTATTTCTTTAGTTGGGATCTATTCCTTAATCCGAGGTGTTACTGTGAACATAAACCTGACCTTTCTGGTGTAAAAGGCAAACAGCTTTCAACTACTGAACGATCCGTAATAAAGACAAAACTTTCTGTTAAACAATTAACTTTAAGAAAGTAGAAACTATTCATGAATTTTTAAAATTATTCTTCCCTGCTATGGATCCTATGTTGTGACCATAAAGACACAATGTGACTTTCAAATCAACGTTGAGTATGAAAAGTTATTTTCTGTAAGTTTAAAAATTTAATATAAAGTTGGTAAGATAAGTTGTAAGGAGAAGAAAATAAGGTAATTATGAAAGTGATGGAGGAGTATACATTTTGATATAGGTGTACAAGTGATTGGTTAGAAAGACATTTTTTGTCCCTGCTGTTATTAATTCTTTGTGTGTTATTGTTCCCTTCCTAGGCTGATTTCCTCTTCTATATATTTACTTATTTAATTTTATTTATCTATTTTTTATTCAGCAACAGTTGACATACACCAAGTTTTGAGAAATATTTTCCATATTAACAATTCCAAGACAGGCAAATATTCAACCTTGAAAAATCAAATGTTTTGAAACTCTGAATATGGTTTTAGATAGTATGAGTTTTCCAAATCGATCAGTACAGACAATAGTGATATCTGTTGTTAATTAGTAGATACCCCCAAAATGCCATTTTTTAAATGGTGAACTTTATTTAGTGAAAAATCTTTTTATCATAAATGTATCTATAAATGTAATCTGTTATTGATCCTAAACTTTGCGGGATACCTTGGCAAAGATATCTTAGGAAACAAGCCTGTGATCTTCAGTAGTTCACACCTAATTAAAGAAATAAGGCCATATGGAAAAGAGAAATGAGAATGGGCCCAGCAGGACAGGTGGTGGAACATGAGCTAAATGTTAACCAACAAACCCTTTCAACTTTCCCTCCCACTCTCAGCTCTTCGCTGTTGCCTCACTTAAGTGGTGTGCTTAACCTTGTGGATGACAAATACCTTTGACACTGTGGTTAAAGATACTGAAAAGAGCAGCTAGGCAAATAGGCAAACACACAGAAAATTGCATAATTGTAGGGAGTGCATGCACTCTATAAAGGCTACTGGTCCTCTGACTTGATATTCTAGTTTCAGGTCCTATCGAAATCCATGCCCAAGTATTTTCAGGAATTTATAAAATAGAAAGAGAATGAGTTTTGAGTGCCAGAAACCCTACTATCCCCTGCAATTAATTGACTACACAGAAATAATTACATTATTCAAAAGCAAC
Source organism: Tapirus indicus (assembly GCA_031878705.1). NCBI lineage: Eukaryota > Metazoa > Chordata > Mammalia > Perissodactyla > Tapiridae > Tapirus > Tapirus indicus. Next base: position 25,867,350 of record CM062933.1, read on the forward strand.
AAACAGATATTTCATATGGGAGCAATGTAATCATTACTAGAAAATTTCCTTAATACAACCTGATCAACTTTTCTTCTGGAGTCTCTTTTTACCTTTATTGCATACAAAATTAAGATTTTATTTTGTTTTAATTTTTGAATAGGGATATTATATATCAATTGATTTAAAATGTGCATTATGTTGAAGAAATGTAAAAATATTATGCTTATGTATGAAAATTATTTATAGTAAATATGTTCACCTTCAAAGGATCTGTTTTCTAATAATTTCACTGTAAAGATTTTGTATTTTAAATTAACCTGAATCATTTGATTTTTGGAGAGATCTGGCTCATTTTAGGCCAGTATTCTTAAACAAGTTCCATGTGAAGCTATATCCACAACTAATATAATGATTATTTACAATTATTTAAAAGTTATTAAAATTATTTAACAGAATATTTCGTATAATAATAGGTTAAATCAACATAGACTGTACCCATACATGCAAATTTATTTAGAAATCTAAAACATAGTTTAATTCACTTCAATAGCATAATGTCACACTTTAAACATCAGAGAATTACGAAGTACACAGGCTGTAACACTACTCTTCCATATTCCAATGTTAGCATCTTTATGGGTTTTTTTTTCTGTTTGTTCTTTTAATTATTATTGTATATTATTTAAGGATATTAATAATTGAAATATTAATCATTTTTCCAATTTGTCTGTGTAGTGAGAGATGATGGTGGGCCAGACTTATACTTGTTAATTTATCCTTACACCCTTCTGATTTAAATAGTCCCTCTAGTGTCCCTTGATCTCTCTTGGGTAAATATTTAGTCCTTCACATCTCTTTTCCATCAACTTCTCTTCACCAAGATGGCAGTGAAGTATTGGGAAAGAAGATAAAATGTTGCTGTAGCAGGGGTTTATATCTGCCTTCTGCCCTCTGTATTCTCTCTGATCTCTGTTCCTTAAGATGGTGTCTGCTGCAAATCCTGGAGCTGGTAAATTTGTGGTTGTTCTCTTGTTTTGGTAAGGATGACTGGTCCCTTCTTGGTCACTTGGTACCTCATCTGTTGCAGGTGCTGTAGAGATTTCTGATGTCTTGCTATAACAATTTTGATCTTGAGTCTAGTTTAAGAAACACTTTGTCCCTACTAGAGATAATCCTTGTTCTATCAGCTACCTTCTTACAATCTCATAGAACTTCTGCAAAATTCTGAATCTCTTCCATACCTTATGGAAGTCAAAGGAGCTGTAGAAGTGGCTCTCTCTATCACACCACAGAATGTTGTCATTTTGCCTGGATGTGACTGCTGCATATTAATTCTGAGCAACTCTGTACTCATCTCTCCCCAGATATTCAAAATGGGGAACAGATATTAAAGACTCCTTGTTTCTCCTTTTCTGGCACCAAGTCCATCAATAGAAGTTTATAGAAGTTTGAGGATAAAATTAAATATCCCCACATTATTAAAACTCTGATCAGGAGTGTACTCCCTCTAGCCAAGCCCCCATGGGAATGCTGTGTAAACTAAAAAGGCAATTTGTTTGTTTATCATGAGAAATATAGTTGTTACCATCACTGGACTACATAGCTCAGATAGGGAATAAATCTAGAACATTAAAAAAAAAAAACTTGCTACTACATCTTCAAAGGTAAATTTCAAACTCCTTAACTGCTTCTATTGTCCTCCTTTGCCTATAATATATGATCTCTTATTCCATCTGACCAATTTGTTTTCAGTCATTTTATTCTTAACTCCACTTAAATGTCACCTCCTTCAGGAAGGCTCTCCTGGCATTCTTCACTCCCTAGTTCCAGCTCCCATGATTAGATGCTCCCATAGTATCCTGTGCATGTGACTACCATCACCTTTATCATGCAAAGCAGTAATTATTTTCTCTCTCTTTTTCTATCTCTCTCTCTCTTTCTTTTTCTCTTTCCCTCCCTCCATCTCTGTCTCTCTCATTCTCTCTCCCAACATGGCTGTGAGCTTTCTGAGAGCAGGATCCATTTTAGTATCTCCAGTGTCCATCATAATTCTTGACACATAGTAGGTGCTAAATAAAAGAATGAGTGTGCACAGTTCTACATAAAAAGTCAAAAGATAATCAGAAGGCTCCTTGATAAACACAATAGTAGAGCGAGGGAAGAAAATTGTAGACTCCAAATGATTAATATCGTCATGTTGTGATTGTCACATACATCCATCTTCACAATAAGGTGAGGACTTCCGCGTGCTTAAAATGCTGTAGAAATGTCCTGATCCGTGGTCCAGATTGCTGCATTTGGGTCATGTCTGCACAAGCAGAATCTGTGACAATGATTTTTCTAGGCTTTTATTGCTCACTAAATCTTTTCTGATTGAAGTAGTATTTCTTTGGATATGTGATTACCTTCTAATTACTTCTTACTCTGGCTGTAAGATGTACCTGCCTGCCTCCGATTTGATCCATTCTACTAATTTTTTACTTTAACTCCCTAATGGAAGTCTTCTTGCCCTCATTTTTTAGTTCTTTTATTTATCATCCAAACCAGGACACTTTTGAGAGTGAGTGGAGCACTATTAATAATTATGACAGAACAATAGGCATGGATCTATGTGTGGTTTATGGACTGCTTGGCAAACTGAAATGTCACCTTACTTATTTCCAGCTCGTGGAGGACATCCACAGTGGTACAAATTGAATCCCTGCCCAACACACTACCCTTAGGGCAGTGTTATATATTTATCCTCTTACTGTAAAAGACACAGAGTGTTCATGAGTTGATGGTGACACTTCATTATTAAAACAAAACTTTACTTAAGCAATTTTAGAAGGGAGAGAACAAATGAGTAGACAAATAGTTAAAACAAAGTGAAGTAAGTAACCATAGTATTATGTACTCAACTCCTGTGTGTCTCTGAGATTATTGACATCATATCATAAATAATCACATAAAATATGACCTCTTTTTGAACTTATTGCATGTCATCCATGAAGGTATAAATTCTATTGATAATAGAGAGAGGGCTGATTTGTTTCTGCTTGTGATTTTCCAGGTTCAGTGCTGCTGTCTAATTTGTTTGTACTATGTCTTTCTGATGCCCATCAATTCAAAATATCTGTTGTTATGAGAGATTTTTTCCCTTCTTTTCCATGAAGTTCAAATTTATCAGTTTCTAAATATCCTTTAGTTCACTTCTGCTTGCCCCTTACTATTTTACTTTCCTACACTTTGGGAATGAAAAGCAAATACACAAAAGCACACAGATACACACACATAAACACATGTATAGACGCTCATGTATTTTCCAACCCCCTTCCCGTATATAGCTAGACATTTATCTTTCTTCACTGTTTGAGATTAAAATAAAGAAAATCGTCTTCTCCAAGTCATTAAACTTTGAGAGTGAAAATATCAAGTCAAAGTGGAGAGAAATTGTGTGAAATATATCCAGTTCTTTGAATTCTAAGAATTAAAATAAAAATCAGGTCAAAAAGAAAGAAAATTATCTAAATAAATATGATAAATTGTTGAAAGAGCAGGAATTAGGTCTACGTTTTTCAGTTAGTTGACTGACATTCATTATAATACTGATGCTTAATTTGACTTCCTTGATTTTTCATTAGGAATATGAAAGAAGAAAGGAAGGAAAAAGGGAGAAAGAAACTGAGAGAGAGGTAGGGGGAGAAAGTGAAGATAGAAGGAAGTAGGTAGGGAGAAAGAGGAGAAGAAAAGAGAAGAGGGGAGGAGAGAGGAGAGTAGGGGAGAGGGAAACAGAATTAGGGTCAATTCAAGTCAAAATCCTTTAAGGGCCACTGAAATTTAAAGTCAGAAAGATAAAAAACAAACAACAGATTCAAAAGTGGGGCAGTTTATTTGATTTGTAATTATATTTACACCTGTTTTAGAAGGCCGTAGCTGGCTACCATGGTGAAGGCTTGGACTTTCTCCTCTCTTCTTGCATTCACGCTGTGGTATGAGACATGGATAGCCTAAGAAGTGGCTCTGGTGCTTTATTTAGCTGCTACTGCCACCCAGGCCTTGCCAGTCCCTGTGACAGCCAATTTGCCACATCTCCTAAGCCTAGAGGCTGTCTCAGAGGCCCATCACACTTGCTGTGGTGGGAGCCCAAGAAGCCCTTAGCACCCAGGCCTGCCCTGCCTGGGCTCATGGAAACTTGGACTCCTCCCATCACTTCTGGACTTACATAAGGTGCTTTATTCTGGATGTAGGATCTGAAGTCTCCAACATCTAACTGAAGGATCCAGATAACACCTCTTGGAAGCATGGGAGAGATAATGCTCCATGGGGAAAGCTTTGCGCAATGAGAAGCAGAAGATGGAAACAAGAGAATAAGGGGCTTTTCCTTCTCCCCACTCACAAGGTGTTCTGAGGTGCGGTGTTTTCACACATCTCATGTGACTGAACAATCAGCAATGTTTCCACAAGAACTGGGGCCAGTTCAGTTATTCATCACTTTGTATTTACTTTCCCTACAACTGCTTCCCTCTCATTATTGTCTTTCTTGCCTAGGATTCCACCTCCCGATAAAATCTCAGCATATACACTTTGCCTCTGGCTCTGTTTTCTAGAGAAACTATTTGAGAACAGTCTCTCCTATTCTTTGATATTGGTAGAAAGGGAAGTTTCACTTTTTAGTAGATTTTTATAGATTTCAATGAATTTCTTTTATTCAGTCGTATCAACTTTGGTCATTTTTGTTCTAAATTTTTTATGAAGTCCATCTCTTGCTTTCCGCTCCTATTCCCACTGCCTTAATATGAGCCATCATCATCTCTGCCCTGGAATATAGTGCCAGGTGTCCATTTACCAACCTCTAATCTAGTTTTTGGATTCATTCTCCATGCAACCATCAAAGTGATCTTTCTAACTCTAAATCTGAATATGCTTTTCTTTTACTTTAAAACCTTTTAATAGCTCCCCTTTGATGATAAAATAGTCTTTTCTTTAAGATAAGCACACTGTGCTCTGGGATCTATTTTTAATTCTCTATATCTTTGTGTCTTTGCTCCTGTTGCCCCTTTGCCTAGAATACCTCATCTGGCTCCCCTTACTTTGGTTAAATCTTTCTCTTCCTTTAAGGCTGTAGTTCTTGACATGTTGTGAGTCATGGACCTTTTGCTATTCAAGTGCACGCTACGGAATCATTTTCAAGAAAAACATACACACAAATTTTGCACAACATTTAGAAAGAGAGTGGGCCTTCACCTCATCCCCAAATCTACTCTTATACAGAAGTTCATCTCCTCTATTTAATTACTCCTAGACTGAGGTGCCACCTCCTGAGAAGCCTTCCTGATCTCTTGACTTTATTGCCTCTCAACACTTTGAGATCACCTTCAGGGCCCAGATTGTGCTTACCTTGTTTCTGATTCCCCAAGGTCTCTCATCTAAGGGGCAGATCATATTTATTTGTTGAATGACTGAAATAAATGAGTTTATTTTGTCCTCCCACTGGATCTTAGATACCTACAGGACACAACTGATGCAATCCACAATACATACACAGTGAAAATTATTTTACGAATGGAAGAAGGACTCGTAGATTGGCTAAGAGACTTGATTCAATGACAGAACTAGAACTCAAACCACTTTCTCCTGATTTCAAGTCCTTGAATGCATGCTTATGTTTTGTATTTAGAGCAACACAAAGCAGCTTTAACCTCTTTCCTTGACTATTTTTGCCTTGACATTTTCAGGTTACTAAGAGACAATATTTTATCCTGAACGTACATCAAGGCTATTTTGTAATCTGACCTTCAGAACACTTTTTTGAAAAAGCTATTTCTAATACAAAAAATACATAAGTGAGAGTCTAACTCAGATACAAGTTGGCATACCAGATCATGAGACTGTGAAATTTGGGCAAACATTTTAAGTGGCTCCATTGAACTCCACCTTGCCATTTGGGAGTACAAGCAAACGGCTTTGTTTTTGTTTTTACACTTGACACCATAGTTTACATTAGGCTTGAGAATCCATTATCTAGGCTGGCTGACTTTGAATATGTTTTCTCCAAACTCATATACTGCTAATGAGGTTCTCCTGAAAACATTTCAGAGTCCTTCACTGATGGCTTCTGAGAAGAATTTAATTATTATTTTATTTGAAATATGGAAGTCATTTTTGCTTTATATCATAGAAGTGAGCTTGTTTTATTTTTTCTTTATTTTTATAGGTTTTTATAACTCTGCCAAAGCAAAGACTTTATGATATAAGCAATTAACTTTTGTTTTTCCCAATAATAGATCATCAAAAGTTTAATGTTTTCAGCTTATTTCCCATAGAGCTGCCTGAAAATGTATTCATAATAATCACAGGCCAGTGTTTCACTGTTCAATGGCCAAACACATTATCCCCAAATGATCACCTTGGGGTGGGTCAAGAAAGCACTTTTTTGGGGTCAGGATTTAATAACTTCACAGCAACTAAAAATTTCCTGTTATTCTGCATATAAGCAAAGAAGGAATCATAAGAATTGACAATATAGAACAAAACAAAAGCAGACTAAACTGTGTTTATTGCATCAATAACATTACATTAAAAATATAAAACATAAACCAAGAGAGAAAGATGTATTTTTCCTATTCTTACTGCTAATAAAATAAAATCACTGGGCATTATGTACAAAACAAACATAAGGAGACTTTGAAAGGTGGAGAGATGAAGGCAAACTGGGTTGGGACTTTGGAACCCAGGAAATGACAAAATGATGAGTTTCCTGGATTTTCTTTTTGCCTCAAATATCCAGACTTGGAGCTCAAGATCTAGCATCCCAGAAATTTCAACAGACACTAACAAAAAAAAGTTCAGACAGAAGCCAGCTCTCTCTAGCCAAACGACCAGGAAAGGTTCAGCCTAACAGAACAGAAAACTTTTAGACAATTACCTCTGTACTCCAGGCAAACACCACGGAAAATAACTGTGGCTCCATGGTGCCAGTGAAGGCTGAGTGGAGAGTTTAGACTTCCCCCTTTGCAAGGGTGTAATGAGGTCTCTCAACACAACTGCCAGGTAGTGTTGGAGAAGGCCAAAGAGGAAGCTGGGACTTTCATCCCTGCCAGCTGATAATGAGGCTACTCTCTCCTTAGGTCAGTGGAGACTATATGGGGAGCCTGGACTTCCACTTCCACCTGGCAGTAACAAGATGTCCCCTCCCCTTCCCCACTGGGGTGGTGTCAGAGGAGGCCTAGCAGAGAGTTCAGGGCTTTCACCATTGCCAGTTGTAAGAGGACACCTCCACCAAACTGTCAGTGGAGACCATGTGACAGGCTGGAACCCTCATTCCACTCTAGCAGTTATGACGAGCACCCTGTCATCCACTGCAGGATGAGAGTGGATCCTGACTGGGGAAACTGGATTTCTACCTTCACTTGACATTTCAGTTTAATCATCTGAGCACCCCTAATAGTCGGATAGCTCACTTTTCACTCATTCACATAACACGTTTACTGAGTGGCTGCTATGTGCCAATATGTGCTCACATGGCATACAGTGGGGGACAATGGTCTCTGTATCTTTAAAGCTTTTTGACAAGGTATCCCCCCTTTCCATGCTGGCATGGTGTCAGAGAAATCCAGGTAAAACAAAACGTCTAAATAAGACCCAGACTCTCATAATGTAATATGAAAATGTCCAAGTTTCAGTTGGAAATCATCTGTTATATCAAGAAACAGGAGGACTTCAAACTGAATGAGAAAAGACAATCAGTAGATGACAACACTGAGATGACAGATGTTAGAATTATCTAAAAAAAAATTAAAGCAGCCATGATAAAATTGTTTTAATAGTAATTACGAACATGCTTGAAACAAACAAAAAATAGAAAGCCCCAGCAAAGAAATAGAAAATTTCAGCAAAGAAATAGAAAATATAAAGAACAAAATTTTACAACTGAAAAAAAACCCACCAACTGAATGAAAATTCACTGGATGGGCTCAACAGTAGAAAGGAAGGTACAGAGGAAAGAACTGGTGAATGAGAAGATAAAACAATAGAAATTACATAACCTGACTAGCAGAATGAAATATTTAGCCCTAACATTGGTTCTTTAAGTGGTGGAAAAACAATAACAAAAACATCAAATAATTTTGTCCAAAATTGTTTTTATCATTGTGTTTAAAAGATCTAAATGTATTGAATTTTATATATTCAGCTAGTTATGTTGGCATTAATTTAGTACTAAGTTTATTTCTGACACATTCCTATAAAAAGAAAAAATTGAAAATGAAGAATAACATCCATATTTAGAGAAAGTTTCACTGTACAAGAGTAATCCTGAAGAAATTCCTTTTTCTACCCTTTAATACAAACTAGAAACTTTTCGATTATGTTTCTCTTAAATCCGTAAAATGATAAAGTGGACTCAAGGATGTCTTGAGCTACCTTTTTTCCCCCATACCACAGGGTATGTATATTTTAAAATAACATGTTGACATTTCTGCAAAACCATGTATAAATTCTGGTGTCATAATCCTGAATTTACAGACATAAAACTAAATGTTAAAATTCCTTGAACCATGACTATATCATTTTGTATTATCTATTAAACCATTCTCAATACACCATAATCACAACAAATTCTAATTCTTCAGCCTTTTTTAGAATCCCTAAGGCAATATTTTCTGTCAATTTTCAAATTATCTCACAGTATGGCCTTGAGGATAAAATTGGAAAGAGATTGGTAAATTGAAAATGTCTGTCTGTAATGTGACAATCTGTACATCTCAGTTATTTATCCAGAGATAATCAGGCTCAAAAATACATATCACAGTGTGAAATGATAACATATAAAAGCATCTTGTGAATGGAGAAATTCTTTTACTTTTTTGCTGAGGAAAATTTTCCCTGGGCTAACATCTGTGCCAATCTTCCTCTACTTTATATGTGGGTCGCTGCCACGGCCTGGCCAATGATGAGTGGTGTAGGTCCACACCCAAGAACTGAACCCAGGCCACCAAAGTGGAGCGTGCTGAACTTAACCACTAGGCCACAGGGTCGGCCCTGAGAATGATTCCTTTTAATTATAGAAAAACCTTTTAATTGTCATCTCACCTCTCAGTGTATCAGTTTGTTCTTCAAAATTCTTCAAGAAGGTAGAGACTATGTCCTCCACTATATTTCCCATATGAGCACATGTTGGTACATGTCAGTCAACTCAGTACACATATTATGTGAATGAGTGAAGGAAGAGTGAACTATCTAGCTTTTAGAAGTGTTCAGATAATTAAATTGAAAGGAATAATACATTTAAAAGCATGTTGTAAACTATGGAGTACTGTTCAACTAGCTGACATACTTCTTGTTCCTGCTTCTAGATCTAAACCATCCTCACCTGCTCCTCTCCGAAAGCAGCCAGCTTTTGGAGTATTCGATTTACAACAAAACTGAGAAGAAAGTATAGATTTCTCATATAGCCTCTGCCTACTCACATGCATAAACTTCCCTATTATTAACACCCTCACCAAAATAGTACGTTTTTTACCAAAGATGAATCTATGTTGACACATCATAATCACCCAAAGCCCATAGTTTACCTTAAGATTCATTCTTGGTGTTGTATACTCTATGGGTTTGAATAAAAGTACAATGACATGTGTCCATCATTATAATATCATACAGAGTATTTTCACTGCCCTAAAAGTCCTCTGTGCTCTGCCTATTCAGCTCTCCCTCTCTCCCCTCAGACACCACTGATCTTTTTTATTGTCTCCATAGTTATGCTTTTTCCAGAATGTCATATAGCTGGAATCATACAGTAGGTAGGCTTTTCAGATTGGCTACTTTCACTTAGAAATACAAATTTAGGGTTCCTCAGCACCTAGATTTTTTTTTTTTTTTTTTTTTTTGCTGAGGAAGAGTCACCCTGAGCTAACATCTGTTGCCAATCTTTCTTTTGGTTGAGGAAGATTAGCCCTAAGCTAACATCTGTGCTCGTGTTCCTCTATTTTGTATGTGGGATGCTGCTGCAGCATGGCTGACAAGCGGGATATGTCTGTGCCCGGGATCCAAACCCACAAACTTGGGCCACCAAAGTGGAGCGCACTGAACTTAACCACTACACCATGGGCCTGGCCCTCTCAGCACCCAGATTTCAATGTCCTGTTAAAGACTTGCCACCTGCTAACCCCCCTTTTTTTTTTCAGTCTTCTACCTTCATGGGATTATTTTCTTTATTCCTTGGAGATTTTAGTTCCTGTCTGTGATGGTTAATTTTGTGTGTCAACTTGGCTAGACTATGGTGCCCAGTTGTTTAGTTAAACATTAGATAGAAGTTACTGTGAAGGCTTTTTTTAGATGTACATTAACATTTGTAAATGTTACATGTATACGTAAAGATTAACATTTATAATCATTAGACTTTAAGTAAACAGATTACCGTTTATGATGTGGGTGGACCTCATTCAGTTAGTTTGCTGAAGAAAAGAGACAGATGACAACTAGAATTATCATGGTGATAATTTCATAATGTATGTAAATATCGAATCAGTACGATGTACAACTGAAACTAATATAATATTGTATGTCAATTATACTTCAATAAAAAAAAAAGACTGAGGTTTCCCAAAGAAGAAGGAATTCTGCCTGAAGACGGTAACATAGAAACCTGCCTGAGTTTCCAGCCTTCTGGTCAGCCCTGTGGATGTATATATGAAACCTGCTATTGTAGAAATACACTAGCTCACTGTCATTCCAACTAATACTACACCAGTTACGATGCCTTCGATTCTTCCAATGTCCTTGTCACATTTTCTAGACTTTCTCTCTTTCAGTGGCTTTCTATCTTATCATCTGCTTAAAACATGGCCGTATCCTAGACCTAGTCATTACTTAAATGGTAATGTCTCCATAATCTCAATTTAAAGTGTCCCATTCTCCGACAACATTTTCCTTTCTTTGAACCTTTAATCACTTTAGTAGTTTAGTTCTAACAATCAATCCTTCAACCCCACTAAGATCTACAAACTCTCCTTTTCTCTCTTATGTCTTTTCTCTCCTTAAAAGTTAAAAAAAAAAAAAAGGTAACAACCATAATAACAAGGATATCTCCTTATGATCACTCTTGAATTATAATCACTCTCTTGCATATACAGTTCTTTTGCTCCTCACACCTTGCCATAATTTGCAGTCCCACTGAAATCCAACTTTTTTGTTACTCTGTGCTCAAATATAAACATGATTGGAGAAATAACTTTATTGATTTTTCTGACTTTAAAATTATGATTACTGACCTCAATAGGGCTTTAAAAGATATTTTCCCATTGTCCCTAGATTCACTCTCTAACTTTCTATACCTTGCTTTGGGAAACCATTAACTACATCAACAAAGACTCGTACCTTTTTAACTTCTGTTTGGATTTGGCCAATGACAACCTCCAGGAGGCAACTGGAGGGAAAGAGGGAAAGCATCATTGATACTTTCAAGACAGTGCACTCTGCAGAACTCCTTCCTCTCTCTTTCCAGTTCTAGTAACTTCTTCTTTTGTCTCTTTTAGTCTAGAAGTGAATGCCTGACAGATACTAGCCATGACTTATTGCACTAACCATTATGGTTTCCCCTCACCTACATCTTTGTAAATAATCTCATTGTGTGTTCTCTTTGAATTATCCTACTTCAAGTGTGCCATCTGTAACAGAAAAAGATCCTTAATGTTGTTTGACAATAATACTTTTCTCCCATTTTCCTATATGATTAGCTCCTACCTTTTCTAATCTTCTTAAATGATCTAAAACTCCTTTTCTATCCTCACTGTCAGTTCATGAAAAAAACGAAAGAGCAATCCCAATAGAGAGTCCATAATCTCCCTGCCTCCACCCATATCTACCCAATATACCTGAATCTGTACAGTTATACTCTGTGGTGTCAATCCTTCTATCATGGCTGACTTGAAGATCTCAATGTGATGCCACTGAGGCTGGGACATTCAGCCCTCACCATCTCCAGCACAGCACCGTGTAGGCATGGATTTGATCTGTTTGTGCTTTATGCCCAGTAGGTGATTGACTAATATTTTCTGAATAGGCTGAAAATAGTAGTTACTATAATTAAGTATGTAGTTGATAAATAATTTCTGAATATGGTTGAGTAAACATATGATGTGTATAAGCATTTGGGTGTGTAATTTAATTTAAACATACCAGATCAGCTATTATTTAAAAAACATGCATGCCTTAAAATTCTCAACCTTTTTTAAATTGTAAAGAAACTTCACTTTTCAAAATATATTTGTATTGCCAACTTGAGCATGTCTAAGAAAATGAAATATTTTTTTCTCTATTTTAGTATATTAACTTCTATAGCTAGGGAGTAAATTGTAATATTGAGATAGAGAAAATGTTAAGAGTTGATTCAGATCAAGAATATACATGTCATTGAGTTAAAAGGGGGACTGTGTTCTGTGAAATATGATTAATTGTATTTATTTTCTGGATTCAGAGCAGAAGCTGAGGCAGAGTAGAATAATGCAAAGTGGAGTTTTTAAATAGCAGGACAGGAAAACATGCAATTGGCCTGAGTGCATTTTTGCATAAACATTTATTTGCTTATTTGAAATATTGCCTGCATCTTTATAAACTTACTGATAATTTTCTTTCAAAGCCAAGTGGAGTGATAAGCATAGGCAGAGGAAATCCATGAAGGTAGAAAATCCCCGGATTCTAGATTAAGGTATTTTCCTCACATTTTATTAATGCTATAGACTACTAAGTCCCTTTTTAAAGTACACTTTACAGTACTTCTGGTAGTAAAGATAGCCTTCAAGCTGAAAATCAGTGTGTACTATGAGTTGAGGGTGAATTTCCTTCATTTGCTTATCGAAACTTCTTATACTTATTTTTCTGTCTATTTGGATATACAGAATAGAATAATACATATTTAGTAAAAAAGCATGGAACAAAAATAAATAAATTATAAATCTATCAAACTCTCCTCAGGATACTAACAGTACTTTGACAGTTGTTCTTGTGGGTAAAAAATAAATTATATTACAGATTTCGACCTGGTGCAATATACAGGCCATAATGAATTTATTTTGGAAAAATAGACTCCTCTTCCAAAGAATAAGTAAGGCTTTACTGATTTCTAGATAGCAGTTTTATGTCATATTTTCTCATTTTAGAAAATAAATAGATGCTTCTTGTCGTAGGCTGAATAATGGCCCCCCACAAAGTTGTCCATGTTGTAATCCCCAGAATGTATTACCCTATATGGTAAAAGAGGATATGCATATGTAATTAGGTTAAGGATTTTGATATGGGGAGATTACTTTGGATTATTTGGGTGTGTCCAATGTGGTCACAGGATCCTCATAAAAGGAAGGCAGGAGGTCACAGAAAGGAAAAGGTGATGTGACCAAAGAAGAAGATATTGGAGTGATGTGACTATAAGTCAAGGAAAGCTGGCAGCCTCAAGAAACTGGGTGAGGCCAGAAACAGATACTCCCCTGGATGATCTCAAAGGAAGCAGTCCTGCCAACCTCTTGATTTTAGGCCTGTAACACTCCTTTTGAACTTCAGACCTCCGGAACTGTTAGGAGAATACATTTGTGTTGTTCTAATCCACTAAATTTGTAGTAATTTGTTACAGCAGCAAATAGAAAACTAACACACTTCTCTTTTTCAAAAAGTGATCCATTTATTTATTTATAAAAATATTTTAAGTAATTTCAGGTGAAAATCTGTAAGTGCAGTTATTATATATATACTGAAATTTATATATAAAAGTGATGAAAACATCTGTAATCTCTTTTGGCACATTATGAATAGGAAACGCTTAGAACATTTTTTAAAGTTTATTTCTTTGAATGATAGAAGTTTTCCATAAAACAAGAGATCTTTTTTTGAGATAGAGCATATATGGTTTTATTTAAATCCCACTGTATACAGTTAAGTTTTAATGGGCCTAAAAAACATATGCAGTGAAATATGCAACTATTTTGATTTATCAAGTCATAGATAAGAATTATTTAGATACACTAAATCTCAGTAAATGAAGTCATATATTCCCATTTTGTCTCAATCTTTTTTTAACAGTAAGCATGCCTGAATTAAGAAATAAGTGAAACAGAAAAAGACTGTGATAGAAATGATTACGTAAAGATGGTGAATTTCTTAAATATAAAATATAGCAATTATTACCATATATTATCAAACAATAAAACTTGAAAGAAAATAGTTTATACTGAATAAAATCAATATTTACTGTTAGAGATAAAATATGGGAAAAATCTTGTGATATTGAATTTTAACATCACTAAAATTACATAGCAATTTTTTCTACTAAGGTTGATTATGCATTTTATCTTCTGAATAATACCTTCCAGTTACTATGTGTTTAAAAGAACAAATTATGAGCCTTTGTCTATTAGTAATTGGCATAATGAATAGTTATTAATATAATAATGCAAAAGTTAAAAAAACATTTTTATTATTTCAAATGTATTAACATGAATCCTACTGAGAAAGCTAAAAAGTCTCTTTTATAAATTATCTTTTTGGAGAAACAAAGAGGAAAATGTTTGAACAATCTGTGGAAAAGCCTATCTGAAGCTACAAGGTAATTAAATTAAAAGCAAGTGTTTTAAGAACAAGTGAAGACTTGAATCTGTTCACGGCAAAAGAAACAATAAATGACCAATAAATATACAAAAAAAAAGCTAACAATCTTACTAAATTAATAAAAGAAATACAAAATTAAAAATATTCTAAGATCTAATGTGTTGCTTATCAAACTGGGAAATGATTTTTAACATGATAATGAGCAGATTTATCATAGTTTGATGCCAGTGACACATTTCCATTCTGACAGTGCTAGAGGGAGTTTAAACTGGTACAAACTTTCTCAAGGGTGAATTGGCAATACTTTGTGTCTCCAGTTCCTGGCAGATATTTACTTTGATATTCACTAAAAATAAAATGAATATGCAACAATATTGCCATCTTAATGGAGCAAAGATAATCTGGACAGGTTTCCTGAAACGGTCAGTTTCAACACCTTCCCTTAGCCTGATATAATCACATTCAGTTTCTGTGAAGACTGTATGAATAGTTCAATGATGATCCTTCTCAACTACTGTGTGAAATTATTTGTAATATGATGCTTGAGGAGGATAGTGACAAGCAGATTTGTTCCATGTCTTAACCAAAGGACCAACACAAAAAGGAGTTAAGAATTAGACACAATATTTGTAAAGAAACAAAGGTAATGAAGAGTGTGATGCTTTTAATAATAATCATAAAAATCCCATTGGCGTTACCATGGGGTGTGTTAAAATTATTTGTTTTCCACTAACATGAAAGACAAGCCATGTCTTTCAACTCGCTGGATTTCATGTACCTCCTACCATGCTGTGTACACTGCAGGCTCTTTGAAGTGCTCACTCTTCTCCATGCAGGAGTAAGTCATTAGTGTTTGTGAGAAAGATGAAAAATTTGCAGGGGAGGAAGCATTAGGAAGTACATTTTTTATTTATCAAAATATTGAACCAGAAAGTCTAAATTTCATGAAATATTTTAAACTCTTAAGATATAGAGTGTTAGAAAAACACCATTCATTTCAGTAGTCTTACTTTTATTTGAAATCTACGATCTTTTTAGTTTAAGAATTTTGCATGTTCTTTCATTTTCTGCAGGATCTGTCTATGTGGGTAGGATTTAGGGGCTTCAGACATTGAATATAAATGAAATGTTGGTGGAAACACAACAATCTCTGAACACTTTGTAAAAGACTATGTCGATTGCATGGACATGTTACATTTAACACCATAAAACCTGGCTCTCAAGGAAACTAGCAGCTCAGTTTCCTTCTTTGTGCAAATGGTGTCCGACTACCTTCCACTTCCAGATCACCATCATAAGTCATCTTTCTTATTTAGGTTTAATATTGCATTGATTTTCTATTGCTATATAATAAATTATCACAAACTTCATGGCTTACACATTTATTATCTCTGGTTCCTTGAGTCTTGTGTCTAGATTTAGGTTCACTGGGTCTTCTGCTCACTGTCCCACAAGGCTAAAATCAAATTGTTGACTGGGTTGCTTTCCTTTCTGGAGCTTGGATCCATGTTCAGGCTCACAGGGTTGTTGGCAGAATTCATTTATTTGAAGTCATAGATGAGATGGATGACCCATTCTCTTGCTGGCTGTCAGACACGGGCTGCTTTCAGGTTCTGGCCACATGGTTCCCTCCAATCTTCTGTCTTCAAGAAGGGCTCATCTGATTAGATCAGGCCCAACCAGATATCTCCCTTTTGATTAAGCAAAATCAACTGATCGGTAGCCTAATTATGAGAGTAATATCCCCTCATATTCACAGGTTTTGCCAGCACTGGGATTTTACAAAATGGGCACACCAGGGAGTGGGAATCTTGAGGCTACCTTAGAATTCTGCCTACCACAGATAAGTAAGAGCACCTTTTTTTAATTGAGATATAATTGACATATAATAGTGTATTATTTTTAGGTGTACAATATAATGATCTAATACATGTATATATTGTGAAATGATTACCACAAAAAGTTTAGTTAATACATAGTTATGAATTTTTTGTGTGGGTGATGAGAGCTTTTAAGATCTACTCTCAGCAACTTTCAAACTTACAATAGAGTATGTTAACTATAGTCCCCATGCTTTATATTAGTGCATGTTTCTTATTTGGGCTTAATATGCAATTATTACTTGAAATTCCACTTAGATATAAATGACAATACATTTGCCATGTTTTATAGGAGGTGTTAATCAACCAATAATTTTGCCAATAGAGAGTAAAAACGGCTCTTTATAAAACTTCTGCCTCCAACTTTTGGGAATGACCTGAAATTTTACATTTAGATTAAAGCTCTTGTTTGAAGGTGTTTAAGTTTCCTTTCTAACATTTTTCAGTGTAGAATAAAACTCCGTAAGACCTACTGGTGTGAAAAAAAATGAGATTTTGATTTCTGTATTGTCAATAATGATTTAAAGCATACTGTGTGATCCTGTCCAAGATGCCTAGACTTCCATCATTAATCCTCATATTAGTCTTCTGAAGTAAATATTATTATTCTATATTACAGATGCAGAAAGAGAAGCTCAGAGAAAATGACACCCCTAAGAAGCACCTAAGCTATCCTTCCCTGTCCATATCACACCCCTGCTGATAAATTCATCCCAAAACTGCTGTTCTGAAGCAGAAGTTATCCATGGAATCACACAATCTTAAATCCTTGCATATCATATTAGGGCACCTCTGAAATGATTATTTTTAAAGTGTCTTCTGTGAAATGCTGAAATTCTGGAATTTTTTTTTTTTTCTGTCTGATAAGCGTTTTGTTTATGGGTTCCATTACAAACAAATATATTTTTAAAATTTTATGTTTGCAGTGTTAGACACGATATATGTATTATATATATATATCTTATATATACAATAATTGCATTTGAGGTGATTTGTAGAGGCTTGGAAAAGAACAATCATATAAGTTTTGCATTTACTTTTTTTCCTTTCCTTGAGCAATAAAGGAAAGACCAAGTGACTTCATCTTTTCAGATACATTGCTGTATTTGGCAGAAGGGGAAGTTATTCTGCTAAAACATGGTAGAAAACCAGTTCAATTGTTCAGGCTCCTTTCAAATATATTTCTTAAAGAGAGGCATTCTATCTTTCCTTGAATTCTTATTATATAATAAATAGTAATACTAGGATCCCTTTTTGGTAACTTTTTAATTTTAATATAAATCCGTACTCACAGAAAATTTGTAAGACTAGATCAAGAAGTGCCTATATATCTTTTATTCAGATTCAGCAAGCATTTACATTTTGTTCTACTTACTTGCTCTCTCTCTCTCTCAATAATTTTAAATTACAAATTCAAAAAAATTGAGTTCTTTCCTCAATAATTCAATCATTTAGGAGTAAGTTGGAGATAGTCTGCCCCTTTTCTGTGAAATGCAATATATTCTAAGGTTGATCTAACTTAAAAAATTTTATTTTTTTTAGGCAAAAATTACATTTTCAAACACTCATTCACTGGCTATTTTGCTACTGTGACCATGTGGAGTAAAAATACTTCTTCTTCCATGGAAACTTTCTTAATTAAAAAAAAAATCTATAATATTTTAAAATCCTTCCTTATGTCCTATTACTGTTCCTCAGATGTCTTGGGGTGAGGATGCTTCTCCTTTTCTATACCTGTGACAGATTGCTATTATCCCTAAATTTGTTATTATCTCTAAATTTTTACCACCAGATCCTGACCCACATGTTGTATTTCCACACAATGGAACTTTTGAAGCCAGATACCTGAGGGCCACTGTAAATATTCTATAAGAACATGGTTATCCTCTGACCTTGTTCCCAACACAGACACAGATGAAAAGTGGTTAATAAATAACCTCAGTCCCCGTTAGATGTATTTGTTGAGTCCAAATGCTTGCTTCATGGCCTGTGCATAATTATAGCTTGCTAACCTGTTGTTTTCTTGTCTAACCAAAGGGGTAAGTCAGTGGTCACAAGGATTTATGAGCTTGTTTTGCAGAAGAAAAAGAATGTCTTTAAAGATGTTACAACCACCGGATGATCAGCCCGCAGCTGCCACTGACGCCAAGAAGTCTGGTTTCTCAAGGTCTTATTTGAAGTGAAAGATACATGGACTTCCCCTTTGTTTCCCTGAAACGCCTCCTTCCAGGTCCTTCAGCCCTATAAAGGTCTCTTGCTTTCTTCTTTTCTTAAAGCAGATCTGAGAGAACTTCCTCTCCTGCCTTCTTGTTTTGGCCAATTCAAATAAACCTTTCTCTATCTCCAAGCACCAGTGTCTTAGTGATTGGCTTCTACTGTGCTTTGGGCACACAGAACTGATATTAAGGATTCAGCATCACTTTCACATCCCTTCTCCTGGACACTGTGCTGTACCTGTGTTGCTGCCTGTCTAGAGTATGTACATAGTCCTTTTTAAAACCTAATGGTAAATTATTTTCCAAAGTGTTCATACCAGTATATACTTGTACTATCAATATATTAGTTCACCCTACTCTACAATCACAGAAAGACATTTAAAATTTTTCAAATTTGTTAACTATGAAATATTTTCTTAGTGTAGTTTTAATTTGAGTTTCCTAATGTTGAGCATCATTCCTTATATTTATTGTTCGTTTGTGTTTTCTTTTGAGTTAAAAGTCTTTTCATATCATTTCTTAAGTTTTTCCATTAAAGTGTTACTTTTTGTCTTACTGACTTGCAAAAATTTGTGTATATTCTCTACACTAATACTTTTCTGTTACATCTGCTGAAATATTGTCTCCTTGTTAGGGGCTTGTCTTTTTACTTTCTTTGTAGAATCTTAAGACAACAGAATTTTATAATTTTATTATCATTTCATTTTTCAGTTTTTCCCATGATAGTGTGCCTATCTTATTTATAAAACAAAAATATTTTCTTTCCTCAGAATCATGACTATATTTCTTCCAGTGTTTTGAAGAATTTTAAACCATTGCATTTCACATTTCATCTCAAAATCTATCTGGAATCGTAAGTATTTGTCAGATAAGTTACGATTTTCCTTTTTTGTTTTGTTTTATTAAGAAAACACCTTTATTAGGAAAGTGTTATAGCCCATCTTTTAATACCTTTCTTTATTACTGATCATAAATACTGCCTTGTTGTATATCAAGTTTTCATATATGTGTGAATCTCTCTCTGACTTCTCTAATCATTTCTCTTGATCTATGTAACAATCCATATGCCAATAAGAAGTTACTGTTAGCTCACAACATCCAGACTCCCAGCAACAGAGACCAGTGCTAAGTCCCTGACGTGGCACTATTCACCAAGAACGCCAACTGGAAACAAACCAGCTATCTGCTTACACTGCCATCTTTCTACCCAATCTTTCCTTCTCACACTCTCTTTTCACAGGTGTCAGACCTGCATTGCAATTTGAAATCTCTTCCTAACTACTTCTCCCAAGCCTTTTAAATTTCACGGGTATTTTCTCAAATAAATTCCTTGCCCATCTAATCTAGTCTTGGTGTCAGCTTCTCAGATGTCATGAACTGAATCATATGTTCTTCCTGAGAGAATTTGCTCATATATCTTCCAAGTATCTGAACTCACCATTAGATTATCATTTTAGATTAAATTCTGAGCTTTGATTTTTTTTTGAACCGTAAATTTTGATTTTGATAAAATCTCAGTTCTAATTATTTCCTTCTCATCTAAGAGACAATACCCAAAGAGGCAAATTTCCATATCATCTCCCTTTGGGACAATATTTTTTCTTCTTTACCCGTCATCAGAAGATGTGCATTCAGACAGTCCCAGTTTTTTGCAGAAGTCTCCATTCTGACTTTCCCACCTTGTATAAGCTCTAGTTTCTGTCCCATGTCCCCTCAATTAATCTATTAAAAAGATATGCATCAAATTTTGCTTCTGGTCAACATGGAATAACAAGGACATATTTACTCTCTCCGATGAAAAAAAATGGAACAACAGTTTTAAGACACTGAACACCAAGCAATGAAGGATAATGATCCCTGAATCATTGCCGGACATTAGGAATCAAGAAACAATGATCTTTATCATTGTTGCAGCATACTGCCTTCAGATAGTTTCAAGGTAATAGGGTAAGGATGAAGAGCCCAAGCAGAGCCTGGAAGACTCTTTGAACTGAGGAGATGAAGCCAAGAATCTGAGGAAGACCAAGGCATCTACTGTTCACAGGAAAAAATACTGGACAAGAGGTGGATGTGTAGAGATATAACTCCAGAGATCTATAGAGAGTTCTCCTTGAGCATTCAGTTGAATATTGATTAGTGCATATGTATGAGGAGGACACGATGCTGAGAAAAGAAACTCTTCAAAAGTTCAGAGGGAGTGGTCCCCACTGCATGCAAAGGGCCAGCAATAGTGCCTGCTCCTATCAGACAGACTGGAAAAAGTCATAATTCATGGAACATTGTGTAGAGTAAGGAGAAGGATCCTGACTCAGTAGCGGGAAATAAACATCCCTAGACTGAGCAACCATTTAGAAATCTTAAAAACAAGACTTGAAAAGATAAATGGCTTCCAAGTAACTTAAGTGCATCACAGGAAATATCTCTAGAATATAGAAATACAGAAATATCTAACACCTGAAAAGGTGAAATCATAATGTCTGGAATCAAACAAAAACGAACAGGGCATGCAAAAAATCAGGAAAATATGACACATAATGAGGAGAAAAATCAATCAATCAAAACTGTTAACTCTAATATCTTTCAGTTTTGATTGAGTTTTCATTATGTGTCGCATTTTCCTGTAACCATAATATATAACGTATATTATAAAAAAAACACTGAAAATTCAATAATGAAAAACAAACAACCCAATAAAAATGGGTTCAAGTTTTGACTTGACACTTCACAGAGAATACTACTACACACACTTCACCAAAGGAGATATACAGATGGCAAATATGCAAATGAAAAGATGCTCAGCACTGCTAGTTATTAGAAAAATGCAAATGAAAACCACAATGAAATATTACCATAAAACTATTAAAATGGCTAAAAATTAAAAGAGTAGCCATAAAAGTGTTGGCAAGGATGTGGGGTAACTGGAGCTTGCATCACTGCTAGAGGGAATGCAAAAGGTGACAACCACTTTAGAAAACAATTCGGCAGTTTCCTAAAAAGTTAAATATGTCTTTACAACATGATCTAGCCATTCTATTCCTAGGTATTTACTTAAAAGAAATGAAAGCATATGTCTATACAAAGACTTGTACGTGAATGTTCATCGCAGCCTTGTTTGTAAGAGCCTTAAGCTGGAAACACCGCACATGTCTACCAACTGGTAATGGACGAACGTACTGTAAGGTGCTCCTGTAACAGGATAATATTTAGCAATAAAAAAGAATGAACTATGAATACTTCAATATGTGTGAATCTCAAAATAACTACTCTGATTGAAAGATGTTAGACAAAAAATAGAGTACCTATTGTATGTTTTAAGATATATAAAATTCTAGAAAATGTAAACTAATGTATAGTGGCAGAAAGAAAATCAGTGGTTGCCTGGGAAGGAGGGTGTGGGAAGGGGTGTAACGGAGGGACTGCAAAAGGGTCACAGGGAAACTTTGGGGGAGATAGATAAATTCATTATCTTGAATGTGTTGAGCTTTTTGTGAGTTTATACGTTTGTCAAAAGTTATCAAATGGTGCACTTTAAATAGGCGCAGTTTATTGAATGCCAGTGATGCCTCAATAAAACTATTTAAAAAAAACTGGGTCTGCCTTCTGAAGAAATTAATTTCTTGTCATAATTTTTGAATTAAAAATATGTTTTAAAACATTTAGCTATTATGTTAGTTGCTTTTTAGTGCTAAGAATTTTCATGATTTGTAGTTTGTAGAAATGGAAGCCTCTTCCTCAGTTTTTTTCCACACAATCTCAGCCATGAGCTGTTGAAGAAACACTGCTTTCTGAAACCAAAATACAAGAACACAATTATACCTGTGAAATCTCCCTAGTTTTGTTCCATAACAAAAATGTGCTGCTGTAATTTTGAAATTCTTGTTCACTTTTTTTAAAATCACAACTTATTAACTAACCTTTCCACTATTTTGGAAACTGTGCCTATGCTAAATGTTTCTCCTATAACTGTATCCTAATCATTAGAAATACACTAAACAGAACAGAGATACGAAGAAAACCTTTGTTCCACCAAATATTACCCTTAGTTGAAATTGAAGCATCAGAATGTTTGTTCAACCTAATTCTAACTTGTCTAACACACTATTGCCAGATCCTTCATAGGAATTTACTTATCTTTATCTTGATATACCAATTTATTAATTCCTTAAAAAGAGATGGGATTCAATTACTACTTTAACAGCTTCAAAGTTGCTCTCAATCCATATATTTCATAACAATTTCTAGAATTTGGGAAATTTTAGATGCCAAGCCATTTTTAAAAATTCATGAATATTTTCTTTCTCTACTAACCTATAAGTGTTTTCCTCAAAGATTATCAACAGCATTTCTGTTATCATCTTAAAGCTCTTTGCCTAGAACAAAATTAACCAAGACTACCATGGGTACCCTAGTGCCTCAGGTTTTAATTTCATGATTTCCTGAAAACACTCTGGTAATACAGCAGTCACTTCTCATTTGGAAAACACTGTTCTATCATACCACCAAACTCTTAGTTCCCACTGTACAATGAATGTGGTGTGAGATCTTCAATTTAGATTTAATGGTTGTTTCTCCCAAATTTTGTTAGATAAGTATTTTATTTTAAATTTACTTTATAGAAAATATCAGGCCTACATGTATGACTATTTCTTTTATTCCAATGGATATTTTAATGTGAAAACCTGCTGAATTTTCAACTTGCTGTACACAGACAAGAATTTTCATCTTAAATGATTTAGAGGGGGTGATAGTTTATGTGTTCAAGTGATTGGTACGTAGGGTGCCCAAATAGTTGGTCAAATTATTCTGGGTGTTTCTGCAAGGGAGTTTTTGGATGGGATTAACATTTTAATTGGTAGAACAGAGCAGATTACCTCCATAATGTGAGTGGGCCTCATCCAATCAGTTAAAGGTCTGAATTGAAACAAAAGTTCTAACCTCCCTGAAGTAAGAAAGAATTCTCCACCTGACAGCATTTAGACCTTATCTGCAACATCAGCTCTTCCTACCTGATGGCCTTTAAACTGAAACAACAGTTCTCCCTGCGTCTCCAGACTGCCAGCCCATTCTGCAGATTGGACTTTCAAGCCTCTACAACTGCTTGAGCCAGTTCCTCATTTTATATATAT
This sequence comes from Tapirus indicus, assembly GCA_031878705.1. NCBI lineage: Eukaryota > Metazoa > Chordata > Mammalia > Perissodactyla > Tapiridae > Tapirus > Tapirus indicus. The sequence goes on from CM062933.1 coordinate 25,891,128, forward strand.
ATAAAATATATATAATAAGGATATACATATTATATATATTAGAAATATTTATTATATAGTATAAACATATTTCTAATATTATATTATAAAACACAATATATAATATAATCTACTATATAAATATATTATGATATAAAATGTGTATATCTTTATTATATATTATGAATAATTATATTTAATTCCTTATTAAATATTTATGTACATATCTAATTTTTTATTTGGAATGGATTTTATCCAGGCTTTCCTCTCTATTATGTCTTTCCTCTCTAGATTGAGGATATTGACTTTAATTATTTTAAAACCTTTGTTCATACTTAGACTCACGTTCCATGAGTATAGGTTATACAATTTGAGTTACGGCATTTTTATGCTTCCTGTCTAAGGAAATTTATCAAATAAAACAAACCATCTAGAAAATACCATACAGCATCTTTTGTTATTTTGTAAAAACTATTTTAATGCTCAGCCCCAAGCAGAGATGGTATCTGCCTTTAATGACAGCTACTTCAAAGATACGCAGAAACGCATCTGCATATGCTATGACTAGAAGAATTTATGTGCTTAGTTCACAGATATTAAAATTAATTGTAAAATGTCACTAAGGGAATTTGTCTTTTGATGTTCTCTGTAGCGGAAATTTACGTTTTGAGATTAAACATTAAACATGAAAAAACTGAAAGAATGCATGTTTTCATCCTGTGATTAGTGGGTAGCACACAGATACATCTCAGCACATTATTAATTGAGTGTTTTCAAGGATCTGTGTTTAGAATATGCCAGAGGAACATATCCCCAGTACTTTATGAAGAGCTCAATTTCTCTTCTTAATAAATAATGCTATGCTGGCTGCCTTTTGCTCTAAAAGAAATTATACCAGGTATGTGAATATTATGGAGATACTTACTGGTATTTATCATTTAAAGGTTAGGAAAAGCTTTTAATTAGTAAATACATAACAAGAAAGTTAATGAAGAATTTCATTTCACATAAAAGGATTTTTTTTCCATATTAATAAGAGTAAAAATCAGAGACAAAGTTGACCTCCTGCCCTAGAATCATCTCATCCTTTTTCATAATTAAGTTTCCAAGTAATTTCATGGCCCTTAAGTAATACAATCCTCTGGGATCTTAGTTCATTTCTAATTTTCTTCATTCAATATTTCTGAAGAATTCTTCAGTCTCAGTGGACATGGCTCAGTAATCCCCCAGCAAAGCACCACCACATCACTGGTCTCTTGAAGTGCTGCCAACTCATGCGTGGTGCTAAAGTAGCCTCATTGAAGTGTGCTGAGAGGACAGAGACAGCCACTTTACTGCTCAGTAGTTGCCTTAATAAAAAGGAAAACAAGTAATAGAATATCTGAGATGATGTTTATGAGACACAAAATCATCTAGTTCAGAACTGGAAAGTACAGTCAGCATTTGGGCTAAATTTGGTGCACATCTGCTTGCTTTATCCTTAAGAGTCAGCTACAGGGCTTAGCAGTTCCCATTAGTTCACCTTGAAAGCATAAATATTCACAGGGGAGGGAGAAAATGAGAGGGTTGTAGAAAGCAAGACAAATGGAGGGAGGGAGAAAAAAAAGAATAAAAGAGATAGGTGCACAATAAAAAATGGTAGTGTGACGTAGCCTTATAGTGGATATTCTGATAGAAACATCTGGTCTTTGTGCTACCAATCAAATTAAATAATTGACTCGTGCCAATAAGGATAAATATAACCTCAGTTTTGCAGGACTCTTAACTGAGTCTGTTGATATAACAATAGGTTATGCCAAATTTTATCAGAGAGGACAGTAAAAAATTGATGAGTATTGTCTCTGACAGTCTGTAAACTGTATTAAAGGCCTTCTATACTTATCTTGCTGGTAGGTGTCAGGGATGGGAAATTAGTTTTCTAATCCAATAATTTAGCGTTCTACTCTAGGATTGCCATAGACATTCAAAGATATATCCTAACATGAAATAAAGTATGCCTGGGGAACACCAATTGATATGTCACATCTTCAGGCAGGCACTACCCTCCTCTCCCCCTGAAGGCCTTCTCTGGTAAATTTTCCTGGAAAGTGGAATGGATTCCTGGAAATATAAGTCAGTCTCCCCTATCTCCTTCCTCCAAACTAGAGTCCTTTTACTCATGGAAGAGAAGCATAGAAATCTGGGCCTAGAAAGGGAGCACTTACTACGAAGGAGAACAGGAAGTGGAAGAAAGCTCACTGTGTGTGGATCTGGAAAGATAAAGGGTAGTTGAAACATTGGACTAGGTCGGCTTGATGAGTAAACCCTTCCTCCATTTACTGAGGAAACAGAAGACAATGAATTCATGAATGTGCATTACCTTTCATAGCACTATTAAGATATGACTCCATGACTGTTGGACTTTGCCTATTAAGATGTGCAATTCTTACTAATTTGAGGTGAACCCGGTAAAGATGGGGGCAAATGGGCCTACATTCATTCCAACACTTTGTTTTCATGTGGAGAGGTGGCGTGATTCCTTTCTCCTTGTGATCAGACGAGAAAATGTGAGATAAATGTCATAAATGTTTCCAATATCTTGTACCTTATGGTGACACTTGTGAAGCTGCTCAGAGAGTCACTTGGAGGAAATAAGCGTCTTGTTTACCTAAGTCAAGTAATCAGACGAATGAATATTAGCCCAAGGATCATTGTGGAGTTCTGACTCACAATTTTGTCCATTTCTTGAGTCATTCATTTATTAAATATTTAATAAAATAGTGTCTACAGTAGTGCTAAGGCTGAAATGAAAGAGAGTTCCTTATTCTTGTGAAAGGTACAATTCATCAGGGAAGATGAAATATCCTCATGTAATCCCCTTGGTATCTCATCAGTGTTTGGTAGGTGCCAATATAAAAATGATCTACAAGGAGGCAACCGTTGATAAGGAAGAAGTAAGAACATGTTGCAAAACCTTTTATTACTCTTTCATTGTGTTCACTTTGAGTTCAAATGGAATAAATCTCAGATAGGCTTCTGGAAACCTCCTTATCTCCACGATCTCTCTTCTCATTTCTCTTCTCTCCTGTTCTGCACCCCCACCATCATGCCCCCAGTATTTCTCATCTTTTATCCTCCCCTCAAAGGGCCAGTTCTCTCAGAGAGAGATGCCAACAAATCCCGATGTTCTGATTATAACTTCTCGCTCTGTCTGGCAAATTGTCACCATGAATTTACTGGATTTATCATTCTAAGAGTGAGCTTTCAACATTCAATTAGCTTTACTGTGCAGCATCTACAAGAAAAAGTTTTTTGTTGCTAACATTGAATGTTTTTCATAGCAAAACTTCAATATCTTATTAAACTGGTGAATCTTGTTTTATTTGCTCTATCTTACTAGGGTTAAAGACAGATGGGGTAAGAGAGAGAAAAATCTCATTTTCTCACATAAATAAACTAAATAAAAAATTTTAAGAGGAAACTCAGAAGAGTGAATATGAGAGTGTAGTAATTATATATCTGATGCTGAAAGAATGCCAAATGAGAGAAAGACGGATGTGGGGTGGAATTAATTGAAAAGATCTGATGTGAATATTTTTATTATATTTTATTTTTTTAAAAAAAGGAATTATTTGGGGGCCGCCTGGTGGCGCAGCGGTTTAGTCCGTGCTTGGCAGCCCGGGGTTCGTGAGTTCGGATCCCGAGCGCCCGCCGACACACTGCCTGTCAGCCACGCCGTGGCAGCGTCCCATATAACGTAAAGGAAGATGGGCACGGATGTTAGCCCAGGGCCAGTCTTCCTCAGCAAAAAGGGGAGGATTGGCAACAGATGTTAGCTCAGGGCTGGTCTTCCCCACACACAAAAAAAAGGAGTTATTTGTGTTTCCAGAAAGGAAAACATATGTTTAAGGCAAAGGGAAAGAAGGATAAGAATGAAGGCCAGGAATGGGAGTGGGCGAGAAGCAAGTTCTATAGAAAAGTTAAGAAATTCTGGATGATTGGATTGAAGGGCCAAATGGAGAAAAAATAAGAGGTAGGTCTTTATTAGACAAAGTGATGTGAATTTATAAAGTATTTTAAATACAATTTGTAATCAGTAAAGGTAATAGAGTTTTAGCTGGGTACACAACTGGCCAGCTAGAGACTACCATTCTTAGTCTCCTTTGCAACAATGTGAGTCTATGCAATTGCATTTTTCCCAGTAAAAGTTGAGTGCAATTAATATGGACAATTTTCAAGTAACCTGCTATAACAGGTTTTTTGTTATGTTGTATTGCCTAGGCTACATTTCCCAATTATTTAGTCAAACACTAATCTAGCTTTTTCTGTGAAGGGACTTCTCAGATATAAAGTTCCTAATCAATTGACTTTAAGTAAGGGAGATTTTCCTGGACAATTTGAATGGGTCTGACAATCAGCTGGGAGACATTAAAGCAGGGCTAAGACTCCCAGACTGAGAGACAGAGAGAGAGACAGTCAAGATAGCTTTTCAAATCTTTGAGACTTTCCTGTAGTAAGTCACTGTAACCAATTGAGATTGGGTTAGGGACCCAGGTAATAGACTCTAGTCCTCTGTACTACTCTGTCTTGTATGAAGCATATACCCTACTGAAATGCAATTGCCTATTACCTATCTGTGATTGGACCACCTAGGCCTGCCTGTTGATACCCCAAATAGAAACAGTGACATGTTAAGAAATGGAATGCAAATGTGTAATTGTGGTACAGTAAGAATTTCCGTAGATAGACCCTTGAGTGTTAATGCAGTACTTTCAGCCAAAAGTGGTATAAGAGACAGTGAGTCCTCAGTTTTGGGCTGCTCTGTCTAGATGGTTGCTTACCCCTTATTCCACACACTTAGAACTTTGGACTCATGTCCATAAGGAACAGGGAGGCATTGATGGTCACTTTTGCTCACATATCCTATGACCTCTTGTATATTCTGTGCTGGTTTAGCAATAGACAAGTAAACAACAAAATAAAACAAAAAATGCTTAACAAAATTTAAGTTGATATTTTTGTCAATGACAACCTGTGGAGTTTGACCTAGCTTATGCTGTTAAATTATAAGTCTCTAGCAGGAGAGGAAGAGTGGATTTTGTCTCATTCATTGTCATATCACACATCTTGGTTTAGTGTCTGTCACACTGTATGTTACATTAAATATTTATTAAATATTTTGTAAATTAATGTGGTCATGCTCCTTTCCTTCTTTCTAATAGCTTACTGCCAAGTTCCATAAGATGCTCTATTGACACATCAAATTCAATATTTCCAAAATTTGACTTATTATCTGTCTGGCCGCACTCCCAGTTGGGTGAACAGTGTTGCATAGGTTGCGGAGAGACTGGAGAAAAGCAGATGAGACAGATAGGTTTACTGGGAGTTACTTACAGGGATGTCCAGTGGCAGCTGGCTGGACAGCAATGTGCACCTGCTATGGCGGGCGGAGAAAGGGTTGCTTATACAGGCAGGGGACGCAAAGGCTATATGCTTGCCAAAAGGGGCTGTCCCTGTTATGACCAGCATTCCCAGGAACAGTAGCTCATGGGGAGGGGCTCTGTGTCCCTTTAAGACATGATGCTTTTTGAGTGAGATAAGGTAGGATCTGGGCTGGCCAGGCCCTGGATTGTTACAAATCCCAGCAGCTGGGCCTCCTACCCAGAAAGGAGCCAGAAGGACACATGGTTGCAATGGGCTTGTGGGCTCTTGCTGAGCAAGCAAGACCTGGGCCCTACATTATCAATCCCCAAACTTTTGTGCCTTCTTTATGATTTGTTATCCCATTAAACGGCAACAGAAGACTCAATAGATCAAGCTAGAAACACAGGAGTCCTCTCTTCCCCCTGCTCAGCCACCTCTTTTATTTAGTCACTAATTTCATCAACTGAGTTTCATCTGAAGGGATAACTATCTATATATCTATCTAAATTTCATCCAGTTCATTATGGAATTCATATTGGGTATATTAATGGCCTTTTTTCAGGAAAGTTAATAAGCATCAGAATTGCTATCTTACTAGGAAGTGTTAACTGTTTTGCACTATAAGTCATTGGCACTTCCTCGTATTACTCTTGCTTTTCAGGAGAGAAAAAAAAAGTCTGGCATCCCAAACCCTGGCATAATGGACTAGTTCTTATAAGTAACCTGAGTTAAAGTTGCATCTAACTAGCAACACTTGCTACTGCCACTTCCAAATTCCCATTAAAATCTCTATAAAAACATACAAAAATTTAAAAACCCAGAATGCAACTGAAAACTAAACACGAGATTCAATCTATTAATAGCATTTAGGAAATGTTTCTACTAATGACAAGTATGATGGATCTAAATTTCAAAAATCAACAACCAACCAAGAAAATATCAATCAGATAAGTACACAACAATAACAAAAGAAAAGTGGCATTCCTGTTGCCTGAAAGACTATCAGAAGTGGATCCACTTCTTTTTCTTATATGGTTTTTGGCTCAAGAAATAAAAATAAAAGGGAGAAATGACTATAAAAAATGAATAGCATTCCTATAGTGTGTATACTGTACTTTGAGTGCCCCAGAGTGCTTTGTCCTCACACCACCGTCACTCTCCCTATTGGTGTCCAAATAACCACCTGGAAATGGTAAATCACAAAATTCACCTTGACAAGACATGGGGCAGTGGATGAAGCAGGCTTGGGTAAGATGGCCTGGGAGTAAGTCACTACTCCAAAGGTTTGGTATCCACAGTTTCTTTTTTTTTCTGCTGAGGAAGAGTTGCCCTGAGCTAACAGCTGTTGCCAATCTTCCTCCTTTTTTTGCTTAGGAAGATTAGCCCTGAGCTAACATCCATGCCAATCTTCCTCTATTTTGCATGTGGGACACCGCTGCAGCATGGGTGATGAGCAGTATGGGTCCATGCCTAGGATCCACACCTGCAAACTGGGTCCGCTGAAGTGGAGCATGCTGAACTGTAACCACTTGGCCATGGTGCTGGCCCCTGGTATCCACATTTTTTATTCTAGAGCTTGGGGCAGAGGAGTCCAAAGAAAGTGGTAGCATACCCTCTAGACTGTCCTTTTTCTTATCCTTTCTCTGATTAGAATTCAGAAAGTCAAGAAATGGTGGTGGGGGTGGGGAAAAGGATAAAAATAGTAGCCAACACTTTTGTAACACTTCCTACGAGATACGCATTTTTCTAAGCAATTTATGCACATTAACTCAGTTAACTCTCACAACAACCAATAATGTATGTGGTACTTTTATTTTCAGTTTTAAATGAGGAGATTGAGTCACCAAAGGTTTATGTAACTCATTCAAGTTCAAATAGCTAGTGAATGGACTCAAGCTCTGGTTTCAAAATCCATGCTCTTAACAATTATACTATACTGTTAGGGTAATTTTGGTCCAAGAATTCTCACTAGACACTAGAGGTCAAACTGGGAATTGTGCATTTAAACGTGCTTATAAGCTGTGTCTGTGAAGGAGACTTGATCAAGACTCAAATGAATAAGGACTCAGACCAAGTGAAGTACACGTACCTCTTTTGTTAATAAGCAGATCAACACCCAGCAAACTATACTGAGCGTCCAATAAAGGAAAAAAAAATCTTGAGGAATTATAGTAAGGATCACATAGCTCTCTGAAAGCTTTTTACTAAAAACTTAGAGAATTATTCAGAAATCTATTAGCATCCTCAATAATGTGTAGGAAACCCACCTTGAGAGAGAAACAAATACCATGAAGATGATATACACTGAGATAAAAAATACTACTATAATATTATGTGTGAGATGGATGGGTGAAAAGAAACTAAAAATATCACAACAGAATAGAAATATCATGGCAGCATAAAGTTATGTAAACAATGTAGAAAATTGAATGAGTAGTTTGGAGGTAAAATTTATTTCTTACAGATTGCTTAAGGATGAATGAAAATAATCAGTGAGAACCTGGTACGTATAGAGGAAACAAATATCCAAGCTGAGAATAATACGTGTTCCTGTGGAAACAGAAAATTTGGAATGAAAGCCATAATCAATAACATGATTGAAGAAAACTGTGGTGAAATGGCTAGCCTCAAAATATGGAGACTGAAAGGACTCACTGTAGCTCACACAAAACTATCAAAAGACACCCTTTCCAAGAAATGTCCTAATGCAGAAAATTTGCGAAATGAATAAAAGCATAAAAAAACTATGAAACTACCACCTAGTGAAAACTGGAATTGATATATATATATATATATATATATATATATATATATGATATGCATACAATTTTATCATTCCCTATTTATTGTCTTACAACTTGAATTTTTCACTTAAATTATTTTCTTATCTATTAAATATACATTTACAAAAATAGTTTCTAAATTGTCAGGGCATTATTTATGTAACAAATCCTCAAATTTTTTTTAATTTAAGCAAGGGTATAACAGACATTCTTGTAGTTACATTTCAGCATATATCCATTAGTTTACCCTTAAAATAAATTGAAATTGATAGTTCTAATTGCGTGCACATTCTTAGGAATTTTGAAATTATTCCTGAAAATATTTAAAATGGATCAATTGTTTAAGAGAAGAATTATCTTAGGATCCAATTTTCGTATGAAATAAAATATATATGCATAAAGGAAGTAAAAATGTAAGTATTGTTTTTATTGTTTTGTTGCTTAGGGCAAGTAGTTTCAGAGTACTGGTTGAGAATAAATGTTTATATTTATCTTAATGTTATAAGTTCTTTAATAATTGGTATAATCAATACCTGTATACTATAGTATTGGACCTCATAAAAATATTTTTTTTGTATTCCTCTTGTCAGACCATAGACACTCCATATATCCTTCTCATAAATCACTTAATCAAATGCAAACATGTATTACTGTGCATGACGAATTCAGGAAATTTTTCTAACACATTTGTATAAATCCTGAAAACATTAATAAATCTGAAATATAGTTGTTGTCTAGGTGCTATTTGTGTAACTAGTTCTTATATATTTTAAAAGGACCTGCAGGTACATATTCATTTATATGCTAGGGTTCCAGAACAGAATATTTAGGAAGTAGGGCATAAGACAATTTTGATATTTTGCAACTTGAATACACTAAAATATACATTTTTTTCTTATAACTTTATATTAGGTTGTGAAAAAAAAATCAGGGCACAAATCCTCTGTCACTCCACGAGGCAGAGATATATTAAAGAATATAAAAAAATGTAGGGAGAAATAAGCTGGCTCACGATAAAAAAAAAAATCACTTTCATTGTCCCTGGCACTGTTGAACCTATATTCCTCTTCATCTCTGGCTTCACCCAACATTTTCCCAAACTCCTCCAAAATTAATATCCCTGAAGTTCGCTCTGATTTTATGCTCAAAAATTTCAATAGCTCCTCAATAACCAACAAACACGTTAGGCTGGCATTCCAGGTTCTCTGTAATCTGAAGTCCACATTTCCTTCCTTATCCCCTCACAGTCCTCTTTCTTGAAACTGAAACACTCTTATTGTTCGTGATCTAAGGTTTCTTTCTGTCAGCTTTTGTCTCTTGTATTCTCTCATTATGAATTTCTTTTACCCCACCTCTAACTCTACTAATCCTCCTCTTCCTTTAAGATTGGCAAAATATCACTGTGTGGAAGTGTTGGTTAGAAACACACTTTGCTTTAAATTCCAGAGCCACCACTAACTCGCTGTGTGGCTTTGAGACAGCATTTGACATGCTGAACTTTGATTTCCTCATGAGTAACATATAGAGGATGACAATCTCTACCTCCCTGAGCACTTACCATGTCAAGGACACTGTTTGGCACAGAGAAATGACTCAGGAAATGTTAGCTCTTGTTACTTCCTGTAAATGCTGTACAGAACTCATCAGTTTTAATTTGCATTATGCTTATGTGCATACAAGCCTTCTTTTTGTCCTCTTCTGCACTATGAACTACTGATATCAACAATTGTGATTTATTTCTCTTTTTATTGTTTTAGTGCTTAGCATATCAACCTGCTCATAGAAAACCTATATTAAATACTACTTGTGTGTAATAATCCCTGAATCTGTTAGAGTTGCCTACTAACAGAAAGTTGGCCTCACAAAGTTTCCTGCTACTAAAAGTGTTCAAGGAAAAGTTATCTAATTTACACAGTGGAATAACGCATAAGGTTAATCAAGTACGAGGAAGATAGCACAGAATGAACTCTCAGACAGACTCTAATTCTGACTCTTAGAGAAATATAGAAGATCTAACCAGAGTAAAGCAGAAAATAATTATGAATGGCTTCAGATCACCACAGTTTATTATGAGAGCACTATGGCAACTTGGGTGAGGTGAGTGGATTAGAGAGAAGTAAAAATCATGACTTTTAGATTATTTTAGCTAGGAATTGTATTAAGAAAACATCATTTTCAAGCGCTTGCTTAATAATGCCTACTAAAAGCCATTGTCCAGTAGTAATTAGAATAAACTGGGAATCCTGAAATTTAGTTTTGCAATTAACTAACCATGTGATTTTGAGAATATCCCTTCATCTCTCAGGATCTGTTTTCTCATCTGTGTAATTTCTGCATGAACTACAGAAATTTAGAATCTAAAGTTTATAAGAGATGTGAGAAAACTCCCGGCTCTTTAATATGCAGAATGTTAAATAGACCAAAAAATGTATTTCTTAGGAATTGTAGAAATTTAGAAGCACATAAATATTCAACAAAAGATGTGGCCAAATTCCTGACAAGCAAACTCCGGTGTGTTTTCTCATCAACCTAAATTAAACTGCAATTGTACCCCAAACAGCCTTATATGTCTGGGAGCTCCTGCCAATATGTAGTTGGATCTCTCTTCTGCAGCTGTCTGTGATGCTCCAAAGAGACAAGTGAATACTGTTGTCAAATTAAAAGTGTAGAAAATGGCATCATTAAAGAAGAATGAATAAATTACGATGGCCCTATAAGAGCATCTTTTACAAATGAATATACACAACAGCAAAAGTGTAAACTTGTGATTTTGCACAAGTACAACTACAAAAATTTTAAAAAGTGGACTTTTTTTTAAACACATGTCAATATCCATTTAATACTTTTTTTCCCCTGAGGAAGATTAGCCCTGAGCTAACATCTATGCCAATCTTCCGCTATTTTGTATGTGGATCACTGCCACAACATGGGCGACAAGTGGTGTAGGTCTGTGTCCAGGATCCAAACCCATGAACCCAGGCCACTGAAATGGAGTGCACTGAACTTAACCTCTATGCCATGGGACCGGCCTCCAAAAGTGGACATTTTAATTTAATAATACATAATTTTTCTTTTTAGTTCTATACTTTTAGCTTTGCCATGGTTAGGCAGTTTTTATTAAGGAACACTTTGAAAATTAAGTTTAATAAAAAGACTCCTGAATGTGAAGTCAGAAAACCTGGAATTTTAGTTCTTTCATTGAGAGGCTGTGTTATATGACCTTATTGAATCCCAATTTCTTTATGTGTATGTAAATTAAGACTAGATTATATCTAGGATCTTTCTAAAGCTCTATGACTCTCTGATCATGTAAGATTCTATTTAGTACTGGATATATATGCCAAAAATACTTTTTTATTTTTTTTACCTTACATGTGTTACAAAAAGGTGTATGTTATTATTTTCACTCATTGTAGATTAGTTGAGTTTCATTTGAAATTATTAATGGAAACAGCTTGGTAAACACAGACAAGTTAAATGTTTCTGGGAAATGGAATTAGAAATTGAAGCAGGTGAAAGATGTGAATGTTCCCTGCAGGTGTCAGACAGGAGCAGTGCAGATATTATTTACTTTAGTGCTGGAGTCACGGGAACAAATTAAGCATTTTTATGTTAGTCACAAGTGTATTTGAACTGTATACTCATCTCAGATATTTAAATAGAGATTTGGCAACACCAGCAATTGTTAATAGCAAGAATAGGAGAACTGGCAGTGACAATTTAGCAGGTAGGCACTAGTACAAAGAAGCACATAATTGGCACTTAGCATTCAAATGAACAGGCACATGAACTGTGCCTTTCAAAAAAGCTATTAGATTGTCTGTCACACCTTAGACTACTTCTGAAGGTTATGTTTAGAGAAATAACGAAGGAACAGGGTGGCAGGTGGTCAGAGCAGGTAGCAGAAGTAGTTTGCTTTTTACCTGGAAGATGCATAAATAGGCAGTAAAGTTGGAATCTGAGCCTGTGGTGCAGGTGCTAATTATTCCTTCAGCGGCACCAACAGAGGTCAGGGAAGGAAGCCTGATTTATAGCCTATCTCAGCTAGTACTGACCAGGCATAAGTAACTCCAGATATCAAGTGCAATGGGGGCACTGGACGGGCTCAACAATAAATAGCTGTGATAAATTTTTAGATGAAAATTGTTGCTCCTCTCTCCTATTACTTTTTGCTAAGTAAGGATTATTCTGAGTTATAGAATGTGGATTTCTGCTGACATTGACTTTAAAACTTATACTGAATTTCAGAAGAGCTTGACTAAATTCATTTGTCCTCTTCCCACCCACACTCCACCCAAGTGTCTCACAGTTAGCCTAGATCACTTAGTGGTAAGCATCTCTTATAATGAAATGAGTCTTCTAAGAAATGAAGTCATTATAATTTGCATCCTTCCTCTAAGAAGATAAACATTAAAAGCGAAACCTAAAATATGTTTTAGAATTTTCTTCCCTACTTGACTTGCTTGTTGAATTCGTACTTGTAGTTCAAGACTTGACTTCAGCACTGTGTGCTCTATGAAGTCAGAATGAGCCTTTTCTCCCCCAACCCTACACCTCAAAGTTAAACACATTCACATTATACTGAAATTTTTGTTTATTTGTTAGTCTTCTTCACTGGAACCTGAAATCCTGATGGCAAGGAATTTATTTCAATTGTAAGTGTTGAATGAATGCATTGATACAGGGATAACGGGATTGGTGGATGGATGATGTGTTTACCCTACTACCTTGACAACCAAAGATAGCAGGTCCAGGTTGGGGATTGAAAATGGTTGGCATAGCCATGAATGGTAAAATCAGTAGCTTTGGAAGCCAAGCAAAAGTTAGCACAGGGGTTCTCAACTCTTGGTATGCGTCAGGATCACATGAGAACCTTTTATAAAAAATACTGATATCTGAGTCTTACTCTTTAGTGCGGTGGGTCTCAAAAGTGTTCCTGGACCAGGAGCATCAGCATTACCTGAGAATTTGTTAGAAATGCAAACACTTGAGCCCCACCATAGACATACTAAATCAGGAACTCTGTGGATGAGTCCCAGAAACCTGCATTTTATGATGCCTTCTGGATGATTCTGATACATGATAAAGTTTAAGAACTGTTGTGAGATTCCCATTCAATTGATCTGGAATATAACCTAGGCATTCATATTTTCTCTAGAGCTCTTCAGATGATTGTAACATGCAGCCAGAGTTGTGAACCATGGGAATAGAAGGAGAGAGTACGAAGAATTGTATGGATATTGAGTCAAATTCACAAGGAATAAGAGTAGTATGGACAAAAATAAAATGAAGAGAAAAGAAGGTGTGTAAGATTGTACAATACTAACTCGCTAAGGTTTTGTTTGTTTATTATCCTGACAAGAGGAGCACATTATAGAGGAAATGTTTTTTGTAGCCTCCTACTAGGAATGATTTGATTATTCTATGAAATTTCATGTCAATTCTGGATGCTCTGTTATCCAGCTTTATGAAACAGCCAAACCATAGGACTATTTCCTCCAAGAATCATCATCTGTACATACATAGGTATAACTGTACATCAGATTCAACCTTATTTAATCCTCAAACAATCCTTTGAGGGGTAAGCATTATTAAACTGATTTTTTACAGATACATAAACTGAAACTCAATTTAATTGACTTGCCCAGAGTCATACAACAAGGGAGCGGCATAGCTGGGATTGACACTCAGGTCTCTTTCACTGTACCACCTTGCTTCTTGCAAGCAAGACACTTGGGATATTAAAATTGTTAAGTATGAATCATAAAAGAATACTCTTATCGCTGTAAAGCCCAGTGTGGGAATTTTGCTCTACATGGTTTATAATTAAGGTTACCTATTTCTTTACTTGTACCGAGGCATTAACAAGAAGAAGAAGGGAAGTAACATATTTTCAAGCCTCCTACTGGCTCAGCACTTAACATATACTAATGTATTTATCTTTTTAAAATCCTGTATTTGTATTATAACTATTGGCTGAAAGTGATAAGAATGGTAACTGAGTCCACATAGTTAGGCTGTGCTGGGGACAAAATCCAAACCCAGCTCTGTCTGATCATAAAGCAATTTGACCACATTCATTCTCATACATAGGCACTTTCCTCTCTCAAACATCAGGGAAGAGAAAAATTAGGAGGAATGATTCCTGAATTATTCTGAGACTGAAAGGAATGACAAAGGGTAGGATGATAAAATGTGGGTTTGGAGTAAAAATAGCATGAAACGGTGGAGAAATGTGAACGTCAATTTAGTGGCAAAAATCTAAACATCTTTTTAAATGGCAGGTTTTTCAAAAAGCAAAGGGAATCTAAGCAAATTTAATGCAAGTGAAAACAGAAGTGGAAAATTAAATATAGTGCTGTGGAGACTGAGAAGAGAGTAAATATTATGACTTAGAAAATCATGGGTGAATTAATGAAAGAAGTGGTCATGAAATAAAGTGAGGGTGCACCAGAGAGAGAGAGAGGAGATTGTGCATCTTAAGTAGAAGCAAAGGTGTGAAAATATATGCTATGTTCTAAGAAGCAAGTTCTAGGTGTCATTGGAAATGAATGTTTGGAGGATGTAGAGAGGATCAGCAATAAATATGGAAAGGAGGATAAGGTCCAAATATTTCAAGGTGTGGAACATCCTGTGGAATTTATTCTGTACTATTAAGTGCTTTTGTGCAAAGGAGTGACTTGAAGGCTGGAGTAGGGAGAGATGTAGACCTTTGGGCACTGTGGAAGGCTAGTGTATTGGTCTGAGGAAGAGGTAATGAAGGCTTACAATGGATACTGGGTACCACGGAGGGGAAATTGATTCACATTTTTTGAGAAACTAGAGTCAAGTTTTGTTGTTGTTGTTGTTTCTTTTTTTGTTTTGTTATGTTTTGTTTTTGTACCACATATGGGAGAATAAGAAGAAGACCAAAGACACAATCTTGAGAATTATGCTAAAGGTGGGTAATGGAAGGAAGCCATCTTCAAGGAAATAGAAGGAATTATGTGAGGGATGGGATGAACCAGAAGAGCAACCTCAGCTGGAAAAATGCCAAATCACTTTCCCAAATTTAATATCTTCATTTCAAACAATTATAGTTTTTACCATATCTTCATACCACCTACGCTTTTATTTACTTAATATGTTATTTACATTATCTTTATTTTTACATATTTTAAAATGAATTTTATATCATTACTATTATTAACCCTAAAAATAAAACAGCCAGTTATTTCACCAGCAAAATGAGTTTACTCAGGAATAGTCCAAGAATTGCAATTAAAGATGTGCATGCTATGGCAGACCATAAGCAAACCCAAATCCAAGAGGAATGTTATCTTACAGAGAAAAAGGAGGAAATTGGAGGGGTTGTTTTGAACAAAAGTCCATCGGAGAAAAGTAAAAGTTCAAGATGGTGATGGTTTCTCATTGCCTGAGTTGCTGGGGTACTTAATTTCTGTTTGGGATGCAATGTATGTTTCTTCCTGTAATTAATGATTCTTTCCTTTGTTGACTTTCTTTCTGTTGGGGTCTGTAGTTGACTATCTTTCCTGTAATTGACTTCTAGTGGTACTGGATGGGAGTTCCCCCTTCTGGCCTCCTGACTCCATTTTAAATGAGGTTTCCCTTTATTAATATTTACACTATGAATAAAATGCCCATATTTTTCTAATTCACATTAAAATAGATATGAAACTGGGTTGTCACAAGGATGGCAATGCCTAGGAAAAAGGTTCCAAAATTCCTGGGCAAAAGCTTCAATTTCAAATGTTTTGATGTCCCTGTATGTGGGAAAAGAACAGAGATGACAAAAGCAGTGCCCCAGGTGGAAGGACAAACTCCCTGGCCTTCTGGTCCCGTTGCTTTTGATATCATCTGATCAAAGTGAGGGTCCCACCAAGCCTGCAGAAAGTTCTCTTACTCTTAAAGTGGGGTTTCTATCCTTCCAATTGTTTATCTTCCAACTGCTTTGGGAACTCTGGCTTTCCATCTCTCTACCACCACTTGGACAAGTCAGCAGTTACAAGACCAGGGACACTGAAGGGTTTTCCCTTAAAAGTGAAATATCCACATTTACCGTTCCCCTAGGCTTTGCAGACAGGCTTCAGGGCTGTCTGATTCTCTTCCTGAAATAACTTAATATTGTCCTGTGTATCGTGAAGCCACACCTACACCAAAACAATGCCTAAAATTGATGAAATAACTCAGGAGAAAAGTAGTGCTAGGTTTTTAAAGGAGTCCTGCTAACCAGGGATAAAGCACTGCTTCAGTTAAAGCTGGTTGAGGGTTCGAAGCTTCATATTCTACAGGAACATTTAGACTAAGTTTACAGTCTTGGATGAAGTAACCTTAAAAAATCTGGTAGTTTTCTATTTATCTATCACTTTTAAAAACTAATATTTCTTCTAGTTATTTTAAACCAAATGCTTATTTTAAATTAAGAAGTTTAAATAAAATCTTCAGTTATTGGTATTGGTGTTGTTTTTATGATTATGAGTGTGACTATGATTGTTTTCATTTCCTAGTCACCCCTACTGGAAGACAGACAAACTTAGATAACAGTTTGCTCTTGATAACACAAGGCCTTACTACCTACCGGGTAGCACTGACTGGAATTGAATGCCTTGTACCTAAGACAGAAAACTCACTGTTTGAGTGGGGAGGGTTTTAGGAGATTGATGAACTTCCTCAAACAGTATGCAAATTATTAGGTACATTTGACACATTTCTTTCAGAAATTCGGGTATATAACTTTCATGAGTGTTGAAAATTGACCTGTGAGTAACATACACATGCACACATACGCATAATGAGAGTGAGAGAGAGAACGAGATAGGGAGAGAAACTGCTGTTTTTGGATTACTTCCTGCAAGTCAAACTCATCTGAATATGATGAATGGCAGAATTCATCAGACTCTACAGTCAGATTTTGAATTGATGAAGTTGTACAGTGCTTCGTCATACAGTAGGCTGCCTTCTATTTTATTTTACTTTCTGTAAGTTTTTAGAAGAGCATCTGTTTCCATTAGAGAACTAAATTCACAGCTTTGCCTTGTGAATATCCCAGGACAGCCCCGTGAAAATTGTATTTTAGTTGATGTTGTCATGCCCGTTCTGTTCTCTATAGTTAATGAAGTAAAATGGAACACTCATTTTTCTGTTTTGTTCACCCCTTTTCACAGTTTTCAAGGGTACTCTTAGAGTCCTAGGAAATGGTGTTAGAATACTGGCATTAGATCATTAGAACATGGTTCTCGGAGAATCTCAACAGGCCATGAATATTATCGAGTGTCCTTGAATCAGTCATCACATACAAATGAATTTGAGATTAGTGTGCCACTATTTCCCCAATTAGTGTAGATAATCAAGAATTGATTCCAACATTATGAGAACAGAAATCTAGTTTTTTGTTGGATAGCTGCAAATAGTTTTTAAGATTTCATTCCCTGGAGAATTCTGCTCATGCTTTTTCTATCTTCTTTATATATATATAATGATTTAGTTCATCACCTCCACAGCAATTTGACCTTTGCCACCTCCATCTGCCACTGTTATCGGCCCCATACTCAAGCAAGAAACAGAAGCAAAAGATACACCACAGAAAAGGCAGTGAACTGTGAATTTCTCCTAGCATTTCATGGAGATCTCTCTTGCTGTGAAACTGACCTTCTTTTTTTCCATTAAAAACTCTATTACAATGTTCCTTGAAGAACTTTCAAAGCATTTAATCGATAGTAGTTATGAGTTTGCTATAGTGTAAAGTAGGATAACTAATATTGCCTTGATTTTTATTACTTCTTCTGATATTTCCAAAACACCCAATATTTGACTTTTAGGAGTTTACTATATCCTAAATGTATCACTAAGATGCTATATTATTATTATTAATCTGGATCTTTGTAACAGCCATCAGATTGATTTATGTGCATCCAGTTCCTTCCTTTTCTACCATCTCATGGATGACTGCCAAAGTGAACATTGTAAAGCTACTTGGATTCTGGCTCTATTGCTCATGGCTCTTTAGATCCTTTGTACCATCAAAATAAAGTGAAAAATTAGAATAATTTGCAAAGCTCTTCAGGATTTGACTCTGCCATAACTTCTAACACCTTTTTCTCATTACTCTACTCATTATTTTCTATGCCTTATGTTCCAGCACAACCTTAGCTCTATACTGCTTCCCATAGACACCAGTGCACATCTGTCCATTCCATCTCAGTTGCTCATGACAAAATTGTAGCTTTCGCTTTTTCTTCTGATCACAAGTGACTTCTCATTCCTTTGAATTTTATACCTGTTAATTATTTGCATTTATTGTACCTCCTTAAATTAGATATGGATATGCTTGTCATTGCTGTCTTGTGAAATTCTGTATTCTTTGAGGATAGAGCTGTGTCCATTTTACTTCGTATCATCAATAGAACCTATAAGAATACTTTGAATATTCTAGGTACAGAAGCAATAGGTGCTCAAACATTGAGTGTAATGTGTTGCTCTGTTTCAATGGTGAATGGTGACAACATGATTAATTTGTTCATTAATTCAATGTTTATGAGGTGCCCACTAGGTCCTAGAAATTGTTTTCTGCCTGGGTAAAGGCTTCTGTTTTCATGTTGTTTGGAACCAGGCCCTGAGGCAGATTTTATCGAGAAACTCTGACCTCCTCACATAGCTCTCTGCTTCCTAGAACCTTCCCTATGGTTATTGCCGACTTTTTGTAGCCCTCCAGTTAGACCTCCCAATCTATAACTTAGAAAAATCGCTGTTGTAGAAAATGGATGTCTTCCACAAATGTTACTCTCTATCACACAGAGTAACACACATGTGTTATCACACATGCTACTGTCTATCTTCTCAGAGGGAACATTGTTGGCCACTGGTGTCAGTCTGGATGGTATTTGAATTCTCAATGTCTTCCTCCTGAACTGATGGCTCCATCTGCAGGAGACTGATATCCCTTTATCAGTTTCTCAGATTCCCATCCTATGCAATCATAACTTAATCTGCTTTTCCTTTTAGCACGGCATGCTATTTATTTATGTCATTCACTGCAATTTTCTGAAAATGTTATTGCAGGTAATATTTATACCTTTAGAATTAGACTTGAGCCAGAATTAGGAGTCACGGTCTCATGGAATAGGTAAAACTTGGTTTAACATAATCTTTGTTTCAATGCATGGTCAGGCAGGGTTTGTTTGTTTCAGAAGACAAATACTTCAGCAGACACTGCATTTGCTAATTCTTCACAGAGTGCCTGGTGTAAAGCATGTTCTTAATACATATTTCCTGAATCAATGAAATTTGGGTGTTTTTGTGCGTTAAAGAACAAGAATAAAGAATTCTTAAGACTGAATCTCTTGTGTGTGTGTGTGTGTGTCAGAGTGTGTATGTATTCTTTAGCTGTAAGACTGTACTGAACTCTGGCTCCTCTGTGGTTCTGGCTTCCACTTTCATTGGAATATCTGTGTCTTTTCCTGGCTCTATACATGCATTTAGCCTATCTGGGCTTTTCTTATCTATAAAATGAGGGGAGCGGATTTAAACAATCTCTGAATTCTCTTCTAGCTCTAAAATCTGAGATTGCATGGATTAAGTCTCCTTGTCTTATTCGATTTCTTTGTCTGTTATTATTCTTGGATGTATTTTGTGTTTCTTCTTACTACAGGACACTAAGGCACTCTCCAAATACATTCAGAGTAGAAAGCCTAGACACTGATTTAAAAAATATTCTGCTAAATATATGTAGTGATGCATGAATAAGGTAATATTTTTTAGGCCTTCTTATTTCAAAGTTCGCTTTGAAAGTAGATTATTAACATATCTTACCAGCTAGCTACTTAAATGAGGAAAGGTAGAAGCTGATGATAAAATGGTCTCATTAAAGTGGGATTTGGCTTTACTCTGAATGTCAAGTGTAGAGATTCAGGCTTAGAGTAAATCTGGGCCCTTTGGCAGTTGCAATATCTATGATTTTGCTCATCCCTCTGGACTTTTTTTCTTCTCTACTCTGTACTGTTATTTATTTCCTCACAGCTTTACATAGCCTAATTATGAACTCAAAGATATGAATCATGTCCATATTTTAATTAAAGCTTTCAATAAATTCAGGATGATTCTACAGAATAGCAATCGTTCAAAAGTGATATAAACTGTATCAATTAACTTGAACTTTTTAATCCTTAAAATTTTGTCTCTGAGCAATTTCATTTGAAGGAGTTCCATTTTCTGGTAAACAAAGTCTAGAAATCTTGTGAAATCTTGCTGTTTAATTTGGACCCCATTATTTTGGCTCTGTTTCTTAGAAACAGGCCTGGAGACTCAGTCCCACTACCTTTAGTTATATTATCATTTGCCTCTTGGCAAGGATTCATAGCAATGTTATTGAGTTACGAGATATAGAATCTTCTCCCTGAATTTCCTGGAATGTCTTTCCTGATCGTGGTAATCTCACACTCTCTCACATATATCTGGAGGCAAGCGAAAAGAGTTTCCCTTTACAAAGTTAGCTTGTATTTGAGTCCTTAATTACTCTCAGGTGGGCCATACCAAAGAGGTCAAGATTTTGCTAAGAACAACTCTACCAAAATATAAGCTCCTTGTGAGGTGAAAAAATTTTGTCAATTTAGTTCACTAGTAATTTCCAAGTCCCTGGAGCAGAGCTTTCCCATATCAGACACTTGAAATGTATGAGCTGGTGACCTGATATCTTTCTAGCAATTGCCTTAAATCTCCAATTCCGCTGGGCCCCCAGCATGTGCCTTAAAGATAATCATAGGTAATATCAAAAAGACAGATATCTGTCAACCCACTGTGAAGGAATCCTTACTCGGATCCACTACACTTACACTCTGCCAGTTACATATTTTGAGATACGTAGATGGTAGTTGAAATACTCTAATTTTTTGTATTTGGGGTTGCATTACAAATAAAAAACCAAGTAACACAAGCACTTAAATTAGCTTAAGAAATAGTGAATTTATAACAGTGATTCTAGGCTGTCTAATGGAAGTCAAGGACAAGATCTGAGCTAGGTTTCAGAAAAAAAGTGGAATTGAGTCCTGAACAATGCCAACTCTTTCCTCCTCTTGTTCTCTGTCTTCCCTGTATATCTTCCACCTTCTTTCTCTCTTTCCGTAGACCCCACTCCTTCCAAATTTTGGTTCTTGGATATTCATGGACAAGAACAGTTCCAGAATCTTTGTCTTATAGCTTCAGCCATTTGAGACTTCCTCCAATTGACCTAGGCTCAAACAGGAGCAACTCATTTAAATTCTCAAAGTATACTTTTCAAAAAGTTGAAAGCATAACTCTCATGGAAATACAGTATAAACATGTGTCAGAATGTATTAAACTTCTTAATGAGAAACCAGTAGAATAGGATGATTGCTTTTAAAAGTTTAAGAAAAATCAGTGTTTCTAAATTTCTAAATCACATACAAAACTAGTTGATGCTCTATTAAGCAACAAGAAATAAATAAAACTTTGGGGTAAAATCTTTAGCATGCTTGCACCTCTATTTGCATCTCAAAATTCATTTGCATTGCTATCTGGCATGAAGCATTTGCAGCACTATGATTTTATACAAGTCAATAGCTACTGTACAGAGTTGTTAAACCCTCAATCAATAGTAAATAATAAATAAAATAAAATAAAATGTATACACCCCTTGAAAATTACAGAACTCTTGGCTAGTCCTATTAGTCAATGCTCTAGTGTGACACTGAATGGACATGCAGCCATCTTTTACTTATTTCCAAGTTATAGATGTTTTTAAACAATACCATGAAGATTCTTTACTTATGTTGTGAAAATTAAATGAGAATATGCACAGAAAATGCTTAATAAAGTGCTTGGCACAAAATAAACTCACAATAAAAGGTACTTATTTTTACTATTATGTTTATTAACATCATGCTCAAAAGTCCCCAAACTTCTCTTTCTCCAGAAGGACTTGACCTACCTCAGTCAATATTAGATGGCATAGTAGATATTACTAATGCTTACCAATATCCATCGTTCTTCTGATTACAAAGATGACAAGTTTCCTCATACACTGAATTCAGGGGTGGCCAGCCCACACAACTAATTTTGAATAACACTTTTGTCAATTCAGGGACCAAATATTTGTTTTCTAGAGCTCAACTTTCTGGCTGTTTCTGTTTTTACCTGTCAGGGCAAAGCTATGCTGCAACGTCTTGAAATATTGAATGGAAACCTCCACCCCATCAGGCTTGAATAACCATGGATGAGCAGCCCCCTTATAGAATGAGAAAGAAACAGAAATCTTTGTGTTTTTTTTTGCACTCCAATCTTGGGTTGGTTTGTTACTGAAGCACAGCCAAACTATTCTGATCAATACAAAATTAAATCAAAACAAACAGTCCATTTTATCCCTCTGTCTTCTGTTCCTGCTACTCTTGCTTTGCCTCACTCTGCTGCAGACACACTGGCCTTGGGACCTTAGAGATCTCCCACCGCTCTTCTCTCTCCTGGAAACTCTCAGCTCCCAGCTTTCTCTGAGTCTAATTCTCTCACCTCCTTCAAATCTTTTATTCCCAAATCACCTTCTCAGTGAGATTTACTCTGATTTAAAATGGAAACCTCCCCCGACTCCACTTCTGTCTCTTTTGCCTTGATTTTTTTTTCCCATAGTATTGAATCCTTCACAGATATCATGTTATTTAATTTTATATAATTAAAAAAAAAATTTAATGTCTGTCTCTACCCTCTCCCACCAAAAGACACACTAGAATGTAAGCTTCATGAACAGAGATATTTTTTCTGTTTTATTCACTCTTATATCTCAAGTGTCTAGAAGACTTTCTGGCACATAAGAGGTGCTAGATATAGATGGATGTTTGTTGAAAAAACGAATGTCACAACAGGATAAAGAAACAACAAAACTTCAACTCCACTCTTAGAAGGTGGTCCCGGTGGACTCTGTATAAGGAAAAGTCTTCCGGTGGGAATAATCTGCTAAGGCAGGCAAGCTAGCAAATGGACATCTGTGAGATTCGCTGTTCCTATTTTGGAGTCTATTAAGTATTAAATTTTTGAGTCAGTGGTCAAGGCACAATGGATTTCTATCCCTAGATGGAAGTTTTTGCTATGGTTATTCTGGTTTTCTTCTACAATTGACTATCAGGTATTTTGAAAATGGTTAAATTTATTACTTAGATCAGAAATTGTCAAACTATAGCCTGTGGGCCAAATCTCATTGCCTGTTTTTGTACAATCTGTGAGCTAAGAATGGTTTTTACATTTTGATAGTTCAAAAATATATTAAAAATATTTCACAGCATGTGACTATTATGTAAACTCAGTTCAGTGTTTGTAAATAAAGTTTTATTGGAACACAACCATGCTCATTCATTTATGTGGAGTCTATGACTGCTTTTGTGCTATAATGACAGAGTTGAGTAATTTTAACAGAGACCCTATTGCCCACAAGCCTAAAATATTTACTAACTGGTTTTGATGAATAAAGTTTGCCAACTCCTGATTTAGACCATGTGTTTCAAGACAGAGAAGAGATAAATCTAGAAGGATTGAGACTGACTAGAGGCAGTAGGAATAACACAGAGAGAATGTAGATTAGGAGAATATTGGCCCTGTGATATTGTCTCTGGAGTCATGAAGTAAATGTGGCATTAGGTGGCTACCTTTTCTGGGAGAGATGAGTGGATTTGGTTTAGTTTTTGAGAAACTTGATCTATGGTAAGCTGAGACATTTTTAGAATTTTGTATATAAAAAATTGGACAGTTTGTGTGCTGAGAAAGTGGAATATATGACCACCAATGAGAATGTCAGACTAGACCAGCCAGCACCAGCTTTACCATCAGTTTTCTCCCCGGCTTCAGCAGGAAGCTGGATAAAGATTAAAATGTAAAATTCCAGGGATTAATGTGGGCTTGTTTCCCAATTTGTGGGACAGATAAATGAAAGTGAATGGTCAGTATAAAGAAAGGATTACAGGGAAAAAAAATGAATGAAGTAGTTACTCGGAAATAGAAAAGAGTGACACAAGGAAACATTTGAAAATGTTCAGGTTTGTGGTCCTAGTTGCCATGAAACCCACTTGCATTCCTGGATGTAGGCTTTGTAAAATTCTCTAGGATCTTTACTAATGATGCCCTTCTGTTGGGAAATAGAGGAAATGACCTAAGTAACTTTAGAAAACAGAATTTTGAGTGGATGTTATATAACTTAAGATAGTAATAACTATAAACAAGCACTGTACTCTAGTTGGTAAATTCATTTCTCACAGGGCTATATGTTAGGAATTCTGAAGTTACTTTTTTATACACTAGGGCTCAACAAATAGGTAAATATATTGTAGATAATGAGGGACAGATTTTTCACTGTCCAAGAAAGCAGTTACAAATAAAAGAGGAAATGCTAAAATGAACCCTGTGGTGCTGGATTCAGATAGGAGTTATCAATATAGACTATTTTTAGATAGGTAGATCAATCGATCAATAGATAGACTCATAGACAGACATATAGATACACTGATAGATTGATTGATAGGTAAACATAGCTGTGTGTACACATGAGTTAGTATAATGTGTGTGTGTAGATATTTTATACCAGTATCTCTATCTATCTATCTATCATCTATCTATCCCCTCACTCTATTCATTGACACAGGGGCCAGAAGCAGTGACATCCTAGTAGCAATGAGCATACCTATGGCCCAAAGTTTGGTTTCTAAATATCATTCTTCATGAAAAGGAATCAGAGCTCCTTGGAGAAATGGCTGATTCCAGAAATGAGGAAGGGAAAATACAAGATGACCCTGGAGTGTCTTATGGTGCCTAAACATGAAAAACTGCTAAAAAATATTTTTTAAAGGCTGGTGAATATTGAAAGGGCACACAAGCCATCCTGAAAGAGTTCCCAATGGCCAAAGGTAGAAGACCTTGAATAAGAAAATAAATAACAATAGTATTGAATTCTAACCCCCAAAATTAAATAAAAATTCATGAGTCCATATGATATAATAAATAACAAAATAAATTAATAAATATAGGAGAATAGATAAATATTCCTTACAGAAGAATTTTAAATATTAGTGGTGGAAGTTGTAAATGGAAAAATCACCAATCCAGCCCAGGATGCAGAAATTAGTGGACAAAAGTTTAAACAGAAACAGGATGTTTGTACAGTCTCAAGGTATCTCTTACAAAATATTTAGTAATTGAAAAGGGAAATAAAGCAACTTCACAAAATCCTAGCAAACACCACTTTCACTAAGTGGTTAAGGTTAACATCACCAGTAACAAAACATATGGATATCATGTGTCCCTGACATGATGCACTAAGAAAAGCATGTGATCTCTGAGATGTCTTTCCTAATACTGCATAACCTCAATCTAATCAAGAGAAAACATCACATAATCCCAAACTGAGGGACAGTCTACAGACTGATCAGTACTTGTCAAAAGTGTAAAGTTTTGAAAGTAGAGGAAAGCCTGAGGCATTCGCCTACATGTAGGAGACCAAGGAGACATGCCAACAGTAGCAACGTGGGAGTCTGAAATGGATCCTGGAACAGAAAAATGACCATAGTAGAAAAAAATGATGAAATTCACATAAATTCTGTATTTTAGTTAATGGCATTGTATCAATGTTAATTTCTTAGTTTTGATAAATAGTCTACAGCTATGTAAGTTGTTAGCATAAGGGGAAACTAGTTGAAATGTATATAGAAACTCTGTACACTATTTTTGCAACTCTTCTGTAAATTTAAAATTATCTAAACATAGAAAGTTTTAAAAAATGCTCCCTGTTACCCTCTTCTCTTTTGTCCAAAAGCACCGTAACTGCACCATGAAGATGACAGTTATTCTAGGTGAGCAAGCAGAGAATGGAACAACCAGACCAGTTAACACATAAGCTGCTTCCTAAGCTTCCTGACACTTTCTATTCCCTTCAGGAACAGATATAGCCAGCAGAAAAAAATGAGCAGAAGGAGAAAGTCAGAGCGGTTTATCTTCTTTTCATGCCCAGAAGGAGGAAGAAAGGTAGCTCTTGGAAACCAGAGGAGAGAACAGCTGAATATGACGTATTATTCCCACAGTTTCTCTATTTCTTTTTAAATAATAATAATTTTATTACCGAAGGAATACTCTTCAGACAATAAAATCTAGGCATTGTATTAGATATTCACACAAGAAGTTTAGCATGTTTATCATTTTACTCTTGTTCCTCATAGATGCTTAAATAGAATAAAAGCAAATGACAATCTGATTCCCTCATGTACGTGGAGATGATGGGAATAACATTGCCTGTAATATTAATTAATGAAAGTTAGGTTTCCAACGAGTAGCGACGATATGATTTTAAACCATCTTATTAGAACATAGGGGGAAAGGTTTTTGACATATGTGTCTACTTCAGACTACAAATTATCAATAGTTCCATTACTTCATTATTTTCATCTGAAATCAGACAGAATGGGAGTGGGTATGCAGGAGAAGAATAACGTATTTGCATTCTGACCTATGGCTATCATCAGCATGTAGTCTAAGCAAAAGTAAAATTCACTAAGTTGCAAAGTAATTAATGACAAATCTTCATCTAAATCACTGGCAATTTTTTGTCATCTGAAGTGAACGACTCTTCCTTCTAAGTCTCACAGCAAGGATAACAAATTCTGAAACTTACAGAAGCAAGCAGATAAAATAATTGAATGAATTAGGCTGTGGTGGGCACCAGCGCACACTGAAGATCTCTTGTCTCTGCATCATGGCAGCTACTAATAGGTAAGACTTAATCATTGCCTTGCAGGAAGGTAAGCACGGTCTTCTCAGATTTTTTTTTTCAAGTGAAGGCAAAACCCAAGATTTTTATATAAAATCTCTCCAGCCTGTGATTTCTTTTCCCCAGGACTTTTAGTGTTATTTGGCATATATAGTCTTTGCCCCTCTTCCAACAGCAGAATAGGCAGCAGGGGAACTGAGATGTTAAGAGAGTAAGATGAGTGTCCATTCCTAGTGGCAGACTATACACTTGTTGGAAATTGAAAAAAAAAAAATCTTTGTTCAAATAAGAATGGCTAATGAAGGCTTAAGAAAGGTTTTATTTGCTATAGGACACCTTAAGGACAATTTATACACTATAGTACATGTAAATTTCCAAGAGGAGTCTCTTGGTATTCTGATATTCAATTTTTTCCGCAAACTATAAAAAGGTATCTCATGCCTTTGGGAGTACTAAAATGCCATTATCTAAATACATCTGCATTTATATATATTACATATATTTATGAAGTTCAACTTTCTGGGTATCTGTACATTTGAACATGCATACACCCATGCATTTCCTTTACCTTCTCATGTTTCAGAATTGCCATCTAAGCACTTTCATAAAATGTGACCAGCAGATTGTTTCACCCTGGGCAGATGTGAATAGTAATCTTGAGTTGGGTTAAAGCAGATGTTTGCAGAGCCTTTGCTCACATTTCTGATTTTGGTACTCCAGTCTGTTCTTTATGCTATGATTATGTCTCAGCACTCTGTAATCATGCCTCATCAATTCATGCTGGTTCAATGGATCCTTAGTGTGTTTCTTTTGTGAACCTCACTCATCGTTGCCCTACTCCAGCTGGATTTGGGAGCCTGCTGAGATTCAATTCTCTGCACATATCCTTCTGAGAGCAATTGTCATTTCAGTGTATTTAGATAAGTTTATATACATATATATACTTTTGATTCTTTTGTTTGAAACAAAACTTTTATGCTATTGATAGTCAAATTTGACATGTGTTACAAGTCAATGTCTCACCGAGATGCAAGGAAAGTCTTTAACTGGTAGTGGGGATAACCTGACTTTAGTTTTCTAGTTGTTAATTATAATAACTTAAAAAGGTCAACCATACTTACTCTCAGTTTCTTTATCTGTGAAAAGAGGAAATCATACTAAATGGGTATTAAAGTCTCTCCTGTCTTTCAAAGGTTCTAATATTCAAAGGCAGTAGTCCTCAAATGAGAAAGCGTTAGAATCATCTGTGGGGCTTGTTAAAAGATTGCTGAGCCCCAACCCCAGAGATTTGATTTTATAGTTCAGGGGTGAGGATCATGACTTTGCTTTCTAACAAGTCCCAGGTAATGATGCTGGTTTTCCAGACCACATTTTTTTGTAGCACTACTCTGTGAAACATTGGGCATCAGCATTATGTTATGTTCAACTTTGCATTATATATTAGCTGAGTAACATTTTCTGGTTCTATATGACTGTAATAGTTTTACAAGATTGCTTGGGTTGGGCACATAAGGCATGACAGTACACTTGTAAGAGTTAAGGACTTTGAAGTCACTCATACTTGAGGTTGAATCTCATTTATCTCTGTAAACTCTTTGAACCTCAATTTCTTCATTTAGAAACTAAGAGGGCTAACACTTGCTTCATAAAGATGCTATAAAGTTAAATACATGTGAATATGTGCATTACATTTAGATTTCAATTCCTTCTTCACCACCTTCCTCCCAATCCCCTGTGTTTATTTTCCTGCAAAGACCATTTGTCCACAATTCAGGTAGCTAACACAATAAGAAAGTTCAGTTACTTCAATATTTAATAGATGCCTATTTGTCTAGGCATCTAGGGAGACTAGGTGATAAGAAAATATAATGAAAGTGAATAATACACAACACCTGTTCTCAGAAACTGAGAACAGTTCTACTAGATACCATAGAAGCACTAAGGAAGGATGCAAAACCCAACGTTGCAATTTGGGAGGGGGTGAGATGGCCGTGTCAAAGAATGCAACTTAGAGAAGGTTCTGCTTTCATTTACCTTTAAAGTGTTTGATTAGTCAGCTAAGGAAGGTCCTTCAGAAAGTGATAAGGGCAGAAGAAAAATACCAGAGGCATGAATTATTTGTCTTTGGAACTCAAGTAGGTATATATATATATATATATATATATATATATATATATATATATATATATATATATGTTATGTATAGCTTGTTAAATATGTGTATTATGATTTTCCATCAATATGTAACAAATAAAATAGATAACAATCATTTACTTGTTCCTGATTATACAATTAGGGCAGATTTTGGTAGGAATGGCTCATTTGCTCCACAAGGGTCACTCACATGACTGGCAGTTGGAGCTGGCCACTGGCTGGGATCTCAACTGGAGCTGTTAGCTAGGGGTTGTGGTTCTCCTCCTTGTAGACCTCTCTGTGTGGCTGTTTGGGGTTCCTCACAACAGGATTCCAAGAATTAGTGTTACAGACAAGGGTGAAAGCAGAAGCAGACCTCTTTAAGCCAGAATCTTCTTCTTTTTTTTTGGTGAGGAAGACCAGCCCTAAGATAACATCCGTTGCTAATCTTCCTCTTTTTTCTGAGAAAGACTGTCCCTGGGCTAACATCCATGCCCATCTTCCTCTACTTTATATGGGACACAGCCACAGCATGGCTGACAAGCAGTGCATCGGCGGGTGCCCAGGATCCAAACCCACGAACCCTAGGCTGCCAAGCACAAACTAAACCGCTGCACCACTGGGCCGGCCCCTAAGCCTGAATCTTAACAACCTCTGTAAAGTCTTTGAACTTCAACTTCTTCATCTATAGAATATAACTAGTAAGCTTACTTCATAGAGATGATGTGAGGATTAATATATGTAAACTAGTGGATTGCAGTTAGATGTTAGCTAAACAGCATCATTTCTGCCATATTCTATTGGTGAAATTCAGTCATGAGGGTACGTATGGTGATGGTGGCAGTGACTGGACTCCACCTCTCAGTGGGTAGAGTACAGAGATTTTTATGGCCATCTATTACTATCACAATGAGACAGAGAGTAACAGGGCTACAAAAAGTGATAGAGATCAGAATACGAAGAACTCTCTAACTACAATTTCTGCTAACTTTCATCCTGAAGCTGAAAAGAAGCCCTTTAAACAGTGGAGTGACATGTACATATTTGGTTTGTAATTAGATTATTATTATTATCATTTTTTTTTTTTTGCAGAGGAAGATTCCTCTTGAGCTAACATCTGTTGCCAATCTTCCTCTTTTTTGCATGAGGAAGATGTGCCCTGAGCTAACATCCGTGCCAGTCTTCCTCTATTTTGTATGTGGGTTGCCCCATACAGCATGGCTGGTGAGTAATGTAGGTCCAGGCCTGGGATCCGAACCCGCGAACCCAGGCCACTGAAGTAGAGCATGCTGAACTTAAGCACCAGGCCATGGGGACAGCCCCCAATTAGATTATTTTGAGCTTTGTGAACATAGGTATGAGAAGGGCACAGTGGACATAAAGGAGACCAGTTTTAAGCTGCTTCTATTTTTCAGATGCCAGAGTATAAGAACTAAACTGAGAGAGGGGTTGCAGCGTAGAAAGTGACAGAGATTTAGAAATTGGAGGTAGAGGTGGAAATTGAGGAGGTTTGTTTTTGAAGAACTCTAAGGAAGGCAGCCTGAACAGGCCTAGTGGTGAGGGAGGAGGGGGAAGATGATGTATTTAATTTTGGACATTTGAGTTTAAAGGTGAATGAGAGATTTCAGAGATAGTGATTCTATTTTGAGCTCACACGTTGAATTCCTGCTTCATAGGCAGATGGTCCAGAAAGAAAATATAACCACGAAAAATAGTCTATTATTTGTCACTAAAAGATTTTTTTGTTGTTTTTTAGAAAAGAAAAGTCCATAAATTATGGAGTTGAATTTCTAAAAGTGATAGAACAGTTAAAATACACCTAGGTACTAGGATTAAGAGAAAATATACTACTTGCTCTATGTGTTTAAATGTTAATTTCTAATTAGCAATTCATGAATTTACATTAATAATCTATTCCTAGGAAATGAATGTATATTCTTGCAGAGTTCTATTTTAAAGGTTTTGTGGAGTTTGGTACCAATGGCTGAGTTTACTTGCCCTTAACTGGTTTCTACATCTTAGATAAAAGAGATATCAAGATTCTCCCCTCTGCCCTGTCCTTGACAGCATCCACAAATAGTTTTCTGCTTCTTCAACAGTTGAAACAAAAGAATTGCTGTTGATCCTCTTTTCTTCTCAGTCCTTCATCAGCCACTCCCCTTTAGAGTATTGATTTTTTTAAGGAAAAACACATAAATCTGTCACATGTCAAAATGAGTTGATCCCCGCTGTCTTTTAAATCTCTCTTAACCAAGAACAAAATGTTTACAGTATAGAATCCCTCTCTTCCACATCCCATTTTATACTGCAAGTATTCCAGCCAAAATCCAGTCATTTTACCTTAAAATAATTTATATGTTCTATCAGTACGTTACATGCACATACTAATAACTTAAATTGTATCAATAAGAACTTCCGAAAAATCTAAGACCCTTCTGTGCTGCCTTCACTTGGCTCCATGCCACCATTCTTACCTAATCCCATTCACTTGAAGTCAACTCTTTGGCCTATTTTGAATATGATTGTTGTAATTTATATGTACAAAGTGCTATTTTTGTTGTATTAATTTTAATTTTTTCAAGCTTTATTGAGATAAAATTGACATATAAGGTTGTGTACCTTTAAGGTATACAACATGATGATTTGATACATGTATATATTGTGAAATAATTGCCATGATGAGGTTAGTTAACATATTGTGTGTGTGTGAGAACTTTTAATATCTTCTCTCTTAACAACTTTCAAATATAAAATACAGTACTGTTAACTATAGCCACTATTTTGTACATTGCATCCCCAGAACTTATTCATCTTATAAGTGGAAATTTGTAACCTTTGACCACCTTCACCCACTTTCCCCACCTTCCACCCTTGTCCACAATCAACTTTCTCTCCATTTCTATGAATTTAGGTTTTTTAGATTCCACATGTAAGTGAGATCATACAGTGTTTGTCTTTCTTGGTCTGATGTATTTCACTTTGCATAATGCCCTCAAATTTCATCCATGTTGTCACAAATGGCAGGATTTCCCTATTTTTTTATGGCTGAATAATATTCCATTGTGTGTGTATGTGTGTGTGTGCGCGTATAAGCTTTTTCGTTTGATATAGTCCTACTTGTTTATTTTTGCTTTTGTTGCTTGTGCTTTCGGTGTCATATCCAAAAAATCACTGCCAAGAACAACGTCAAGGAGAATTGTCCCTTTCTTTTCTTCTAGGAGTTTTATGGTTTCAGGTCTTACTTTCAAGTCTTTAATCCATTTGATGTTAATTTTTGTGAGTTTTATAGGATAGGGGTGTAGTTTCATTCTTTTGCATGTGAACGTCCAGTTTTCTCAGCACCATTTACTAAAGAGACTATCTTTACCCATTGAGAATTCTTGGCTTCTTGTGAAATATTAGTTGACCATATATGTGTGGGTTTATTTCTGGGCTCTCATTCTGTTCCATTGGTCTATATGTCTTATTTTTCATGCCACTACCATATTATTTTGATTACTATAGCATTGTAATATAGTTTGAAATCAGGAAGTGTGATGCCTTCAGCTTTGTTCTTCTTTCTCAAGGTTGCTTTGGCTATTTGGGGTCTTTTGTAATTCCACATGAATTTTAGATTTTTTTAAATTTCTGTAAAAAAACACAATATTGGGATTTTGATAGGAATTGCATTGAATCTGTTGATCACAATGGGTGGTATGGATATTTTAACAATATATTAATTCTTCTGAATCATGAACCCTGAATATCTTTTTATTTAGTTGTGACTTCTTCAATTTCTTTCATCAATGTCTTATAGTTTTCAGTGTACATATTTTTTACCTCCTTCCTTAAATTTATTCGTATTTATTGTTTTAAATGCTATTGTGAATGGGATAGTTTTTTAAATTTCTTTTTCAGATAGTCATTGTTAGTATACAGAAACACAACTGACTTCTGCATGTTGATTTTGTATCCTTACTGAATTTGGTTGTTAGTTCTAACCATTTTTTGTGTGTGAATGTGTGGAGTCTTTAGCGTTTTCTGTATATAAGAGCATGTCATTTGCAAACACAGACAATTTTACTTCTTCTTTCTTGATTTTGATGACTTTTATTTCTTTTTCTTCCTTGATTGCTCTGGCTAGAACTCCAGTACTATCTTGAATAGGAATGGTGAGAGTGGCAACCTTGTCCTATTCCTGACATTAGAGGAAAAGCCATCAAACTCTCCCTGTTGAATATGATGTTAGCAGTGGGCTTGTCATATATGGTCTGTATTATGTTGAAGCACATTACTCTATACCCAATTTTTTGAGAGTTTTTATCACAAATGGATATTGAATTTTGTCAGTTGCCTTTTCTGCATCTTTTGAGATGGTCATATGAATTTTATTTTTCATTCTATTAATGTGATGTATCATATTCATTGATTTGCATATATTGAACCATCTTTGTAACCCAGGGATGAATCACACTTGATCATGATTAATGATCCTTTTAATGTGCTGTTGAGTTCAGTTTGCTACTATTTTGTTGAGAACTTTCTAATCAATATTCATCAGGGATATTGGCCTATAGTTTTCTTTTCTTGTAGTGTCTTTATCTGGCTTTGATATTGTAAAAATATCACATTATATCATTTTATGGCCTCATAAAATGAGTTTCAAAATGTTCCCTCCTCTACAACTTTTTGGAAGAGTTTGAGGACTGGTGTTAATCCTTCTTTAAATGTTTGGTAGAATTCACCAGTAACACCATCATTCCTGGGCTTTTCTTTGTTGGGAGATTTTTGATTACTGATTCAATCTCCTTACTCATTATTTATCTGTTCATATTTTCTATTTCTTCATTATTTAGTCTTGGTAGGTTTTATGTCTTTAGGAATTTTTCCATTTCTTCTAGGTTGTCCCATTTGCTGGGGTATAATTGTTCATAGTAGTCTCTTATGATCCTTTGTATTTTTTTGGTATCTGTTGTAAGGTTTTATTTTATAAATTATTTTATTTATTATTTACTCTCTCCTTTTTCTTTGGTTAGTCCAGGTAAAAGTTTGTCAATTTTGTTTATCTTTTCAAATAACCAACTCAGTTTTTGTAATCTTTTCTATTGCTTTCCTATTCTATATTGTATTTATTTCTGCTCAATCTTTAGTATGTGTTTGTTCTTTTTTTAGTCCTTGAGGTGTAATGTTAGCTTGTTTATTTTAGATCTTTCATTTTTCTAGATATATGTGTTTATAGCTATTAACCTTGCTTTATAAATGTTCAGGTGCTCTGATGTTGAATGAATAAACACTTACAATTGGTATATATTGACCCCTTTCTCATTATATAATTACCTGCTTTGTCTCCTGTGTCCATTTTTATTTTAAAGTCCATTTTATCTGATATAAATATAGCTCCCCCTACATTCTTTTGGTTACCATTTTCTTGGAATATCTTTTTTCATTCCTTCACTTTCAGTTTATGTGTATCCTTAAAGCTAAAGTGAGTCTTTTGTAGGCACACATCATTGGATCTTTTATCCAATCAGCCATTCTATGTCTTTTGATTAAAGATTTAGTCCATTTATGCTTAAAGTAATCATTGATAGATAAAGACTTACTATTGCCATTTTCTTAACTGTTTTCTGACTATTTTATAGATCCTTGCTTCCTCTCTTACTGTCTCCCTTTGTGATTTAATGATTTTGTGGCTGTATGCTTTGATTCCTTTCTCATAGTCTTTTGTGTACCTGCTACAGGTTTTTCCTTTGTGGTTACCATGAGGCTTACATAAAATATCTTTGAATTATAACATTATATTTTGAACTGATAAAACTTCAACAGCATACAGAAACTTTGTACTTTTACTTCTCCCCCCCACCTCACAATTTAAGTTATTGATGTTACATCTTTTTTCACTATGTATCCAACAACAAATTGTCTTAGTTTAGTTATTTTAATTTTTTTAAAACTTTTAAACTAAATTTGTAAGAGATTTATGCACCACCTTTATGATATTAGAGACTCTAACTTTGACTATGTATTTACCTTTACTGGTGAGTTTTAAATATTCATACGTTTTTACAATGTTAATTAACATCCTTTCATTTTAGCTTGTAGAATATACTTTAGCATCTCCTGTAAGGTAGGTCTAATGGTGATGAACAGACATCTCCCTAGATCTGATAAAAAAAAATTAAAATGTTCTCAACCAATTAGACAGTACAAATAACCCAAAACACTCCTGTTAATGCAGCTTAACAACAAAGTGAGGCACTGAAGGTGCCTGGACCCTCAGTTTTTGTTTATTGGAAAAGTATTTATCTCTCCATCATACCTGAAAGACAGCTTTGCCAAGTTTAGTATTCTTTATGGACAGTTTTTTTTTTTTAAATATATAATCCCACTCTTTTCTGGCCTGAAAAGCTTTTGCTGAGAAATTGACTGACAGTTTTATTGAGGAGGTTCCCTTTATATGATGAGTCACTTTTCCTAATTTCCTTTTCAGATTGTTCATTGTTGGTGTATAGAAACTTAGCTGATTTTTTGTGTGTTGATTTTGTATCCTATTACTTTGCTGAATTTGGTTATTAGTTCTAATAATTTTTGTGTGGGTGGAATCTTGAGAGTTTTCTACATATGATATCATGTCATCTGCAAATAAAGGTAATTTGACCTC
The DNA here is from genome assembly GCA_031878705.1 of Tapirus indicus. NCBI lineage: Eukaryota > Metazoa > Chordata > Mammalia > Perissodactyla > Tapiridae > Tapirus > Tapirus indicus. The sequence continues at coordinate 25,926,814 of CM062933.1, forward strand.
TTCTTTGCCTATCAGGATGACTTTTATTTCTTTTTTTGACTAATTCCTCTGGTTAGAACTTCTGATACTACATAGAATAGAAGTGGAGAGAGCAAGCATCCTTGCCTTGTTCCTGATCTTAGAGGCAAAGTTTTCATTCTTTCATTATTTATTATGATGTTATCTGTGGTCATTTCATAGTTGGATTTTATTATGATGAGGTAGTTTCCTAGTTTGTTGAGTGTTGTCATGAAAAGGTGTTGAATCTTGTCAAATGATTTTTCTGTGTCAATTGAGATGATCATGTGGTTTTTCTTCTTTATTCTGTTAGCATGGTGTATTACATTGACTGATTTTCATTTTCATTTCATATATTGAACCATACTTGTATTCCAGGAATAAATTCCACTTCAACGTGGAGTATGACAAGTAAAAGTATCTTTTTAATGTGCTGTTGATCAGTTTGCTTGAATTTTGTTGAGTTTTTTACATAAATATTCATTAGTGATATTGGTCTGTGGTTTTCTTTTCTTGTAGGGTCTTTTTCTGGCTTTAGTATCTGAGTAATGATGGCCTCATAGAAAGAGGAATTGTTCTCTTTTCTTCAATTCTTTGGAAAAGTTTTGGAAGATGGGTATTAATTCTTCTTTAAAAGGTTGATAAAATTTTTCAGTGAGGCCAGTGGTCCTGGGTTTTCATTTGTCAGAAGCTTTGATTAGTCATTCAATCTACTTACTAGTTATTGGTTTATTCAGATTTTCTGTTTCTTCATGATTCACTCTTGGTAGGTTGTGTGTTTTTCAGAACTTATGCATTTTTCCTAGGATATCCAATTTGTTGGTGTACTATTGTTCATAATATTCTCTCATAATTATTTTTCCCTTGTGGCATCAGCTGTAACATCTCGTCTTTCATTTCTGTATATAGCATGTACCCATTAAGATAGACTTATAGTTTTTAAAAATATTTTCATCATTTAAATTTTTGGCATCAAAATTGCAATAGTATAGTTTACTATATTTGTCTATATATTACTTTTACTGTAGAACTTTATATTTTCATTTGGCTTTATGTTGTTGTCCATCATCCTTTAGTTTCAATTTGAAGGGCTACCTTTCGCCTCTCATGTAGAGCAGGTCCTGTGGTAATGAACTGTCCAAGCTTTTGTTTATCTGGGAAAGTCTTAATTTATTGTTCATTTTTGAAGAAAAATTTTTCTGAATATAGTATTCTTGGTTGACAGCTTTATTCTTTCAGCACCTGGATGTATTATCCTATTCCCCTCTGGTCTGCAAAGTTTATTCTGAGACATCTGCTGATAATCTCATGGAGGTTTTCTCTTCTGTGACAAGTCACTTTTCTCTTGCTGCTTTCAAGACACTTTGTGAGTTTTGATAGTTTTATTATAACGTGTATCAATGTGGTTCTATTTGGATTTATCCCAGTTTGAGTCTTTTGAACTTCTTGAAATTGTATGTCCATTTATTTCCTCAGATTTGGGAAGTTTCCAGCCATTTTTTAAATATGTTCTCTGCCCCTTTCTGTCTCTTCTTCTTGGATTTCCATAATGTATATATCGGTCCAGTAGATAGTACCCTATAAATCTCTCAGATTTTTGTCACATTTCTTCATTCTTTTTTCTTTTGCTCTTCTGACTTGATGACTTAAAGTGACCTGCCTTCAAGTTAGCTCATTCTTTATTCTGCTTGCTCAAGTCTACTATTGAATCCCTCCAGTAAATTTTTTAATTCAATATGTTTTTTCCAGTTCCAGAATTTCTATTTGATTCTTTTTATATTTTATTTTTGTTGGTATTCTCATTTTATTCCTGCATTGTTTTTCTGATTTCACTTATTTGTCTATCTGTATTCTCTTTGAGCTTGTTGAGCATTTTTATGACAGTTGTTTTTAAGTTATTTTTCAGGTAGCTCATAGATCTGCATTTCTTTAGGGTTGGTTTCCAGAGTTTTATTTTGTTCCTTTGATTGGGCCATATTTTCCTGTTTCTTTGTATGGTTTGTAATCTTTTGCTGGGATGTGGGCATTTGAAAAAACAACCTCCTCTGCAGTCTTTGCATACCCGCTTTGCAAAGATTCTTTAGAACCTAGTGGTTAGAACCTGGAGGTTCTAGAACTTCTCAAACCTTTTCTGATTTCTTGCTCCCTTGGAATATGCCTGTGGAACTGCAGCTTTAACATGCACTGATGCTTGCCTGATTTTAGTGACTTTTAAACTCTGCCACTGTTCTCTCAGTGCTCTGAGTGAAGCAAGTTAAAAACCATTTCCTCAGCCAACAAGCTAGAATGTTGGACACATGGTCCACTCTTGTGTTTCCATTCCATGGGAGGATGATCATTGTTTCCTCTGCTTGTGTGCATTATACTGTATGGGGGGGCACAGATGTGTATCCAAAATGCCATGAATTTTCCCACCTCTTTTGCTAGAATTCCCTTTTTGGTTTTACATTGATTGAGGTGCTGTAGCTTCTCGACTAGTCCCTAGAGTTTTAGTCCACATATTGTCGTTAACTCACTGTCTCTGTAGGGGAAGGAAGGCCTGTAGTTTCCTACTCTGTCATCTTTCTGACATTTCTCTTCTATCATCATCTTCCTTCTTCTTGGTTTCTTTTCTAGTCTTGAAGTAAATCCTGAATTTACTTTCCAAGAATGTTTATGGGGGGAGTATGGAGTATATATGTGGAAGAGTGATGGGATTGTCTATTCAGTTATAGATTTTCAAGTAATATTCAGATTTCAGTTCCCTCCTTACTACTACCTGTCTTTTTGAAGTCCCAGGCATCCCAGACATCCTTTACCTTTCTGGGTGATAGAGACTCAAATTTCCTGAAGCCAGTAACTATTTCTCCATTCACTCTCCATTTTCTAAAATTTTAATAAAATTATCTGTTCAATGATGCTCACATCCTGTTCACATTTTGGTGATTTTCTTATACATTTTGTTTTATTAATCTTGTTTTAATGGGGTCTTGGGAAGGAGATGAGATGAGCATATTGCTCACTGAATCTACCAACTTGAACTAGTTCTCAGTTTTTCTTCAGGGACTTTGTTAATATAATTGGGCAATTCATCAAATATTTGCTAAAAAGATTAGCTTGATTTATGTTTGAAAATATGAGATCAAATATGATTTCAAATATGAGAATATGAGTTGAAAGATTATGTTAGATAACATGAGTTCAAAACTATTCAAGAACTTTGTAGTCTAATACAAAAAACAGATACATAAACAGGTACTTGTCATTCACTATAGTACTAATACTAACTGTAATTTTGAGCACCTAAAATAAGCATCAAAAAGTACATTATATTTGTAATCTCTGAAGCCTCAGAATGATGCTAGCTAGCCATCTATCTTCCAGAACACATACAGGAAGACCTATGCATATTTTGTAATTAATTTCAAGAGATTCATTGAACCCTTGAAGCCAATCTATGGGCCCAAATTGGGTCAATGGATCCCAGATTAAAAGTCCCTATTATAAATATTTTCCATTCATTTGTTTACAAGAAAATACTTGTTGAGCATCTACTATGAGCCAGGCATTATATGGGGGAGATCCAGCAGTCAATGAAACAGACAAAAGTCTCTGTTTTCTTGAAGTTTATAGTCTAGAGCAGAGTATATAGTGTGGTATATCAGATAATGATGGCTATGGAGGAAAATAAATCAGGAAAGGAGTTTGATGTATGAGTGGGGAACTCAATTTTAAGTAAATAGCTAGAGAAGACAAAACTGAGAAAATGACATGAGCAAAGACTTGAATGAGACAGGAAGCTAGACTCGTGGCAACTAGAGCAGAATCTACCAGGTGATGGAGCCTCAGTGGCATAACCTCGAGAAAGGAGCGTGCCTGGCATGTTTGAGAAACAGCAAGAAGGCCAGTATGGCTGGTGTGGAATGAGAGAGGGAGATAATGAGGTATGAGATGTCAGAAAGGTAAAGAGGACACATGGGTTTATCCAGTAGAGCCTTGTACTTCAGCATTATGAGATGGAAAGGATTTGGACAAATGGGACAAAAGTACTGACATAATCTGACTTCCCTGAAGAAGTAACGTTTAAACAAATATATTCCTGGTAAGCATTAGCTAGGCAAAGGAGGGAGGAAGAGCATCCTGGGTAGAAGAAAGAGCATGTATGAAAACACTGACTCTTTCCCTTTAAGGGAATGATGATCACTGGTGATTTCTGTTCAGTGAGGTCAGCTATGAGATAAGATGTAACGATCTTTAAGTGTGTTTTTCCTGTTGATTATGAGGGTTAGCAAGGCAGCATTAATTTCCTAGTGAAGGTATTAAGACAATCTCCTAATTAAATGATGAATGCTTTTAAAGAGAACCAGCTGAGGTTCTGAAAAACCTAGGCCTTATTACTTGGATCAACATAACACAGATTTTTTTCCAGTGAAGTTGCCGCAAGCACAAAAATATGACTAATTCCAAGTTTCTAACAGCCAAAGCAGCATGAGGATTTCTAATGACCAAGCTGGAAACAGCTTATAGAATGTCCACATATGAACCCATGCCCAGGCTGATTTTTTTTGTTTTCTTTTTAATATTTAGAAGTTTTAGTTTTAAGTCTTAGGGTCTTCAAACTGAAAAAAAACCCTTAATAATGGAATAGTGGGTTTTTTTTTTCCTTTTCAAATACAGCACCTCACATCTCACATGTTATTTTTGAATGGACAAACAAAAAAATTTTAGTAGTCTACTTTTAAAAATAATACTCCAGGGGAACTTTTAGTATAATTACATGCTAATATTTTAATGCCAATAGAAACATTTTTTGTTTCCCATGTATTAATACTCTACATCGTAGAAAGGTCTTTTCCTGTAGTCTATGGCAGAGCATCATCGTTATTCCATGAAAGCTTTCTTAAAGTCAGTATAAAATCACACAGTGATGAAACAAATCCAAAATGTGTGCCAAACAGATTAAATTCTATTAAGGATGGAAAATACTATAAGAACATGTTGAATATTGACTGGTACTTCACTCCTTGATTTTGATTTTTGTTGAAAACTCTATGACATTGATGTACATAAATATTTTCTTCTCTACTTATAAGAGAGCAAGAATATTTCAGAAAATTCCCAAATATGTTATTTGTAGTGAGGCAGGAAGTATCCATTTTTTTTTCTTTTTTTTTTTGGTGAGGAAGACCAGCCCTGAGCTAACATCCGTTGCCAATCCTCCCCTTTTTGCTGAGGAAGACTGGCCCTGGGCTAACACCCGTGCCCATCTTCCTCTACTTTATATGGGATGCCGCTACGGCATGGCTGACAGGCAGTGCGTTGGTGGGCGGCCGGGATCCGACCCTGCGAACCCCGGGCTGCCAAGCGCAGACTAAACCACTGTGCCACCGGGTGGCCCCCTCCATTTTCTTTTTTTAATCAAAAAACGTTGTTAAACTCCTTGTAGATGTATTTTTAATCATATTTTATTTAGATATATTTGAAGTCACAATGAAATATATTTGAAGCAATGCTCATAGATGAAATAATGATAAGCTTAAACTTAAGGAGAATTAGTGCTACTTGGTAATTATTTTAGTAATCACTAAATTTATATTTTCATGTATACATATCCATATATACACATGAAATATATATACATATTTTTCATATAGATATAGAGAGATGTATGTGTATGTCTATATGCCCACACATACATTATATATATCATTTCTAGAAGATCGTATCAGCAGCTATTAAATATGGTTACCTCTGGGAGGAGGGTAGACTCCATGGGAAAACAGAATTTTCATTATATGCATTTCTTAGTATTTGAAATTTTTTGTCTTTTACATAGTATGCTATATATTTTATATATTATTTTGAAATAATAAGTGAATTATCATTAATTAATACAATGTTTTTAAAAAAGCCAAACACTGCTGTGTATTGTAGGAGGTAAAGGGACCTTATCTGAATTTCCCAGGTGATTCTTTATAACAACCCCACATCTTCACAAACAAGAAGATTGACAGTGAGAGCCAATAATGAGAATTTCATGTTTGCCTCTCCTTTCCTTCATACTTTTTGGAGATAATGAAACTTGGCTAGGAAATGTTTTCTTTTTTCCCTTGTTCAGAGGTAGGGTGCTGTATTGAAGGAGCTAGATATAACCACATTTCTTTCTGAAATCTACTTCTTTACTAGCTGTGTGTCCCTTGGTAAATTAATTACCCTCTTTCAGCATCAATTTCTTTACATAAAAAGTATGGATAATAACACTGTATTGATTGTTGCTATGAATAAACAAACAAATGCAAACAAAGAACCTGGAATATAGTAGTATTTAACGAATGTATTTTATCCTGTATTAAATATAATATAGGTATGATATCCCTTATGTCATTAGGACTTTCTTGTAATAAATGTACTATGTCTTTTATGTCTTTAGTACATCCTGGCCTCTGGGTCTTCTAGATCTACATCTTTCTTTCTGATTTTTCTGCAGCAAAAGGATACAGTGGAATTGTTACTTTTTTGTGTGTGTGTGAGGAAGACCAGCCCTAAGCTAACATCCGTTGCTAATCCTCCTTTTTTTTTTTGCTGAGGAAGACTGGCCCTGGGCTAACATCCGTGCCTATCTTCCTCTACTTTATATGGGACGCCGCCACAACATGGCTGACAAGCTGTGCATCTGCTGGCACCTGGGATCAGAACCCACTATCCTGGGCCGCCAAAGCGTGAAATAAACCGCTGCGCCATGGGCGGCCCCTAGAATTGTTATTTTTTGAGTCTTGCTTCAGGCACGTACACAAAGTTGTGTGAACTTTCTTCCCACAGTTCTAAGGGAAAGAAACACTAGAAAGCAGGCTATGGCCACAGGATGTCATGAACCTGGCTTGTTTCCTTTCTCCTCCCCACTCTGCAATCACAGCAGTGATGAGAGTTCGATTCAATTATGATGAGACCTCAGCATGATTCTTATATTTATTTTAGCACCTTTTTCTAGAAGCTCTGATGGTTCTTCATTCTGTTGATGTGTTTATTGCTTGTTGTATTACACGTTGTATATTTTTATGTTTATTCTGTGTCCTAGAGATTTTAGGAGTCACATCCCAAGTTGTATCACTTTTTTTATTGTACTAAATATACCTATGTTTTTACTGCTATCTGTATAGGTAAAACTGAGAATACGTGTAATGATTCTCATACCAAATGTTGTACACTTGGCCTGCACACTGTTTTAATAAAATTGAACTATTTTCTAATAATCAAAAACAGGCAGATTTCATATGAAAAATGAAAGAGCCACATCCACCCAGGGAAACAATGAGCCAAAGCTCAGTGGCAGCTGGCCTTCTTGAGAAAGCACGTGCTGTTTCATTCGCCATCACTCCCGCCGGGTCCTTTCACTCATTTATGGGACTTCCTGGTGGGGCTGGGCATTTGAGTTTGTACTGTCAATGTGGAGAGATTCATTTAGTCATTACAGTATGGAGAACATTCTGTTTGATTAGATTTGTTAATTTGCTTACTGCTTACTGAGAACTGTATTCAAGATACCGGGTTCCCATAGGGTAGAAATGAGTCAACCTATAAGTCTAGGTGTGTTCTCAGAAAACATACAGCTTTCAAATCCCCATAACACTTAAGATATTCCATACATATCTCATATCAATTTAGCGTGTGGAGATTCCCAAAGCTAGAGTAAACATATCATCTTCCAGCAACCACATTGTTTAGCTGCTGCTGTGACAGCATCATTCTTATGATCTGTCTGTTATAGGCAATCATTCTTGACCACTTTCCTGAGGAAAGAGCTAAAAAGTTTGCTTTGAACTGGTGCAGCTAGGAAACATTGAAAAGAGTATGGTAAGAAAAGATTACCCAATCAATAGAGGAAATGAAATATTATTGTCTTTATCAGATATATTTCTGCACTTGCAAGACTGTCTATACTATTTAGATTAATAGTAATCTCTTTGAATCTACAAGAATTGTTTTTGTATTAAACAATAACATTCTCATTTTTCCCTAATATTGACCTCAACTTTATGTTTGCAAACTAGGATTTTTATTGTCATACAGTTTTTGTTTTATATCTAACTTTGAAAGTTTACTGAGGGGGAGACTTTGGATTTTTGTTTTATAAAATTATCAGCTACATTTTAGGTTTGACACTAGTGATCCACAAAAGAAAAGAATATTTGTTACCAAAGCTTTATAATAGGCTTCTTGATAGGCAACCAATCAGTTATTATTACTTTATAAACTATGTAATCTGAATATGTGCTAATAAATGTAATCCATACTTTACAAACTTAATTGAAATGTCATGTGTGCGCGCGCACACACACACAATTCGTTTTATGTTGTTAGATTAAAAAAAAAAGAAATCCTGATTGGAATTGCATTATATTTGTAGCTTAATTTGAAGAGAGTTGATATCTATAGGATATTTAATTTTCCCAAGCAGGACCATGAAACTTCTATTTTTTTTTTTTTTTGAGGAAGATTGGCCCTGAGCTAATATCTGTTGTCAATCTTCCTCTTTTTTTTTTTTTTTTTTCTCCCCAAAGCCCCAGTACATAGTTGTAGGTCCTTCTAGTTCTTCTCTGTGGGATGCCGCCTCAGCATGGCTTGATGAGCAGTGAGTAGGTCCACGCGCAGGATCCAAGTCAGTAAACCCTAGACCCCGAAGAGGAATGTGTGAACTTAACTGCTATGCCACCAGGCCGGCCCCAGAACTGTGAAACTTCTGATGTTTTTTAAGAATTATTTTATTAACCCAGCAAATTTTTGTTGTTTTCATTTTTTAGGTTCTAATATTTCTTTTTAAATGTGTTCATAGGTATTGTAATACTATTGTATATGATCCAAATTTTCCTATGAGTGTTTTAAAATTATTTATAGTTTTTACATTGAGAGCTATAGCTATTAGCTGTTTTAAATCTATTTTAAAACTATCCATATTACTCAACCTTATGTTGGTTCCTTAGTTTTACAGCTGTTATTCTTGAGTTTTTTTAAGAGACACTGTTAAAATCTGCACAGAGTGATAATTTTATTTCCTTCTTTTCAACAGTTATATTGATTGCCACTTTCCGTCTTCCATTTGTATTAACTAGAACTGTTTTAAATACTAATAGTGGTATAAACGTTTTGTCTTATTCCTGACTTTAAAACTATTTGCAGTCTTATTCGAACTAAAGTTCTTTTTTCAAAATGCATGGTGAATTTTAATAAATTCATTTTAATATCCATAAAGATCTTTTTTGTTTCTTCTTGGACCTTTGACTAATATAAGTTTAACATTCTATTTTTGGATTTTATAATAATAAGCCATTATAGTATGGTTACCATGACCTATAGCTGATATAACTTTATTTTATTTTTGTATTTGACAGCCATTTATTTAAAACAACTCCATCAACATTCACAAGTAACATTGCTCTAAAGCAGTCTTTTCTAAATAATTTTTAGTCTTTGAAGTCTTTGTTCAAATGAAATGCTATGGGGAAATCCAGCATGTAAGAGACTAACTTGGAAACGTTTTGGATGAAGGAGACTGAGAAAAGAGAGGCTTCTTCCATTTTTCTCTTTCTATTCACTGTCTATAGTGTGAAGAGACATTTGTCCTTCTTGGGTTTGTGTGTTTATGCTCACTAAGTATTATTTGATTTCTTTGTTCTAACTGTTTAATTACTTGCTTAATGTTAAGTGTGCATTCTTTCTAATGTAAAGATGAAAGTATTTTAAACTGAGCATTTTGGTTTGAATATAGCTTTGGATTCATTCCAGAAATTTTGACATATCATTATAATTTTGTAAATATTGTACAATTACAATTTGGGGGTTTTCTGATCAGAAATGTCATTTAAAAGAGTTAAAATATTTTCAGACTGTTGGGTTCTTTCTATTGATATCTTTAATAATAATTTTAATGTTAATGCATTCTATTTATAAAAAATGACCTGTGTGGGGCTGGCCCGGTGGTGCAGCGGTTTAGTTCACGCTTGGCAGCCTGGGGTTCGCAGGTTATGATCCAGGGCGCCTGCCAACGCACTGCTTGTCAGCCATGCCGTGGTGGCGTCCCATATAAAGTAGAGGAAGATGGGCACGGATGTTAGCCCAGGGCCAGTCTTCCTCAGCAAAAAGAGAAGGATTGGCGACGGATGTTAGCTCAGGGCTGGTCTTCCTCACCAAAAAAAAAAAAAGACCTGTGTACTTTCTGCTATTTGAAATGGTTTAGTTTAGCAGCCTGAAATGGATATTATTTCTGTAAATTGCAGAAAAATATTTAAAAAGCAGTTATATTTTCTGCTGAAGGATTTAGAATTTGATATAAAACTATTTTTTTTATTTCAATAATTCAGACTTGGTGACTTCTTATTTGGTTAGTTATTAATTCATTTGTCCAAAAGGAAGGAGAAGTGTGATAAAATCTTCTACCACCATAGAAATTATGTTAACTTCTTGTTACATTTCTAAGGTTATTATTTGTTAGCTATTCTCTTTTATTCCATCAATTCTTTATTCAGATTGTGAAAGTTTATGGTGTTATATCTGTATTGTAGATTATACCCTCTATAAAAATCAAATAATGATAGCTGTTAATGAATTTTGCCTTTAAGTGTGATCCAGTTAAGAGTGATCCAGTTTTCATCTAGTTGCATTTTCCTAGTATATATTTTGTATCATTTTATATTTAATCTTTCTCAGTCAATTTGTTCTAAGTGGATCCCTGGTAGATAATATGTGGATTTGTTTTGACTAATTTGTGAGACTTTGTCTTTCAATGTTGATTTTATTTCTTTTACATGTTTTGTAAAAACTGATATTTTTTATCTCACATAATTTATGTCTGTTTTTGATATGGTTCACAGATACCCTGCATGCTTTAAGTTTCTCATCCTGTTTTTAAGTCTATACGCAATAGCATTTCATAAATACATAGTTGATCCTATATATTTTTTTAATGATGTTAAAACGAAAAGATATCTCTTGAATCTCTACTGTATAAATCAAAATATTAAGCATGCTGTTTCTTCTTTTTCCTTGCCCATATCCCATTTCTGCTTTTTGGTTGTTTTTGTTGTTGTTTTGGTATAATATGGAATTTCAGACTCTTTGTTTGCAAGAGTTATTTATTTAATTTTCAACTTGTTTCAAAACTATTTATAGTTTGCTGTCAGTCATTTAAAAAAAGTCTCTCCACCCTTCTTCATAAGCCATGATGCCCCAATTTTTTCTCATTTGGCTCAGATCTGTATCAACTGGATCATAATCATAGGTAAACATACAATGAGAGATAAGGTGGGTTACTTTCTTCTTGAACCTTTATTAGAGAATTTTTTTGCAGCATTGATGTCTGTATCAATTTTCATTTCATATACAGCATGTGTCACTTAACAACAGGGATACATTTGGAGAAACACATCGTTAGGCGATTTTGTCCTTATGTGAACGTCATAGGGTGCACCTATACAAACCCAGATGGTATAACCTACTACACACCTAGGCCATGTACAGGTAGTAGTCTTATGGGACCATATGCTGACTGAAACTTTGTTATGCAGCACATGACTGTTAATCACTTCAAAATTTAGTGATTTAAAACAAGAATTTAATTAGCTCATGATTCTGTTAGGCATTTCCTTGTTCTGAGCCATGCTCAGGTCATCTAGGCTGGGCCGCTCAGCTGGCTAGTCCTAGATGGCCTTACTCACATGACTTGCAGTTGGTTGGTTGTAGGCTATGGCCACAGAGGTGACTAGGATCACTTGTCTCTCATATCCAGCAAGCTAGCTCATACTTCTTCCAGGGCAGCAGGGTTCCAAGAGAGCATAAGCCCAAAGCACAATCACTTTCCAGTGCTTGAATCTCATTGGCTGATGTCCCGTTGGAAAGCAAAGCAAGGACAAGAGCACAAAGTCAGATTGAGAGGGATCTCAAAAGTCTATCACAAAGGTAGGGATACAGGGATAGAAATAATTGCTGGAATTTTTGTGATTATCCGGCACAAAAACTTACAGACTACATTTACTTCCTTTATTTTACAGAATTTTTTAGAGATTCAAATATATTTATCTATTCTTCTTTTTTCCTTCTATAATTCCTGTTTATTTTCTCTTGAGTTTATGTATATACCACTCTTGCATATATTAACACTTTGTGATGATGCGTTCTTGTTGAAATTTCCAACTGCTTACCTAGTTGCTGTTTTAGTACTCTCCTCAGATCTTAAGCTGGAGGGCTTGTTGATATAAATTTACATTTCCTGCACAGCAATTTAACAGAATGATTCTAATAGCAAGGGAGCCATAGCTCTGGGCAGTCCCAGCAGAGGAACTTCATTTCTGCATAGTTTATTCTCTCTGTTAATGAGGTGGTTGCCCTGGGAGCAAGGTTTCTGCATTTAGCTTTGTGATTGACCCGGCTTTCTTGCCAGCTACCCTTCTATCTGTTTCATAGCTAAGCTCAACCTCCTTTCTGGTGCATAAGGAAAAACTCCAACCTCTGTGTCAATCACTGCATAATCCTGGTTCTTCCTTATTCAGCGCTTTTGAATGCTTTTGATGCTCTGCAGTAGAATAATTCCAATTTTTGTGTTCTGTCTGACCTGTGGTCTACTTGTGCCTCCAGGTGTATGTGCTCTAAATTAGGAAAAGTTAGGGTGATCCTGCCAGGATAGCCTACGCTTCCCTGGATGACACACTGCTGTCACAGAAAATGCAGTTACAGGTTGATTCTCTATGTATGTCTCCAGGGAAGGCCTCTCTGTACCATGCCAGTAAATACTCAAATACTTCCTTGGATCAGGTTCTCTCGTTTCATATTTTCTCCTCTGGTGATCACATCTGCATCCATGGCTTTATCACCTATAGTCAAATCAATGATAAATTATTGTATCCATTCAATACCCTTCCTATGAATGAAGACCTGACAACTTGGCATTTTCTTCTCCATGTTTGAAAACCATCAATGTCCGACTATGTTTAGAACCCTGTTTGTTGTCTCCCCTCCTGTCTATTGTCCATTTCCCATGTTCATGTAACAGGGAATGGATAGTGCAAGGCACCAGCTTTCTCCTTTTGAGTTTCATTTTTATTTCACACGCAGAAGTTTAGAAAAGTACATCCTGGACACTTGCCTCTCCTCCTTGATGCTTCATATGTAACCCACCATGATATTCTGTAGATCTTTATGTTCTAAATATTTTTACAAGTTCCCCAGTTTTCCTCATTTTCATCATCCTAATGCAAGTAGCTAATCTCTATCCACTTGGCTATTTCAGTAATGTCCTAGCTGCTTTACTTGAACTTAATTTATCCTAGATCTTACACTCTTCATACAATTTCAGTAAGATCTGGGAAGGGCTATTAATAACTTTTGCTTAAGTGTCTCTAATTTTTGACAAAGCATGTGGTATGTTTACTGAACTCTATAGCTTTAATTCTATTCTTGTCCTAACCCATAGTCCACATTCCACTTTCATTTTCAGTGTGGATTCACTCAAAATTAACACTATTTTTGGTCTCCTTGCATTTGTACTTGCTCCCCTTCAGCGTATTCTCAACACTTCAGCCACAGTGATCCTAGTAAATGTAAGCCAGTTCATGTTAATCCTCTGCTCAAAACTTTCCAAGGCTTAGCAAATCACTTTGAGTAAAACATCAGATTTGTCATCACCAACTACAGGGATGTGTGTAGTTAGCCCCTCGTTATCTCTCTGGACACATCAATTGCTCCTCTCTTATTACCCATGCTCCCTCTTTGTTGTTTCTTGAACACATCGGGCACGCTCCTCCCTCAAAGTATTTTATGCACTCTTCCCTCCTGCCTGGAATTCTCTCCTATAAAATATTCACATAGCCTCTTCCCAGACCATCTTCAGGCTTTACTCACTTATTGCCTTTTTAGTTAGGCGTTCCCTAGCCAACCCTCTAAAACTACAAATATCCAACTCCATAATTCTTCTCCTCCTTCCCTGCTTTAGTTTCTCCTTAGCTTTTTCTGGCATGTTGCACTATGAGGCCAGCGTTTTTTCTGTTTGTTCACTGTTCTGTCACATAGAATAGATGTAGGTTTAAATTCCAGGTTCATCACTTTGAAATTAGGTAAATGATGAGCTAAGCTTTGGTTTCTTCTGGAAAATAATTATAATACCTTTTAATAGGATCATTGCAATATTTAAGTGATGCTGTTCTGTAATATTCTTATAGCTCCTAGGATTTAGCAAGTGCTCAAAATTGTTGGCAATTTTAATTTACCTCATGGACTTAACATGAATATGCTTAGACTGATTTTTGTGTCTATTATTATGTTTTGTGAAGGTTACTAAATTCAGAAATGTGATCATTTTCTAAAATATACAAACTTTGAAAATTGTACAATACCAAAAATTGTTCTCAAATTCTGATATCTGGAGTTTTTATATGGATATATTTTCAAATAGCAGTATCTTTTGTTTTATTTAAGATTTTAGCCTATAAAATATTAGAAAGATATGTAAACACTATATAATCCTGTCAAGTTCTTTTTGGGCCAACCTTTACCTTTCTTTGAGCTTACTTTAATAATATCTCATCATATAAACTTTAGGCCCTTTGCACAGAATATTATGTTTCTTTAGTTTACCAGAAATAAAAATACTAAAATTTTTTCAATGTCCACTTCCTTGCAGTCTAACATAAGATTAAAATGCATTTTATTTGAAAAAGATATTACAATTTCTTGATACACACTTGATTTATAAACTTAAAAATTGCTATGTATAGATATAAGGGTTAAGAAATGAAAACTTAAAGAGAGTTTCTTCCAATATAAGCAACAATTATATAATTAGTATTATTTAGATATGTACTGAGGCAAATATATTTTTTACAGCACCAGAAAAGAGTCATTTGTGCATTTACATTCACATATTTTCATATAGAATATTATATAACAAATATATAATTTTCACTGTGTGGAAAATTGTACTAGTCTACTATTATTGTCATAACCACAACAAATCTGTAAGATTTATGAAATATATCACTCAACTAATGGATTTTACTTAGCTAATTTTTCTTTATTCTCAGACTTTAACATGGATATTAAAACTGATTTGTTCTGAATAATGACTATTAATACAAAGAAAAGTAAATAAATGTACAATGAGAGACGTTAAAAGAAAATTAAAAGAGGTATTTTTTGTAGAATATAATAGCTTGTATTTTATCTTTTTGATCTTTAAAATAACATCTCAAAAATGGGTTATGGTTTTCTTTCTTGGCTTTGAGCAAGACTGCACACAGAGATGACCTTCCCTTTTTCTATTTCCTGCTCTATCGGTAGAGTTTTGAAGAGGTCTGCTTTGATATCTTTTTCTCTATAACTTTTTTTTTGTAAACCAGGATTTCTCAGTATCTTTTCAGACTTTCTGTATCTTTCTTATAATCATCTTTCATTTTCTCTACTAAAAAAACAAAGGAGGAAAATAGTTTCTATTCTATTTTTATATGTACTATACTGTTTTCTGAGTTGGCATTTTATTTTTCGCTTAGAAACTGTTACAACTAGTTCAATTCAGGATCTTCAGCATCTTGGTTGTGGGGCAAGAATTAAGTGTGGGGGATATAAAAGCTAAAACATGGAATGGTTCCCAAGTGGAGAAAATGTTATAAATATAGGCACAGCTGCCAGAAATTTTGGACATGTTATGGCATTCTTAACTGACCTGCATTACATGTATCGGAGAGAACAAAAATGAGTATATTTTAGGTTAGAATTATATTGTTAAAAGCCCTAAATTCCAGGTTAGAATTTATAGCAAACAACAAAATAAAATGTTTTCCAGATGCAAGGGTAGGAAAAAGTATGCATAGGTTATTTAAAATAGTCTAAAGTGTGTGAACATGACACTGCAAACATATATGTGTAAATTCTCAGTGAGTGAAGGCAAAAGCAGCAGAGAAATGCATGGAGCAAGACTCAGCTTTCCATTATAGAAAAAAACAAAAATGTTAATGCACTAAGTTTTGCAATATATCTATGTTCAAGTATTGATAGAAGAATATATTATTATGGCTGGTTGAGTTAAAAGAGAAATTGATTGGAGTTCTACTAGTAACGAACAACCCCAACATCTCATTGGCCAGATGAAAACAATGTTTTCTTACTCATGAGTTCACGAGGAGCAGGGATAGCGATGAGGTTCAGCGTACTCCAAGTGTCTCATTGTTCTCCTTAGACCAGTGACTTCCCAGCACAAGCATTCTTACAGCATATGGCAGAGCCATTATACTAGTGCTTTGCCTCTTCTACCCACATACCATTGGCTAAAGCAAATCACATGAACTCGCCCAACAACAATGGAGTGGGATTATATTACCTTCCAAGTTAATCATGGTAATTAATGGTGGAAGCAGGGCGGGGAGATTTGTAAGTAAATTATATACTCTTTCACAGTCTGTTGGAGGGCCAGTTTGTTCATGCTGGAACAATATTCTACATTTTCAAATTTACAAGTTAACAATAGTACAAAAGCCAGGACCTAAGTACAGTTATTAAACTTCACACAGCAAACTAAATTTCTGTCTTTCTAGTTTCTTCCACAGAAGCTTCCTCATATTTTTACAATTGAAAAAAACCACACAAAAACCTTCAAGTGTGATTTGACTAAAGTATATTTCCTTTTAATCTGATTTAAAAGCCTTAGATTCAAGAAACAAATCTCTAGCTGTTAAATTTCCAGAATTATTATTACTTTCTAAATCATGAGGGCATCTGAAAATACATTATGTAGGTTCTCTTCTATTCCACATGCCTGCTTGCCAACCCCTTCTGGGGTTCCTTATATTAATGGTTTCCAAACAGGGATGAGTAAACAAAATTTATTTAAATATCTTTATAAACATTTTAAGTGATCATTATGGCCATGTTTGATATATGTATGCTTCATCACTTCATTTTCAAGTGATTTATTAAAACTTCAAAAAATTTGGGATTCCAGAGAAATACATCCTCCAAAATAAAAGAACCATTGTTCTTGACCCATTTTTACACTTAAATGTATATTAGAATTATTCTTAATAAACAACTTAGCATGTATTCTGGTTTCTATCCTAAAATATATTGTCTTTTTCAAGACATACATATTAAAAATGAATGTAATTTTTGTTCTCTTTAGATTAATTTTCCTGTGAGTCTTTAATAATGTATTTTCAAAGCTAAGCAAATTAAAAGTAAAAGAAGCCTGCTAGAACTTTCCAGATGCAAGTTATAACATACTTGGATGCATAGATCATCAGGCCTTTCCATGAAAAAAATATCCTGTGATATCAAAGAATAGACTGAAATATTTCTCAGAGTCAATTCAAAGTTAAATGTCTCTGTGGTCTTCTAATATCAAAACACGGTGAAAAAGATGTAGAATACATATCTACATTATAAGTTAACATGTTCATCATTATAGTAATTTTTATAATCATTTTGAATACAGTGTAGAAAAATTAAAGAAAAATTGTTCAATGGTCTGATAATTCTTAAATAATTTTTATACTATTTCTAAATAAATAGAAACATATATGAATAAATACTCTTCTTGCCTGGTCCATATCAACTAAGATAAAAGAGAACAGAGTCATTAAAGAAGCAGAAAAACAGTCTGTTTTTGAGATTAACATATCTAATATGATATCTAATTGCAAATGAAAATAACAATCAATGTTAAGATGAAGAAGATCACAAATTTTGTTGCAGATAAACTCCAGCAATCCTGACATTCTAATAGTTATCCCTAAATTAGTGAAAACAAAGTCAACTCTGAACATTTATAAGGTTTTACAACAATACATGAATTCAAATAAGAAAGTACAAATTCTCAAATTGGCACCAAAATTAGTGACCATAAGGAACCTACAGTCTACTGTTTTACAGCCTCATCTGGGTTTGCCTGGGAATCTTCTCAAAGCAAAAGGTGAACAAATATGAAATAATGGTGAAAGTTTCCTTATTTAAGACACTTTCCTCCCAAAATTTGCATAGTAAATTCTTTCCAAAAATATTTACTCATTCTTGAATTATCACAAAACGTGAAGAGTTCTGTTGCAAGCAGAGTACAGATATTTTAACAAATTTAATAAAGGCAAAAGTATAGTTGAAATTGATATTAGTCATCACTGTGCATATCTTTAGTTCTTTTTATTGATATTTATGAGAGGCTTATAAACCAGCAGGAACAATTTACATTAAACTACCTCAAATTTAATTTGAAACATCTAATTCTAGTAATTCATATCTATTTTATTTGTTTGTGGTTTCTCTGTACAATAGTTTTAGAAGACAAGTAACTTTTAAAAATTCGGTTTTTAAAATAGATGTTTGAGTTGATGAACGTTTTTATCTCTACAAAGCAGCAGGTGAATTATGAAAGAAACTGCATATTTTAGGATATATAAATTTGTTTAAAATATTAACAAATACGACCATATTTTTAAATAAATTATTAATAAATTATTTTTTAATTTTTTTAATAAATTATTTTTTAATAAATTAAACCAATAGTTCAAAGTATTACTGATTGTGGCTAACAGTTGTGTTACATAGGTAACACAAGATAGTAGGAGTCAATTAAACCCTCCTGTTAGGTATATTTGTTTTTTATTACAGAGTATACATTTTACTACCACTACTCATTTCTGAAACATGCTTTTGAAAGCTTGAAAACAGCATTACTTTTTCTGCCAACTTTATTTATTTATATCAGCTATTCAAGGAGAATTTATATATTTTTCATTAGAGCTAAGAAACAAAGTTTGATAATGCCGAAATGTCAAATTTAGCTTGCATATTCTAAAATGATGTGATCAAAAACTTTTAGAGGTTGAAATTAGAATAACGAAAGCTAAATTGAATCTCTGAACTGAAGTTTTCTGTTTCAAAAATCAGGGATGCCTCTGCATGATAAAATCCAATTTGACAAATGTGTACCTTGCTCCTCTTGCGTACTAAATCCTTGACATGTTCACAGTGAAGGGAGAGATCCTTGCACCTGACCATATTTGCAACTGGTTCCTGAGAGTGAGCAATTCACCATCAATATCCAGTAATTGACTGCTGTTTGTTGGTACCTGAAATTCCTACTGATAAGCCTCTTGCACTGGGCCTGTCCAATGTCCAATTCAAGTGAGTGACCAGAGAAAGTTAACGATTTGCTATTAATTCAAATTACATTTGCTAAATGTACGCTAGGAAGAAAGCAGTTAAGGAGCAACTTGTAATCCATTTTGCTCTCATTCCTGAGGTTGGGGGGCATACTCAATGTAGAAAGATGGCAGGTGATCCTAGTCTAAGCTCCTCATGAACATAGTAATAGCTGACCTTCCGGCAAACAAATTAATGCTATATGTCAGCAAAAGAGTCTTTCTATGAGCATAAGGTATATGCTTCTATAAATATATCGAACACCGGATGTCCATGATCTAAGATTGCTTATGATAAACAAACCCAGAATCTGTGGATGAGTGAAGCATGGCTCCCCGGAAAATGTCACATAAGCTGTATGCCCACCTGAACACAAAACGAAGATATTTCATAACCAAATCAGATCCCGACTGTGTAAGCGAGGAGACCGCATATTTCTCTAACTTGAGAATGCAACTTTTAATTTGGGCAAGAAGGTGCATCCAGCGTGGGTAGAAAAGCACACTGAAAATCCTGAACCTCTCCCTGTGTCACCTAGGCCTCTTTAAAGTGTGCTTACTTGAAATTATGAATAAAGTTTGAAAGTGAATAAGATCTCTGATTCGTGTGAGTCTGATTTGACAATGTGATTCTTCATGTTAAGTCATGCTTAACAAGTGTCCTGTGGGATTGGCATGAAATTTATTTTCTAATAATTAAAAGTGCACACAAAAAGAGACCTGCTTCCCTGTGCACTTCTCCTGGCTAAAGTGAAGACATTCCTTTTAAGAAAATCTATAAAACATTTCTGACTTTCCTGTAGTTTTTCCTCTCTTCAGATTCCTTTTGATAATTTCCAATTTAGTTAACATTTTGGAGGCACAGAGATGTCTATGATTAAGGTAAGAGGGTCAATCACTTTTTTCAGTTTAACAGAAACGTACCACATGACATTTGGTTTAAAAATTCCTTTTGTGAATTTACATGCACATTGCAAAATTCATCAGGCAGAGACGAGTTTTCTCTAGGAAGATTTGCTCTTGTTTTCTTGTGCTTATTTTAATTTCTGTCTAAGAGCAGTATCTCTGTTGTTGAAAATGCCAAAAATTAGCATACTTGGTGAATGTATTCCCTGAGTTTAGTGCCCCTCAGGAGTGCTGGGCAGCTGCCTTCCCTTTATGGGGTCTGTAACGCTCTGGGCTTTCCTCCCACCTAAGACACTTTCAGTGATTGTCTATTTATATAATAATCCCTGTGTGAAAAAGGACAACTTCTATTTATTTTATTCTTGGATCTCATACCTACATTCCAAAATGAGAAATCTAAATGTCTAATATTTTTGTAAATTATTATCCATGACCTAAAAATATGCAGTATGGTATAGAAGAAAGATAAATCTTTATGAAAAATAAAATATGTGATATATAGTACAAGATATGCCACTAACTTAAGAAATAATTGCAACCGACAAATTTCAGGGAGATGTTTCGTTGGATAAATGACAGGATAGAAATCATATTTTTAAGTCAATCGTTGTTATTAAGCTACCTATTTCTGAAAAGGATATAACTACATAGCTAAATAAATGATACAAGTGACAGAAATAACGGGTAATTTTTTGGACCAATCGGTTAGGTATTATGACTGAGTTAGGCCCATTGGAACTTTAACCAGATAGTTCAAGTTCAAGTTTTCCAATTCCATTTTGAAATTATGAGTGACATTTTAAGGAAATGTTACTGTAAAGTTTTTTTTTCTCTCAGCTACCAAATACATTTTGACTTTGTAATCAGTACTCTGAGAGATTACTTTTGTCATTCTTTTTCTTTGAGAGGAGCCAGATGGTGGCATCGTTTTCATTCAAAATGTAGCTTTGAACTTTACTATCTAAATATTTTGGTTATTTCCATCACAGTGGATTCTGAGTGGTGTTTTCATATAGATTTCAGTTTGCACAAATTTATCAATCTACTTTAGTTCAGGCATGTTGCTAAGAGATAGGGATAAAAAGATGAATCTTGCCTGCCCTTAAAAAACACATTTTGTTTGAGGAGGTAAAACTTGCAAACAAATAACTAAAATTATCATGTTTGTATCCTTTTCTAGAAACATATATAAACTACAAAACTGTTGCAAAGTACGCTGATTATCTTCATCTATTTCTGTCAAGGAAATAAGGTAAAGCATAAAGGGAATGCGACACATGACTTGGGTTCTAAGGAATGGATGTTTACTAAGCAAAGGGAAAGGATATTTTGGACAGAAGTGAAAGTTTGTGTAAAGCCATGGAGGGAAGCTGTATTGCTGGATTGTGAGTTTACTTGTAACAAAATACTATGAAAAATGAGAATAACAGCTGTGAATACGGTATCAAGCTAACAAGGTCAAATAAGTGGTCAGAGAAAACACACACTGGAGCTGGTGGAACTACAATTATTGGGGGAAACTATGAAACTGGATCAGTGGCGGGAGTGTGGATCCTTTCTCACTCATTACATTCTGGGTTAGATCCCAGGGATAGAGCAGGACCAGACTCTGAAAGAAGGACCTAATCCTTGGGTTGTGGGGCTATTTAAACTGCATGCTGAAGAGATCTTCATCCCCTCCCTGGCCTGATCAGGATCTGGGATTGAATAGCATTCCATTGGGCAGGACCTTGGCCCCAGCCCAGATGTCCTAGCTCAACATCCATAGTTAGAGGAACTCCACTGTAGGAAACCATCATGGCTGGATCAGGAAACTGGATTCCAAGCCTTGTGGTTGCATCTGTGTAACATGCCAGGCCAGTTTCATGATCGCCCGCCTCAGCCTCATCCAGGGCTGGCTCCCTAAGAGCTCAGCAGTGGTTGGGTTCCAACGAGATTTGTAGGAGACCAACCTGCAGAGACTTCATACCGGAGAAGTCAACCCTTAGTTCTTATATATATAAAGTGTTTAGAACACGTCCTGGCATACAAGAACCTCTGAATACTTTCATTATTATTTCCTAAGTATACCCACATAGTTTATGGTGGAGCTGGCATTTAAAACCAGGCCTGCTGGACTTTTCAGCACACATCTTTAAATACTATGTTGTGGTGACCTTAGCATCATTCACTGCATATTCATTCATGTTGAGCTTTATCTCCACTTACTTGGGGAAGAATAAGGTGGGTTTTTTTTTTTTTCTGTTGTTTCCTTAAACAGTAGAAACAAATGTACAAAAAGCAGAAGAAAGAGATTATTTTCCCTTTCTGTTTGCAATACATAAATGGAAGACTCAAACCCAACACATTTTCTAAATACACGTGTTGACTAGAGGCAATATTCAAAATCAAAGACTATAAAACAGGCTGAACGTATTTTTGGAATAAAATATATTTATTATAACTATCACAGTTACTGATAACTGTGTCCTCCCTTTCTATTCTTTCTTCACGTGTAACAAACTTACACATGTGGCCCTATTAATTAGCCTATGATTGTGTGCATAGGACCTAAGTCAGGTGAATCAAAGATCTTCCCCAGAATATTTCTAAGCATGGATGATAAGACACATTTTTTCTCTAGTGCTCTTGGAACATAAACCCAGGGTTCTAGGAAAGTGTTTCCACAGCTATGCAGAGTATCTTTATCACAGTTGGAGATTCGAGTGAAATGACAGGGAAGTAAAGACAAAAGGGAGATGGAAACACAGTAGAGAAACCTTAGTTCTGGTAGTGATATTGGGTCTGTTTCTTACCTGCTCTTCTGAGGTATACTCATCAAGGATTCCCATAGCTTAGTCAAGTTTTTTTCCTACTTGTACCTCTATTCCTGGCCAGCACAGACATGTTTTTGGAACTTCTGGGTTAAATTTTGAAGAAAAAGAATGAAGGCTAATGTAATGGGGATGAAGTGGTTATTTAGCAAAATCTCAGAAGTTGTAGCTAGGTGAATTATATGACAGAGTTGATGCAATTGGGAAATGTTTTCAGTTCAAACCAACCTGGGAATTATTTCCCCATCAAAATTCCAAGAGCATTACAGCTATTTTATGATGGCAATGGAGGAGATGAGAGTGCACAGAAAAGTTGAGTAGGAGCACAGAATAAACTCCATTTCTAGGCATATGGTGTTCAAAGCTTGCAGGAGGCTGTGGGTGTGACTGACTGCTATGATATGTGTGACTGCTACAATATGTGTGATTGAAGAATAGAGGTAGCTAAAATAGTGAAAATACATTTTACACAAACTTGGAACTGCACTTACAATTCTTTCTTTTTTTGTTATTAAAGGGAATATTGTCAAGTGGACTGGAATAGAACAAGATTATCATAGAACAGAAACTACATATGAATCAGAACCTCTGACTAAGAGTGGAGTAAAGATGAAGGTGGAATTAAGGATAATCCCCAAGTTTCTGGACCGGTGTCTGGGTATGTTCTAAGAACACTAGCCAAGAGAAGAAATGGATAAAACAACACATTTCATTGTGAAAACAATTGGTTCCTTTTGTGATATTTTGAGGCAATTGAGATAATTGATAAAAATGCAGTCAGATTGAGACATTTAGTTTTATGTATTAATCCAAAGCTAGACAAAGAATCAAGACGAAGCTTTATGATTAGCAGAGTATATAGAAAACAAAGAGGTAATTTATGCCCCATCCAACCCTTAGAAGAGCATGGAAATCCAGGGAAGATGGGTTTCCACTTTAGGAAAACACGACATGCTGGGACCTATGTATACATTTTAGATTATTATATTCTCATTATTTTTAGATATTCTTGAGTTTCCACTCCTATCTATACTTTGTATCTCAATATGATCTAAGATATATCTAAAATATAAAACCCAAGAAACTTCATCCATAATAACCACTATTTAGCTGGGCTAACTACAAGTTTCTGAAATATTTTGTATTTATTAACTGGAATCTGTCTACCTGGTCCATGTATCAATCTCTGAATATATCTGAAAAATTTTAAATTACGTAAAGGTGAAAAACAATTTTAAAAGACTGAACAGTTCATCAAATGAGAATTTGGTGTAGTTTGATACAAATTTAACTTTAATATACACATATGAGTATAGCTATAAATATACAGATAAATAATCTGTATCTATTCAACTTTAGATGTGTGCTATTTATCTATAATACACTTATGCATACCAACACTAGACAGAACAGATACGCACTGTAATCCTGTTATTAATATTAAATCTTAGACTAAATTATTAAAAAAATAACTCAGTCAGGAAGCCAATGGAATGCTTTCTGTTCTGGTAATTCTACATCCCCGTCTGTTTTTGTTATTCCCACTCATTGTCTTGATTGTCCTCATTCCCATTCTTGATAACATTGGCTTTTATCATTTCTCTTCTGGTTTATTGCAGTCACCTACTACTATCCTCCCTAACTCCAGTCTTTCCTTGGCTTAGAAATGCTCTTTACTTAACTGAGGAGGAAATTACCGAAAACACAAATCTGACCATGTAGTTATTAAATCTAAGTCATTAACAATGTTCCATTCCCTCAGAGAGGGAAAGGAGTCAACATTTGGTTAAGTAACTGTCATGTGGGAGAAATACAGAGGAGTCTTGCATGGATTAACTGAACTTCATTGCCTCATTTAGCTGAAATTGTTATGGAAGAACAAATATAAACAACAGGCAAGCATGGAGACAGAAATACCTGTAAGTAAAATATGTTTTGTGTGTTTAGAAACCAGATGTTCTGATTGCTTCATAAAAGAAAAACCAAAACAAAACCAATGAATTCAAAGATAACTCAAATAATGTTTAAATCACAGGAAGTCTGGTAAATCTTGTGAATCCATCTCAGGATAATCTTTCCAATTTTTGCTTTGTCTTATATCTTTTTTCTTTCCTCGGGCCTTTATTCCTTCTCATTCTTGCATATTTATTTGTCTTTCCTCTCTACAGGATAATTTTCCTTCAAGTTAAATTCATTTTATTCTTTCTAAAAGTTTAAAAAATAAAATGGATAGATAGGTAGATAAATAGATAGATAGATAGATAGATAGATAGATAGATAGATAGATAGATAGATAGATAGATAGATAGATAGATAGATGATAGATCTCCACTTGACTTCTAGTGGTCTTGGAGCTACTGAACTCTCCCTCCTTCCTTTCACAACCAAGCATTCAAGAGTTATCCATAACGTTGTAGTAATTCTCCTGTCTCCTATTAGTTCTTCAAACCAAAACTCCTTTCCAGCTTTCAGCATAACACTACTGAAAGTAGGAAGTCTCACTAATTTCTTCAAGGACTCTGTGGATATTTTGACTCCATCATCTTACTTAGCTTCTCAACAGCACTCAAACTGTTCACAACTTCCTGTATTTTGAAGATTTCTCTCCCCTTGGACTTAATGGTGCAAACTTTCCCAGGCCTTAGGAATTATATGTCTGCTCATTATTTTCCTATTAAAAGATGGCATTCTGTAAGTCACGGCTTAGCCTTGTCTGCAGACAAGTCACAAACTGAGTTTTTATCTAGACCAGTCCAGCTCCATAGTGACCAGTCCAGCTCCAGTTCCACTATCATGAAATTGTTCTGTACCTGCTATGACCAAAACAGTAGCCACTAGCTACCTGTGGCTTCGGACACTTGAAATATGGCTAGTGAGACTGAATTTTTCATTTTATTTAAATAGCCACATGTGGCTAGTGGCTACTGATTGGACTGTGCAGATCTAGACCTCTCAATGATCTACTTGGCCTTACCTCTTGGAATCTCTCTGAAAACTACCTCAGACTAAAGAAGCAAGATTGAATTCATCTTCCTTCTATCCAAATCTGCATTTCTTCCAGATTCCACCACTTGTTTACTTATGTAAGTTGAAAATCCAAGAGTCATCATAGACACTGACCTCTTGAATTTCCCAATAGACTTTCCCTTCTAAATATCTCTCAAATCAGTCCACTTCCCCCATATCTACCAGTAATCACCAGTCTAAACATCACTATTTCTGCCTGTTTTGCTGCAAAAGCCTCTCTTACTCTTCTCTAAAATATTCTGTAGACATGGCCACAGTAATCTGGATGAAATACAAATCTGCTTGCATTCATTTTCCCTGCCCTCATCCCTATTTATCCAAGTCGAAGCTTTCTGAAAGTTACATTTGCTTAAGGTGAAGACAGAACTCCTTAAAACAGCCCATATAGCTCTAAATTTCCTAGGCCCTATTTACCCCACTGGCATCTTCTCTAACCCCACTTCCCCTTGCTCAATGTCTAGGCAATATTAAATATGTGATTACTTTCAATATCTGTATACCCTTTGCCAGCTTATAAAGCACTGTTATAAACATTATCTAATTTCATGCTTACCTTCTCCCAAGCTTCTACTCCAGCCACATGGGTTCTTTTTAGTTCCTTGAATATACCACACTGCCTTCAACCACAGGGTCCTGGCACACATTTTCCTCTTTTCCTTCTTATCCATCTTTATCTAACTAATTCTTTCTAATCTACCTCCATTTTTTCCATAAATTTTGCAAGAAGCTAATGAGGTTTAAGTTTTGGGAACTCTCACGTGCATAAACTGCTTCTAAGATGCCATATGCCTAATTTGAATTATTTTCCTTAAAGTAGGACTAAAATTGTATAAGATTTGGGTCATACTAAACCTGGATCCACCAATGGCTACAATATAAATCTGAACTTTTTTTAAAAGCCTGATGATGATTACTCATTTGGATGAATTCTGATAATGAATTGGAGGGGATTTCAATAATCTAGTCTTTAATTTTACAAGTTTGTCTAGAACTTATTCTGCATAGCAAGTTAGATGAAGAAAATGGATTTTGAAGTAGTTAACAAGTCGGGTGAATTGGGTGAAATGGATGAAGTTGATCAAAAAGTACAAACTTCTTGTTAGAAGATAAATAAATCCTGGAGATGTAATGTATAGCAAGGTGACTAAACTTAATACTGTATTGAATATTTGCAAGATGCTAGGAGAGTAGATCTTAAAAGTTCTCATCACAAGAAAAAAATTAACCATGTAGAGTGATGCATGTTAACTAAACTTATTCTGGTAATCATTTTGCAATATATACGTATATCAAATAATTATGGTGTATACGTAAAACTAATATAATGTTCTATGTCAATTATTTCTCAACAAGAAAAAAAGAAAGAAATTTTCCCCAGGTAATGAACTTGTGATTCCCTAACTAGAATCCTATTCTTCTCCTGCCTAGTAGAGGGCTCTTTCATGCTTTATACCCCAGAGGAGGAGAAATATTGAAAGCATTAGTATGTTATTATTTTGTTACAAAATGCTATCACTAAAACATTTCTATTGCTAAGACTTTATTTTTCTATAAAATAATTTCTAAAACAAAATTTTAATAAATACAATGTAATGTGCATTCTATTTGCTGATAATATTTGCATGTATATTTCCATAGTAACATTTATATATATGTTTGAAAAAAGTAAAAAAGGAGAAAATATGTCCAATAACAATCATTAAGTAATTTAACTCAGAATATGAATTCAAAGGTTAAAAGGAAAGAAAGAGCAAATATATTTCTCGTATCTTGTTTTAAATATCTTAAAAGTAGCTTGCAAGTTCAAAGCAATGAAATTTGTTATCCTTTAATCCATTAGATCACATAGCCATGACAGTATTTATAATATTTCAATTAACTTTTTCTTCCAGTGTAAAAGTTGAGTATCGTTTCTTACATTTTGGAGAATGTCAGGCATATAACTTTAAATGTGTTCTTCCTGTTGAATATAAGGGACGGTTTTGATGAACTGATTATCAAGGAGCAAAGATATGGGCTGATATATTCATTACAAGAGTAAAGGGTAGAACACGAGTGCTATAGGTTAACATTTTGTTTAAACCTCATGTATCCGAGAAAGGTGTAAAAGTGCACAACACAATTCTTTATGGGTAGAATTCTTTACAGATATACATTTAACATGCAAAAATGGGACAAAATCTCTCCAAAAATTGCAACTTTTTCAGGAAAGAAACCCTTCAACTTTTGTTTTGTTAAAAAATATGACAATATTCCTTAAAGCTTACTTATTTGATATTTAGTCGCCTGTGCCATTTGGGTACTTCAATGAGAAACTTAAGCAAAAAGGGGGAAAAGAATTGGAAAGGTGATAGAAGAAACTGTGGAATTCAATCTAGAAACTTTTCTTAACAAACTTCATCCTTCAATGTATTTTAGTTTCTCTTTGTACCATAAATTTATAAAGGACTGTTCTAATTGAAAGTGTTGTCCTAAGTAAAACTCAACTAATTATCAGGTGCCCATAATGAAATCTAAATGGTAACATTAAAATTAATAAAGAAAATGAACGTTTGAGGGAAAAATATAAAATAAAATATGATGTGTCATTCCTTTAGTGGGATCATCTATACATTTGCCCATGAAAAACAATTCAAATTTTTACTCACAACCATTTCCTAAAACTGGAAATTACTGAGGAGTAATCAATTGACAGCTTAATATTATCAAAACTATGCTTTTTGTTCCTTAAGAATCAGTGCAAAAATCAATTTGTTGGGTGCTAAGGAAACTACTCACACTTCTAGTAGTGGAGAGAGAGACCCAATGTAAAATATTTTTCATCTAACGTTTGCCTGGAATGATCCCTTCATTACCTCTATGAGGGAATCTAAGCACAAAAGTGTTACGTGACTTACCTGAGGACCAGTTTTCCAGTTGCTTCTCCAGGAGTCATCTAGAATACATGTTGCCAAAGGAATGGACAGTTTTAGGGCTCTTTTAGGTAATAGAGAGTTATTTAGTTGACCACTAGTATCTATCAAGATAAGATTAATCATTTTGTATATTTAACTCCCAGACATCAAACTAATAGCTCAGGCTGAACCTCTGTTTTGACAGCGAGGACTGCTATTATCATAATATAAGCTTCTCTGTACATTTGGTGACTAACACAGCGCCAGGTACACAATTAATACTTATATTTGTTGAAGTAGATTGAATATAACTCCTGGAATTCTGAAGTTTGAATATCTATTTTAATGTGGTTATAAATAATGCTTTAAAATTAAACCCTCATTCATTAACATTGCAGTAAGGAGGTTTTAAGCAGTTAGCAGATTCAATGAGTTTCCTTATAACACAGTGTAGATTTACTTAAGAAAGATATGATCCCTTAAATCTCTGTAATTGCATTTCAGAGTTTAAAATTACGTTCCACTTAAGAAATTCGAGGAACACAATAAGCAGCAATGCTTTGCAAAGTATACACATTTAAATAAGTTACAAGAAATAAAACAAGTTCACGAGTAATATTAGGAACAAATTGAGAAGAAAGATATGAACATTTTAGTCATTGTTTTTCATGTAACCTTGGGACTGAAGATGTGCAAGTGCTTTTTTCCCCTTTAATTGAGAAAGATACAAATAAGTTGCGGATATTCCCCTAAGGGCGGTATGTAAGAGAAGTAAGTATATGACAGAGAATCATATTGGATTTATATTGTAGAGGGTAGAAAAGATATATTCTATACTTGTTCAGATTTTCAAATTGTCTTAAAGTTAAGAAATTTTTTTCTTTGGCAGGAAAAACAGCTTTCATTTGGCAAAAGAAAGATTTTTGTGTGTGTGAAAATAACTCAAATGTCAAAAAGATGATGAGAAGAAAATTGCTTGGAAAATTGCAAAAAGAGTGCATAGATATGAAAACCTGAATAAGTTTTTTAAAAGTCATAAAACTTTAATGCATAGGCATGGGTTCTGCTAAGTTTTGTCTCACTCTTCACACACATGAAAATTAATTTTTGACTCAAGTTTTGGTCAATGTTTCATTATTAATTCTTTATTATTTCATCTTCAGTACATTTGTGTAATTATTTCTCCATTTAATTTTAACCTAATATATACATTTCTCCTTTTTTAATGAAATATTTGAAACTTGATTTGCTGAATTTGAGGCAATATGGCTAATAAATCTTGGTAGGGCTTTCATTTGGAACACTTTCTGGTTTGTTTTTAGGTTTAAATGAGGCAAAATAAGTTAATATCCTTTGTGAAATATAATGGAAAATTTTTTTTTATAACTAAGCATTTATTTATGCTTAACTATAGCTTTTATTCTTTGCCTATATCTTAGGTCCCATGTCTTCATTTAGTTTTGATTACTTTTTGCTGTGGTATTATACCAGCAGATATCCTCTATTAATTCTTTTAAAAAGATATATAGTAATCATAATTAATCCCTCCAAAATATCTTTATTTTACCCTCATATTTCTTTGAAGAAATTCCTTTAAATTTGTCCGGCATCTAGTGCTGCTAGCCTTATTTCCATTATTCTTAAATACATTATTTTTACTTTTTTTGGAAGATTTTATAATTTTCTTCATTCCTGTCAATGTCCTTAGCAATTATTCACAATTTCAAGTCTGTTTATGAAATTTTCTAATTTCCCTTGCTTTTAAAGATATGGTTATACTTTTGAATGTGGATAGACTTCTATAGACATGGATATGCAGTCATCCAGCAAAATTATATTTTTAAGGAATTTAATGTGTCTGCTTCTTCCACTCTCTCCATTTAATCTCTTATGTTCAGACATTAATATTGTTGATTTTTATAATGCAACAGATTTACACTGACAACTTTGTAAATATATCATAGCATTTCTTCAAATAAACAATTTTTTTTACTACTTAATTCCAAATTATTACTTCATGATTTAATTTGAAAACTTGTAGAGTTTGGCATTATGTCCCTCTTTCACCTAGAAATTGTTTCCCCTGGCATCTTAGATTTGGGACCTTTTTGACTCTCTTCCAACTTCCAAAAGTATCACATTCCTGCCTTCACTTTTGGTTCATCTTCTCTTTTTTGTTTACTAAAGATAGATACTCCCCTAGTTGATGCTTCCCAATCTTTTTCACACGATGGCAACATAAAATTGATGGTAATATTTGTGAACTATGGAATATGCTAATGACTCTACGCTGAGACCCTAGTTGGCTCCAGCCAACTCAGATACCAACAGGCCACCATGAGGGGTGAGGGGATCTGTATTTAAACACTTATCATCCAGCTTTGGCAAACTAATTGGGAAACTCTATCTTAATTATATAACTGTTTCTTTCTGCTCCCTTAAGGAAACTTATCTATTCCTCTAACTTCCAAAACACCCTCAAAATGTTCATCTGTAAACTCCGATCTTACTCTTTTATTCCAAAAATTTTAGAGTAAGTTAACTGCCATTACAAACAACCCTAAAATCACAGAACTTTATCTAATAAGGTTTATCTCTCACTCATGTCACAGGGCGGTATCCACTGAAGGAAAGGGATACTCTACTCCACGTCATCATTCAGGGACCCAGGCTCCTTTCTTCTATTGGTTCAGAATTCCTTATCATCTTCAGAATCCTTCACTGGACTCCTTGCATTCAGCAGGTGGAAGAGTGAGGAGAGAGCATTGGAAAATACGACAGAATTATTTAAAGGGTCAGACAAACATGTCCCCACCAAAATTCAGAGAAGTTTGGGGAATATAATTTAACTTTGGGCACAGGAAACATGAGAAAAGAGGTTCAGTGAATGACTAGGGTTGCCTCTGTCTCAGCTCCCCTTTCTTTTCACCAAATGTATCAGTATGGTGAGATCAGAAAAGTAGAACCACTAAGAGTGAAATGGAATTAAGAGTATACTATTGGATTTAAATCTTACACAATTCTTGGAGTAGTTTGGTAAGTAATATCCTGGAAAGAAACATTTAGCTGATATGGGGAAAGATCCTGATTAATAACAGTAAAGAGCAAGCTGGTGAAGAAGTCTACAGAAGACTGTTGATCTTCATGTAGTGATTGGCCTGAAGTTGCTGTAGGTCAGCAAAATAGGTAAACAACTATAAAAGCTCCATCCCAAAGAGGGGGAAGAATAGACTGGAACCCACAAGAACCAACTGGAATCCACAAAGACAAAGTGGAATCCGTGAGGATGACCTGGAATCCACTTCTGCCTCACCACATTTAACCCTGATAACGTGATCGGCAAAAAAATGCTAGTGCCTTTTTTTGTAGACCTGCACACATATGTAGACCAGGACTCAAACTAAAGGAGGTGATCCTGCAGAGTAGAAGGACTTGTAATCTAGACGTCTGCTGTGTGAGCCAGGAGATCGGCAACATGTGCGAACTGCAGTGATGCTTGTAGCTCTGTGCTGATCACTGGGGAAAATGGCTACTGTTTTACTTCCCCCTTCCAAATCTAGCACAAACTTCTGTTGTGGCCAAGCCCGACCCAGAAACATACAGGGAATGAAAAACTAGACAATATATTTCCAACTTAGCTTCAATTTATCATAAAACAATCTGCGGTGCCTTGCAAAACCTCACTACACTTTATAACTATACTCTTCTGATTATGTGCTTACAAAATTACATTGGCAAAAAATAAAAGAAATATTCCCTGAGGTTCTGCATATTAATGTATTCTTATACTGCAAACCCAGGAGTGCACGTGTATGTATATAATTACATGTTAGCCCATTTAAAATTGTTACAGGAATGAAAGCAATGTTTCTCATTTCACTTAAGCATCATGGAGGAGAAATATCATTGATGTGGGTAGAAAATTGTAACAATATCTTACTATTTTATTAGTTAAAGGCTTTAATTACTTTCTTTAATACTAATTTTAAATTTTCTGCAATTTTAAATAATGTAAGGCTGTAGGCTCTTTAAGCTTTAAGGCTCTTGAGTTCAGCAAACTTTTGTTAAGAAAGTTTGCTTGCCAAGCAATTTTTCACCGGTTCTCACAGCTCTCTAAACATAGTTCCTTTTCAGTGTCTGACCTAAATGCACTTTCTTTAAACAGAAAGAACCTAAAGAACAAGGCCTCAGGGATGTGTTACTACCTGAGTCATTCACTCTATGCCAAAGAAAACATAAATACATTCTTTCCAAGGTAGTGAGGTTTTGCAAGGCACTGTAAATTGTTTTGTGATAGATGAACACTAGGAAAACACATTGACTCTGTTAAAACAATCAAAGAAACAATATTAGAGTAAAGAAATACACCCCAGGGTACACAGAGACGTTATGTTATGAAGCTAGTGGGTGTTGACCCCT
Source organism: Tapirus indicus (assembly GCA_031878705.1). NCBI lineage: Eukaryota > Metazoa > Chordata > Mammalia > Perissodactyla > Tapiridae > Tapirus > Tapirus indicus. The sequence continues at coordinate 25,960,018 of CM062933.1, forward strand.
CTATCTATGACACAACTGAGACCATACTTAAAACACTATATTTGGTGCCAAGGAAAGTGAGAGATACCAAACCCTTATACCCAGGAAAATGTCAAAACTGAAGAGGTGATCAAATGGTCAAAATACTACGGCAAGGTAGGATGACAAGAGATTGATTTAAAATATAAATGAGTATATCAAAATTTCACAATTCTGGGAAAAAATATACACTTTATGTAGTGCTTAAAATGATCCGTTTTGCCATAAATATGCTATTGTAGGGACAAGAAAACACTTGTCATTCACCCCAGGTTTTGCTTTCTGGATTCGTAGGTTATAGCATTCAGTATATCTGGTGGAAACAGAAAGAGAAGGAACATTTTTTCTCTGCATTTTTCCTGTGTTGTCTCTTTGAAGCAATCACCTACTTTTGCTGTGCAATTTGATTATTGTTTATGAATTACCTAAGTACTTAAATTAAGTTATATAATATACTAATTGATTAAAAATAAGAGAAAGGAGGGAAAGAGGATGATAGACATGTAATATGTATATGTATATATATAGAATAATATATATAATGCAATACAACTTTCACAATTATATTATAATTATATATTATACCTTTATAATATATTATGTATTATATATTATACCTTAATACATAGAATTATTTATTACATATAAATATATTATGTATTAACATATACAAATTATGTATATTTATATAAATATATTGTATACATACATAGAATATAGACAATGTATATTTTCTCTCTTCTTCCACTATCTCGCTTGACAACTCTTTTCTCTATTTTTATCTAACTCACCTTGGGGTGGTGGAACAATAAAAAATGAAATATACGGGGTCTTTGTGACTACATTTCTGTCTATGGGTTGATGGAGTTGAGGTAAAGAAAAGCCAATTGATCAATTTCAGAATGATGTTTCTGAGGTCATGTTGCTCTGATTTGGTTTCAGCATGAGTGGAACTAAACAGAAATGACTCTTGTGTATTAGAAAGGAGATCCTTGAGTAGGAAAAGAAATTTGTCTTTACTTTCTAACTGTGCTGAGCAATGTTACATAACAGGAAGTAAGGGAAACAGCTTCTCTTTAGAAAAGTACTGATAATATAGTATGGTCATAGTAAAATAACAGTATAGTTTGGCTTAGTATCGCAGAAATCAATCTTAATTCATATAAAATTTTAACACGGAAATAAGAGAATAATTATTGAACAAGTGAGTCAATAATTTGAGAAGAAAATAGATATCCAGGTCATCAGCCTGAAACATAACACATATGCAGACACACAAAATACCAGGTAAGATAGAGTTAAAATTAGAATACATACATATATATATGAATTTTGAAATGTTTTTGTTTAAAAGCAGAATCAATCTCAAAATAAGATATTGACAAATTTGTCTCTAAAAATCCAAAAAATTTCTTGTTGAAACAAAAACCACAGAACCACAATCAACTTATAATTAAAATAAGAAAGCTAAACTAATTTAGGTGAAAAATATTTGCTACAAGTATAAAAAAGGACCAATATTTTTAACATGTAAATTTACAGTATCAATCAATAAAGACACTGATGTAAACGCAACTGGAAAAAACATAGCAACGAGCAAGAAAACATTTACATTTAAAAAAACACAAAGAGCTTCCAAATATTTTCTCAATGTTCAGCTTCAGCAAAAATAAATAACAGCCAAAAAAATCGTTATTTGCCTAGCAAAATAACAAGTTTTGAAAACACTTTCATATTATAATATTCAGTTCAGGTTAATATTCATAGAAAAAGATAATCTCAAGCAATATCGGTAGAAGTTATATTGATCCAATCCTCCTGGAAATTTTTCCACCTATTAATTATTTAATTTATTTATTTCATTTAGTGTAACAAGAATTTTCATACTTTGAACTCAGGAATAATTTTATTCCTGAGAATTTCTGGAATCTATTGTTGAAATTAATTCGAATTGCCAAAAAGCGTCAAGAACACCACATTAATGGAATGAAAGATAAAAATCATATGATCCTCTCAATAGATGCAGAAAAAGTATTACAAAATTCAACATTCTTTCATGATAAAAGTTCTCAACAAACTGGATATGGAAGAAACATACTTCAACATAATAAAGGCCTTATATGACAAACCCATAGCTAACATTCTATTCAACGGTGAAAAGTTGAATGCTTTTCCTTTAAAATCAGGAATGAGGTAAGGGTGCCAGCTCTCACCACTCCTATTTAAAATGGTACTAGAAGTCCTAGCAAGAGCAATCAGGTAAGAAAAAGAAATAAAAGACATTCAAATCAGAAAGGAAAAGTAGTATTGTCTCTGTTTTCAGATGACATGATCTTATATAGAGAAAACCCTAAAAACGCCACTAAAAAACAGTTAGGACTAGTAAACAGATTCAACAAAGTTACAGGATACTAAATCAACATACAAAAATAGTTGTGTTTCTGTACACTACAACAAACTATCTGAAAAAAGAAATAAAGAAAACTATCTCATTCACAATAACATCAAAAACAATAAAATGCTTAGGAATAAATTTAACCAAGGAGGTGAAATATCTGTACACTGAAAACTATAAAGCACTGATGAAAGAAATTGAAAAAGACACAAATAAGTGCAAAGATATCCCATAACTGTGGATCAGAAGAAATAATATTGTTAAAATGTTTCTATTACCCAAAGCCATCTATACATTCAATGCAATCCCAATCAAAATTCTAATGACATTTTTCACAGAAATAGAAAAAAAAAATCCTAAAATTTGTATGGAACCACAAAGAATCCCCAATAGTTAAAGCAATCTTGAGAAAGAACAGAGCTAGAGGCATCACACCTCTCAATTTCAAACTATACTATAAAACTATTGATAATAAAACTACATGGTACTGCCATAAACACAAACATATAGACCAATGGAATGGAACAGAAAGCCCAGAAATAAACACATGCATATATGATCAACTAATATTTGACCAGGGAGTCAAGAGCACTCAATGGGAAAATGATAGTCTCCTGAATAAATGATATTGGGAAAACAGGACAGCCACATGCAAAATGATGAAATTGGACTCCTATCTTACACCATTCATAAAAAACAACTTGAAATGATTAAAGACTTAAACAAAATCATAAAACTAGAATAAAACATAGGGAAAAAAACTTCTTGACATAGGTCTTGGCAATGATTTTTTTGTATTGGACACCAAAAGCACAAACAAGAAAAGCAGAAGTAAACAAGTATGACTACATAAAACTAAAAAGCTTCTGCACAGCAAAAGAAACAATCAGCAGAATGAAGAGGCAACCTATAGAATGTAATAAAATATTTGCAAATGATATATCATATAAAGGTTAAGATACAAAATATATAAAGAACTCATACAACTCAACAGCAAAAACACAAATAATCCGAATAAAAAATGGGCATAGTACCTGGACAGACATTTTTCCAAAGAAGACACACAAATGGCCAATAGGTACATTAAAAGGTGCTCAACGTCACCAATCATCAGGAAAATGCAAATCAAAAGAACAAGATATCATCTCACACCTGTTGGAATGGCTATTTTCAAAAAGATAAGAGATAAGTTTTGGTAAGGATGGGGAGAAAATGGAATCTACTAGTGCACTCTTGGTGGGAATGTAAATTAATATCATCACTATGGAAAACAGAATGGAGGTTCCTCAAAAAATTAAAAATAGAGTTACCATACAATCCAGAAATCCCACTTCTAGGTATATATCTGAAGGAAGTGAAATCACTCTCTCAAAGAGATGTCTGCACCACCATGTTCATTGCAGCATTATTCATAGTAGCTGAGACATGGAAACAACCTGTGTCCATACAACAGAAGAAGAGATAAAGAAAATATGGTATACATACACAGTGGAATATTATTCAGCTATAAAAAGAAGGAAATACTGCCATTTGTGACAACATGGATGGATCTTCAGGACATTAAGCTGAGTGAAATAAGTCAGATAGAGGAAGACAAATACAATGGGATCTCACTCATATGTGGAAGGAAAAAGAAACAACTTACAGAAATGGAAAATAGGATGGTGGTTGCCAGGGGCTGGAGGTGGAGAAAATGGAGAGATGTTGGTCAAACTTTACAAAAAAAAGTGTCAGGAAACATTTTCTAAGACTTGGCAATGGCAAAAGAGACTCCTGGGTGTTCTTTAGTAGATATTGTATAATAGAACATTCTGAGAGATCTGACAATATAAAGGTATTTATTAGGATGTACACCTTAGTATTCATTAGGCTATAAGGGGGTGCACCTTTGACTGTCATTTTAATGACTAGTCTATTTTATAACTTTATAGTTGTACAAATTGTATTGCTGAATAATAATAGTCAAATTATTCTTGTCCATAGCAATGCAAATAGATATCCACACTAAAGAAAATTGACTTCCTGCCGTTGGAAACATAATCTCAAACATTATATTTTATTGCCTCATAGATTACTAACCAGAGTTGCATTTATTAATATGTTAAGTTCTGCATTCCTTATTGCCTGTATATAGCTCTGGTCTTCAAATTCTCCTTTACAGTGGTTTTAATATTTTACTGCATCCTCATTAGTCAACAAACTGAATAAAATATCTGGCATGTGGATATTTTATATTTCCGTGATAATCATATTTTTTTTTTTTTTTTTTTTGTGAGGAAGACCAGCCCTGAGCTAACATCCATTGCCAATCCTCCTCTTTTTGCTGAGGAAGACTGGCCCTGGGCTAACATCCTGCCCATCTTCCTCTACTTTATATGGGACGTCACCACAGCGTGGCTGACAGGCAGTGCATCAGCAGGCGCCTGGGATCCGAACCCGCAAACCCCGGGCTGCCAAGCGCGGACTAAACTGCTGCGCCACCGGGCGGCATTTTGAAAATGACATTTTAACAAAAGTTTTATACTCTACAACATAAGTTAGTAAATAGTATACAATATATGATGTTAAAAAAAAATTAAAATAAGCCAGATGTCCAACAGTAGTAAAAATGATAAAGGTAAAGTCATAGGATGGAGCACATACTTAATTTTTAATACCTTGAAACATTCTAACGTTACAATGTTTAGTAATTAAAAGAAGAATATGACATTGAATTTGTGAAAAGAGAGAGTCTGGCAATAAATATACCAAAGCTAATGGAGTTTTTCTCTTTTTTTGTGATTTGCTTATTTTTCTACATTTTCCAGTTATACACTTTCTATTATAAATGTTTACTAACCTTATCTCTAAAAAAATACTGTTTATTAGAAATAAGTTAATGAAAGAATAAAATATCATATAACTTATGCTAAACAAATGTTAGATAATATTTAAGCAAGCAGTAGTGGGATCTCTGTTGGAGGAATTAGATGTTACATTTACATGACACTATTCACATTATGCACATTTTTCTAAACACATTAGTCTACCTAATAGTGTGATTAACAGATACGCTCCATAAAGATCTCACTCATAATTCTAATAAACGCGTGCACTACTCCATTATGATTTTCTAAACCCGCATTAATATTTTAATGAATGTTAATGACTTAATGTGTTTTCCCAACCCAGGGATTTTGCAATTTACAAGGAGTTTCCTTCAGAAGATTCTTGAATCCAAAACCTCAACATTTTGTTAAGAGAGTAGTTTTATTCATTCAAATGTCAGTCATGATAAGAAACAGTGGTGGGAGAAAATTCTCTCAGCTAAGTTACTATGATAGATAAAGCCACTTTCATGAAAAATTGAACCCAGGCAGGAACAAAGCTTTATCCAAGCTTGAGCTCAACCTCTGAGTCAGACTGAGCTTGGTATTCTTTGTGTAAAACCAGACCTTCAAATGTCTTGGATAGTCTTGTACTCCATCACTTAGATCATAAATTATATGAGGGCAGGTGCTTTCTATCTTGTTCACATGTGCCTCCTAGTGTACAGGGTCTGACATATTCAAGAAACTTAATATATACATTGTCTTTGAGTGATCGAGATATGTGACAGCAAATTTGAAAGAATTATGCCTATAATTCATAATATTTAATTATGTATATAAAGAGATTCTGAGAAGAAGGTACAGAGAATATTAAGATAAGAGAGAAATTGAATTACAGACTATCCCTCAACAATAAATTTAGGCCAAGAGAAAAGCTAGACTGAATTGCCCAAGCCAAGATGAATCAGAAGAAAATATACGAGATAGGATAATCTCCAAAACATTTACATATTTACAGGATAGAAAAAAGGGAATGAAGTGGTAAATAACATGGCATGCTAAAGAAAGAAAGAATCATTTCTAGGAGGGATATACTCAGTAAAGAGATTATTGCCCCCTCTAATAAATACCTCTAATTCTCAGTGCAATGGAAAAGGTGATAAAATAAAAAACACAAACAATTGAAGGTAAAATTAATTAGGATGAAAAAGGAAAAACGTACAACTAAAAAATTAATTTGACTTCAAAAAGACCACCATTACAAAATTAATAGATAAAACCAAAAATGACATGATAGAAAAATGGAATCAATTAATTAGAAAAAGTCTCCAGGATGGGGCCAACCCAATAGCATAGTGGTTAAGTTTGCCTGCTCCACTTTGGCAACCTGGAGTTCCTGGGTTTGGATCCCAGGCTCGGACTGATGCGCCACTTATCAAGCCATGCTGTGGTCGCATCCCATATAAAGTGGAGGAAGATGGGTGCAGATGTTAGCCCAGGGCCAGTCTTCATCAGCAAAAAGAGGAGGATTGGCAACAGACATTATCTTTGGGCTAGTCTTCCTCATAAAAAAAGAAAGAAAAAGGCTCCAGGCAATGACAAGAAATGCAGGGCAATGAAACAATTGGAGAAGATATTAGTTTCTGAAAATAGACAACAGAGCTTGGTCTTAGAGGTTATTGGTGTTTTATGAATAGAGGGCAGATTAAATACACATCAACAATCTTAAAAGTGCGATAGAAGAAAAATTTCCAAAAATGAATAAATAGAATCTGTAGATTAATATGGCATATCTGGGTACAGGAAAATTTAATTTAATTTAATTAACACTGCCCAGATTTACTTTACTGAAAATTTTTGAAAAGCTTCGAGGAAGAAAAATCATGAATCTAAAAGAGAGTGTATTAGCTGGACTTATAGTCTAAATATATGTGTTCAATGCAGAAAAGAAAAGTTACGTAAGATCCGAATGAAGTAACATTGAACTCAAGATTTTTCCTATCAGCCAAGATTTCTTTCAGACGGAAAGTCAACACAGACTTTTTTAGACAGATAAGGTTTCAGAGCACAGCTATTCACATTTCTCCTCTCATCCTTTTCTCTCTGTACCTTTTACTGTATTTCAAACAAAAGCGATTTTTTTTCCTTGTCTGAGGAGTTTGGCATAGGTAGGGAATTGGGAAATCTTTCTGCCTTTGTATTATTTCCACAGCAGTTTAATCTATATTACAAATTCTCTGCAGTCCCCTTTGACTTAAGCATTTTGGGACAGAAAATCCAGGTTTCTTTTTTCTAGAGTTTCTGTTCTGGTCATCTCTTCCCCCAGGTAAAGAACACCGAGTGATTTATCTGATTGTATGGGGTGGGGAAAATAATTGCACAAAACAGCAACAAGTAAGCAATTGTTGATCTCAACTAACAACACAATGTCCTCCTACTAAATATTTGCATCCTTATTTTATCAGTCAAGATCCAGTCAGGAGGCAAAATTACACCAGTAGTTTGAACAAGGAAAATTAAATATAAATGTATGAAATAGTAAAAGGAAATTAGCTACTAGGAAGGATAAAAATGAATCTACAAGATACAAGAATAGCAGAGGTAGAGGAACAGTTACTACTCCTAGGGCTGAGGTAGAGATCCAAGAAGGAAAAATACTTGGGAGAACAACCACCCCCTCCCAACACCTTGAAGGTGGCCAGCAGAAACCTGCCCCCTGGGGTGCTAGCAAGACTTGTTGAGAATCTTCCCACTGGATATTGTCAAGATGCACTGGGAAGCCATTGGGGTTCCAGGGTCCATTTTCTGTATTACAAAGGGCAAAGAAGGGTGAATTTGAAACTGAGAACCAGTGAGTGGTTAACTGGCACAGCTATGGAAACATCTATTATATCCAGGCTTTCTTTTTTAAGAAAATAGAACCTGAGTTCTTCTGAATTGGGTTCACCATAACCAAAACTCAAACACTAAAACAGCACAAGACTGTATGAACATTTTTCTAGAGATCACTAGAAGTTGGGTTGATAAGCCAAGACTCAGGGTGAACATTTTTCCTTTTTAAATTTGAGGATGAGTACTTGCTTCCCTCCCAGCCCCCATTAATAAGGAAGTAACTTCTCCCAAAGCCTAGTTGCTTTGTCCTCTGCAAACCCTCCTTCTACTCCCTCTCCTCTTTATTCTTTTTCTTTTTTTGATATTCCTAGTTGTCTCCTGACTTTTGCATTTTCCACCAACTGTGAAACTCTGACTTTACGCTTCTTTGATCCCTACTGAGTAGAATTAGCAGTCCTCAGCTTTATTTTGGTGACTATTTTTACCTCTACTCTGGAGAGTGGAGGGGTAAAGGTTCAATATGTCCTCCCACAGGTAAAGGCTATTTCTTGAGATTACTTTAACTGGCCTGCCCCATTGTCTTTCCACACTTTGTAAAAGGCAAAACTTGCGAACATTTCTAAGATTATGCCAGAATGCTTGTGCAAGGACAACCAGGGTGTTCACAGCACAATCTTCCCTTCTTCCAGAACTGCTGGGACCCTGTGTGAAGCTGATAGTGAGAACAGAAAGGATTGGAGTTTAGTGGTTATGTATGATGGTTCAGAATGGACTATTTCTTCACGACATTCTATTATCATACAAGTCACACCTCAAGACTAAGTTTAAATGAAAAGACTTTGTCTTGTGTATCACATTATTGATCAACATTTAAGTCTCCAGAACCTTAAGCAATTTCTGAAATACTTAGTTCTTAATTATCAAACACTGAATAAATAAATAATACTTTCACTTTTCCATTTCTTTCATCTCCTCTGTCAACTACTTTTCCAGTTTTTTTCAAATCAGCTTCAAACACCGCTGCCTACAAAAATGTGGTGCTCTCCAACTCTTCAGGAAATGCCACAAAATAAAATAGAGGGGGCCACCCGGTGGCGCAGCGGTTTAGTCCGCGCTTGGCAGCCCGGGGTTCGCAGGTTCGGATCCCGGGCGCCCGCCGACACACTGCTTGTCAGTCATGCCGTGGTGGTGTCCCATATAAAGTGGAGGAGGATGGGCACGGATGTTAGCCCAGAGCCAGTCTTCCTCAGCAAAAAGAGGAGGATTAGCAATGGATGTTAGCTCAGGGCTGGTCTTCCTCACAAAAAAATAAATAAATAAATAAAATAAAATAGAAAATTATCCGTTTACCATAGATCATTAAACTCTTTATATTATGTTATCCGGTTTGCTATAGACTTTATTTTTTATTGTTTATGTATTTTTCATTCTTCTTTCTTACGTTACAGACTGGCAGAGATAAGCCTGGGGATCAAGGCTCCACACCTTAGTCTTTAAAGGCCATTGATGGCTCTTGAACCATAATTTTATTTTTTGCTTTGTTTCTGTTTTTCCGTTTGATCATATGTCCAGGGATTTCCGAGGGTTTTTAGTTTTCTTTAATGAAGATCTTTGTTTACCAATATGTATGGTATCATTTACATAAGCCTCTGCTTTATCTTATTCTTCTTTGCATAGATTATTCACAATATGCATGCCATGGAGTTAGCTTGAATTTGAATTTGTGCATAGCTACTTATTAAGACCTTGGGAAAAATAGCTAACAATTTCCAGTGAAATGTGAGCTGAGGATAAGTCCCTTCCTCAAAGAGTTCTTTTTATAACGCATATTCTTACCATATACTGATAGTCATTTCTTTAAAATGCGGAGAGTGTCATCATCTAAGGACATGTATTTAAATTTAGATCATATACTTCTCTTGTGAAGTAAATAACATGAAATTTATACATAGTGCTCCTGAGAATTATTTTACTGAGTTGCTCTCTTTTTTTCCTGCTGTCTAATGAGAGAAGAAAATGAAACTTTACCTCATCTACATTGATCAACATTTAAAACAGATAAACAACAATTGAATGTCACTAAGGAGATTTGAAGGAAAGCTTATAATTACATGTAATTAAGGAACTATTTTGATTAAACTTCACACAGGTTCAGTGTCAATGGGGATTTGTTAATAAACAACTTGGTTAATTCAGATACGACTGTCAATAACAAATGAGAGTAAATAATTGAGTTATTTTGCCATTCTTCCTCATGAACTGGGGATGCTTTGGATGAAGGGATATCATGAAGTTAAATGACAGATGGAAATCTAAGTATGATGATTCTAGTCAATGCTCTCTGATCTAGGGGCCAGAAAAATCATTCTAGGTGCAGCTCCAAGAAAGTTAATTTCAACGTCTGGTGTCTAACTTATACACTCGTCCTGAAGAAAAACTGTTAGCTTAATCTCTTACCAGGCACAAAATTATTGTAAGAGGACAAAACTAATACATTTGAGGAACAAACTGTGGGGCTCTGTTAATGGTCACCTGAAACTTGAGTTCCTTGATGCTTGGCCAAGATCATATTGGTTTGGTTCATTGAGTTGTCACAGCATTAGAACTTGTTTTTATTTCCCAAATATCTGTTGCGCAATAATCAAAACATAATGGACAATAAGAAAAACAAACAAAAAAACTCCTGATTATGGATGCAATACTGTTAAAAAAATAAATTAAACACAGTAGTATATTGAAAATTCTAACACACTGACCTAATTTTGTTTCAGGGATGCAAAAATGACTCATGGTCAAAAATCTATAAATATACAATGTCAGTAACTTAAAAGAGGGAGTCCATATTTATTTTATAATTAATAGATGCCTGAATGCATTGAAATTTAGCAGTGTCTAAATTTAAATAGAAAATTTCAATACAAAATAAATAAAAGTAATTTAAAACGTCATGGAGAATTAACCCCACTCCCCCCCCCCGAAAAAAAAACAGCAAATAACATACCACTTAAATTGTGTAAGAATTGTTCTATATTCTGTCAGATTAAATATTTACTTGGGACATGTGTAAATCAGGAACAAAAATCTTTATTTTGACCCTTATTCTTTAGAAAATATCTTTATATATTCTTTGGCATTTCTTAAAGGAAAGCTCTTATTTTTGTTATAAGATCACTATTAGTGATCGATGACTCAAAAGAGGGTATTTTGAGGGCAACTTAATCTGTTTTTATGCAAACACTGTAACTCCTGTTCAGTTTTATTGTATAGTTAGTTTTTGAGTATACGAATATTAACTCGCTGGGATTCTTAAGAACCATACTGAAGAAATCACTGAGCCATATCTCTTTGAAACTTAAGCACAGGATCTTTTCTGCCTACGTAAAAACTATAACTTTGTCTATTAATGCAAGATTTGAAGTGTGTGTTTCAAACTGTGTCTTAGACTTCCAGCCATCTCTCTCTTCTCTTTATCAGACCAAATAGGAGTGATAGAAAACCAACCATTTAAGATGATTCTGACAGGAGAATTATAGAATGAGAGAAAACAGAATTACAAAATAGTGTTGATGCAACTCGATAACGCCATGCATTCTTAAAACAAAAGTAATTAATGAGGTTAGTGCATTTTTACATATTAAGGTGGGGTTTTAGTGAGACATGAAGAGTGTTAATGTTATACGAGCTTTGAAGTCACAGAATGACTATAGAACTATGTATGTGATTTACAACTATTTTATGTATAATTATATATTACAATTGTATGCATACACACTACAGTCATACATATACTGTCATATATATATGTTATAGATATAATTTTTTTTGTATGTATACTGCTCAGCTTTCCCCAAGATATCTTCCATGAAATAACAGCTTATCTGTATCCAGAATCTGGGCCACTCTGTTATCCTGTGACACTGTGACATAGGTAAAAATTAACATGCCTCGCTTTACTCACAAGGTAATTGGGACTTGGATGTGTTAAATATTGCCTAAAATTATATCTACAAATTAATAGGGCTGGAGTTTGAACTTAGAAGTGTGCACACCAGAGTCTATGGACACTTATCAATTACACTGATCCTCTCACCTACTGAAAGGAGTCCACGGTAACATTAGTTTGGGACACAGACGGAGTTAAACATTAGGCGTGTTGCTTTATTGCAAAACGTTCAAAGTCTTTGATATACTAACCCACACTGTGAATCAATGCACATTATATGAGAAAGATATAATATGAAGACATGCTCAAATTTATTGACCAGAGTCCTTTTCCTTCTTTCAAAATATTGTCAGTACTAGTATTTCAAGGAATTCATTTGCAAACTGCTACTATAAGAACACATATAAACCCACGATTATTGGAGTGCATTTATTCCAGGGCAACAAACAAAACAATTACCAAACACTTTTAAATAATACTATTTAAGGTACCATCTGTGCATATACAAGTTGGGTAGCTCTAGGAAAAACAAATATGGCAAAAGGAGAATCAGTCTTCTGCATCATTCTCTCTTGTTCTTGACCTTGCTTCCATTTGTATCTCCACTGATTCCTTATATACCCTGCTTTGGAGGAAAACTTGCTATATTCTAGGTCAGAGCTTTTCAAACTTTATTGTACATAATAATCACCTCAGGGACATAGTTAAAATACAGATTCTGGGAGAGAGCACAAGATTCTGCATATCTGGTAAACACATAGGTGTTGCTAATTCTCCTGTTTGAACCACACTTTTGGTGACAAGAAGCTAAGGCAGCATCCTCTCCTAATAGGTGTATTTTGAAAAGGCTTTCAGAGTAATTAAAGTTTGTCCCAACCCAACTCTGATTCAGTATAGTTGTTCTACTGAGAGAAAATCTAAAATATTTTATAATTTGGTGAAAATTTAGGATACTAATTGCTTTTTCCCTTCCTCTGAATATTTGTATTTTAATAGGATAATAAACATATTTCAAGAGGAGATCCTCTAATTGGAAACATTTTCCTGTTTTGATACTATTTGTATTGCCTTTATGCTTGTGTAAAATAATAATTTTGAGGTATATTAAAGAGAGAGAATCACATACCTTGAGAGAATTTGGTGAGATGGGGTAGACACTGAATTGTGTCCCCCCAAATTCACATGTTGAAGTTCTAAACCCCAATACCTTAGAATTTGACTATATTTGGAGGAAAAAAACCTTTAAAAAAGTAATTAAGTTTAAATGAGGTCATTAGGATGAGCCCTAATCCAATGTGACTGGTATCCTTCAAAGAGGGGAAATTTGAACACAGACATGCACGGTCTCAGAGGGAAACCCATGTGAGGTGGCCATCTTCATGCCAGGAGAGCTGCCTCAGAAGAAATCAGAGCTGCTGACCCTTTGATCTTGGACTTCCATCCTCCAGAACCTGGAGGAATAAGTTTCTGTTGTTTAAGCGACTCAGTCTGTGATATTTTATTATGGAGTTTATCCAGAAATTGTGGGTATGTTTTTCTTAAGGCTTATTTGTGTCAAAGGTTCTGCAAGATTGTACCTAGCAGATTTAATGTATTTCTAATTATACAGAATGGGGCACAGAGATGAAGTTTCAGATATGAAATTAAAAATTAGATGTGTTTAAAAAATTGAGTTCCGTTTTCTGGAAAATGCATATGTGTGTGTAAAATATCACACTTCAAACTTTCATCCTCAGATTTTCACAAGGTTTATACATTTCCTATTCAATTTCTTTATCTGTAAACCAAGGATAATAATAACCAGCTAATACACTTTTGTTGGGAGATACAGAATAAATATAAAATACATAGCATAGTGCCTAGAAAAATTAAGTAATTAAATAGAATTATTACAACTCCTCTCCACCCAGACTGCCCTGCTTTTGTTCCTAATTAAACTCTAGTCAGTATATGAGACCCATTTGTTTTCAGGATATCCACTTGCCAGAAGACCTGTCACAACACCAGGCCAGTTTCTTTGCTGTTGCCTCCTGGTAATCACACTATGCTTCCACTCCCTTATCCTTTAGCCAACAGGGCATTATTAACTATGATAGTTAAAATCATCCTTAAGGGATGGGACTAAGCTTGGGGAAATGAAAATAAAAATGTAAATTTAAATAGTAGCAAGTATACTGCTATCAGTCCCCTTCTATATAACAAATATGAAATAATATTGGGAGTAATAAGGCAGCCATAGATCAGTTTAATCTGTCCATTTGTGTTGGTAAATTGGATGGGAAAATGGGCACATCATTGTAAAATGGAAGTGAGAAACATTACAAATTCTAGTGCATCACAAAAAGAAAAATTAACAAAATGGAATAATAATAATAATATAAAAATCTCTTTAGTAAAACAAATTTAAGAAAACTCCCTGGACCCATCCCCTATTTTTATACAAAAAATGAATGTTCCCCAGTATGTTTTAAAATTATTAAATGACATTTTCCTGGTTTGCATGGAAATGATATAACTCTAGTGTGATTTTACTATCATGAGTCTCACTATAGTTTATTAGTTCCAAAAATTCTAATTCTACTGAATGTTGATTGTAATGATAATGTTGTTGCTTTAAACTGCATTGTGAATTATTGTAAGCAGACTCCATTGTTTCATAAAATCACAAATCTATTCCTAAATATTCATCTCTACAGCATTTATTTGCAGATGAACATTTGCGATGAAAAGGAATAAACTATTATTCTTTGACTGAAACAGTTCTAAACTTTAGAATTAGTGAGGTGAGATCATTTAACCTAAGTAGTCTTTCCTAAAGTATAATATTATATAATCGTGAAGACATGAATGTGATAGCACATGGAACAGCCTTAGATGGATATTTTTATATTCAGAGGGTGGCACAGCTGGCCATTTTGAACGAGGCCTCATTTAGTATCTTTAATTAGGGTTTAATAGTAAGTTTAAAAGTCATTTCTAAATGGTTAGTCTTATATATTCATATACTCTTATAATACATTCTAAAAATTCAAATTCATTCTTGTTTGAAGTCACAACATAAAGTTTAAATGTTATCGCATGGACGCTAATTTTCTCCTCCATAGCTAGTTGTGTGAGTCTACATTTCAATTCCAAAGCTTTTTTCCTTTTTACTGTAATATATCTTGAAAGATTTAAATCACATATTCAAAAAATAATTGCCATTTTAAATTGAACTCAGGGCAGAACAAACCAATTACTGTAGCGGCATCAGTGTAAAGCATTTTACTCTTCTACCAGCTGTAGAAGTGTGCATACCTCCTCTATCACAATTATTATCACATTACTGCTGCATTTGTATTCACCTCCTGAAGTAGACTAAAAAAGCTTCTGGGGGAATGAATATCCTTGAAGTTCATATTGGATTTTAATGGTCTTCTTCGACACAATTTAAAATATGAGAAATCTATAGTTTAACTTATATTCATCCTCAAAATCTTTGGCTCAATTCTGATAGTGGACATAGTAAAATTCAAAACATACACACACACATATGCACATTTCATGGCACCATTTAGCCATAAGGAGTACAGACGTTTGATTAGAGAGATCAAAAACTATATATGCTTGAACATACTATTAAAGAAGGACATCTTGAAACCTAGTCCTTTATTCATGACTATATCAGTGAAGAGTACACAATATCTGACTAATAGTGTTTTGTTATTATTTTTAAACTTTTGAATCAACTTCATTGGGCTATAATTTACCTACAATAAAATGCACCTATCTTAAACGTATAGTTTGATTTATTTTGGCAAATGAATACAGCTTTATAACCAGCAATGCAATCAAGGTATAGAGTATTTTCATCACCCCAGAAAATTCCCTTTGACTCTTTGCAGTCAATTCCACTTCCACCTCCAGCCCTTGGTTGCCACTGCTCTATTTCCCATCATTATGACCAGTTTTGAGGATTTTGGAATTTTGTTGAAATGAAATCGTAAAGTAGATACTCTTTTGGGTCTGGCTTCTTTTTCTCAATGTAATGCTTAGGAAATTCATCTATGCTGTTGTATTTATCAGGAGGTCATTTCTTTTCATTTTAATTTTAATTGTATGACTCTACCAATATTTATTTACTCATTTACTTGTTGATGAACATTTGAATGGTTTCTAGTTTGGGGCTACTGTAAATAAAAGTGCTTTAAACATTCATATACAAGTCTTTTGTTGAACGTATGCTTTCATTTCTTTGGGGAAAAATACCTATGGGCAAGATGGCTGATTCATAATGACTACTGTATGTCTAACATTATAAGAACCTGCCACCCAAAGTAGTTGTACAATTTTACAGTCCCGTCAGTAAAGTATGAAATTCCAATTGCCTCACAACCTGCATAGTAGTGTCAATCCTAGTGGGTGCGTAGTGATATTTTGTTCTGGTTTTAATATGCATTGTTCAGATGATTAATGTTGTTTAGCTTCCTTATATGTGTTTATTGGCCATTTGCACATCTCCTTTTATGAGGTGTTCAGGTCTTTTGCTCATTTTTATTGGATTGTTTGCCTTATTATTCTTGGATTATAAACTTTATTTACATATTGTGGAGACAAGTGTCACATTGGCACCACAACACATAAGAGAGACTAAGAGGGCAATTATGTGGCTTTTTATAGCCTCTACAGGGGAAGAAAGGCAAGGAATAAAGGTCTAGTTACAGCAGTTGCATTACCCAGTCAGCATTGTTTTCCATGGCTAGCAATCTATACTTATAACACTTAACTGAAGTAATTATTATAATCTGCATGCAGCAGTATGTATGGTTTGAGCACATGTTGCCCACACATGTACATGTAGTTATTATATGCAGTATGTGGCATTGGGTGAGGAGCAAAAAAGCATAGTATCTTTACTTTTTGGTTAAAAGCAAAAATGTCAAACAATAGAACAACAAATACAATCATTTTACTATTTTTTAATGATTTCTTTTTTTTTTTTTTTTTGGTGAGGAAGACCAGCCCTGAGCTAACATCCGTTGCCAATCCTCCTCTTTTTTTTTTTTTTTTTTTTTTTGCTGAGGAAGACTGGCCCTGGGCTAACATCTGTGCCCATCTTCCTCTACTTTATATGGGACGCCACCACAGTATGGCTGACAAGCAGTGCGTCGGCTGGCGACCGGGATCTGAACCTGCGAACCCTGGGCTGCCAAGCACGAACTTAACCGCTGCGCCACCAGGCCGGCCCCTTTAATTTTATTTATTTATTTTTTTTGTGGGGAAGACCAGCCCTGAGCTAACATCTGTTGCCAATCTTCCCCCTTTTGCTGAGGAAGACTGGCCCTGGGCTAACATCCGTGCCCATCTTCCTCCACTTTTTTTATATGGGACGCTGCCACAGCGTGGCTGACAGGCAGTGCGTCAGCGGGCGCCCGGGATCCGAACTCGCGAACCCCGGGCTGCCAAGCGCGGACTAAACCGCTGCGCCACCGGGTAGCCCCCCTTTAATGATTTCTAATGAGGAAAATGCTACATTGTTCTCTATTATTGTGTTTGCTGTATCCTGAGATAGAGATCAGTGCTGGATACAAAACACAGACTTAACTTCTACTTAAGGAGAAATGTGACATTGTAAGGTTCCAAATGCTAAGTGTCATATAAAATCACAAACAGTAAGATTTACAGCCATTCATTGTGAGAGACACTAAATAAAGGATTGTAAAGGTGGTGTGTTTTAAATAAAGGTAAGAACATACCAAAATAAAAAAAAAGAATTAAAGCAGGATTTTCTATGTAAAATGATGAGTATAAACAAAAAGAGGTGCTGACTATTAAAAAGCAAAAAGAAATAAGATATACCACATTTCTTCCAATTTGTCACTGTGTACACCAAAGTGATTCAGATGCTTCTTTGGAGTTTTTGGTATCTATCTAGCTATATGCAAAAAGAAAGGTTTAGGGAAAATTACAGAACACTTACCATTTGGAACTATGCAGTGTCTGTATTTGTCAGTATCCTCCAGAGAAACAGAACTAATGTATATATGAGAGAAAGAGAGAGGTTGATTTATTGTAAGGAATTGGCTCATATAATATGGAGACTGACAAGTCCCAAGATCTGTAGTCGGCAAGCTGGAGACCCAGGAGAGCTGATAGTGTAGTTCCAGTCAGTCTGAAGGCCTAGGAACCAGGAGAGCCAATAGTATAAGTTCCAGTCTGACAGCTAGCAGGCTCCAGACCCAAGAAGAGTCCATGTTTCAGTTTAAGCCTGAAGGCAGACAAAGACAGATGCCCCAGCTCAAGGCAGTCAGGCAGGAGAAATTCCCTCTTATACAGCTTTTGTGTTGTATTTAGGTCTTCAATTGATTGGATGAGGCCTATTCACTTTAGTGAGCACTGGCAGCTTTACTAATCTATTGATTCAAATGTTAGTCTCGTCTAGAAAAGCCTCACAGACACACCAGAATAACATGTGACCAGATGTTTGGACACTCAGGCAAGTTGACACACAAAACTAATCTTCACAGTCACATTCCTCCTTAAGTAGATAGATGGCATAAATCTCTGTGTTCACCCCTACTTATCTCCTGTTCAGTATACAGAAAATGCAATAAATGTGTGTAATGTAACATTTTCCTCATTAAAGACACCTAAAATATGGTAGACTTTGGTTATATTTGTTGTCTCTTTGTTTGGCTTTCTTGCTTAAAGCGACATGTAATGTGATTCTGCTTCATCTTTTACTCTTAGTCCTCCCACAGGTTACATGTGCACTTTGTTTTATATTTTGATCAATCTCCTTGGATTTAAAGTTTCTTGAGGTTAGAGAACATGTCCCAAAATGTGTTTGTATTTTGTTACAATGCCTAAAAGAGTTCCAGGCACTTTGGTGTCACTAATTCACTCTCCCAGGATGGTTCATTTGGGTGGTAAGTAAATGTGGAGCAGTAGAGGTGCCAACTAGTGTTACTTCTGTATGCTATGGCTATTGATGACTCACGGGGTTTTCTGTGTAATCACTATTGCTAGATACTGAATTTTCCATTTGGTATTCAAGAATCCAGTGTCAGGTTAACTACTGTCTTCTCTCCCTTTGAATAATTTCCTGGACTCCTCACTTGTGATGTATTCCTAATCTTCTGTTCTCTTTCTGGTTCCTATTAAAGAAAAATCAAATATCTTCAAACTTCTGAATATCTCTCTGACCTCCAGTTCACTTGGCCACTTACCTTTGTAGACTCAGTATTTCTATATGATTCTTTCTAGTGTATTGTGGTTGGAATAGCTCACCTGGTTCTGCCTCAACTCATGCCATATTTCAAGTTGGTTGTGCTATCTTGTGTATAAGATAAAACATTTTGTCAATTCAGATTAACAAATCAATATAATAATACAATATAAAAATATAGGGATAGTAATACCTCAAGCAAAGAAATAATGCTGATGTATCTAGAGCCGTGGTGTTGTTTGAGGCTTGGAGAAGATGAGGGAGTCCTTAGAGCAAACAAACAAAAGAAAAACATAACTAGGAAAGGAGCTTCTGCCAAGTGGCTCCCTCTACCACTTCTCTACTGAGCAAGGACTGTTATTCATTTTAGTTTTGATCTCTTTAAAAACACCATTAGTGTTTTGTTTCAAATTCTACTTTGTTACTAATAGTAATGGTAGATCCAATAAAGGAGTACACTGGAAGTGACATTTACCTTTCTACATTTCTGTCTATATTGATACTACGTCCAATCCATTGTAGAATACTGGGTTATTTTACCTCTATTTTATCTCTCAAATATGTGTCATTATCTCCTTTTCTCACTGTGCTTATTTACTATTTGTCGTCTCTCATTAGAGTCTACTGTCTATTTTTATTTTTTATTGTCTATGATAATATCTGTCATATCTTAAGATATTTCTTGTTGTTTTGGTATCATTGAAAATGTCACCATTAAAAACTTTGTACATAACAGCTACTGGGAATACAATGTCTAATAAAATGTGGTTCCTTTCATTGACGGGACTGAGTTTATTTTCTCATATCAAAGGTGATACAGTCACTTTAAACATTTTCCAGACAATAAGAAGCTGATACATTATAAGGCACATAGATCTATGGGGTAATTAATATCAAAGTTTATTTAGTGCACACTATTCACACTTTTGAGTGTCCAACTTCTGTTGATTCTTTTTTTGTTAGAGTTGTGTGTGTTTGTTTTAATGATGAAACAGAAAGGTAGAAGTGGCCACCAGTCCAAAACTACAGGGATACAAAGACTTGCTTGGTCAGAACCTTTTTCCACACACATACAGAAAATTAGAATCTGATTGGCAAGATGATTCAAGCATTAGAAAAATTAAATGACATTCAAGGTGACAAATAATAAATGTTTAATAAAGTCTTTACTAGCTACGTCAAACATAAAAGTGAGCAAAGCACAGTCTCTAAATTTAGAGAGTTCACATCCTAGGAAAAAGATTGTCAGTCATATATAAAGTCCTTTCATGGCAGTACAAAGTAACTCCGTTACCTGGGAGAGGTGAAATGATTGGTTTTCACGAAGCAGATGATGACATGGGACTTGGCTCTAGATAGATGTCTAGGCATCTGTCAAATGAAGAATATTCTGTGTAGAAGGATGAATGGACACAGATATTTGAAAGACTCTACCATGTCACATTTGGCAAAGTAGCTGGAGAGTTAAGTGGAGACGACTTGAGATGCATTTTGTACTCCTTGCAGAGTAGTTTTTACTTCATTCTCCTTCGAGTTTCTTTGGGGGAGTGATGTTCTCAGCTCTTCCTTTATGCTAGGTGACTCTAGCATTAATATGAGAGCTCAGCGAAAGTATGACAATTTTGTAACAGTGCAGGTAAGAAAATGACCTGAAATATAGTTGTACAAAAAGGATGGATAAGAAGAAAGAGTTTATAAAATGTTTGGGATAGATTTGAGATAATTCTGTGACAGTCTGGAAGAAAGAAAAAGTATCAACTAAAAGTCAAGGACGGGTTTGAGGCTTCTACCTCGAGCTTGAGATGGTTCTGTTGACTAAGACAGGCAATGCAAAAACAGAAGTAAATTTGCAGATTTGCTGGAGGCAAAAGAAGAATGTAACATGAAGTTAATGAAGTGTAAACTTCAGGGCCACATGTTTTCCCAGATCCTGTCCAAGATGCTGGGTGGTGGTCTTACCAGCAACGTATTCACCAGATTATATATTTTTTAAATTTCTTATTTTTGTAAAATTTGCTTAAATTATTGTGATCCAAATTAGTTGTGATTGATATCTGTTTCCACTCAAACTTCCCCTCTGTCACACTTTTTGTTGTTGCTGTTCTGGCACATCTTGAAGAGGCAAGAGAATTATTGGGATTTGGCTAAGGGGATTTTGAGTTGGGGATACGGCTTATTTTAAGTGGGATTTATGTCACTTCTATATTCAGATAAACTTACTGTTAACCATCCTTTTGTAGGAATGACTTCCAAAAATACTTCTACTGTCCACTGTTTGCCAACCCACCCCCAATGTGACACAAAGTTGCAGGGGCAAGGATGGTCGTATATGAACATATTCTTTATTTTTTGGCACTAGAAATGTATAGTCAGGGAAGAGAAACAGGATTTGAGATGTACTGAGTCAGAGGTTAATCTGTGGAAAATTCTTCCAATCATCAGATGTACAAGATTGTAAATGGGGGATTCAGTTCTTATTGATGCCTAATTAAAATTTATCATTTTTCCTGTCAGAAATATACTCAATGTAGCATAAAAATTATAAATATGCTGTATTTCCATAATTTTTTTCTTTTTTGATGAGTAAATATAGACTTTTAAAGGATTCCTGTGTTTGCAGGACAAAACCTGAAGCAGTCCTGTGATAGAAGATTCATCTGTAACAGTTTGTGAATGAAAGGAACTTGAGAGAGATTGTCCAAAATTAGGTAAAACTTTTAAAAGTTATATAAACCCAAACTGCACAGGAGAGGAGTCTTATAGGAAGGGGCCAGAATTAGTACCTCTGCCAAGCTTTATTATTGGCTGGGAGCATGTCCTTAGCATAAACAGTGGTATATTAGAAGGATGGTAGCTGGAGCCCTCAGTCAATTATACTCCCCAAAGTAGTAGATATGATCAGCACATCTCTATGGGCACCTCATTCTATAGGGTATGCTTCAAAATCTCCTTTGCCATGTGAGTTTGAGGAATAGCTCCTCCATTGTTTCTTTGGACTTCTCTAACTGAATGGAAATAGTAAATGGCTCTTACTTCCCACTCCATAT
The DNA here is from genome assembly GCA_031878705.1 of Tapirus indicus. Taxonomy (NCBI): domain Eukaryota; kingdom Metazoa; phylum Chordata; class Mammalia; order Perissodactyla; family Tapiridae; genus Tapirus; species Tapirus indicus. Next base: position 25,982,270 of record CM062933.1, read on the forward strand.
AAAGGAAAAGTGTTTGTGATTCTATTTTGTAAGTGAAATAGAAAATAACGCATTCACCAAACCGATGGCTGTATGCCATGGACCTATGTATGTCTTGTGCCTTAGTAATCTTCTCCAGCAATGATACTTCATCTGGCACAATGGCTGCAGTCAACGTTTCTACTTAGTTGAGCTTGTTATAGACTATAGTGATTCTCCAGAATCCATTCTGTTTCTCCAAGGGCCAGAATGGCAAGTTAAACAGCTGTATGATAGGAACCATTGATCCTGTATACTTTAATGGTAGCACCAATTTCTTCCATCCCCCTGGAATGTGATACTGGTTTTGATTTTGTCTCAGAGGCTTCTACTTGGTCTTTCCCACTGTGAAGCTTATTTCCAAAGGTCAAGGAAACAACGTGGTGGCTACTCCAAGTGCCAGGTATGTGAGTTCCAATTAATACCCAGGGACTGGGAAAATGATCATGGAATGAGTCCATGGAAAAAGTGGGCCCACTGTGAGCTGGGGTTTAACCATGAATCCATTTATTATTTGGTCCCTATACGTCTCCACTCTGACAAGTAGTCCAGGACTGTAGTTTGGGTTTCCTGACATCAGTGTCAACTCAGTTGCTGTGTACAATAGTCCTCAAAATATCTGGGCATTTACCTTTCCTTAGAGTATAAAGGATTATACTCTTAATAATCTTAGATCCCTTTGGGGAGGGACTGGGGGAATCAATACTTTATGTAGTTACTCTGGTGATACAGGGTCTTTTTTTCCTTTAATCAACGTGTTTCAGATCTAAAAATTGTTTTAAATCAGGGAAGTGATCAAGGAATTCATGACATTTTATTGGGACCCCTGCTCTCAGCATCCTGCCCCTTAGTTCTTGTTTCCTGGTTATGAACGCTAACTAGCACTCTTGCTCTCTGCTCATCTATTATGCTCTTAGGAATATCAAGCTCTCTTAAGTATATCTGAAAATTCCTCCGGACTCAGCTCCCTTAGCTTCCCCCCTGAACCTGGCATTCATTATGGTAATTGTGGCCTCCTGGCTTCTGGTGTTAAGTGACTCTATAGGGTCTCTATTATTTCAGGACTCTATCATCCACCTGGATATTAAGGAGCCCAGTTCCGTGACTTTTTTTTTAAACTTTCAAGACTGCATGTATTTGTCTCCAGACGGTAGCCCTGGACTGGCCTTTTCACTTTCATCTTCGGGGAGCCTGTGACAGTCATCACTGTCCTGCAGAGAAGAGACATTATAGAACTTTTTAGTGGTTTGATGACACTCTCACCAACCAGCTCATTCCTAATGGCCTTTGTGAAAGGCGTGTCGTTTGAGTCCTCCCATAGAACGCAATCCCCTGGTGGGTCCTCTGGCATGACATAATATGTCTATTACAGCATTTATACTTCCCCTTATTCCTTTCTGTATCATCTGCCAGGGCATTTTGGGCATTCTATTTTGCACAGCATTGACCATCGTTTTCTCTAGGCTTCTAAAAGCCACTCTGGTGGTGAGTTTGCCTCATTTTCTGGGGTTCTGGCCAGAATATTTAATCCCATGGCATGAGAAAGTACCATTAAATTGATGTTTCCCCATCTGCTTTTCAGTTCCAACTCTGCCCCTCCCCAAACTAATACCCACAAAATTCAATCCCAGGTCTTCATCTGGTTTCTGTCATTAAATATAGTCAATTCTTGCCGTTCCTTTTTTTTCCTCCCCTGTAAGATCATCTGTGCTTCCTTGCAACATGGTGTCTGACAATGCATTCTCATGGTCACCATAACCTAATTTTCATATTCAAAGTTGTATATTCTTTTGTTTAGAAGAACCTCTCAAAACATATATGCTTCATCCCATACACTGTGGTTAACTCCTTAGCAGGAAGATAGATTTGCAGCGTTGTACTTCAAACAGATTCTGTTAATTCTTTCTACAAATTGGAAAAAAAAAAAGACCCCAAAAGCTCTGGGTATTGAAGAATGAGTAGGATTTCAATAAATTCAGAGAATATGAAGGACTTTCTAAGAAAGGGGAAAGGTTATGGACAAAAACACGGTCTTGGCAAGCTGACCCATTTGGCTAGAGCAGAGGGTGGGGTGCAAAGAAACAGAAAATTGGAGAGACAGTTTTAGGGCCGGGGTTCAGATGAACAAAAGTATCAGATAAAGGAGCAGAAAAATTATATGCTGAAAAGGACATGCTGGGAAGACGTGTCTGATGGTTCTGTAAAAAATAATATTTTGGGATGTTGTTGCCATTCAACCTGCCCAGCAGCTTCCCTGGTGTAATCTGAAACCAGCCTCCATAAACAGAGGGCAAAGAAAAACTGAAGAAAAAGGCAGACCACTCCAGACTGGTAGGTGGTAGGTTTAATAAACAACAGAGTTTAGGTATGAGGCTTATCTTGGGCGGCCACAGGACGGGTAGTTTTCCGTACCCACCCTCCAAATCTTGAAAGTTTATGTAGAGGCCTTAACTGGGTTCAGTTATATACACAGGGCCCCTAACTGGGTTTAGTCACATACCCAGTCCGGATAGCGTCATTACCACATCACTGTCTCAAGGCTGTATCCTTAGGACAGCTTCTGGAAGTGGGGAAGGCAAGCAGAATGCGCATTCCAAAGACAGGGGCGAGGGTGGGCCGCCTCCAATTGCCTGGCTCCAGCTCACAGGTCAAATGGCTGTCCTCCTTGATGACTTCCCCAACAGATGTGGAAGCTGGGCTTCTGCAAAGTGACGGGAGTAGAGAAGCAAGGGTAGAGTCTGATGAGAAACCGACGGCTCATTCACAAAGAAATTCACCAATCACTCCATTTACAGTCAGGGCTACTTCAAAAATTTCTCACACATATGAGCACCGGGAATGATACAACCTGTACTGTGCTGGTAAATGATTAACAACTGTTTCTCTGGAAAAATGGGAATAAAGAAATGACAAAGGAAAATTGATTTATTGCTTTCGTCGAGTGAGGAGTGCGCGTGGTCTAAATACACCCTGGCCGATTTCAAACTACCAATGTGCTCACAAAATTCCTGAACATTCACAATTGACTCTCAGATGTAATAGGATTCTCCTCTAGCACTTCATTGCTAAAACTTAAGAATGACTTACATTAATAAGGCTATCAAGAAACGTACAGAATATCTAAAGCCCCTCAAACATTCCTAGTTTAAAATGAGAGGAGAAGCAGCAGTTAACCATACGGTTAATGGTTTCATAATCTCAGGATGATTTTCAGATATAAGTTAAACCTACAAGGTTTTTATATTGACAGTCTAGTGTGTGTTTTGGGGGGTTCCTAAACTTTGGAAAGCAACTATTGTGGCATTATTTTAAAAGTTATGTTTCTTGTAATCTTATAATCTCCCAAATAGACTAATCTTTTTCCTTACAAATTAAGTACTTCCATTTTCTTTTGCTTTGAAACTATTTTTCCTCCGTACGAATGAATTTAACAGTCTAAAATGTTTTGTCTTGTGGCCCATGGCAGACCTAATCATCTGGAAAATGAAAATCCTAATATATATCTTTTAATTCTTGTTTCATATAGGCACAAGAGCATATAACTCAATGCAACATCTGTTCCTAAATACATAACTTTAAACTTTTGAAGTTAATTAGAGGAAGTTAGAAAATTGAATTCTGTGAAACTAACTACCTAATTCTAAAAAATCTAGTTCCAAATTTTTGCTGATTGAATATTTTGAATTTTATCGTTCAAAAAATAGGTTCTTCTGTGTTTTTCTTTTAAATTAAGTCACTTTGCTAAATGCACTGAGCTAAAACTCCCTTTAGCTGAAATTTCCTATATCTATTATAGCTGAATTTAGCAGTTAATTAGTCTTATTTTTAAATGTCTTTTCCATGTAAATAAATCATTTAAGTATCATATTTATGTTTTAATCTCTTGTATTTAGGTGAGTATTTATAAGGATTATTTCAAATGTAGATCAGTGAATATAAACTTAAAAATGTATAATATCCTCAAACTACGTAGATTAAAATATAGAAGGCTGGTTTAATATGCAATTTATTTAAAGCATATGAGCTACTTGTTTAACACGTCTGCTAATTATATCTGATGAGTTTTTCTCTTTGTAAATTATCACATTTTTTGGCACCATCAGAGCTAGTCTAGTAAACATTAGACCTTTTATTACTTTGCAAATGCACAGCAGGATGTGTAGTCTGAAAACTAACATTAGATAAAAATAATCTTGCCAAAGTTTACCAAGTATGCTAATTTTCAGAAGCAAAGCTGTTTAGAGATTTTATATCTCTGACTATGGACTTAATTCTTGCCTAGATGTAGATTTAACTTACATTTTGCCATTTTCAAAAAGATTTATTGAACTCTAGCAATTAAATACCTCCCAGGAACATAAAAGAACAACTCAATAGTTTAAAAAAATAGAGTTGTGTGTGTGTATGTGTGTGTGTGCGTGCACATGGTGTTTTAATTTGGTTTGGTTTGGTGTAATTTTTGCACAAATGCATGTCTATATTATTCTAGGTTTAGAACAAAGACTAACTGTGAAGGAAACCTTGCTTGTTGAAATGACTCCTCTGCTTGGCCAACAACTGTTGGTTGTTTGGGGCTGAAAATTAAATTTATGAAACACAATAGCCTTCGCTGAGCACCAAACATACTCAGAATTTAAAAAAGCAACAACACAGCTCTCACAGCCACAGTAGAGTGGAAGCCTCATGATCCCCAGGCATATGTGCTGATGTACCAAAATCAGTGACTTTGGTCATATTGAGCCTGCACAGACCATCTCAAGTGAGAGAAGCCATCGGCTCTTCAGCTCTTACCTTGCTAGCCAAGTGATCCCCTCAGGGAGACATAGCTAGCTTCCTTCTGGAACAATTGTATTTCATCAACACTTATTTCTCTGATACTTGATAAACATTTTTGATAATGAGGAACAGGTGCTATATTGTAACCCCTGCCACAGTCTCATTTATGTGGATCAGTATATGCTCTTAGAAAATTCTTGAGTTACTCTTTCAGGAAAGATTTAATGAAGGTTCAAATCATCACATGTCTCTGGATCTAGAGGAAAGTCCAGAAAGTAAATGTTAATCTTCTCTTTCATGTGGGCTCCACCACAAACCAATATAAGAATGCAACCTGACAGCAGGAGTATTTACTTTTTAAAAAATGAAATACTGAGGATTCCAGGAGAAAACAAAAAGGGAAAAACAAACAGGAGATGAGCTACATTTCGTGAAATAAAAAATCATTCAAATCAGCTAAAATTAGGAATAGGTATGTAGTTTTAAGAAATATAGCGTCACCATAGTTTTCAATTATCAGAAAATATGAAGTCACAGTATTCTCAAGATTATTTCAGAGGTTACTATTAAATTTGATTGCCTTACACTTTGAAATTACTTGAGTAAAATAGTTCTTATTTTAAATTAATTTTAAAATGATTTTGTTATGCCTTAAAGACCAGATTGCTCTGGAGGTGGAGGGATTATAAAACAACCAGGATGCTAAAGATTTATAACAAACTAAAATACATCTATGCTCTGATTAGATGAAAATATTACTTCACTACTCAAATAATTGCACAGATATTTTGAAGTTCCATTCTAAAATATCTGTCCTAAAAGTAAGTAAATTATATTAGCTTAATGTATTATTATACTAAAAATCTATTATATTGTAGTATATTTTTGTACTAAAATTACCAAAGACATTTATAAAAATGTAATCTTTAGCTCCAGCAGTGTAATTGGTAAAATCTTCCTCATTAAGGATTATGAGATTTCTTTTTGTAACTTGCATAGTTATAGGAGTAGCTAATTGGAAATTAATGCTGAATCTAATCAGAGTTACAAGGTCTAGACAAGAGAGTGTGTGTTTATATTTTCATGATAAGATTCTACATTATTAAATAAAATAAGTGGTAAGTTATCTTGCATTGGCAAAAAAGAGTCAGCCTGGTTGTCATAATCCCAGTCAGTTTTCCAACATCAGTAAGAACAGCTGAGAGTGGGGATGAGAAATAGGGCTGGCACAGGAAAGTTACTTGAGGTTCTATTTATGGTATAACAATGCTCCTTGATCATCCTAAATCTCCTCCCCAGAGTAAAACGAATATAAGGTTTATCATCTGACAACATCTGTATGTCCCTTATGTAAAAGAGAAAAAAATAGAAAATTTTCTATAGAAAAAGCTCTTGTGTAGCTGTGAAACCCTCAGAAGAAGGCTAAGTTTTTCTGGCATTTGAAGACCTTATGACATGTTCAGGACCACTTACTTTAGCCAGAACACTACGATTACATAAAACCTGCTCTTGCATATCACTCAAAATTCACACTGAAGAGAAAGACCAATGAGAGATAGAACTATTCATTCTACAGCAGAGGAAACCACTTCCACTATCTTGCCCAGGCCTTTGTTCACAATCTTCATGATATTATTAAAATCAGTTGTACAACTATATGACAAAATCATATGTATCACTATATACATCACTAGCATGACAGAGAAAGATAAAGATAAAATAAAAATCTATCCTAGAGAAAAAAAGAGATAATTTAAAAATAGAAGAGAACTTTAAACAAATTCTAATTAATATACTTAGTTTCATATAAAATGCTTGCTTTAGGCCCCTAAGTTTTGCAATAATCAGTTTTCCAATGATAGTAATTGGAACATTCATAAGATAATAAACAATTCTGTAATCTTGATTTTTGTCATGTATACATAGTATTATTGTGATAAACCAACAAATAAGCACACATTATAGTCATAGTTCAAACTTGAATCAAACCATGAGCATTCCAAGATCAAAAGAAAATGAATTTTCTTTTCTTAAGTGCTATGACTGTATCAAAATTATAGACTATTTTAGTTTATTTCATATTGATTAGATCATAATCTTTCTATTTTTTTGTAGCTTCCAGTTCTATGTCTTTTATTATTATTACACAGATAATATATAAATATTTTCCTGATTTTACCAGAATCACTTTGTTCAATCTGCTTTCTTCTTGAAGTTATGCTTCCTGTATTCTTCTGAGTTTCTGATTTAATTTGAGGTAAATGCTTTGTGAGTCTGTTAATCATCTGCCACCATAGATTTGTTTATATATACATGTACTCATATAGATATATGTATAACATATGTATAACATATATGTAAATGTATGTATCGTGTATAACGTACACATAAATATACATATGTTATATAAAAATATATGTGTATATAAAAATTTGTGTATATATGTCATAATTTTTAGGATTCTCAAGACATCTTTTTAGTGTATTCCATATTTGGTTATTGGATTATTTTCTTTAATAAATGTTTCAGAAAATCTATGATATATTTTGTTCAAAACACTGGAGAACATTTTTGAACACATTTCTGAAAAACTCTGAGATATTTTATGTCTACAAATGCCCTCTCACTTAATTTTGGTGTAGAATTCCCGCTTGAAAATATTTTTTTCCCTCAGAAATGTGAGCGGTATTTGCTCTTTCTTTTTTGCATACAATGTTGCTGATGAAGAACCTGGTTCTGTATTTTCCCCTCCGAAATCTATTAGACTCTAATCTTTATTTTACTTATCTAAAATTTCACTGACAAGCCTGGATGTAATTATTTTTTCATTCACCATGCTCCTCCAAATTTGAATAAGGGAATATTCCATTAACATAGCAAGGCATGTGTGCTTTCTTTGTAACTTTGTGATCTCCTCCAGTCTGACTCTCGACAAGTACGAGGCACACCGTAAGCAAGAAGAAATAGTATCTTGCAGTCTTCACTTTGAAATGCATTGGTGGGGAAACAAGCAAGTAGGCTAGGGAAACTGCTCATGCCAAATGACAATTTTAGGATGACTGCATATTGTAAACACAGAACTTTCTGCATTTCCTCTTGGGAAAAACTGCTTTCCCCATTTCCCCCTTCCTAGCTTCAAATATAGATTTACCTATCAATATGATGATCTGATATGCCATCTACCTCCAGAAATCTACTGATGGCATTTTTTTCCCCCTGTTATCAGTTGTTATAGGATTTTTCCCTGCTCATAATGTTTTCTGTTGTTACAAGAGGATGTTATTTATTTATTTATTTAAATGGAGAAAAGTAAACATGGCCCTCACTGTTTGGTCTTAACCACATGAGGATGAGAAATAGGCCTGGAAACAGGAAAGTTTCTTTTATTCAAATTCTTTCAATCCTTTTGGAACAAGCAGTGTCTAAGGAAATACAATTTTATTTAATGGCGGATGTATCTGAGGGCATGAAAATTGAGGTAATAAAGCTATTAGCACCTTTGCTCAAATTGTTAAATTACAATCCATTTTGATGATGGTGAAGGGAAAGATAGGTCTGAATCAATCAAGTGAATATTGAGGCTGTGGCTCACATAAATGACAGTGTTCCACGCACAGTCATTGGTCGAGGCTAAGTAGTGCACTGCCGAGACAACAGATGGGGCAGGGGTGAGGACATGGGGCCCATATGCAATGCTATGCCGGCTCTAACTCTCCTCCTCCCTCTTAGTCCTCCACTACACGCTAGGGTATGGTGACAGTGCATTGACAACCACTGGTTTGGAGCACTGGATATCGCGGAGGCATGTTCCTTTCTGCCACTGGGTAGAATAGGAGGTATTTAAAGAATGGTGGCAGTATCAAGAAGGAACATCTGTGATGAAGTGTTTTGGCTCGTTTCTTAGGGACCATGTCTAAAGAGATTTTAAAAATTCTAGTTATATAACACGCAGTGAATTTATTTTATTTTTTTGTATTTTAAATATTTTATTTTTATTTTTTCTATCTTTATTGCAGCATAACTAACACACAAAATTGTATATATTTAAAGTGTACAACATGATTCTTTGATATACATATACTTTGTGAAATGATTACCACAATTAAGTTAATTAACCCATCTATCACTTCAGGTAGTTACCATATTTGTGTGTGTGTATGTGTGATGAGAATGCTTAAGAATTACTCTCAGCAAATTTCAAGTATACAATGCAATATTATTAACTGTAGTCACCATCACTGTACAGTAGATTCCAGAATTTATTCTAACTGAAAGTTTGTGCCTTTGACCAGGATTCCCCATTTCTCCCACCCCTCAACACCTGACAACCTCCATTCTACTCTCTGTTTTTATGAGTTTGACTATTTTTTTTTTTAGATTCTACATATAACTGAGATGATACAGTATTTGTCTTTCTTTGTCTGGCTTATTTCACTTAGCATAATGTTCCCCAAGTTCATCCAAGGCATTGCAAATGGCAGGATTTCCTTCTTTTTTATGGCTGAGTATTATATACGTATACTACATTTTCTTCCTCCATTCATCTGTCAATGGACACTTAGATTGTTTCCATATCCTAGCTACTGTGAAGAATGCTGCAAAGAACATGGAAGTGTAGACACCTCTTTGAGATACTGATTTCATTTCCTTTGGATATATACCCAGAAGTAGGATTACTGGATCATATGGCAGTTCTGTTTTTAATTTCTTGAGGAAACTTCATACTGTTTTCCATAATGACTGTCCCAATTCACATTCCCACCAACACAGTACAAATGTTCCCATTTCTCCACATCCTTACCAACACTTATTTCTTGTCTTTTTAATAATAGCTCTCCTAACAGGTGTGAGATGATACCTCATTGTGGTTTTGATTTGCATTTCCCTGATAACTAGTGATATTTAGCATCTTTTCACGTACCTGGTGGCCATTTGGATGTCTTCTTTGGAAAAATGTCAATTCAGGTTCTCTGTTCATTTTTTTAAACTGAATTTGTTGTTGTCATTTAGTTATATTTTAGATATTAACCCCTTATCAGATATATGGATTTGCAAATATTTTCTCCCAATCCGTAGGCTGTTTTTTTATTTTGTTGATGGATTCTTTGGCTGTGCAGAAGCTTTTAGTTTGATGTAGTCCCACTTGTTTATTTTTGCTTTTGTTGCTTGTACTTCTAGTGTCTTTTCTGAAAAATCATTGTCAAGATCAATGTCAAGGAGCTTTTTCTCTATGTTCTCTTCTAGGAGTTTTATGCTTTCTGGTCTTATGTTTAAGTCTTTCAAATCCATTCAAGTTAATATTTGTGAGTGGTGTAAGATAGGGATCTAGTTTCCCTTTTTTATTTTTATTTTTTGCATGTGGATATCCAGTTTTCCCAACACCATTTATCAAAAAGGCTATTTTTTCCCCATTGTGTGTTCTTGGTCCCCTTGTCAAAGATTAATTGACCATAAATGTGTGGGTTTGTTTATAAGCTCTCTATTTTCTTCCTTTGCTTCATGTGTCTGTTTTTGTGCTGGTACCATGCTATTTTGATTACTATAGGTTTGTAACATATTTTAAAATCAGGAAGTGTGATGCCTCCAGCTTTGTTCTTCTTTCTTATGATTGTTTTGTCTATTTGGGATCTTTTGTGCTTCTGTGGGAATTTTAGGATTGTTTTTTCTATTTCTGTGAAAAATGTCATTGCAATATTGATAGGGATTGCATTGAATCTGTAGATCCCTTTGGGGAGTATAGATGTTTTAACAATACTAATTCTTCTAATCCATGAACATGAGCTATCTTTCCATTTATGTTCTTTATAAACCTTTTTTAAAATTTTTCTGTGTCTGTTTTTCAAAATTTTTGACTCATTTAAAATTTTAATCTGCATTCCCAAAGAGGGATATGTCTAATATTGTTAGATTTGAAAGGATCACAATTTACCAGTGGTTATGTAAATAAGTAATATCAAAATGTCACATTCCTGGTTATTACTTCTCTTTAAGCACACGCCAAACTAAGAACATTCTTCTCTGCTTGGATATCATCAGTGCCACTTGTATCCAAGTCAAATAATCTGCTGGATCCCAGACCTTGCCTTGGATTCAAGTACCAGGGAGGTGTTGGAAAAGATTGATTATGCTTCTCAATAGCTGTCCCTTAATTCACTCCTTGCTAACTCTTTTCACATTCCACAATACCTACTATCATTTCTATGGCAAAACGATTTGTCTGGGTTTTGAATGAGCTTACATTTCAGATGCAATTCATTCATTTAACAATCATTTGTTCTGCATATCCACTACATGCATAGCTCCATATTAAGTGCTGAGAATAAAAAGATTATTAAATTAAGACCAAATTTTCAAATAGTTCATAAGATAGTGGTGAGACAGAGAAGTAAAGAGACACGCAGCCATATAATATCTACAATTGTATACTAGAAACTCAAGCTAAGTATTGGTTTATATGGCCCAATGAGATACAGTTACTGAAAATAACAAGAAGGTAAAATTTGGCTTGCACAGATAAACCTTGTAATAAACCTGATGGAATTGGCTGCCTCAAGAGATGGTGGATTCTTTGTCACTGTAGATTTTCAGACTGACTCTAACCACTTGGTGGGGATCTAATGGAAGAAATTCAAGCATCATATGAGTACTTTTACTAGAAATCTTTAAAAGAGTCTTCAAACCCCGAGAGTTTATGAAATCTATTCACAGCTCTGCTTGAGGCTTCTGCCTAATTTTTGAAACCTTTGGCTTCTAAAATCTTGAGTTTCTGTAAGTATTGCTAGGAGATCATTAGAGCAAAGATATTAAATGACACCTTAACACTTCCCTATTATTCTGCAAAGAGTGTTTTATCTACCTAGTCCAATATATATTTTTTGTGTGTGATGGAAAAATGATTCCCTCTGCTTTTTTTCTTGACAGTACAGAAAGTTATGGAGAAAGATTGTGCTGTATATTTTTGGATCCTTTATATGTATTATAATAAAATATATTAAAAATTGATTTGAGGCAATTGGCATTGCATTTTTTTCCTCTTCAGCTTCTTGAAAACTGTTTAAAAAACTTGAACACAAACAGGGTATTTTAAAATGCATATACCTGGACTTGATATGGCTAAGGTGAAGGTAATTAGAAGTGGAGGAATTTCTTCTAATTAATTCAAAATATTCCCATGAAGACTGAACTGGCTGGAGCAGTCCTGCATGTACAACCTGGCATTATTCGGTCAAAACCTGAAACACTAGTGGGGGTGGATTGTAGACTGAGAAGGTCATAGAATCTACGGCAGCATTTATAGACCATAGCCATTGAAATACCATTTCCTGCTGGAAATGGATATCCCTGAACTGATTTGAAGACAAATTTCTGGCTGTGATTTTCTAATCTATCAAAGCATTTCTAATTGATTATATTATTTTACTCTTCAAGTATGAATTAGAATTTTCTAGTATTGTTTATATTGGCATAATTGTTTCTCCTTGGAAAAATATTTTTTTCACTTAAACTAAGTAGAAGCTTGTTTTTTCAACAACTATATATGAAAATATTAGTGACTTCCTGGAAATGCCCGCTGCTTAATAATCTGAGGAAGTTTTAAAAATAAAATGAGTTAATTGACACTGTCTTAAGTTTAAAACTGCAATAATGTTGATATGATAATAGTGTACTGGTATTCTGAGTACTTTACTTGAATTGATGAAGTATCCTTTTAGCTCTAGTATTCTATTATTTCTAACATGGTACTGCTATATATGAGAAGCTGGCCTCAGAATTAATAGCAAGTGATATATTCTTTGGAATAAATTTATTGTACTTCATTACCAGATCAAATCATGATCAGTTTCAGTTTGGAAAAATGAATGAATTTTCTAGAAATGTTTATGTGATTTTTTTTCTCAGCTACAATGATCACACAATAAGTAAGTGAAAAGTCAAATGTCCAAAATTACACTCAGAAAGAAAAAAATAATTGAAACACAAATTACAGAACCAGAAAATTCACTGTAAAGATGCCGTAAAGAACTGCCCTATTTATATTTCTTAGTAGAAAATTTTTATTTGCTTGTATTTGTGTTTTTAATTTCACTGCAACTGATAAAAATATAATGCCAAGAGAGGGAATAGTGAAACATATATTTTTTCTTTTTAAAATTAATTCTATTATGTTGTCTTTTAATATTTAACATAGACACAAATTTCAAATGCTTTAAATAATATTACATTTATATTATTTTCAATCATGTTAAGATTTTCAAAGCTAGTCATTTGTAGCACTTCTCTCTAAAATTTTTAAAATATCAGAATAATTAACTTTTCAAAACATGCAACATCTGGAAATTAACTAAATGTTTATGTTTGGGTAAGTACTTGACATTTAAGTATTTAGGCTACTATATAACTACTGTGTAACTTCTATAGCACTCTATAACTACTAAAACAGGCAATTATGTTTCCATAAATAACTGGAGAGAGAGAGAGAAAGAAGGAACTGGAAAAGAATAGCATATATGTGGTGGTTACAACATAATATGCGTACATGTTGAGCAAGAATATTAAGAAAAAAATTTTATAGGATTTTCATAATTCTATTGTGAAATTTAGAAAATTTCTTCATACTCCTCATTTCATTCTTCCTGCTAACCTTATTTACCGACTTAAATCCTCATGAATGAAGTCATTCAGAACTGGAGTGGATAGAGAAACTTGAAATTAGATTGAAACAATGATTTCCAGGGCACAGGAAGTGAGTCTCTTATTTTCATTATGGTTGTGTAGAGTTTGGATTGAAGGGGATGGAATGAGAGGAATGCACTTAACAGGCAACTAGGAAAATATCAATTCTCACCACTAGGAAGCAAAATGATATGTCATGCTGAATAAAACTTTCCGAATTCAGACAAATAAAAGACTTCCTGTAGAATCTGGCTTTAGTAATTTAAAACAGTATTCTTTTCACAAATTTAATACATTTTCATTTTTATCATTATAAACTTGCCAATACACTTTTCCTACAATGCTGTATCTTTTGTATATATTTTGGCTCTTCTCAATATATCCCTCTCATCTGGTCTAAAAATTTGGGTATCTCCTTGTTGCAAATGTTCTTCCCCATATGAATCCAGAACCCTAGATAAAACAAACTTGTAAAGAATTAACCACAACATAATGTGAATAGTTCTAAATAAGTGTCTGTGCATAGTACTGCAGGATATTTCATAATAGGCACTTTTTATAATCAATGAATCACAAAATGAACCATGTCCTTATCCTCTTATCTGACTTCAATAAGTTTTTTACTTATAGACTCTATGAATGGAAATTTTAAAAATTTGTTCATTTTGTTGAAAGAATTACACATGTAACCATTCACATTTAGTCCTACTATATGATTATTTAGGTAAATTAAGATGTTGGGAATTCCCTCCTATATGTTAATATTTATTGAATTTGAAGGGGTTCTGTAAACAAGAAAAACTGCTGGTGTATGGTGCATACTGACATGCAATTTTTTTAAATTACGTTTAATTTTTCAGGAGCTAGAGCTTTAAAAGTCAATTCCCATTTTGCTCATATCAAGCTTTCCACATTTATGAATAGTTTATTTGCCTACTTCATTTGGTTTTTGTGTGGGTTGCTTTATCATTTTTTCTCATTTTCTAGTTCATTGAATTCTAAATAAGTTTTAAAAATGTGGCAAGTTCTGGTGGTGTTCTGTAGGCTATTGGCTCATTGTTTCCCCCAATTTTTATCTTTAATCTCTCGATTTTTTAATATTCCCTGAAAGAAAGCTATCTTACATGAAGATTGTTACAATCATCTAAAATCTTAAGTATTTTACTTTTTCACTTCATAAAGCATAAAATCACTTGTATTCTATTTTTAAAAACGAAAATGTTTATCTATAGAGATTTTGAATATAAAATCATGTATGCACTGAGAAACAGGTGAATAAATGGAAGCCCATACCTTAAAGAGAAACTGAAAAACTGGCCCTTTGGAGTTTACAGTTAGGTATGGCTCTCTCAGCAACTAATTGCCTTTCCCAGGAAGGAAATTTTTAGTATGGATTCAAACTTGGAGGGAAGTACAGGCTTCTTAAAATACCATAACAATTCTTATCTTCATGAGCCCCCTTCCCTCAAACTACAGGAAAGTATGGTATAAAACACACTCACACACACACATGCACTATAAGTGCAGTATAGTCCAATTTGATAAGCTCAAAATGGCCAAATATTTTTTACCATCAGTTTATGCAATTTGATACATTCATGATAATTCAATAATTCAGATTCAAATCCCACCTCTGGATTCTTTCCAAGATGGTATCTGTATATGGAAGTTCGAATAATCATGTTTTGGGAAATATGTATTGGCTAGTGTTCCCAGAGAAGAGCTGGGCAGAACCCATTCTTGGGCACTGTGTAGGTAAAGTTTGTGGCTGCTGCAATCTGTTATTTGGTTTCTAAGAGAGGTCACTTAATCTCACCTTGGCTATTGCCAGCACTATGTATTCCCGTGAGGTCTGACCCAGGTTTTCCACTCTGCAGCTTTCAGATACTAGGTAGTTTCCCTCTCACTTCACTGAAATCTCTAGTAACCTTGCCAAGCAGAATGGTCAGACCTTACACATCCCTCCACAGGGCACTCAGGAACGTCTGGCTGTCATTCACATGACACAGGTGCTGAAGAGACTTTCAGGCCTTCCTCTGCCTCACCATAACTCAAAGCTCATTTTAGTCTCCTGGGGAGTGCAATGTGGGAGACACATTCTGTAAATCTGTCTTCCCACAACATCCCAACCGGAAAAGAAACAACAGCTTCTCTTCCTTAAGCTTTGCCTTCAACCTGTTTCTCACTCCTCATGACCTCTGGGATTATAGCCCAGAAAACAATGAGAGGAGGCCACCGCATGCCCTCTCTCTGCCTACCTGTAATCCCCACCCTTCGTCCTGCAATCCCGATGGGTGGCAGGAGTCAGCTTTTCCCTTCCTCTTTCCATACTCCATGGGAGCAGAAGAGATGTGCTCTCTCTTGTTCCTGGCCATGACACTCATGTATCCCATCTTCTGCATTTCTGAAATAATATCCATTCACTCTGTCTCTCCCAAGTCTACCAGAAGGGAAACTGGATTACTAAAGAGGGAACATAAGTCAGAAGGAATTTCAGAAATTTAAAATTCATTATAAAACATTTATTCATGTATTAACTATTACCTATCATCCCTTATTATATCACAACAAATTTAGTAAATATTGGGGGAACTGAATCTGATTATAAAAATAAATTTGGATTTCATTGGGATGAGTGAAGACACAGTTCATAGTTTTGTAGTTGGGAATAAGATTTAAGATGTTTTGTGTGTGAATATACACTATATATGTACATATATGAATGTAAATATATGTATATATATATTCCTTCATTTCTTCACTCATTATGTTTTAGTCTTCTTTCTTTCAGTCTTGGATCTTAGAAACAAGAAGCTATGTAATTTTAATTAAAAATCTCAAACTGAGCAAGAACAGGGAGTAAGACACAAAATCCTGTGTATTCACTCCTTTTCCCATCAGATTGTAGGATGTAACAAAAGGATGTTACAGTTGGATGACTATCCTATTTAGGAGAGTTATCCTAATAGTGTTGTTTTTTACGGAGAAAGTAATTTATTTTATGCCCCAAAATATGTTTTGCTTGTGTGTTTGCATTTTGTGTCATTTTTAGAGGAAACTTGGCACTGAATAGACAGATTAAGATAGTTTTACATAGTTGTTTTAGCTCCTCACAGCTTGTGACTCAGTGACCTACAGTGGACAAAAAAATGTAGGTTTTCTCACCTCCAGAAACCTTTCAACCTTTATTTGAATTAACAAGTTATCCCTTTCAGAAAAAGCTCATGACTCAGTCTTCAAAGAGAAAAATCCTTGCAAATGTGAAAAAGTCTTAGTTATTTCTTTTTTTATGGTTGCTGTGTGATTAAACTCTTCAGTATTTTTAAATGTTGTCACTTCCAAGGAAAAATAAAAAAAGAACTAAAGGAAAGTGAGTTGGGCTCTTAGAAGTGAGCATGGATATACCGCTGGCAAACTCTAGTGCCAACGAACAGAAAAAGAAACAGCTCTCTCCTTTTACACCATTTAAAAGCTAGTTTTTAATGGCCAGCAAGAATGACAGCTCCTTGTACCTGATAAAGTTATCTGATTAAGAATCCAGCTGGGTCTGAAAATTGTCACTTTAGTCTAGGCTGAGTGCATGAGACATATGCCTCATCCCCGCTCTTGGACTTCATGGTTTACAATTTTATTGTTTCTTCACTTGAAATAAAATCTGCTATTGAGCTATTAGAGCATTACTTTTCCCAGTGCTGTAATTAAGGTTGTCTCGGCACTTCCACTGTAACCCCTATTTTTCAATGATTTTAAACCGTACTATGAAAATTTGAAAATTGGCATTCAATGTTTAAAGGGTAACTGTACATTTTTTCCAGTTAAATTAGAAAAACAACTGGGGAATTTGGATCGGTGCATTAGTTAAGAATAAGGGGTGTTTTCATAATTTTTAACCTTTTGAAGATGTTGTATATTTTTAAATGTAGCGGCACATGTGTAGTATAAGTGAAATTCTAGGGAAGATTCATATGCAGTGAATATAAAATTAACATATAAATACAAAGATCCGGTTTTCAGCTGTGGTCCATACTGTTAATGCCCCTTCTCCCCGTCCCTTCAGTAGGGCGAGGCGCTCATCTGGGCCCTGGTGAGCGTTGCTGTTCACACTGAGCTGCTCCCTCCTGGAGCTATGATAACTCTCAACAGGCAGAGAGAGAGTAGCCCTGCCTGTCTTCATGGGAGCATTACTGTCTCCACCAAAGAGTTCAAAAGTCAGGCCCCCTGGCATTAGGTGGAACAAATTCCTTGGTGTATTTTGTGCTCCAGACCTTCTCCATGGGCCCAGGCTGAAGTTAATCCCCTGCCAAGACAACATCCCTGTTTACCTTTCTTCTCATGACCTTCCCTGCTTCCTACTCTCCTTTTCTCCTGAGAGCATTCCCTCAATCAACTCCTTTCTCAAGAGCACTCGCTCTGTTTTTACGGAATCCAGTCTAAGGCATTAGCACACTTCTTTTTGTTCTTTAACAGAAATTGATCTAATAAGCTCAGTACCAATGCTGCAGACTGGAGGATAGTCTCCATGTAAGATTTTTCCCTAAATGCATAAATATGTCAGGCCAAATATTTGCACAGCTACTATCTTTTTGTCAACAACCAGACTGCTTTCTTTCAATAAATATTTTTATGACACAAAACAAGTAAAATGTTACCTGTATGCTGCTTTTGAAGAGTTTGCCAAATCCAAGTGTTGAAAAATCAAATGTATCCTATTTCACTCTAGAATATACATTTGCCAATTAAATATAGGATTTCCATCAAAAAATTCTTCCTATATATTGAGACATTCCATAGTGCAAATAGGGAACTTCCAGTCTACATTTCCTATACATATTTCACGTTCTCCTATGATATCTTTCCACATTCCCTAGTGACTCCATCAATGTCTGGTGAGTTGTGAGACTCATGTAGTTCAAGTCACTGGTCACTCTGGTACAACTTACGGCTACACCAAGTGGCAACCAGTGCTTCTCCCACCACCATCAACAGAAAGTGAGTCCTCACCACCTGCACAAGTTTGGGTCACATTTTCTTTTCTTTTCTTTTTTTTTAGTGAATGCCCTGCTTGCTGCTCTTGAAAGAGGTGTTTGTCGCATTGAATCACACATGTAGGGAAAAGAGAGATGGGCTATCTTTCAGATTTTACCATGTGTAATTGGGAGGGCCTTTCACTGTACACGGGCCTCACATATGACTAGATAAGACCATGTAAGAGCTGGAAGTACCAAACCTATCCTGGCTAATTTTAATAAAACTACTACTACTAATACTTTGATAAGAAAATCAATAATCTGGGCCACTTTAAAACTAACTGGGACAGAATATCCGAACCATATAAGTATGATATATTTAATAAAATATAACTCATACCTCTGCTTTCAGTCTTGTTTCACTCCGAGGAGTTACCTATTCTGCTGCAAAAGGGATATTTCTAAAACCCACATACGATCATATCACTCCCTGTAAAAAAAATCCTTTTGTCCTCCTGTGTGCTTCAGAGTAAAGAACAATACCCTTCTTTCTCTGTTCCCTCTCAAGCTCCACTTGGCCTCTACCTTTACTTCCCCAAACATACAAGTTCCTTACGATGTTGTTACATTTTCCTGAATTGCACTTTGTGTCTCACCCCTGCATAGTTTATTCACCTATCCTCTACTATCCTTCATAACTCAAGTGTTGCCTCCTCCACAAAACCTTGACCTCTCCACCTGAACATAGAATTGATGTCCTTGTGCCCCCATTCAGCACTGTGCGTACCTCCATTATGGTAGTTATGAAAATGTATTACTGATTGGCTGAATTGTCTTTCTCTAAGCAAGTAGACTACAACATCCAGATGGAAGGGTTTAACTCCCGGGAAAATTCCTAATACAATACTCCTTAAATATTTGACATAAACTATTGAATAAATAAAGTCTGAATGTATAAAAATGGGTAGAACATTGTTCTTTGTCATAAGGTGCTGGCCATCTAGTGTGAACAGAGGCTTTTCAATTTACGAGTCTATATGCAACAATTATGAATATATTTCATCCACCTGAGAACTTTTTTAAGATTTTAATCCAGGACCTAACTAAAAATGTTTTTTTGTGCATAAAGAGAAAAATATTTAAAGAGTCTGATATATTTCTGGCAATGTTTCTTAGCTTTTTTGGCTGAAGTTTAGACTTTGAAGTGCCAATATGTGGATCAGGTAACATTCCATCTCACCCTGCCCAGAACCTCCATCTGTTCTGAGCAGACAAAGCCTTCTTGACTGTCAGTGTATTTGAAACACTTAGATGGGCAGCTAGTTAAATGTTCTCATTTAACAGTGGTTTTACATACAAACAGACAACCTGGAGGGGGCAAATAGAAGTCAAATTTCAGTGAAGGACAACAGAAACACATGGAAGATGATTTGTGAGTCATGCAGGAAGCTGGCTCGATGCAGCTGTGGATACAGTGTGAGGTTGAGCATGAATTTTCCTCCTTGAAATTCAAAACCTTTTCCTCATGCTTCTGCCACTGCCTGTTATCAGTGACTCTAAGCCCAGAAGCTTCATCACAGTCATAGAGGTGGTGGTGGTAGTAAGGTGAATTTTTCAACCAAGGCACATCCCCTGGAGATACAGATACAACGTGTTAGAGGTTATTTTCCTTCTACCAATCAATTTCTCCCTCTCTAACCACCCCCACCCCCCACACACACAGAAACTCACACACTTGCCATTAGAATCACTCAATGGCGATTAGGTGACAAGGATAGGGATATGCCACATTCCTCAGATGCAGAGCTGTAGAAGAAAGATAGAGTTGCACTAGCCTATATGTCCTAAGAAAGAGGTGACAGTGTGGTAGTAAAATAAGGAAAAGAAAGAAACTGCTAATTTCTTGAGCTACTCTACAGATACAACCATCTATAATTATTGAAAACTACATGGGGAAGGTGCTTTTTATTTATTTGTGTTTTTTGATTGTTTGCAGCTGGAGCCTGGGAGGCTGACAACACAGTCAAGTGTTAATCTGTTAAATATTCTGTATTAAGAGAATACACTCCTTAAAGATCAGGAGTGGGCCAGCCCACTTCTTTATTAGGCCAGGGAATCTGCAGTGGAATTAAAGCAAGGATCATCACTGAGCCTGAGAAGGTCTGCAGAACTGCCAGAGGCAAATGCAATTACTTTGATCCATTGTTTTACCTCATCTTCATTTCTAAAGAGCCACAGTGCAACAAAGGAAAAAGACAAGGTCTTTGAACAGTTGGGAGGTCTATTGGATTTAGGGACAGACTGGTAAGGCTGTTCTTACAGGAGCCACAAATTGATGAGATGTAGGGGACATTTTATATATATACAGATACACTTGTAGTTGCATTCGGCATTGATTGAGCGCCTCATCTGTGCTTTGTCACATGCCAATTATGACATAAGAAACTGTGAATTTTATGAAACTAGTGCATGAAACTATTGTTTTATCCTTTTTTTCTTTCCTGGTTCTAGAGGTTGTTCTTTAAAAACAATCTGTGCTATGAATGTGATGAAAAATTATTTATTATTTTTGTGTGGTAAATTCTGTGTAAATAACAGGACTAGCGATGCATGTAGAAATAGGACAGGGATGATTTCCCAGATACCTAACATATGGTATTGACAAAAGTTATAAATAGGTTCTTTTAATTTTCCCTTTAGTTTTTGTAGCTTGACATTAGTTGAATACTGATATCAGATACAATTAACTGAAAAGAGTATAATGATGTATATCCAACAGGGGTAGAAGTAGAAACTAGAGAGATCTAATTTAATTAGGTAAGAGTTAGCTTACTTAATTGTGCTTTTTAATATGTAAAAATAGCACTCTTTCTTTAAACAATTGATGTTTAAAGTTGTTAGAGTAATATTAAAAGAAACACAAGTCTAATTTGAAATTGAGGGACCGCATTATTAACCACAGCTCTCACTTTCATCTCATCTCTTTTATTGCTTGTTTTTGTATTTTTTTTATCCTTTCTATTACCTGTGATAAATCTCAGTCCATTCTCTTTTTATGACGATGGTTTTTGCTTTTACTCACCTAGCAGTTGGAATAAAGGTATTGCATAGCTTAGTAGTACGACTTTCCAGCTGATTCTGAGCTTCAAAGTCTCAAACAGCTACTAAATTTTCTCAGTGTAAATTATCTCTCCAGTCTTTTTTATTTATTTTTTAAACCTCTGGTGTCTTCCCTCGACTTTTCACATTACCCAGCTCTAAGCTTCGGCATCTACAATCAGCATCTTCTTACTTGTGGGTTTCAACGAAAACAAAAGGCAAGCCTACTCTTTCTTGTTATTCTTGTGTTTTTCCACATTACATAAGACAAAGTTATGACTCTTCCGCAGAGCACCAGCCAGTTCACCTGGAGCTTTGCGTTTTCATTTTAGTGTAGAGTATGAAACCATTAAGCCGTTTGAAATAAAGCATGCCTTTAAACAGTTAGAGCATATTACTTTATCATGATTCTCATTTAAAGTACATAGATGAACTTTCATCATGTAGAAAATGTGCCTGTGCCATCTAGGAAAATCTAGTTGCTTAATTATCAGTTTCAAAACATTTTGACCCATAAGGCTAATTTTGTCCACCACAGCTCCCTTTACCATCTCATAAAGTTCCCAAGTATGTAAGTGTTTATCACTCAAATACTTTGAATCTCCACTAGTTCATTGAGAATAGCCCACATTAATTTCTTTAATAGCCTAAGTCTCTCTTGACATGACTATGTGGTCTCATAATTTGATTATCTTCTAATGCCATTTACCCAGCTCATGACTAATCTTTAGTTTGAAGAATTAACTGCAGTGTGGGTGAATAAAGATTTCAAGAAAGACTCCTTTGCTGTTTGGTTGTAAGAAAAATATAAAACTTTAAAAAAGTTATGCCAAAGTGATTTCTATATTTCATTTTATTATCACATCTTTTAGAGCCATCATGCTCCTTAATAATGATATTAATCTCTCATAAGCTTCTTTCATTTTCAAATCAATTGCTTGTCAACATAATTACTGTTTATAATCAAATGAAAATATTTACATATATGTTAAGAATCACATATGTCTTGTATATTTTATGTATGGTAACGGCTAGGGAAGATTTAAAAATATCCTTCTAGGAAACAACAGAGTTTAAAAGTACTAAAATGTATCAGATTAAAAGGATATTCTATATTGTCACAAATTATATTTTTCCAAAAAAGTGGCCTCAACAACATCCCCAGTCCCACATATTCTTTCACAATTTGACCTTGCCACACTCCCATCAAGAGGTAGGGATAGTATTTACTTCCTTTGAATCTGGGTGGGGTTGTGACACAGTTATAACCTATAATTTGTGAGGGAATAGATACCGTGTGACTTCGAAGGCTAGGTCATAAAAGGCAATACAGTTTCCGCCTTGTCTGCCTGCTTGGATCCCCGACCTGCCATGTAAGAAGTCTGGCACCACCATGCCTGAGAGGCAACATATATGAGCGCTGGTTATGAGCTCCAGCTGAGCTCTCAGCTTATAGTTTGCTGGCCATGTGAGTGAGCCATCTTGGTCATTCAACCCAATGGAGCCTTCAGAAGACTAAGGCCCTAGCTGACATGTGGCTGCAAATAAAGAGAGACTCCAAGTGAGAACTGCCAAGCTCAGTCCTTGCCAAATCCCTGATGCAGAAAATTATGAGCAAAATAGTCGATTGTTTTAAGCTGCTAAGTTTTGGGGTAATTTGTTACATAGAAACAGTATCTAGCACAGAAATTTGGGATTGAATTGGGGTGCTGCCATTAAAAAACAAACAAATAAAACCCCCAAACACCTGGCATTTACTTTGGGAATGGGCAGTGGACAAAGGACAAAATGTGGGATAATCTTGAAGAGGGTTCAAAGATGTTGTTAGTGCGGGGCTTAAGGTAATGCAAGTAAAATGATGGAGTCTGGAAGAAAGGGTACACCCTTTTTCCTTCCTAAATATCATATGTGATCACTAGGGATGACAGCCCTTCTGTTTTTGGTAGAGTTTAATTCTATCAGTTTTCAGATAACTTGGCTTTCTCACCTATACTTGTATATATTCTTTGACACATACAAAGAAATAGAGAAATACAAATCTGTATTTATAGATACATACAAGACTAATTAGGGAAATAGACATATAAACACCTACAAGAAAAACCTATTCTTTTAAATTTCCTTTTTTGGTTGTTGTGGGAATATTGGAATTTAAACTAAAGGACCACCTGTCGGAGGTAGTTTGGGTATATAATGCATACGTAATACCTGCCAGCTACCACTCCTACCCAACCTGGACTGCATGGCACAGTGAAGACAGGCCCTTTCTTCACTCTTCTCTCATTGGCTCCATCCCACACCACCAGGCTATTCCCACTCAAATGCCTGCCTACATTGAAGAAGACAGGGGGACACACAGAACTGGTCAGTGGCCTCTGTGGGACAACACTTGTGACTAGAGACAGTGTGGTAATATAACCACAATTGGTAAAAAGGAAATTACATTAGAAAAAGAAGACGAACCAAATCAAACAAAACTAAACGCACAAACACACAACCACTGTTTACGTTGAGTCATCCTGAGTTCCATCAACTGTGCTGAGCAGTTTTTAGTGATTATCTCATTTGTCCTCCAAATATGCATATGTGGAAACTGAGGCATAGAAAGTTAACTAAACTGTGAAAAGTTACACAGCAACTAATTGACAGAATTTGTGGAAAAAATAAGCAAACAAAACAAGACAACCACACTTCAAAATCCAGTTCCTTAAGCGCTATGATATATTGCCTCTGGAAAATGGCATCTGGAATATGAAAGAGTGGTCTGTCAATTAAAGGTTTTCTTAACGTTTAAAAATTACTTGCCCTGAGAGGTCTCTCAGTCCTAGTTTTAGCAAATACAAAATTAAACATATAAATGTATCACAGAATCCAATGTATAATTGTAAAATGTAAAGGATTATAGGGGCCAGCCGGGTGGCACAGTGGTTTAGTTCGCGCTTGGCAGCCCGGGGTTCACGGGTTCGGATCCCAGGCGCCCGCTGACACACTGCTTGTCAGCCATGCTGTGGCGGCGTCCCATATAAAGTAGAGGAAGATAGGCACGGATGTTAGCCCAGAGCCAGTCTTCCTCACCAAAAAGAGGATTAGCAACGGATGTTAGCTCAGGGCTGGTCTTCCTCACACACACACACACACACACACACACAAATGTAAAGGATTATAGAAAAAGTTGTAGTTTTACCAACATTACTGAGGTTGACACCATTGGGAATATTCCAGAATAACTGTGCTACTATTCCTCAGCAGTGAAATAATGCACTTTGACCACAGAACACTGCCTTCTCATTTGTTTCAGTCTCGATTTAGAAAGTAATACTTATTTATGTTGCACAATCACAAAATCCTGATAGAGTCAGTCTGTAAAGTCAGTCTGTAAAGCAGAGGCTATAGTCTGTGAGTGTATTTGAGTGTTTGTTTAATTTAATTATATCTATTAGTTTTAAGTGTATTTCTTTTGAGTAGGAGGGAATATATCAGGATAGAAACCATATAAATTACTTCTTTTGTGGACTCATCATCAAAAAAGATATAGAAATATAAAGTCTTTTGTAGTTTTACTTGACAGAATAAACTAAGACCTCAGAACAAATCGAAGCTTTCTTAAGCCTTTTGTTTGTGTCCCGAGCTGAAGTATAAGCAGTGAGCAAACTCTATGTGCTAGAAAAGCATTACATAGCAGCCAGTGCTTTATACCTTGTCTAATACATATGGATGTGGCAGCTTTTCATGGAGGTAGTAGCTCTGTCATTGGCATTAGAGAGAGAATAAGTTATCTAATTCTAAGCTAAGGCCACAAAGGTCAGTAAGAGGGCATGCTTTATTTCACTTTTCGGGCTAGTTTGAATGGTAGCAACTGTGTCTGGAAGCTTAAGCTTCAGTCCAAGCATGACAAGAAAAATATAAGAAATAAATAAATGGAATTGAAACAGCAAAAACATGGGGGAAATCAATAGACTAAATGAGGTAGTGTTTTTCATTTAGTTTTGTATATTAAAGGAATTGACTTGTCTCCCAAACTATAAAATCTGGGAGAGCTAATTAAATACAAAACCTCTCATTACCTAAACTTTCTTTCAACAAAGGATGGTATTAAGATGTCAGTAATAATAACAACTTAAGAAGCTACCAGAAATGGGATCGATGACTCACATGCGGAAATCACATTAGAGTAGCTTAGGTGGTCAGAATTTCTTCTATTCTAAGGGATTTTATCTCAAGTCTATTATACATTATTTTAAAAACAAATCAGGAGGAAAAGCTTTTTCAAAATATCTTTCAAGATATTTATGGTTTTAGCATAAAATTTCTATATTATTAAAACAGTTTTAAAATAAAAAAGGTTAAATTTCTCTGAATATCAATCTTCACAGCATATGTGAAAATGTATTAGGTTGTATCATGCTGTTTGACAGTAAATTTAATGTAGATAATTCTAATTTTTAAAGTAATGTTACACCTTTGGGAAATTTTTTTTCGTATATTATGAAGTCAATGTTTTATATTTGACACAATAGCTAATCATAGTGCTTTTTAATTGAGTACTTTGAGTCAACACTTAAATAATAACTGCTAAAATGTTTAAGAATAAATACTTAGATATGCTTATTACAATGTGCTTATTATTTTTAATATATAAGGTATGAAATCTTTGTTCAACAAATGGAACACCCACACATTAAAATGAGTAATGTAGCGATTTTTAAAATTTCTAACTCTCCATAAGCTGGGATATTATAAATGTTAAATATAGAATTTTAGCAGACCAAATCTCAGGAGTTCAGTTGCATAACAAAATCAACAGAGTTTAGAAAGAGGATTAAAAAAATTGAGTATAAAACTAGATTAAGATAGAATATCAATTGTGTAATGGTTATGGCAAAACATACAGGGGATCACAAAAAAAAATACAATAGATTATTCCTGGGGAGTCAAATAAAGTTTCTCAGAAGAGGTGCTATTTAAATTAAGCCTTGAGGAATGAATCGCTTAATCAGATCTGTGTGTTAGTAAGATAATTCTGACAGCAGTGTGAAGAATGTGTGGATACCGGGAGAAGCTGGAGGCAGGAATATTTTATTTTCAACATTTTTATATAAATAAATTTAGATTTCTTAATAATTATAAATTTATATTTAAAATTTTAAATAAATACAATTTCAATAAATACCCATATGCACATCAGCTAGATTCAATTTTTAACATACCACATTTGCTACATGTACATGAAGCAACAATTCAGCGTGCATCTACTAAAAATAGGGATATTTTCTAAATAACACCATTTAAGCAAAAAAAAAAAAAAAAAACCAATTAAAATCCCCTAAAACATTTAACAGTCTATATTTGAATTTTCATAATTGTCTCAAAAATGCCTTTTTAGCTTTTTTTAATGTGCACACATTATATACTAATATCTCTTTGGCTTCCTTTAATCTAGAAACAGATCACCCTCTTACATTTTCCTCATAGTATTGCTCTTTTGAATAGACAAATGCTGTTGCCTTGTAGAATGCCATAGTCTGGATTTGTCTGATTATGTCCTTGAGGTAATATTAAACTGATTTCTTCATCTCTCGAATTTCCAAGAAAATGGAAGTTAGGTTTAATAAACTTATTAGATTCAGGTGAAACTTTATTTGGTGTGGACTCTTCCCAGGTGACCTGGGAAACACCTGGGGTCAGTGGACCCTGTTAGCAATGCTATACTATTACTTGGTGAAGTCCTATGGTTCATTTTCACTTCTCTGTAATATTCTTTGTTTTTATCCATTCTCTTTTTGAAAGAGAGATTTGCTGCCATGAGCATATATCATATGCGTATATATATGTTTATCTAGGCTGTAAATCTGAAAGGGGATTACCAAGTTATAAATTATGCTCATGTTTCACATTAAAAAATAATGACAAATTATTTTCCAAGGCAGCTGTACCAGCTTACGCTCTTATGTTACACTCTCACCCCTCGGTTTAGTCTTTACCCACACTTAGTATTGTCAGGGAGATTTTGTCGATTGCTTCGTTTTAAATAGATTCCTTTATGGTTTTGTATTTTACAGATACTCTAGGTAATGAAGTAGATTAAAACAGGGCTCCAGGGAACTTTGGGGATGATGGCTATGTTAATTATCTTAGTTGTGGTGATAATTCTAAGGGGGTACATATCAAACTGCACACTTTACATGTGTACAGCTTATTGTATTTCAATTCTACCTCAATAAAACATAAAAGTCTGTTGCACTCATAAAGTAAGTGACTTTTTCTCCATGGACTATTTGTGAGTACTATTTAATATGGTTTCTTAGTTTTTGCTTTGTTTTCTTTTAGTATTTTTGCATCTATGTTCATTCATAAATGAGACTGATTTCTATTTTTTTTTTTCTCCTTATCCAAAAACGTAACCAAGGCTAGAACTTGTCCCCAAGTACTTTATTTGGGAAGGGTGCAAAAGCATGAGAGAGCAAAGAGCATAAGACAGAGACAGCCAAAAACAAATACAGATGGAATCACTAAAATGGTTACTGCGTGTGCCCAATCTTCTGAGGAGCCTCTGAATCAATTATGAGAATTTTTATTTTACTTATTTATTTTATTTTTCCTGATATCAATGTGTTCAACTTACTATTATTGCAAAAGCACCACTGTCCTATGATTGGTGAAATAGAAAACATATAATATATTTAAAGATCTGCACCCGGAGCGCAAAAAAAAAGAGGGGAGAGGGAAGAGAACAGCAGAAAACAAAAGGGAAGCTGAAGCACATAATAAGTACTTGACAGATGTGTGCAGCTTGTAAGGGAATGGCCCGTTGCACATAAAGCTGAAATTGGAGGTGGACCGAGGGGATGTGCATCGAGCACCAACGGTATGGTGGTTTTAAGATATGGCCCCTTCTTTTACTCTCCTCCCAACAAGAGGTGGGTTCTATGTCCCCTTTACTTGGACCTTCAGTCTTTGCCTTGCTTTCATGAATATCCACTTTTGGAACCCCCCGCCATCATGTAAAATGTTCACTGGTCACCATGCTGTGAGGAAGTTCAAGTCACAGGGAGAGGCCATGTGTAGGTTGGCGTTCCTCTGGTCCTGGTCTACAAGTCATCTCAGCCTGGGTGACAGGAGTGTGAATACAGTATTGAGATAATTCTTGCTCTCTGTTGCACAAGTCACCTGCAGCTATTTGTTGCTTTCCAGTTGTGGCCCCACGTACAAAATAGAGATGTCTTCCCAGATGTGCCCTGTCAGATGTCTGCCCCACACAACAAAATGGTCCCTGTTTTATGCCACTCACTTTGGGATGATTTTTATGCCAGAAACTGAATCAAATAATATCTGCTACAGCCATTAAAATTCCTATCTTATACAGTTCTTGTTTGTTCGTAGTGATAAGGTCATATAACAAGTTAGGAGAGTGTTTCTACTTTTATTTTCTCTGTTAGAGTTTCAAACTTGAATTCCATGTTTTTGAATCACCTTACTAACTCAAGAAAGAGAGTTACATTTGTTCTAACTCATCTTGCCTTTTTCGTGTATTTTTTCTAAGCCTATTGTCTCAATTATATTTTCCTGTGTTATGAAGTTCCATCTTTCAGTTCCTGATCTTCTGAGATTCAAGAAAAAAGAACAAAAGTCTCATAATTGCAGTCAGCATCTCTGCTTTTTGAACAGTTTTGTTCCTGTCTTGAACATTTCTAATCACAGGAGACATTTTTTGAGACTTGGCTTGCTATTTTTTTCCTTCTCTTTAGGCAGGCATTTAGTATTGACCCAATTATGTGTAGCATGGTTGTGAACTGATATCCTTACTTATATAATTTCTCATCGAGCAATGCTTAGCAATTGGCTTCTTTTGAAATATGTTTTGCTTTTAACGTTTAAAGTGGCAACAAATCTTAAATAAGTATAAATATTGAAACTATTGCCTTTTAAAAATTAACCAGGCTTCAGCCTATTCCTGCAGATCAGAAATGCTAATGAAAGGAAAATAACTTGTTTTGTTCTGTTGTTTCCATGTGTATTGTTTCATTTAATTTACACATCACACTTTTTGCTATTTGTTTTTATCATCACACTTCAGAGATGAGCATCTTGAATTTCAGAGGATTAAGTTATTGCTTTGGGTCATATACCTAATAAGTATGCACACCTGAAATTTGAAACCAAAATCTTCTGATTCCTAGGACTTATATATAAAACTCTTAGCCCAGTTCCTGCTATCTACAAAGCAGTCAAGAAATGTTAATTGTCATTTATAATGTTATTATTCAGGACAATAATGAATTATGCATATTTTAGATAAATAGTGTCAGCATTTCTAATTTTTCTAAAAGTCGTATAACAAGAAGTACATCACTCAGTCAAATGGTATTTTCATGTTAATTTGCTTTTTTAAAAAATTTCAGCAAATACAGTTTCTCACAGGTTATGTAGATACATATACGTTCTATACTTTATACTTTTTCCATTATATAATTTAACGTACTATGAAATGTTCAGAAGTAATACAAGTTTATTTTAGTTAAATGACCAAAGCATTATATCAGAAATGTTCTACATTTTCATTTTATTGCTGGGTAACATCCACAGTCCAATTTCTCTTTTTTTTTGTTTGTTTCAGAATGTGTAGAGGAAAAAATATTGAAGACTTTATGACCGAGACATTGGTTGTTCTTATTGATTGTACTTAAATTTTTTTTCTATCTAGAGAACATGTTTCTTCTTTTTGTGTACAGTTGTACATAAACTTGTTAGTTTTCTTAGAAAACTTTTTGAACTTTCAATATTGCTTTCATTCAGAAAGAAAGATGTCCTTGTATTTAAGTGTAAAATTGTAAAACATGTTTACTTTCCTAGTTATGAGAAACTGTTTTGTTATAATTTTTAAATTAACGGGAAAACTTAGCAAGTCAGTACACAAGGATAAATTAAGTGCCATTGCTTACCTTAATGAGAGGAAATAAAATCTTGGGTAATTTATCAATTTTTATTTACTGATTAGTATTACTTTCGTGGAAGAGAATAAAGAATGTCAGGAAAAAATGACTGTGCTATGCATATGGAATCTTGAATGAGAAAAATATTATTTGCATAGGTAAATACAAGATTAAGAATGTTTGAAAAAGGACATAAAAGAGTAAACTGCCTTTCACCCAACTATCACAGATACTCATGGAGAGGAGTAAAATCCTTTGAGGGTCAAAGTCTATTATTCTGGGCATTGACCAGCAAAGAAGTGAACAATAGACTGAATCAAAATGATGAGAAATAGGGCAAGCATTGAAGAGAATCTTCCAAGAGGACATTTCAAAAGAAATTTATGATCCAAGCATCGGCTCTTTTGTTCAATGCTAAAGTTAATCCTTGAAAATTATGAGAGTTACACTTACATGTTACATTTCAATTCTATCCTCTTCAAAAATGGTATCTTAAGCTGAATTATATTTTCCTATCTCATATGCCCTATGAAAGCTCTTTATTGTCTTGGGAATATTTACACTACACAGCTCTCATTTTCATTATTTCTCTCATTCTCTGAGTGTCTTTTTAAATAATGGTGTCCTTCATGAGATGATCTTCCACTGACTCTTCTAAAAATTATTTTTTTGAAAAGACTTTAGATGTCTCAGATGTATTTATCCAGTAATTCTACAGATAGTCAATTCTGTTAAAATAATCTAAAATATGGACAATAAATCTCTGTCTCTCTTATCTATCTATCTATTTATCTATCTATCTATCCCAAACTTTCTCATCAAAGCTTTATTTATGATAGTGTAACAGGATGTTATGTGGGAATATTTCTGTCTTAGTGTTAGTGACAAGGACCTCCTCCTAAATAGAGATTCCAGGTGCATCTATAGAACATATTATGAGTTAGGAGAATTGATTTTGCTCTCCTGACATATCATTTGTCATTTGTCACTCTTCTATATATATAAATACAAGAAATTAAAAATAATTTGGTTCTTTGAAGAAAGTTGATGTCCTACTAGGTAGGGAGTGCTGTGGTATGTCCCTCTTTCTCTGTGTACCAAGTAAGGGATATTTTAAGAAAATAACTTATAGAGACAGCTGGTGCTTTCCAGATGGATCAGATGTTCCTATGCTGTAAACACTTGTAGGACCAAGATATACTGCTACCATAGGAGTATAAAATGTGGTTTTGGAGTGCAGCCTGCATTTTCAGGGCTTAGAAAGGCAAAGATGGCAAGTGGACAACAAAGAGAGTAGTACAGCTCAGATTGGGTTAAAGGAACTCCTTGCAAGAATATAACCTGGTAGAGTGTGGTGACTTGAGCAGAAAAAGTCTATATGGAGGGAAGTGCTAGGGAAGGAACTGAAGTGAAATAATAAGTAGGAAACATTAAACTTGGACACAGGGCCATCCCTAGGGTGTGCAGGGCCCCAGGTAATATTTCTTCTTGGTTCCCTGTCTGTAAATACAGTTTGGTTAAAATGGTACAACAAAATATATGATGTCATTGCCTTGCTAGAAGTATTCTTGTCCCCGGTTGTGTCATGGCTGATTTCTTCATTGACAATAAGAACCCTCAGCTTATATGCTACTGTGGTGTGGTAGGCAGGCTCTAAAAATGGCCCTCAGTGATATTTATGTTCTGGTGGTCACATCACTGTACGATTATGTCCCTTTGAGTGTGGACTGGATGCACTGACTTACTTAGAATGAATAGTATATGGCGGAAATGATAGGATGTCACTTTTGAGATTAGGTTATAAAAAGACTGTGGCTTTCAATTTGAGCATGCTCCATCTTGCATTTCTAGCCCTGTGGGAAACCACTTGCCGTATTGGGAGGCAGCCATGTGTAGAGGTCCATGTCACGAGAGATTGAGGCTTGCCACAACCATGTGAGTAGTCCTGGATGCAGATCCTCCAATACCGAGCCCAGCTGAAAGTTTGAATACAATCCTTGAGAGACCTTGAGTCAGAGGCAACCAACGAAGCCATACCCAAATCCTAAGCTCTCTCTTGGTCTCCCCACCTAAACAGCTATACTTGCAATCATTTGACCTTATTTCATTTCTCTACGTGACAATTTCATTATCTGATATGTTTCTTCTTGTTTTCCAATTTATTTTCCATCTCTTTAACACGGAATATAATCTTGATGAGGGTCAGAAATTGTGCTGTTTGATGCCGTATCCTCAGTATTGTGAAATAGCATCTGACACATGATAGCATTGTAAATAAATATTTTATGAACAAACAGTATGCAAAATGTCACAAACTAAGTGTTCATTTACTTTAACACAAGTGATTTCTTATCTTATTCAAAACTTGGTATTCTTAATTACTGTGTACTATTGCCTTATATGGACTTAAAACACACACACACCCCCTGAAACACAAAGAGAAATTCATTAATGTATCAATGCATGATACATAAACCCCTGTGCGATTTGTTCTTTCTATTTTACTCCAGCTTTACTTCTACCCTAATTTTATGTTCCAGGAAAAATAACGGCTTGGATTTTTTTTTTCATATTCAGATTTATGCTAAAATCTGCTGTACCTGCCAGTTCCTCTGCCTAGAATGATTTTCTTCTTCTGTCGTTTTGGGGGCTGTATACAATGAAATACTTAAGAACAGTTACTTCAAACTCAAATTTGCCTGGAACAAATATGGTTCCACTAAATATCTCTTAATTATTCCTAGTTAGCAAACATTTAGCCTTTCTTTTCCCCTACACAAAAAAATCCCTTCAGGCTCCTAAGGGGGGTGGGGGGAGACAGAAGTGGCAAAGATTATTCTTGTAGTATGGTAAGATTTTTCTCTACAAAAGCCCAGGACGGTCTTGCCTTCAGACAAATCCCTCTACTGGACAAGCACAGAGAACCAACAAAGTAGATCCATTCTTTGCATCCTCCTTGTGATTCACCATTCTTGTAGTAAGAGGTGTGAGTGACCCTGTCTGTGTTTATATTTATATTTATTTCTAGAATTGAACAACAACACCCAGAAATTTATCTGAAACTTTTGAATGTGCAACTCTTCCCAGTTTGAGTCAAGGGACATTAAACTTCTTCACAAAATGAGAATCAGTCTGGAAATAGAAATACAGCTCCAACTCAACTTAAAAAACAAACAAAAAATTTCTAGTCAGAATGGGCAAGTTTATAAAGAGAAAAAAAAAAGGAGCAGGGTATAGACTAGGGTCAACCATTTTGTGAGCAGAAAATTTCTTTTTTCTGGCTTGTTTCACACATACCAGAAAGGTGGAATGGATTACATCATAACATGTTCCATCGTCAAAAATATTTCACTATGACACATGGGTAACTTCTATTCATCTTTTAAGACATAACCCTTGAATCACTGCCTTCTGAAAAGCTTTTCTGAGTCAGATTCCATGTTGCATTACTTGCCTCTCCTCTGTATTCTGTGTTCCTTGACTTCTCTTTACCACAGACTTACCATGTTTTATCTCTTTATAATCCCACTAGGTTGAATTAGGTTATACTAAGTTAAAAGAAGTGTTTCTGCTCATTCACTTTAGTATTCTCCTATCCCCTATATCATAGATATTAAGTAAAAAAAAAAAAGTAAAAATTGTCAGTGCTTTATATTTCTAGTATAAAAAAAGGCAGACCTACGTAGTATCAGTTGAAGATCCAAAGAGTAGAATCGCCTATGGAGAGAAAACCTTCCCTCACCCCTGACAAGGTCTCCCATGGATGGTGCACCTTGGAGAAATAGGACCTTCTAGGATAGTGGTTTTCAAGGTGTAGGCCTTGGACCAGCCAAATCAATAACACCTGGGAATTTGATAGAGTAGAAATGTAACTTCTCAGGCTTCCCACAGAACTACTGAAACAGAACCTGGGGGTGGGCCAAAATCTGTGTTTTAGCATGTCCTCCAAGGGATCTGACTCTCACTAAAGTTTCAGAACTAGTGTTCTAAGGTAATGACTCACTGTGTAGAAATATTGGAATGAATTGTGAGGCTTTTAAAAATTGTATATGTGCCCCACTTCCTCCAAGGAGGAAATTCTCATATGCTAGGTTTATAGGCCACAGTGACAACTGATAAAAATGTCCTGCCCTGTCACAGAGTGGGTTCCTCTGGTAATTGACATTGTGTAATTCTATCAAATTCAGTTCTTCTCTGATCAATAATACAATTTGTGTATTTTGTGCTCGTCTTTTCACACTTCAGTATAAGTGGTCTTTAGTAGAAAAACATAATGTAAGGAACTTTCCATAAAATGAAGTAATATTCAAAAAAGTTTACACTTGAGATTTGATCTAAATGTAAATATTTTTATAATATACGTAATAGCTGGTCTAACTTTAAAAAGAGTAAAGAGGGGCTGGTCCCATTCCTAGTTGTTAAGTTCACATGCTCCGCTTCTGCTGCCTGGGGTTCAATTCCTGGGTGCAGACCTACACCACTTGTTGGTTGCCATGCTGTGGCAGAAACCCACATACAAAATAGAGGAAGACTGGCACAGATGTTAGCTCAGGGCGAATCTTCCTCGAGCAAAAAGAGGAAATTGGCAACAGATGTTAGCTCAGGGTGAATCTTCCTCAGCAAAAAAAAAAAAAAAAGACTAAAGAAAATAGTTTGTATGTATGCACAAACAAAACAAAAATGATATTCAAATCAGTCATTACTTGATGGTATAAAACATTTTTTCACCTACCTTATATAGTTGTCTGAAAGGCATAAAGGAGTTATCTCAAGGATGCAAATTTCCTACATAACTGTTAAATAGTGGTTTCAATATCAAGAGGCTTTCCCACAATGGCAATATGATAAAATATTTATATTTCAAAACGTGTGCTTAAAGTGTAGTTTACAGTGAAAAAGAATATCTAGGTGATTTATTGTACCACAAAATTTTAAATGTTATCCATTATGTTTAAGTGATGAATTTGCCAATGTATACTAGTTTCTACACTTTTACATTGTTAACAAGGATTATTGAGTACCTTAGAAATGTTGATAAAACAGAGATTAGAGACAAATTTAATTTATTGGCAGCATTCCAGGTGAAGCAACAACACACGTATATCTTCATATTGTTCTAGCAACTATTTGAGGACTATGATTTAAAATGTTGATATTGCTGACTAGCTTTTTTGTTCAGAAAGAAGAAAGTTTGCTTCACAATTTTAGATGCTTTTATCTTCTAACACATTTTGAAAGGCTATGTTACTATTATTTGAATTTATCATGGAATTGCTTTTAATTTTTGTAGACTGAAAACAAGCAGTACAGGCAGAAGTTATTTAGAGACATTATTAGAATCAGCATCTACTCTAGGTTAATCTGTCATGTTTACACATATCCCATTTTACTCCTCTTTTTTCCCCTATTTTCAATATTCAGTTCCTATATGGAATTAATTTTGATGCAGTATCTGTATATAAAACTCATTAATATATTTCTTTATTCCTCTAAATATTTAAGTTTTTACTTTTAAATAAAAGCTATAGCCTTTACAATCTCCTTGAAGAGATATATTAGAAAGTATTAAAGTTATATTTATTTATATATTTATTTATGTATTTATTTATTGCTGAGGAAGATTTGCCCTGAGCTAACATCTGTTGCCAGTCTTCCTCTATTTTGTATGTGAGTCACTGCCACAGCATGGCCACTGGTAGGTAAGTGGTGCAGATCCACACCCAGGAATCAAACCCAGGCCGCCAAACCAGAATGCACCAGACTTAACCTCTAGGCCATCGTGACTGGCCATGAAGTTATATTTAATACCGTATAAATTTCTTTTAAACCTGAAGATGCATTTTCACTTTCTCAAACAAAAGTCAGAAAATATAATAGGGAAGAGTGTCAATATAATAATAAGCCATTAAATTTTAGTCTAAAGCATATACTTTATTTTATTTAACCTAGGAACAAGGTTGTATCACAATAAAATTTTAATTAGACCCACAATAATTTGCCTATTTTTAAATGAACATGAAGATCAAATTCCTCATATGAAAACAATAGTTAATTTGCACATGCATTTCCCCTGTTAATTGTATCTTGCTTCATATTTCAAATGAAATTCTCCAAACTTGCACTTTTTAACCACAAATTAATAATAAAACTCATGACAAGGTGATTAGTACTACTAAAACAATGGAATTTAGTTAATATGCTTGTCCTTCAGTGAATTCAATATAAACTGATTTATAGAGCATCCTGACTATTTTATAATTTCACATTTAATGCCCAATTTTATCCACTTATGATATTTTCAATAGACAAACCATAGAAATACAAATATATACCAGGCAGCTTATTATATTAAAATGTTATTTTATGCACTTTTAGGCTTTTACAGTTAAAAATGCTTTCATATGTATATCTTATGTGCTTATTAATGATTTATACATAAGGCATATAATTATATTTTCTTTATCCATAAACTGTGTATCATATTTTTTTAAGGAAATTGATATTTTAGAATTTAAGTATATTGCATAAGTTAATGTGACTAAAAGCTGCACAGTCAAGGGACAAACACATTTCTCTCTAAATATATGGCTTTTTTCTTATAGGGCATTATGCCGCTGTGCCTCCCCTTAACATTTATACAGGTCACTAATATAAAAAGAGCTAAAGTCTTGATAAAGGTAGGGGAAAAGGTTTCTTCAAAGTTAAAGCATTAAAAAAGGAACAAGTTAGTTAGGCAGTTTTAGCCGGATATATTTACCATAGACCATGCCCAAAGAAATATTCTAAAAATGGCTAAAATAGATTCACTACTTTAAAGGTCAAAAATCATTTGGATGTACAAATTTAGAATATCTTCTTGAGGGAAGAAAGCAGACTTGTTAAATTATTAATGTATCATATTCAACTTTTGAAGATCACCAAGAAAATAAAAGTTAGTGAAATTGTTATTGTCATGATCTCTACTATAAAGCAATGAACAAGTGTTGCAGCTATGAAAAGTCTTGATATTAACACTAGGGAGTGCATTTTTCCATCGTGTATTTTTGAGTTGGTCGTAATATAGAACTAGATTTTGAAGATTTTTAGTATTGTGAAGCAACATGACTGGAGGGTTAAAATGTGGAGGAGATTAAAATTGTGTTGACATGTTTTTCATCAGATATAGTTCCTACAATCCTATGGTTCAAAAAGTTGTTGATGAGCAGCTGCTTACAAAGAAATCAACAATCTGATGAAAGTTAACACAGGGAAATTTACATGGAGAAAAAACAGTAAAGCATATATATTTAGATCAATTTCTTTTAAAAAGGCCAGTTGACCCTAAACCACCTCATATCTCAAATATAGATCTCAAGATATACTCAAAGGATTTCTTTTGATGTATATGATGATCCTGATGGTCAGGATGATCGTGAATTATCTATTACCAGTCTATAACCTTGTATTTTCATTTCCAATATTTAAACAGCTCTGAAAATGCTGTTTGTCTTTCAATGGAGAGATATGATGTGGTTGATTACAGAGTACTGATGTATACTGGGGTTCTACAGAATATATATGCATATTAAGCTCATCAGAACTCAATTCTGTTTGACTGCTTTATGTAATAATAATAATAAATAAAATATTATGCTTATGCTAGCTTACTTTTCAACTTTAGAAATATGTCATGGATGGGAATTATCTTCTCCCTTTCTCTTCCTTTTTTCTCTCACACTCTCCCTACTCACACTTTATTTTTGGCTGTGAGGTGCTAAAAGTTCTGAACTGCTATTTTCCTTGGAGCTTTCTCTCATGTGAAATATTTTTTAAGTCGTTATCAACGTATAAGATTTAATAAAAAATTTAGATATATATTTCAAATTCAATAAATCATGAAACAGAAGTTAGGAGAATAATTTTGCTTCTATTATCTTACACTTGTGTCTTGCTTTCCCTTTTAAAAAGTGAACTCATATACCTCATCTCATTTTAGCATTGCATGCTCTGGTTAGCCTGATTAGTTTTCCATTTTGCTTATACACAGTCTGTATGTACTAGAAGCATAGATTGTCTTATTTATTGCCCTCATCAGGAATATTAGTTCCTCTGCTGCATAAGTGGATGCCTAGAGACTACGTCTAGTAATTCAGAGGACAAATAGGCTATAAGCACAGAACAACTGTGTTTCATTCCCAAAGTACCTGTTAGAGCAAAATAATCAAGTGTTGCTTGTGGAAAAAAGGCATTTCATTTTATAGTCATTTTCATCTCTGAGCACATTCAATAATTAAAATGGTGAAACGTAATAACAAGAGAAAAAAGCAACCTATTTAGCTTCAAAATTAAGGACCATAAATCAAAAAATTCTGCTTTGCATACAGGATTTTTAAAACTGACATTTTAGTTTTCCAAGTAAGTCATTTCTAAAACGTTAACAAGTTAAATGATGTCATTGTAATGAAAAAGATTAAAAAAGATTAATTTTGAAAGCCTGATATTGCCAGGAATACTAAGAATATTTGCATTTGTTCTTAGATTGTAATAGTGTGACACTAACCTCTAATAAGGCTCCTCATAGAAGTTGTATTTGTCAGTATATTTTGAGTGTCTACTATGTGCAAGTCATAATATTAAAAGCTTTAGGGTTTCAAAGGAACACAAGTCCTCAAGGAGCTTGATTATATTTTGGGAAAACAAATGATAAAAAAGAGAGATAAAAATTCTGAGAAGTAAATATTTTTCAAATTTGTGGTAAATACTATACACATTCAAAGCCAGCTGATTAGAAATTGTGTAGGGTGATATAGAACACATAATTGGAAATGTTGACCTATAAAATGAAAGTCACATAATGCAAGAGTTTTAGGAATCACAGATTTTGGACACTGAGCAGGTAAAGGGATTCAGGAGGAGAAAAGTGATGAGATGCAGTAAAAGCTAAAAGAGACAGTTGCTCAGCAATTTCAAATACTCTGGAAACTTACGTAAAATAGGAGCAGAGAAGTGTCCTTTCAAAAAAGCCATGTTGTGGTCTTTGGTGATTTTAATCTCAGTTATTGTAGCTTCAAGTTCTAAAATACACATTTTTTATAGTTTCCAGTCCTTTAGTGAAATATTTAATATTGTCCTTTATTTCCTTGAACATATTAACCATATTTATTCTAAAGTCTGAATATGATGATTGTGTTGTCTGGATTACTTATTAATCTATTTCTGTTGTCTGTTGTTCTTCACACTCTTTTGTCAAGTAGTTTTGGCTCATTGTTTGGCTCATTGTATCTCCATTTGTTTTTGTTATTGTGCTTGTTTTTAAATGTTTTAATTTTGAAATAAAATTTAGATATACAGGAAAATTGCAAAGATAGTAGAGAGAGATCCTATGTATTCCTCACCCAGCTTCTCCAAATGTTAACATCTGACATAAACACAGTATATTTATCAAAACTAAGAGAGAAACGTTGGTACAATAATGTTACCTGACCTAAAACACTTTATTCAAAATTCCTCAGACTCTCCACTAATGTCCTATTTCTGTTCCAGGATGCAATCTAGAATACCATGTTGAACTTAATCATGGTGCCTCTTTAGTTTCCTCTATTCTGTGACAGTTTCTGTCTTATCTTGTTTTTCTTGACTTTGACAATTTCGAAGTATAGTGGTTAGATTTTGTAGAATCTCTCTCATTTGAGTTTGTGTAATGATTTCTTTTGATAATACTGAGATTATAATTTTTGTGGAATAATAATTCAGAGATGATGTGCTGTTCTCATTATGTCACGTCAAAGGGTACACATCAACATGACGTATCTCTAAATGACGTTAACCTTGATCATAGATTAAGATGATGTCTTCCAGGTTTCTCCTCTCTAAAGTTACTATTTTTCACTTTCCATACTCTTCCACTTTCCACATTCGCTCTTAGTGAATTGTTAGGGCAATTCACTAAGTCCAGACAATGTTCAAAGAAAAGACATTTCATGGCTTTCTCCAGGAGGAGGAGTATTAATGAATTTGTGAATATATGTTAAAACTATGACATCAATTAATGTATATTTTTGAGAAGATTATTTGAGGGCATCAAATATCTTCTTTCTCCTTAATGTTAGGCTTGCTAGTTTAGTATTCATCAATGGATCTT
The DNA here is from genome assembly GCA_031878705.1 of Tapirus indicus. NCBI lineage: Eukaryota > Metazoa > Chordata > Mammalia > Perissodactyla > Tapiridae > Tapirus > Tapirus indicus. The sequence goes on from CM062933.1 coordinate 26,022,853, forward strand.
ACCTGCAGTATTTATTACTGTGGAGTACTAATGGTGATTTTCTATGACTACAAGCCATCTACAATTTTTATTTGGAATTCTTCTATGATGATGATTTATTCATTTTCTCCAATTTCCTTATATTTTCAATCATATATCTATATTATTTTGGATTCATGGGTAGATGGGTTTTTATCTTATTATTTGAGTTATAATAAACATTATTTATTTAGTTTCTCTAATTGTTATAGCTTTGTCCACTGAAGCTCTTTTCAAGTTGGCTCCTGTGTCCTTTTGACATGCCAAAAATCTTTTTTTTATTTATCTTTTGGGATACTTTTTCACTTTATAGCACTACAAGATGCTCCATGCTCATCTTGTGGTTTCCTTTTCCTAGCACTAGAATCAGTCATTTTGTCAAGGAATTCTGATTCCTTTTATTGGAGAATAACATTTAGAAACCAAGATCTGAGAACTAGATGTGTTCATCACTACTAGGCTGTCACTGTTTGTAGGCTCTCTCAAGAGAAAGAACTTGAATATATATATTTATTTGTTATATAGAGCTAGACAAATATCTGTACCTATATATTTGTCTATCATATCTATCTATTAAAATAAAAAATGAGTTTGTTCTGCTAATATTTTCTTGAGGATTTTTGCATCTATATTCATGAAAGTTATTTTTCTGTAGTTTTCTCCTAGTGTCTTTATCTGCTTTTAATATTAGGGTAATCTTTCCTCTTCTATTTCCTGGAAGAGATTATGTAAAAGTTGTGTCATCTATTTTTTAAATATTTAGCAGAATTTTCCAGTGCAATCATCTGGGTCTGGAATTATCCTTTTTGGATTTTTTTTTAAGCTAAAAATTAAATTCTTTAGTAGATATAGGACTAGTTAGGCTGTTTACTTCTTCTTTGATGAGTTTTGTTAGTTTGCACTTATCAAGGAATTGGTTCATTGTAGCTAAATTGTCAAATTTCTGAGCATAGATTTGTTAATAGTATTTCCTATCATCCTTTGAATGTCTTTGAGATCAACAGTGATGTACTCTCTTTCATTCTTGATATTGGTATTTTTGTGTGTGTGTGAGGAAGATTAGACCTGAGCTAACATCTGTTGTCAATCCTCTTTTTGCCAAGGAAGATTGGCCCTGTGCTAGCATCCAGGCCCCTCTTCCTCTACTTATATGGGACGCCACCAACAGCATGGCTTGATAAGCAGTGCATCGGTCCACCTCGGATCCAAACCTGCGAGTCCCAGGGCCACCGAAACGGAGCATGTGAACTTAACAACTATGCCACCGCGCTGGCCCCTTGATATTGGTATTTTTGTATTCTATCTTTTTTCTTGGGTAGTCTGGTTACAAATGCTCAATTTCATTATTCTTTTTAAATAATTCAATGTTGTTTTTACTGCCTTTCTGTATTATTTTTATTTTCATTGATTTCTGTGCTGCTATTACTTCCTTCCTTCTGCTTGCCTGTGGCTTATTTTCTCTTTTTTCAGATTTGCTGTATTTTCTAATAAAGTATTTTAATACCATAAATTTTACTTAAATCACTGCCTTAGCTGCATCTCACAAACTTGATATTGTACTTTTATTTACATGCAGTTAAAATATTTTTAGTTTTCCTTGAGTCTTCCCCCTTGATGCAGGGCTACTGAGATGTGTATCGTTTAATTTCTAATTACTTGGGAATTTTCCACATATCTTTCTGTTACTGGTTTATAAATTTAATTAAATTATGTCTTGAGAACATGCTTTGTGTGATTTATATTCTTTTAAACTTATTTAGGTTTATTTTGTAGCTCTGAATATGGTTTATCTTGGTGACTGTTCTATATGCACATAGGAAAGATATGCATTCTGCTATTGTTGGTTGGAGTGTTCTTGGGTTATTTTTGTTTGAATGTTCAGACTTTCAATATGGAAAATTGCCTATATAATTTGATGCCTAAGATATTATATTCCTCCAGAGAAGAATTATATTTGCTTCTGGCATGCATTTAAGGGAAGTTAATCCTGGATCACTGGACCTAGACCTGGACCAGAGGGTCCTTAACCTGAGATCTACAGACAGAACTTGAAGGTTCCTTGATCATGGATGTAAAAAATTACATTTTTATTTTTATTCATCTTTAACAAAATTTTAGCACTCTCTTCCATTGTTATTGTATCAACAAATTACAGTAGTATCAGCAGTACCTAATTGCTTTGTCGTCAATAGAAACTACAGATATTTTAATATCACAACACATATATTGCAGATATCTGAACACATTATTTACACTCATCACTACTTAAAAATACACTAATAAAGAAACAGAAATGTTTTTGTATTTTCCTTTTGTTTGGAAAAAACAACTGCCAAAGCAATCTCCTGATCCCTGGCCTGGCTGTTCCCTACAAAAATCCATTCTCTATACTACCTCTACCTATATATCTATATACATATGTGTATATATAGATATACTATAGGTACATTATTTATAGATATATCCTATCATATATCTATACTACTATACATATATGTTTGTTGAATAATGAATGGCCATTAGAAATTCAAGAAGATTTTTCCATAGGCCATAGTAGATTTTGAGCGGAATTGGAAAGTTAGAAAAAGTAACGAATATGGAAATGTTTTAATAAAAATAGTCTGTATTTTATGAAGTAGACCAGATCAACTAGGACAGAAAATTGTATTATTATAGAAGTTGAAGAGATGTTGGAAAGGCACTCCAGATATTAGATATATAAAGTACCATATTAAAGTGTATGTATTTTATTATTTAGCTAATGGAAAGCTAGTAAATACTTCTGAGGAAAAAAAAATGATAAAAAGTGTTTTGAAAAAATCTGGTAGCAGTTTACTGAATGATTGGAATTTAGGAGGTTGTTTAAATTATACTACTTATAGTGTTATAATTTGCCAAATGTAGGTGACTAAAGTCTAGTCTTAAGAATGTGAAGAACAAGAAACTTGTTAGAGATATGATGTGAGTAAACTCAATTTTGTTTCTTAATTTTTTCCATTAGTTCTTCCTTTTCTATTTTATATTTCCAATATAATTTGAGCATAATAAAATTGTGTGCTATTCAAGAATTGCAATGAGATATTTTGGATAGATGTATTAGCTTTCCATAGCTGCTGTGATAAATTATAACAAATTTAGTGGCTTAAAACAACACAAATTTATTATCTTGCAGTTTTATAGATCAGAAGTCTTACATGGATCTCACCAGCTAAGATCAAGGTGTCGTCTTGGTGCATTTCTTTCTGGAAGGAGGCTGTAGCATTTCTTTCTTTATTCTAGTGGCCCCATTTTCCTTAGCTTATGGCCCCCTTCTTCCATCATCAAAGTTTGCAACGTTGGGCCAGTCCTTCTCATGCTGCCATCTCTCTGGTTCCCTTTAGATTCTCTCTTCCACTTTTAAGTACCCTTGTGATTACACTGGGGTAAGGTCAGCCGATCAGCAACATTAATTCCACCTACATCTTAATTTAACTTTGCCATATAACCTAATATATTCATAGATTTCAGGGACTAGGATGTAGACATCTTCTAGGAGGGGGCATTATTCTGTCTACCATAATAAACAATATAGGTGTTTACCTTTTCCATGTGCTTCTTTCATGCAAGAGTACAAACAGGAAATATATCTAATAATATACTTTGATATGGCAATAACACATGGATGAAAAATTATATTATACCTATAAAATTATACAGTATTGACAAATTTTTAAAATACTAAGTACAGTTTTTTCTGTTTAGAAAGACTATTAAGTATAAAAGTTTTACTTAGAATTTTTTTAAATTAGCAATATTACAATGTTTCTTTTTATAATTCTCTTTATAGGAAAGCTGGTAAAGCAAATGAATAAAATGATTAGATTTGCTTTTATAGAGCTCATTGACAAATGATCATATAGTTAGATCATATATTTTTCTAACCAATCTGGAAAAAAAAATCCAAAGGTGATTTTAAAATCATTGCTAATATTTACTTAATGTTACTTTCTCTGTTGTATTTGAGTAAATTTTAGAGTCACAGAAAAATTCTGATTGATTAAACACTCAATATATCATCTACTCCTTTATTACAATGTATTACTAATCAACTCTTACCATCAACCATTGAAAATAACAATACTAATGACAATTTTGGAGGATGATAGTAGGGTGTTTTGAAGAAATTGTCAAAAACGTTTGTCTATTTCAACCATCCAACTTTAACAATTTAGTATGTGGTATTTTAATGATCACCAAATCCAAATAGAGAAGTAGCATTAATTGAACTATACTCAGCTGATGTAACTTACTTTCATCCAATGCATTAAAATATCAAATATTAATATTTTTTCTGTATTCTTGTGCCAGGCTGAATTACTTTACTGTGTTCAGATACATGCACACATGTATTTGGGAGGAGGTTACATTATACAGGGTTATGAATTTTCACAAAATGAGATATATACATGAGTTTCCTTTGAGACGTATATTATTTAGATGTTGCTATGTAGAAATGTTTTTGAGATTATTTGTTGAGCAATCTGGAATTTATGAATAATCTATAATTGATGATAACTCTAGCCTCAGTGACTTTGAAAACAAATATTTATTTTCTCTCCATTATATACATGAAGGCTACAAATTTGCTGTGCTTCTACTCTGTGTCTTCAATGGAATCAACACAACTGGGACATACTGGCTTTGGAGCCAATGGGAAAGTTCAAGTAAGCTGCTGAAACATGTAATGACTTTTAAAAGTTCTCCTTGGAACTGCCATATGTCACTTCCACTCAAATTTTCTAAAACCCCAAACGAATTCACATGCCAAGCCTGACAACAGGAAAAGGAAATGTACTCCTCCCACAGGCAAGCCCTGTAAGTTACATGGCAAATGCAATGGGCAGGGATGTGCAATCCTTACAGGGACTCAGAGTGTAAATAATAGAAAATAAGAATACAAGCCACTACAGTTGTCTCTCTTGGTCCCAAATATTCTCTTTTCTCCCATCAGCAACAAAAATGTACATTTCTATAAAGAATGCATCTCAAATCTCCCACCCAACTAATGTTACATTTTGTGTGAGGTGTTTTGCTTTACTCAGAGTTATAAAGAATATTTGATTTTAAATAGCTTTTGATATCATCTAGTCAATCCTACTTACTTTACAGATTAAGAATTAGAGGTCCAAAGAGTCCACATATTTCCTTAATGTTCTAAAATTAGTGAATAGTATGCCTGGAATATAGGTCCCTTGTTTCCTACTTCATTTTTTTCCTTTGCATTAAACGAAGTTATATTGGGAATAGAAAGATACAGAAGGTAAGATCTTTGCCCTCAGAGAATTTTCCAATCTAGAAAGAGCAGACTAGACATATATGTGAATAGATTTTGTATGAAGACAAAAATATCTAACATCCCAAAAGAAAATTAGAAACAACATCTATGGGAGACCTTGGCAGAAAGGAATTGGCTTCATGTATTTCCAATTAAGTCAAGTGGGTAAGCTTGACAGGATCTCTGAAAGAATGGTTCAACAGCTGTCCTGTAGTCTTTCCTCTAACATCAAGAATGCCTGAGAATTTGACTCCTCATATAATCCTTCTTGTAGTCCTTACTCATGCAATGTATAGAAATATATTAAATACAAAATAAATAATAATCCTATGGAGGTTGCCATGTAGTCATGTGGTTGTTGAGATTGATTATTTACAATCTAGAATTGATGAGTAACCATTAATTGGTGAGATGTCACTAAACTAGAGAGTAGGGGCTAGTCATGTCATCCTGAAGGGGGCAAAGTAAAAGACCTGAGGAGATGCCAGAGATGATAACTTTCTAAGGTGAGGTGTTCCTTACCTACTTGGCTGCATCTCTCTTGTGCACATATGTCTCAGTGCCAAGTAACAAGGACGTTCAGGAGCTGCATTGAAAGGCAGGAGACCTCCACTATTCTGTTGGGTATGCTCTATTGGCTGTCCTGTATGGTTTTTCTTTTTTTTTTTTTCCAGTGAGGAAGATTAGCCCTGAGGTAACATCCATTGCTAATCCTCCTCTTTCTGCTGAGGAAGATTGGCCCTGGACTAACATTGATGCCCATCTTCCTCTGCTTTACACAGCATGGCTTGATAAGCAGTGCGTTGGTCTGTGCCTGGAATCTGAACCTGTGAACCCTGGGCCGCCAAAGCAGAGCATGAACTTAACACTACGCCACTGGGCAGGAGCCTGTACTGTATGTTTTATTACAGCTAAATAAACTTGGTTTGCTGTGTCCCAGGAGTGTGATCATCTGCTCAAGCCCAAGACTACTGCTGCTGGCAGGAAATAGTGGGCATTTTAGCATATATGTCCATTAATTATGAAGGCAATATTATGTATATTTTTGGCCATAGCTGTATGAGATATTCACTGCATAACAGAAATTTATCTGTTATGTATCACTGAAAATTTAAAGGTTAGACATCTTTGGTTCACACTTCAGCTAATCCACTTATTAGATTAATTAAAGAAGATGAAATCACTTAACCTGCTTGATTCTCAATATCCTCATCTGCAAAATATTACTTTTACCTTTTTTGGTGAATAGAATTTTTCCATTTCTTTCCTGCTATTACATGATAGATGCTCATCAAATGATAACTATTATATATTGACCTTAATTTCTTATAATTTTAAATTAAAATATACATGTATATGTAAATATTTTTCCCATCTCCTATTTTATCGATTGGATTTTAGTTAATATGAGTAATAGTTTAGAGAGGACAAGACTCTTAGTGTTTAATTGCTGCTCTTCTTATTGAAATCAGATTGCTAGTTAGAGCTGGAATCAAAATAGAAAGTTGATTCAATTCAAAACAAATCAAATTTATTTTCTATGAGAACATTCTGCCTCATTTTGGACAAAAATTAACAAAACTATTTTTTGTAAGAATTAATTTTAAAGGATTCATATATCTGAATAATGAAGGTTTTCTAAAGCTTTCTCATCAATTATGTTAATACTCATGATGGTGTAATTTAAATCAGAAAATTCATTACAACTAAAAATTCAGTTATCTTATGACTATTCGTACTTTGCATATTCTTCAACATAGTTGTAACTGCAGGTTGAGAGTTATTTAGGCTGAACCCATCATCATGCTTGCTGTATGTTTAGAGTAATCTCATCACCAAAGAAGGGCGAAATAATTCTTTGTAGATTTGACCTTGGAGGGAGTTTGAGAATCACATAAATAACATCTGGGAAGCACTTGGAGATCTTTGAAGTAGGAGTTGTAATATAATGTAATATCACAGAAATCTAAGAGATTATGAAAGAGCAATGTATTAAAGACAGTTTATCCTTCAACAGATTAATTTCTGACAGAGCCTCAGGCAAGTGCTAAGATGCTAGCACCACTGTCAGTTATGCTCCTGAAGAGAGAGATGTAGCAGCTATACAACTCCTTCTTATATGTTACTATTTATTTTTTATGATCCTGATACTGGTAGAGAAAGAGAAAAAAGGGGGTGCAAATAAATCAAGAATTAATATGCTACCTTCCTTGGTCTTTTAAAACACTTGGCCATTTTAACCATTCCACAAAGTAGAAAAAATGGAAGCAGTCATTTTAAAGTGGAAAATTGTATGCTTGTTTAAGTTTACAGAATATTTTACACATGAATGCCTCGATAAACAATATATATTTTTATCCCAGAAAAGAGCTCCAATATAAAACTCCAATATAAGTGTAGCAGAGAAGTTATTTTCAACTTTGAAAGTGTGCTGTAAAATTTCACATTCGTGTATCTGGATCGGCATTGAAACAAATGCTTCTAGTTGGGGGACTTTATTTTTATTACATGTGCAATTCTAATTAATTTTAGGATTAATAGTATACAATAAAAGGCAATAGACTTAGAGATGAGGGAGTGTTTTTCAATATATATATATTGTCTAAAATTTACTATAAACACCTACTTGACTATTAAAACAGCTTTTTTTCCTTTGTGATGCAAAGATAGCGTCAGTTCTGTAATTTTTTTACTTTTGCTACTGCTCTAATATTGCTTAAAAATGTTGTAACGAGTACAAGAAAAAATTTACACAGAAAGGGAGAATTTAAAAAATTTTAAATATTTAAGAAGGATTTTATGTATCAAATTAAATTCAAAACAGTATACAGATTATAAGTATATTCATAATTTTTAAATATGATAGTGTTTAGAAGCCAGAATATCAACCTCTCGATTGATGTGGCTTGTTACCATAAAATTATTCAATAAAATAAATCACCTACTATGTATAAGGCATTATGCTAGTTGCTTTAAGTAATAAAAATCATTTATTATATGATCTCTAACATGCACAACTTTAAATCTGTTTGAGGAAATAGGATATACACTCCTGAAAATTCAAGAACGTAAATAATTATGTTTATATAGTACTCAATAATTTACAAATTTCTTTCTATCACTTTTTAAATTTTCTCAAGAGCCTTGTGTGTAGTTAGTATTACCCCATGTTACTTTGGGGATGACTGAAATTTGGGTGCTGTATTAGTTAAGCAATTTTAACTGCTAAAATAGATAAACTCTGAAATCGTGAAGAGTTAATTCAATAGACATTTATTTCTTGCTCATAGCGTATCTGATAGAAGCTTGTAGAACGGGGTATGAAGGGAGATTTTCTGGCTCACATCGACATTGTGGAATGCAGGCTGATAGAGGGTCTGCCTTTTTCAACATGTGGTTTCCGAGTTTGTCCTGGGTGTTAATATACAACCAGCAGATTAGTCAAGGTAGATAATGGAGGAAAATTCATGGGAAGCTTTTATTGGGTAGAACTGAAAGGGCTATATATCACTGCTGCCAATGTTTAATTGGCCAAAACTTAATTACATGGTCATAACTAACTATAAAGGATGCTAGAAAATATATTGTCTATTATTATGCCATGGACTTAAGAAAAATAATTTGAAGGCAACCATTCTCTGTCAGAGAAATAGTAACTACCTTACTCAATGCCATATAGCTAGTATAGACAGGATTCACAACTGATGCTTTCTGATCCACTAAAAAGTATATTAATTTGGTCTTTCCAGTGCTTTTTGGCTAGTAAAGAGGACTCACTGTTATTCTGTTTGATCCACACAACCATTCTATATGAAAGTAATATTATTATCGTAGACAAGATTTATGCATTTGATTGTATGGATGTTATGTATTACACCTCAAAAAAATTTTTTAACTTAACATTTAAAAAATTTAATTAATGTAAACCTAGAAAATGTGAAAGCTAGGTTTATCTTGAGTTTTTCAGGAAAGGTCTGGTAGAGGAAATGAGAATCTTAAAATATGAGTAGATATAAAAATACATTTGAGAACTGCTTGATAAATAGATTTAATTTTTGTACTTTATTATATATTAATTTCTACAAAATGAAATTAGAATATAAATTTGGCCCACACCAAACATTTTCTTCTTTTTAGTATCTATTTATTTTTGATGAATGTATTGGCTTCCGATTGCACTGTAACAAGTTATCATAAACTTAGTAACACAAATTTATTATCTTACAGTTCTGTAGGTCACAAATCTCACATAGGTCTTTCACTGGGCTAAAATCAAGGTGTCAGCAGGGCTGCATTCCTTTCTGGAAGATGTAGGGGAGAATCCAATTCTTTATCTTTTCCAGGTTTTAGAAGCTGCCTACATTCTTTCCAGCATCAAAGTCAGCAAGATCTGGTGGCGTCTTTCTCAACAAAGGGTCACTCAAACACTGCAATTTCTGCCTCAGTCTTTCATATTAAAGACCCTTACAATTACATTGGACTGACCAGGATAATCTCCTTATGTTAAGGATTGATTAGCACTCTTAATTCCATCTGCTACTTTAATTCTCCTTTGCCATGTAAGGTAACATATTCACAGATTCCGGGGATTTGGATGTGGACTTCTTTGAGAGGCCATTAATCTGCACACCATACTGGGTATATGAGATTCCTCCTTGAAATTCAAGTCTAGAATATCAAAGATGTAGCATGTCATAGTTCATTTACAAAAGCTAATTTCACATTGTCAACTCTGGTTGCTCTTTGTGGGTTAGGTGATTTGTTGGCTCAGGCTTGTGGAAGACAAACTGCGCTATAAAATTTTAATATGTACCACTCTGACTTTTTAACACGAAAATATTTAAACAAATTGAGTAAAAAATCTTAATATATCTAGCTAGAAATGCTAATTTTGACCTTTATATTTCTGCTTGTGTGTTTACCACTTGTTCATTGAGACTTATCTCAATTTTATCTGAATTTTTCCAGTCTCCATTGTTTCCATAATACAGTTCACAAATACAGTTAATCATATAAAATATGCTTTTGGTGTCATAAGAATATAATAATTATGCCAAAGGCCTTTGCTTTCTTTTTAAAGACAAAAGTTTATTTGTTTATATAAAACTGTATTAATAATGTTTTTTAATAGTAGGTAATTTCATTCAGGTGTTTTTAAGAAAAATATATGTTTCCCAAAGCCTTCTTAAAAGTATTCATTTCTTGAAAACCAGACACCTGCCACTCTGACATTTGACTTTTATTTCCAATTTTAGTTGATTTTTACTCAGTTCCAACCTGGAATTGATTAGAGCTTCTCAGCAAAAAGAAACATTGAAGATGAGACAAAAGACAATTAAATGGGAGAATCCTAAAGTATAGAAAACTCTATAATAAAGAAGTACTCTGTCTACATAATTACCCTGAAACTATTATTACCCAGAGAAGTGCTGAATAATGTTAACGGCAGCACTAAACAGTGGCCTGGGGACTTAACTCACAGAAAAAGATATGATTACACTTGAAAAAGAGGAGTGGATTCTCCAGCTTGCTCAATAACATCTCAATTTGGGGAAAAAAATAATTTACTTTCTGTTATACATTCTGAGACACTGTATATTGGTAGCTAAGAGTGGGGAAATAATTGCGGTGTCAGAAACAGTATAATGATAACGGGAAGAAATTTCACAGCCTGATTTTTTTGTTTGTTTTTTTTCCCATTAATATGGTTTATTCCTTTGGAGGTGTAAATAAACATGAAACAAAATCTTGCCTCTATTTTTCCATTTTTAGCTTGTCCTACTATTTTAATATTTATCTAGGCAAACATACATACACAGACTTGACTATCATCATATTACTGTGGTGTCTTTCTTGTAGGTTTACATGTTTTACTTGCAGGTGGATTTCCTTGGATCCTATACAGCAGAGACAAAGAATCTGTTTAGGGGTACCTGCATATCTCCTCTGCTTTTCTCATTCTTCCTTCCCATGCCCGGAGAAGATTATGTGTTCTTGCTGATAAGTTCTTATTATTGATAACATTTCACTAAGAAGTTACACATAGATTGTTAATGTCAGTTCTTTCAAAATAGTGGTAAAAGGGCAGTGACACAACCAGAAATCAACTTTCTGGAGCTTGGAGAGAATTGACCACACAGCCTGCAGCAGCTGTATGATCTTGTAAAAATCTCAGGGAACTTTCGAAGTGCATCTCTGGCTAGAAATGTATTGAGTTGATTCCTGCTGGGTAGGCCCACCTCCATGAGCAATGCTGTCTCCTTTGAATCTATCTGTGTCTCTGTATCATTACGCCACCGCTGCTGATGACCGTGTACGTAATCACTTCAATAGCTTAGAAAATCTGACCATTTTATGGTATGTAGATAAAGCTGGGTTATAAAAATGAAAGTGGGACATGTCATATTCAGCTATTCACTGAAAGAATTAGGTGAGTTTTTTCCTTTCTTCTGGTCTAGAAAGAGTTTGATAAGATCTTCCTGTAGTATTGGAAAGTGTGGAATATGATTTCTCATATGTCAAAATTTCTGGCCCTTATTAAGCAACAGCTTTCAGCTTCATGAAGGACTCAAGAAACAACTTTTGTCCTTTGTCATGTTTTCCTCTTCTAAACTCATGAAACACGTGCTGTTCATTTCACTTGTAAAGTATACGCCCTATGTCACATTTTTATGTACTTTCTGTACATGTTAAACGTTCATCAAAATAGTATATTTTCAAAAATGCTTCTATAAACCCTCAAATTATTTTACCCATTGCATGGACCACAGTCACACTTGTTGATATATTTAATGAATGCACATAAAGTATTTTGAGTTCTTATTGGAATGATAGGTACACCAATCACTCACTCATTCATTCCTCCACAAAATAATTATTGAGCACCCATGATTTGTCAGGCACTCATAATTGAATAGGATTCCACAGTGAGCAAAACATATATTGTCCCTATACTTATGATGCTTAAATTTTAATATGGTGACAAAATAAATATAATACACTAAATGTTGATAAGTGACATTGAGAAAAATAAGGCATGGCAGGGGTCCAAGTGAGTCTGTGGATGGGGACTGCTATATTTGTACAGCGTCATCAGGGTAGATTTCATTGAGAAAGAGACATGAGTGGAGACTTGAAACTTAGTGAGGGAATGAGCTTTGTGGCTATTTGGAGTAAGAGTATTCCGAGTAGAGAGAACAGCAAAGGTGAAGACTCAGAATTAGGCCCCTGGCATGTTTTAGGAAGACCAATAAAGTCACTGTGTGACATAGAACAAGGGGAAAAGTGGTAGAAGATGAGGTCTGAGTGTCAAAGGTTCGTGGTAAGTGAGACTATAAAATTTGAAAGCCCAAATCTCCCTTAATCATACAGATCATCATAAAAATAGGAAGTAAAAATAGTGAATAATGAGGAAATACATAGGATCAGATTAAAGATTAGCAGTTCAAAAATAAGAAAATATATTGTATGTTACACGGAGCACTAAAGATTGCAGAATTACAGGCAGAATGCAGTATTGTTATGTGGCATATGATCATCCTAGATGATGCAATAAGGCATCAAAAGAAATGAAAGAAATAAAATTGGAATGGAATAAGGAATCTGGCTTATTCACAGAGGATCTGATCCTGCATTTAGAAAATTTTAACTAACCTAAAAAAAATCCATTGGAAATAATAAGATAATTTAACGAGGCTGCAAAATACTAGGTTGTTATACAAAAATGACTGTTGCTGTATATAGCAGTGGAAAAATTGGCAAATGAAATGTAAAACAAACATACCATTAGCAATACCCAAAACATGAAATATTTAGGGTTAAATTTAACAAAATATGTGCAAGATTTACATGCTGAAATCTGTGTAATGTTTCTGAATTCTATGTTAAAAAGCCTAGATAAATGCAAGGAAAGAGATATCACATTCACGAATGAGAAGACTCGATAATGTTAAGATGCCAATTCTCCCCAAATGCATCTACAGATTCAATATAACACCAATAAAAATTCCAATGGGGTTCTCTCTTTTTTTTTAAGAAATTGACCATCTTATTCTAAAATTTATAGGGAAAGGCAAAGACCCTAGAATGACCCCGAAAGTACTTTTTACAGAAGAACAAATTTTGAGACATCTTACTACTTGATTTTAAGGTATACTCTAGAAAGATACAGCAATCAAGGCATTGTTGTATTGAGATAAGGGGAATCATATAAATGCATGGAACAGATTAGAACATATATAAGAGTGAGCATGGATTCTCTAGTTTATTCTCCATCTTAAGGAGAAACCATTCAGTCTTTCACCATAAAGCATGTTGGTAGGTTTTATATAAGCATCTTTAATGAGATTCAGGAAGTTCCTATATTTGTAGTTTGCTGAGATTTTATCATGAATGAATATTTAAAATAGTCAAAAATTTTTTTCATCTATTGATGTAGACATCTAGTTTCCCCCCCTGACGACCTTATGATGAATTACACCGATTTTTTAAAAGTTAACCTAACTTGTTTTCCTTAAATAAACCCCACTTGGTCATGATAACATTATCCATTTATATATGGCTAGACTTGATTTACTAATATTTTGTTTTCATATTTTTGTTGAGGCTTATGAAGGTTATGGTTCTATAGTTTTCTTTTCTTGTGACCTTTTTGTCTGGTCAGAGTGATATTGGTCTCATAATACCAGTCGGGAAGTGATCCACCTTTCTCTAATTTCTGAGAGTATTTGTGTAAATAATTCTATACACATATTTGTTTTTCCTAAATACATTTTTCTTGAATACATTTATTATTCCTTAAATGTTTGATGGAATTTTTATCAGTGAAGCTATCTGTGCCTAAAGTTTTTTCTGTGAAAAGTTTTTAAATTATAAATTCTTTTTATTTAATAGACATAAGACTATTCAGATTTTGTATTTCTTTGTTTGGTAATATGTATATTTCAAATAATTTATTTCATCTCTGTCAGAGGTCAAAATTTTGTTTCTCTAAGGTGCCAGGTAGTAAATATTTTAGGATTTGTAGGCCAAGGCTCAACATCAAGGTAATTAAGTAAATACTTTCATAACAAGAGAGAAATTCAAACTATATCAATAATAGGGTATAACTTTTCGTAATACAGATCTACTACCCTTTGTAACACAAGTTGACTAATGAGAAGAATTAAATTCTTTTCTGGGAATTACATTTTACTTAATTGGATGTTAACTTGAAACACTATAGAGTTAGACTGTTTCACTGCAATTTGTAGTGTGTGGAAGAGCAGTGAGATCATGAGAGCTCCATATAAGGTTTGTGCAGCATCTACTCAACTCTGCCATCATAGCATGAAAGCAGCCAAAGACAATATACAAATGAATGTGTGTGGCTGTGTTCCAATGAAACTTGACTTGTGGGCATGGAAATTTGAATTTCCTGTAATTTTCATTATGTTAAAATATTTTTCTTCTATTGATTATTTTTCAATCATTTAAAACTACCCATAAGTTGTACAAAAATAGGCAGTGGGAAGATTTGGGGTGTAGTTTGCTGATCTCTATTCTAGGTTGTCAAAATTATTGACATAAATATGTTCTTAATATTGCTTATTATCATTTTAGCATCTGTAGGTTCTCTTGGGTTGATGCACTTTTTTTCTTGATATTAACAATGTGTTTTTCTGTGTTTGATTCATCCAAAAAAATCATCTGAATACACTTGCAATTACACATTAATTCTAGTAGAATTTTATTTATTAAATTTTTCATCAATATTTTAAAGCAAAATAAATCTAACTTTTTGATTTTCAAAGTGTCATGGTTAATTTTGTGTGTCAACTTGACTGGGCTAAGAGATACCCAGATAGCTGGCAAAATATTATTTCTGGGTGTGTTTGTGAAGGTGTTTCTGGATGATTAGCATTTGATTCAGTAGACTGAGTGAAGACATCTGCCCTCACCAATGTGGACCTGCACCATCCAATCCACTGGGGGCCTGAAGAGAACAAAAAAGCAAACGAATGGTGAATTCTCTGTTTCTCTTCTTGAGCCGGGATGTCCATCTTTTCTGCCCTCGGACATCAGAACTCCTGCTTCTCAGGGCTTTGGACTCGGACTGAATCATCCCACCAACATTCCTGGGCTCCAGCTTTCAGACAGCAGATTGTGGGACTTCATGGTTTTCACAACTACATGAGCTAACTCCTATAATAAATCTCCTCTTATGTATATCTGTATATATCCTATTGATTTTGTTTCTCTGGAGAATCCTGATTAATACACCAAGTTTTGTTTTGGGAAGAATATTTTTAATAATTGAGTATTAAATAAAACTCACGTTTTTGCAGTTATTTCTTTTCATGGGCAGAAGCCTCTAAGAATCATAGAATATATCAGTAGGAAAAGGTTGCAGCAATCCACGTGACGGGAGCTAAGGTCATGTGCTACAGCAATGGAGGACTGAATGAAGAGATGGAAACAGACCTGAGGATTATTTTAGAGGTAAAATCAGATGTATAAAAGTGGGTCTCTAATGCTTAAAATTAAAAAGAACATGTAGAGTTTATGGCAAAATTTAGGAAGGCATATAAAATCTTGAATTGAAATGAAATTAGCCTTCAACTAAACCACAAATTCATGAGATGTGGAATTAGTTTCGTCTAGAAAACAAAAAGAAAATCTTATACTGTGTGATAAAGGAATTTGTTTGACTTTTAGATCAAGTTCTTCTACATAAAACCAAACTGATAGCATTACGAAAGCCGGTCATGCTCCTTGTTCTTTTAAACTTGGTGTGGTATTGTGACTTTTGAACATTTCAAAACATTTAAAAATCTAGAGAAATGTTTATTTCATAACTGCAAGTTAGTGTTGTATTTTAATAAAAATAATTATATTCCCCTGGGAAATAGAATTTCTTTATTTTTATTATAAACTTATTAAAGCTTACTTTCTTCCAAATAAGTACAGAAATAGAATTTAATTTAATATTTCATCATCTTTAGAAAGACTGTTGCTTTTAGTCTTTGACCTTCACATTACATTATATACACTTTGAGATTAGGTAATTTTTCCTAGAGGTAGGAGATGCCAGGGATAGTTTTCCATTTTAGGAATTAAGCATGTGGAACACTAAATGGTGGATTGCTTTATTTAAACCAGGTTGTTACTGCAGAATTAAAAGCTTTGAACTTCATGAATGTACTCTAGTCACTCATTGTTTTCTTCCATTTTCTTATGACCTTAAAAGTAAATTCCAACAAGTAATTATTTCTAGCTTGATTTAACATCCCGTATGCAGTCCAGGAATCATTTACCTACGTTTCCAATTGTATGTTGACGCTCTTGATCTCCATTTTCACTTTTATTCACTGCATTCTGATCTCAAGAGATATAGATCCACATTCCTTTTTCTGAAATTTCAACATCTGAAAGTCTCCAAAAATATAACGCGCATTGTTTTTAAGTTTGGTATAACTCTATTTCGTTAGAAAATCTGACCTGAATTTACATGTGGCTAGTTAAGTCTTTATTTATCTCAATTAGTGGGAGCACTTATATAATTCATTGAAGTCATATGAATTTTTTATGATTTTAGAGTGTTTTCTCAGATATTGTCAGGGTTATTTAGTAATAATATTTACTGCAGGCACCATATTATCTTTGTAAAAATCTGAAAATAATCTGAATTCCAAAACATATCTCTCTGCATGAGGTTTGGGCAATAGATTGTGGACTTGTAAAAGCAAATATATAGCCTCTGTACAGATGGTAGACCTTGATTTCCCGCTGACAGTTAATCTGTCACAATGACCTGTGTTCCATCCTGCTTCTTTTAGATCTCTTAAAATATCTCACTCTCATAGCCAAAGACCTACAGCCCTTTCAATTCCTAATTTTAACACTTTATTCTTCCTACCTTCCACCGAGTGGTGATAATGCTCCCAAAGGATTATGTATCTGACAACATTATTTTTTTCAGGGAAGATCATTTTTGTGTACTCATCATCACACTTCTCCCAAATTTTATTTTTGCATTTAATGGTGAAGTCTTCCTGTTATATCTGCCTCTGCTGAGTTCTTCATGCACTTATTCATAAGATTTTCTGAGGAAATCAGCTTTGATTTGAAGGAAGAGTAAGAATTAAGATGAAGGTAGCATATGCAGCTAACATTTCAGGGTGATGAACAATATTTGCAAAGGTCCTAAGAAATTACTTATCTTGGTGGCTTGGTTAGAAGTGAAAGAATGTGAACATGATTGAAACACAGGGACTAACGGTGAACACAGGGGAAATATGAAGTAAGAGAAACATGCCAGGGTTAGGTTGTTCAAGACCTTGTGAAACATTTAAAAACTTTAATTCTTATTCTAAGAGCAATGGGTAACCATGAAAATTTTAAAGAGAGAAGGGATATGGTCTGATTTACATTTTGAAAAACAACCTGGCTGAAATATGATAACTAGATCAGAAGGGCACAAAAATGGATGTGACCAGTCTAAAGACTATTAATCTAATATAGGTGAAAGCTAAGGATAGTTTGGACAAGATTATTGATGGTATGAATTAGGTAACAGATTTTTTTTTTAAGTAAAAATAATTTTGTGATAGGTTTCTGTTTTTTTAATTTGCCATATGCTCACTTTATTTATTCAATAGGATGTTGGAAAAGCTCAACACTTTGGGAAATAAGTTTGTTATGAAGATGTTGGATATGATTGCTAATGCTGTTGAAGAAAAATTATGCCAGACAAATTAAACAGGTAAGGAAAATTTTATTTAAGACTACTGGAATAGGAGAGAGAGATTGAACTGAACTCCCAGCTAAAGTAAAAGTCAGGAGCATATATAAGCACTGGGATAAGTTAGTGGAACAGTACTGGAGGTTGTTAGATGGGAAATTGGTCAAGTTAGGCCTTCTGTGTTTGCTCATTGGTCTTATTGGGCTTAGGCTCCTCCTACCCTCCCACAGAGACAGGCAAAATGGGGGCACTATCTTTCTTGATGATTCCATTTCAAAGGGATGGTTCCCGGGCACTTGAGAAGGATATTCCTGGATTATAAAATTGGCAAGAGGCTGGGAAAATATTTACATTTCAAAGGGGTAGAGAATTAATTTATAACTGCAAGTTTTCTAAAGTAAATGCTCCAAGAAAGGAAGGTCAGATTCCTGTAGTCAGGAGGAACTTGGTTTAAAGTTTAATCAAGCTGGTGGGAACATTAAGACCATCTCAGTCAATGAGTAGGGAAGAAGTCGTGTATAAATAGTCAGGAGGTCCTGGTGAAGTCCACAGACAATTGGCTCTGAATTGTGTAAAACAAGCTGGGAAAAGGAAGACTTTGAGTGGAAGAGGAGAATGCTGGTTTTTATGTATAAAAGTTTTGGCTATTGACAAATTTGAACACAAACAGGGTGATAGAGGAAATCTTATTGAAAGTAAGGACACTGGCAAGCTGAGGGGCTAGATTATTGGATGAGTCATCTACTGGATGTGTAAGTCTATGTAGAGAGCAGGAATTCAGACAGTAAAGCGAGCTGAAATCTAGGTTTCCAGGACTTCATTGAATGAGCAAGAAATAAGCAATTACTCTTGGAAAATTAGGAGTTGATGTCAAAAGGGAAAAGAAGAGAATGTTTCAAAAAATTGGGAGTAAGCCTCAAGGCAACACTGTTTACGAGGGAATATAGTCTGGCAGCAGCAGAGTGACCTGCCAGTCCCAGAGCATGTGGTAGGAGAGCACAATGAAGAGGCAGAACTCGAAGGTCAGAAGGGAGAAAGTCCTTAGGAAAGAATTTGGTTCTACTTAAAGGAAGGAGGTGGTGGAAGTGAGAAGAGACTGAGCGTTTTGAGAAGTTGCTAAATACGAGAGACATTTCCAGAAGACAAGAGGAAAGTTTCAAGAAATGGAGAAGTTGAGAGCTCTGTCAGTGACAAGAAAGTAAAAAGAATCATGAAGACAAATGTGTAGTTGGATCAAAGGTAAGGATGGCTGGGTCCTATGATGTGGGGGTTGAAAGCCATGGTTAATTTAGACTCAGCAGTCTTGGGAGAAAGACGAACAATGAGCCTACATGATAGAAGGCTAAGCTCACTCAACAGCAACTGTAGATTTAGAGTTTAGAGCCACAGTCCTCATACCATTGTCCTGGGGCACTAAGGGTAAGAGCTTGCAGCTGTAGTTTTGCTCATGTGTCCTGGAGTGGTAGATGGCTCAGTATGTCTTTGATGGTTTACAGTCCTTCTCTGAAGCCTTTTCATGTGAGAGAAATAGAATGTAGCCAATACTCATGTTTTTCAAACATGAGTGATTAAAAGATCCTTTTAAAGAAACCATAAGATTATTGCAGGCTTTCCATGTTAACTTAAAATATTTTCATTAAGATATTGTTTGTATAAATATGACAAAACAATTCGTTGAAATGTTAAATTACATTAGTTTGCTCTCCCTCTATTTTCTCCTTCATGGATTCTTCCTCATCTAGATTATTTCCTCTGAAATCTTTTGTAGGACTGAAAAAAGATGCTTCTAGGAAACTTTTTATGCTTTGTAAAATACCATTGAATTTATACTGGATATCTCAGGAGTTTGGTGAGGGAATTAAGGGTGGTGCCTTTCGAGAGTTGAGAAGTAGGGACTAAAGGTTCTCACCAAATGAACATTGGGATGACGTCAGTGGCTCCTTATAGCAGCCGTGGGGGGGTGGGGTCTGTGCCCTGATTCCCAGAAACATATGTAGAGGATATTTTGTACAATTTTACCAAATTTCCTATAGCTAACTCTGGCTTAGAAATAGCAAAGCCACAGGCAAGTCTTTTAATTGCCTAACTATTTAATGCATAGAGTAATGAAGAAAATTTAAGAGAGATGTAAATTATAAGGTCATTTTAGAATTTGTAAGAATTGAAATTTGTAAGAATTGAGATGACTAAACCGTAAGACTTGTGGAAAACCGAAGAGGAGATGTCTGTTACACTACACTTGGATATATGGATCTGGAATTCATGAGATAGATCTGGAATGAACATATGTATTTAGAATTTATCAGCATTCAGATAATAATTAAAACAGGATACAAATAATATCACCTGGGGAAAAGGTATAGAATGAAGAGAGGAAAAATAGGATATTACACAAAGAAACAAGAAGACTGAGGTGCAGTAAGAGAAAAAGAAGCTTATTAAGAAGTGGCTGGTGAAGTAGCAGGAAATTCAGAGTGGTGTAAATGGAGTAAATGGAAGTGAAAACATAAGGCAAAATTAAAACTATCAAAAGCTAGAATGTGGGCTGGTGATAAAATACAAAAACACCAATTAATGCCAATTACACTTACTATAAGTAGGCGACTGTTTCAATGAAGAGGCGGTTGGGTAGGGAAATGAAGGGAAGAAAGAGACTGGAGTATTTGAGGAATTCATTAGAAGCATGGAAGTAGAAACGTGAAGTGAAGAAGATAATTTCTGACAGGAAGTAGAGAGATAGGCTTGTATTTAGAGTAAGGTACAGGGTGGAGGAGGAACTTGTTTTTTCATAAAATGTGCAAGAAATTCTGTGTTTAAATGTTGATGTGAAGAGCCAGTAAAAAGTGAGAGATTGAAGAATGAGAAATTTGGAATCATTTTTTTTTTAGAATTTTAGGGTGAGAGAGAGGCTGGCATAGACGCTAGGCTTGATCTAGAGAGCAAGAGGAGGGAGACACATTTCATCTATCAGATATGAAAGAAGGATGGATGGATGGATGGCAATAAGTTTCCACAAGAGCACAGATCCCTCAGTCAGTTAGGGATCATCTACCCAGAGAGAGTAGACAGGTAGTGGATAAAGGGAATCGAGTAAGTGAAGAAGGTTTGAAATATCCTTGGAGAATAATGGCAGACTGAACTTGTTGGGAAAACAGAACAATTGCCTGGTGGCTCTAGAGGGCCATGAAGGTTGGAGACTGGGGATTTTTGATGCTAACTATATATTATATACTCAAGATACTTTTGTCTGGTCAGGTTTAGCTGCCTTGGTAAAGGGGTAAAAATAGCATATATTTTTGTTACTTTGGACTTGCAGTTTTGTATATTGCAGTTTTGGGTATAGACAGCCCATATACCAAAAGAATAATATATGCAGGGTTTATAGATTGAGAGAAAGCAGAAGAGTTAGAAACTGGATGCTTGAAAAGGTTAAAGAACAACTATAAAGTGGGTAATTGGTAAGAATTAAAAGAACAATATTATTGTCCGATATTAATTTTAAGATTTCCAAATAAAGGATTCACTCCAAAATTCTTACTGAGCATCTCCTGTGTGAGAAATTGTCCTTAGCATCGTGGAAATGAAGAGGGGACAAGTTGTCTGCTCTTATGGAGCAGAAATTCTAGCCAGGTGGATAATAACAAAATAAAAGAATAATTGGTTTGATCGTGTCTATTGCAGAGGTGACTGAGGGTGAAAGAGAACACTTCTGAGCTCCCTCAGCCGGGGCGGTTGTTTAACAGTGCCACACAGACAGTGCCAGGCATTTACGTGCTGTCCAATTGGGACAGTCAATCATCGGCTTATAACACAGGAAGGTACTTATGTTGCTGGAGGGAATGAGAATTAATCCCTACCATCACCACAGTATAGGCAGGACACAGTATCCTGACCCTGGGCTCCGAACTAAGATCAGAAAGCTGCAGGGTCACAAAGTTACAAAGAAAAGCCACTCTAAAGCTAACTGGTAGTAAGTGGCCAGCAATTTCACAGACTGTGTTAGAGGCTGTCAATCTGCTTGCAATTTGACTGATCGAAACAGTATTTTTAGTGAATTTTGAAGATGTTTGTTAACAAAGACTGAGAATATAGGTCTTATCCATGTGGGGGATATCCTAATATAAATTTGCATGTGGTAAAAAATATCAAGGAACGGAAATAAGAGATGGAATAAAACTTAGAAAGGATCTGAATATGAGCAGAATGAAAACATTTTCCTTTGGAACACTACATTAAGGATTTTTGCTAATTCCTATCGAGAAGATAATTACAAATTATTGTTAGAATACAAAGGTTTTGGATTTATTGATTTTGGATTTGTTTATGCTTATCTTATCAATACTGCAATAAGTCCACAGTCTGAGTCCAATTTATGTGTCATTCTCAACTATACTTTTTACTCCATAATATCTCTAAATCTTCTTGCTATTGTTATTTAAAAGTATCTAAAGGTATGTCAACCTACCTGGCTTTTAGTGTTTAAAATGGGTATATCAGTAACTCTGGCTGTTTAACGTATTATTCCAAACTTGGTGGTATAAAACAACTTCACAGATTTTTGAAGGTAAGGAATTCAGACAGATTATAGCAGGGTTGCTTGTCTCTACTCCCCAAGGTCTTGGGGAACAGACAGAAGACTTGAAGCCTGGAGGGTGTAATCAGGACATCACATATCCAGTGGTTTGATGCTGTCTTTTGGCTAGAAGTCCCCAGTTCCTCTCTTCATGTACTCTCTTTGTGAGGGCTAATTTGGGCTTTCACTCAGCATGGTGGCTGGTCTCCTATAGCAAAGAGAGAGTGAGAGAGAAAAAGTAAGAAAGATAGAGACAGAGATAGATGAGAGAGAGAGAGAGAGAGAGAGAGAGAGAAGCCATTTTATGACCTAGACTAGGAAGTAATACAACATCATTTCTACATATTTCTTGAGGCACAGACTTCTGCACAGATTCAAAGGGAAGACAGATTCTGTTTCATTTTTGAAAGATTATATGACTGCAATATTCCTGTGGTCATTTTTGAAAATGTAATCTTCCCTAGTAGTTAACATTAAGCAGTATTCCTTAGAGAAAGTTGTTTTAAAAAAGGTTAATTTCTTTTAGATTTTGCTACTGGTTACATGTGCTTTGTGCTGTAGGAGTACAGTGTGGAAATGCATTCATTCTGTATAATGATATTGAATAATATTTTACAGAGTAGGTAATAGTTGAGTGGTCTATTTAAGGGAAACTTGGAGTTTATCAGTCACCCTGTACATGTGTGAGAGAGTAATGGCCCGTTCAGAGAAGGGTGACTGTCCATGGTAAAGAAGGATGAGGTTGAGAAGGTCACATACAAATCCATTCAAGCACTATTTAAAAAAAACAATCAATAACTTCAACTTTAGTCCAGATATGCTATGATTCACTTATGCATGCATTTTAAGTGGATGTTGCTATTACTATCTGATAATCTGAAATCAAAGAATATTTTTAGTGTCAATTTAGCTTTTTGGCATTTAAAAATATTGTAATCAGTAAAAAGTAGATGTTTATTAAGAGTTGTTCCCCAATTATCATATATATCTTGGGATAGACTTCATTTTTAACAGTAGCGATGTCAGCTATCTGTCAAGATGCAATCTTCCCTTTCGTGGCATAAAAACGTAGCTTAAAATTGGCTGTCCAGCCAAGGACTACATTTATGAACCTACATTTCCCGTGGCTACTATTGTCCCACATGAGGAGTTCTCATCACTGGAATATAAGTGGAAGTTTCCTGTGCTCTTCCAGTCTAAGACTTTTAAGGGACACTTGTGTCTTTTACCCTCAGCTGCACGCTGATAATAAGGCCCTGGGGAATAAAAGACTGCATGGAGAAAGTAATCTGTATCCCTGGGTCAACATGCGTAATAGAGTCACCTGCTGATCACTAACACCTAAATTGGATGGCAATATCATTAAAAATTAACATATGTTATGTTTAAGCCAATACACATTTTGGGTCTATTTGTTATAGCAACTCATCGTAACCTAACTAATATAATCTAACTATATATGACTAATATAACTAACATAATATAACTAATATAACCATAACACAAACTGAATATTGGTCTAACAGTGACTGTGTCAATTTATATACAGTTTAATTCTTAAGAGAGCCAAATTCGACCTAAATTGTTGATCTAACTTTTTTCTTTTCAAATAATATTTTCTCCTTTGTGTAAATTATTTTTTCAAAGCTATTTCTTTTGAAGATGAAAGACATCATTGAAACAGGACTATTTACTTTAAACAAAGATGAATACAAATGGAGATTTTCTTGAGAAATATAGACCATCCTTCCTAAGCAGGTGGAGATTTTCTTTCCCTAGACATAGTTGTCAGAAGCAAAATTCCCTAGAAGATCATGATATTTGTGTAATCAAACATTGATTAAAAATTCACATGTAAAACAAAGAAAAGAAAAAATATGGTTGCCATTTCACTCCCTTGAATGTCCCTTTGGAATTTGAGTTAAAAAGATGAATAAAAAAATATTGCGACTACAGTAAACAAAAAAGTATGTTTGATTCAAACACATATGCAGATACATAAGCCTTCCTTATAACTATTTTTAAGTGGCTTCTTTATATTTAGTTTATTTTTCTTCCTGCTCTCTTTCTCACCTCCCATCTCTTGCTTACCTAGCATGAAAGGCATTTATTTATAATTAATACTTGGAGTAGAATAATAGTTTATGAACTTGTGATAATTCCCAACCCCTGTGACAACTGTAATAAACACTTTTTTATAACATTTAACTATTTGTCTAAATACAATATATCTTCTGGTGTGCCTCCAATGAAATATCCAGGATCCAGATTTTTTGGAGAGACCAACACAGGGTATTCAGCATTTCACTGTGTCCACAGACAGTGAACTCGAGTTCAAAAACCTTGGTTCTAGCTCCTAATCCAACTCTATTATACGTAATCTCTAGCAGGGACCTCATTCTAGATTGAGGTTCTCTCTCTTCTAAAATGAGTAGCTTGTAGTAATATTGCTAGCACTACATCACGTGTTACCAAAAATCGTAACGAGTGTTAAATGAAAATGAATTCAGAAAACAATTAATTAAACAGAGTTAAAGATCTTTATTTCTTTAGCCTTTAAAATTCTAATATAATTCTGAATCTCTAAAGTTAAAGAATACTGTGTGGTAGTTCCCAAATCATTTGATTGTTTAATAACATAGCAGTGATTTTATATGGACTTCAGCAGGAGACCTATATTGCGTCCTTCAACTATAATATTTTATAATTCCAACAATAATTTTATTAGAAAAAAATTTGGGTTAAAGATGATTTAAATAAAATTTAAACAAAAGTTTTATGGTTATCTAAGTTGAAAATTTTTCTGATATTGTTATGTTTATGTGATCCATTGTAGAAAATTGAGAAAATATAGATGTTTTCAAAATAAAGTAAAACTCACTCCAAATTTGCACGGCACAGAGACAAACATTGCTAATATTTTTCTCTACTTCAATATATTTTATATTTCTATCCATTCTTTTAGAAAATTGAGGTCCTGTTTAAACACATATATATCTTGCTTTATGAAAATATAATACCAACGGCATTTTTATAAAAATGTTAATTACAATGTCCCACTATATTAGTTATTTAATAAACTATTATACTAATTTTAAAATACATTTTCTTAGGAACAAAAATGAGAGATATGGAAAACACTGAATATCATTTAAGCAAATATTAAAGTTTGTTCTGCAGAGCTTTGAAGTGACCTGAAGAGTCTCTGTAGGTGATGGAAATAAGGAAGGACTAAAGAGGTGGGGCTTCAGGACAGTCATCAACGTTTTCACCAGGTCATAGTAGATTTCATCTATTTTATGTTGAGTTTCATGTGAACTTTTATTTGAATGAAGGATTCCAGGGAAAAATTAGAAAAAAAAATCAATGATCTACATATGTTGGTTCATAATAAAAATTCATCATAATTTTATTATTTTTCTTATTTAATTTTTTAAATCAGTTATATTGATAATTATATATGACATAAGTTAGTCATATCTCTATTTTTATATATAATAAATTTTGTTTGAACTTTTATTTTTTGTCTACTATGTGAACAGACGACTATTTTAATTATACTGCTTTCTAAAAGAGTATTTTTCTGTTAAAAATTATAAATATGCTTGAATATGACCATTGAGGAAAATATTGGGCTGACCTTAACAAAGACAACTAAAATGTGAACTCAAGTCAAATTCTTAGCCACATACTAAAACCTAAGCTAAATAATCAGAGGTAGCATAAAGGGGTCAGTTTATTCACTCCTATGGATACATTGTTGCTCTCATTTAGAAACATTGATTCTAAAAAACAAATTGGAGAAACATAATATCACCGAAAGCAGCAAGGGACTGACTTTGTTCTCCAATCTATTCTCTCAGATCCTAGAGCAGAGAATCAAAGAGAAGGATGGGATATGCCCAGAGCCACAATCCTATACCGTCCTGCAGAGAGAAGCTTTGTAAACTGGACAGCTGTTAAAAGTAAAAGCAATTGAAAAGCTATAAACCAACAGATGTCAATATGTGAACTTGCTTCCCACTGGGAAACAAAGTTCACATAACACAGCTGACAGCAGTTATTAGGGAAAATAAAAACAATAACAAAACAACCAAAAACCAGAAAATCTCATTCAAGTTGTAGCTCAATGATCTGAAACTCCTCCATCCAATCAGGTTTTACTAGAAATTAGTTAATGACTTTCCGTTGCAGGTGGAGTAAAATCCAAACCCAGGTCATGGGCCACAAAGTCCTAGATGATCTGGTTCCCACTCACTTCTCCAAACTCATATTGGCTCTTCTCCATCTTGCTCAGTTTTTTTTTTTTTTCTTCTACATTTTTAAAATTTGTCTTTGTAAATTTTTTAAAATTTATTTCCAAATTTATGCAAAAATTGCAAGAATAGTACAAGAGTTCCAATATGCCCTTGCTGTACTTCACACATTGCTTTCCTTTTGCACAGTTTGGCTTTCATTATCTCTGCGGCTCTTTCTCGCTTGCTCTCTCCCTCTTCATGAGTACACATATACACATTCACATTATGTGTTTTCCTGAACCACTTCATGCTACACTGTAGACATCAGGCTCAGCTGACAACGTCCCACCCACACCATTCTAGGGTGAAGACTTCTAAAATAACCTATTTTCAAACAATCTAAATAAAGGAAAAGTCAATTCCCTTTACTTTTCTCTTTTTGTTCCCTCCCTTTTCAACTAAACACTGAGTCTCATGTTTCTCAGTTCACATAAGAAAAATCTTAGAAAATCACAAACACTAGGGAGAAGACTGTTAATTTAAACCCCAGACAGTCCCATATTATGGTTCTGTTTTACTGATTTATTTTGATTAATTGATTGATTGACTGATTGATCTGAGGTGGGAAACAAAAATGTAGGAATTAGAAACCCGGGATAATGAAATAGAATTCACAGGATTTAATGACAGTCTGTTGTGACGGGACCTTTGGTTATTAAATCTTGCTTAAGGAAAACTCTTAGCCTGAAGTATAACTTAGCCAGAGAATTTGAATGGTGCAGAAGGAATCAAGACAGGCCAGTGAGCCAAGGCTGGATTATTTCACGCTGCAGCATCTGGCAGCTTTACTCATGAGCATGCATCTTTGAAAACGTTGTCAGTAGAACTGCCTCCTTTTAACTGCTGCACTTCAGATCTTCAGTGTTTTTAGCTGCTGTGGGACACTGAAGTCTTGAAAGGGCTGGGAGGCCCTGGACAACAGGCAGTGTGTTTATTCCAAAATGATTTATGTTCTTTTCTTTTCCTTTTATGATTTTTTTTCTTAATAGTGGTATCAAAAGCTCCCATTAATCCAGAAAGATGAAATGAGATTTTGGGTGCATAGAGCACGTGGCACAACATCTGGCATCAAGTGAACACTCAACAAATTATAGTTGTTATTGCTGTTTTTCTTAGCAATTGGCAAAAAGGATTCTCTAAGCAGCTTGTCTTTCTGTTCTTATTTTCATTTTTATTGATGTCTTAATAGTTTATAACATTGTGGGGTTTTAGCTGTACATTATTTTTTGTCCGTCACCATGTGGATGCATCCCTGCACCACTTGTGCCCACCCCCCTTCCCTTTGATAACCACCAACCATCTGTCCATGTCATGTAGAGCTCTCAGGCAGGTAATGAGAAAACAGACTCCACATTAGGGCTAGATTTTTGGTGATAAGAATGCCAAATTATTTTTTAGTGTTTTAAATGGTATGTCTGCAGTCACTTGGAAGATAAGGTACATCTCTACAACCCTTGATTGAATTCTAGATCCTACAACACGTCTGTAGTCCTCACACTATTTTAGCTAAATTACCAACTCAAAAATTCCAGAAATAATATCAGTATTATACTACTCTTTTTACAATATATCACTAGAAAAAAAGGAAGGGAAAAAACGAGAGACAGAGAGAGAGAGCACCCGTGAAAGGGAAAGATTTAAATTTGCTTACTACTCATACAGGTTATACAGATACTGTTAAGAATGAAGCTGATCAACTACTTTTACTGATCAAACTTAGATGATACATCAGAGTACTTTGGGGAGTGGTATTAGGGGAAAGAATATAAAACATTGAATGAGATAGAAGCATCTTCTGTAAATATAGTAAAGAACTAGGAAATGCAGTGTACTCAAAGCCAAAGTAATGATAAATTCCATGGAAGAGAGGTTAATAGATTTCCTAGATAATTATACAGGGGAAAAAGAAAGGAATTGAAAGAAGAATGGAGATATTTGAAATAAACCACTTTCTTTTCAAACTCTTAGCAGTGAGAAAAGAAAAATGTACTGTTAATAATGGGATTAGCTTCATTCCTTCTTTTCTTTCCTCCCTCCTCTGCCTCCCCCTCCCTTGCTCCCTTTCATCTTCTCCTTCCTGTCCCTCCTCCTTCTTCTTCTTTCTTTATCTCTTGCTCTTTCTCTCCTTCTTTCAAATTCTTGTGCATTTTGAAGGCTAGTGGCTCAGACAAGGGAGAGATTAAACATCCTTAAAAAGAGAACAAACCCCAGCAGCGCTGAGAGAGAGAGAGATGTCTTTGCTGCCTTAAGGTTAGCAAATTTGTGCTCTAGTTTTGTTATTAGGAAAGAAAAAAATTAGAGAATAATCTAAAGAGATATTAAATGAGCACTGCTGCTTGCCTGATATATGGATAATGCTGTGGTCCCAGAAAACTGATTTATGTTTATTATAATAGTTTAAGGAAAGATCAATAACATCATTGGAACCCATTCCAATATCATACAGATTTTAAATATGCCTGACAACTGATTTTGTGCAACAGCTTATCACAGTATATGTTACTTTTCTTTAGTGTCAACATTGACACAGGTCCACACAAATTAGTATTCCCATATTGGCAAATTTATTTCATGGAAACATGCATCTTTTAGGCTAATAATTTAAAAACTTGAGACATGAATTAAGGAAATAGGACAGAAGACATTTATCAAGATATGAAAACAAATTCATAGTTTACCCTCTCCCCCCACCCTCCAAAAAAATCACATTTTTAAGTTTGGAAACCAAAGTTTCAAGAATTTGGGTTTTAAATAGGATATTTAAAAATATGTTATTTGTTGTTGTGATATATACTTAAATATCAGCATTTTTCCCAATGAAATTTAAACACCTTTGACTTTATTGCATCTACATGAAATTGGAAAAGAAGCAGTTTTTATTCCTTTTCCTTCTCTATACTTGAAATTATTTAACTCAGATATTATGTGCCATGCCTATTTTCTTTTCTCTTGGTTTAGGCTCTTTGACAACTCAACCGTAATACGGAGCCCTAGAACCTGGTCTTCTCCTCCTGCTCTGAGTGGACTGCTTTCTCACACACACAAATGAAGAAGTAAAACAGCTGAATGAATTTCAAGTTGGTTTTTCATTTAATCTTCTGTGCGCTTTAGCCATAAAATACAGTTCATTTAAAGGCCTCTTTGTTGTTTCACTTCATTTATTTGTCATAATAGCAATAAATGTTCTACTTCGTGTGTTTCACAATAGTGAAACAGCTCCCGGCTTTCCAATAAAACTGGAGGGGTTTATTATATAAAGGTAGCTTATTGTGCCACTGGAACATGTGTTAAAGGTGTCATTGTTTAATATATTAGTGTTTGGTAATATCAGACTACCATTACCTACCAGCTGGAAATATTTTATAAGCTCACAATAGAGGCTTTTAGTACTATATATATATATTTGTGACTTGATTTCATGTCATAACTCTTAGCAATTTTCCCAGAGGTGTTCGTACTTAATTAATTTATGGTTGGATATATTTATGAAAAATGTTATGGAATAATGCCAATAAATCATTCTTTGGGATTACATACCATAATATGAATAAAACACCTAGTTTTATTCGTGCCTGGCATGTATATAGGCCCTACCTTTCTCACCTCCTTTGTGTTTTATAATGTTCAAAGCTTTATGCATTTCATTTTTACTCATAATAATCCAGTAAATTAATGGATCTGTTGGTTTATATCCCAATTTATGAGGACTTTTAAAACATTTATTATAGAGAAAAGTATTTTAAAAAGATAAATACTACAAATAGAGAGTAGTATTTCCTAGTGACTGCTATAATAATAAATTTGCCTCATTAACTCTATATCTTACTAAATTTTTTAGTTTTGGCCACTTAATACCCTCCTGCAGCCCAGATTTTGATAGCTTTTTTTTTTTGAAATGAGATATAATTGATATACAACATTATATTAGTTTTAGGTGTAGAACATGATTCAATATATGTATATATCATGAAATGAATACAAAAATTAGTCTAGTTAACATCTATCACCACACATAGTTACAATTGCTTTTCTTATGCTGAGAACTTTTTTTTTTTTTTTTGGTGAGGAAAACCAGCCCTGAGCTAACATCCGTTGCTAATCCTCCTCTTTTTGCTGAGGAAGACTGGCGCTGGGCTAACATCCGTGCCCATCTTCCTCTACTTTATATGGGACGCCGCCACAGGGTGGCTGACAGGCAGTGCGTCGGCGGGCAACCGGGATCCGAACCAGCGAATCCCGGGCTGCCAAGCGCGGACTAAACCGCTGCGCCACCGGGCCGGCCCCCTGAGAACTTTTAAGATCTGCTCTCTTAGCAACTTTCAAATATACAATACAGTATTATTAACTATAGTCACCAGGCTGTACATTACATCCCCAGGGCATATTTTATAACTCTGTATCTATGAGTTCAGTGATAACTTTTTTTAAACAGTTGAGAATTTGAAAATATTTTATCAATAACTTAACTTTTAACCACCCTTGATATTCCTTCTTAAATTGTTTATGGTAACAGTTTACTGGTTTTAACAAATACCCTGGATGACCTTTCATCTTCGTTAACTAAGGTCTTATTGGCTTACCTGAATTCTCGCCACGATACTCCTCCTGACTGTGGCTCTCCCCCTGTGGTATAACCTTTCAGAGGCTGGAATTTTTTATTTGAACTCAGGTTCTGTAAGTGATTGTTAACTCCTGGTTGTCAAAAATACAAGTCCTAACTTTTACCTCCTGAACACAGTATCATATGTGCATTTACAAACATTAAAATTGTTCAAGGAATTTGATCACTAATCTTCTTGCAGTCTGGGCTTTTTCTTTGATCATTGACTAGAATTTTCTCTAATTATCTTTCATACTCTTGTAGGTGTAGATAGTCAATGATCACATAGACTTTCTTAATTTATTTCATTCTATGAAAAACAAAGATATGACATCTGATGTTATGTGAGAGGAGTTACTTTACATTACTGAAATTTTGATAAGTAAAGGTGTCTGTGTAATGTACCAAATTTAAATTCAGCAGTTACTAAAGAAATCTTTTAAATATATATTTCACACTATTTTCTTACAAAGCAAAATCAAATCACTTGAATAATCTTATTCATCTTAATGAATATGGGTCATCATTAAGAAAATTATGACTTGAGGCAAATATATAATGAAAAAACATTTTGGAAACTGGAAAATCGGAAATCCACATAGTTCAGTGGCAAAACATTTGATAAAACTGGGACTTGAGGGGGCTGACCCGGTGGCTTAGTGGTTAAGTTTGCATGCTCTGCTTTGGCAGCCCAGGGTACACAGGTTTGGATCCTGGGCTCAGACCTACACACAGCTTATCAAGCCATGGTGTGGCAAGTGTCCCAAATATAAAGTAGGGGAAAGATGGGCACGAATGTTAGCCCAGGGCCAATCTTCCTCAGCAAAAAGAGGAGGATTAGCAATAGGTGTTAGCTCAAGTCTAATCTTCCTCACCAAACCAAATCAAACTAAACCAAACAAAACAAAACCTGGGACTTGAGAAAATATGGAAGTCAGAGATTTTGCCTTCTGAACCTGTAGCCATAGGAAAAGAGTTCAGAAAACAGAATATAAGTATTATATTTATTACTGGCTATATTCAGAAAGATATTAGAAAAATAAAGGAAGTTGAGGAAAGAATTGGTAGGTTTGAAAAAAGAAATGAAGTGAAATAGAAAAATTGCAGAAATCCAGGGTTTTTCAAAGTTGTAAAAGCCAATTGATTCAGAACCCCTAAGCCCTGTCCCCCCCCAAAAAGACTGAGAATACCTTTAAGAGATAAACACAGTAACATTTTAAACAAATAAAGTTGACTCAGGAATAATAGACTAAAAGTATGATATCTGTTAAACCTTTCTAACTGAATAAAATATTTCAGGGCAGAGGCTTGATTAAGACTTTCTCATGGAATCCCAACGGCTTTAAGATAGTCCTGTTTAAACTGAGAAGGAATAAAACTGAAGCAAGAAAATTGGAAAAACACAGCACATTCAAAGAACTAAGACCTGAAAACAACTGTGAGCATGGTTCCTGGCAAATGAAGATGCCAAGAATCAAACAGACAAATCCTACAATGTTTGTGGGAGAGTTGTACTTCCAAGAAACCCTAGGCTAGTTGTGGTTGTGACTCTTTGCGACTTAGAACTTTGGACGTGTAAGCTTCTTCAGGCAGAAGCCATCTTAAAAATATGCAAGCCATTCAAGGAGTATATATTCCAGAAGCCCCATGAAGAAAAATGAACAAAGCAGTGCAGATAACAGAAGTTGGTTGGAATCAAGGAACATTCTTCTTCCACAGGTTTGCAGCATTCACAGTATTTTCCCAGGAGGAGGATTTTGGAATTGCCCTGTTTCCCATAAATGTTATTCTGTCCCTGCCTACTGCCTTACTGTGGGTGTGTTGGAATTGGGAGCAGATTGTTCATAGGTCCCAGTACAAAGAAGACTGACATCCAGACCTAATTAGAAACTATCACGACATAAAAATCTCCTCTTACTACCCTTGAAATCTTCATCTCATGATAGTGTCCTTTTTGCTTAGAACACAACAGTACATAATTCCATCGACTGAAAAGGCTTTACCACACCCTTCCTTCCCAATATTACCAAAACTTTTGCTACAAATGTTTCTCCATCTGAAAGAGCAAATATGGAATGCTGATTGTTATTATTTAAAAGAGAGAAAAAAATAAAGGTACATGAAAAGGCACTCAACATCACTAATCATCAGGGAAATACACATGACATTTTCTTTATCCATTCATCCCTTGATGGTCATTTAGGTTGTTTCCATGTATTAGCTATTGTAAATAATGCTGCAATGAACATGGAGGTGCAGATATCTTTTCAAGATAGTGATTTTGTTTCCTTCAGATAAATACCCAGAAGTGGAATTTCTGGATCATATGGTAGTTCTATTCTTAATTTTTTGAGGAACGTCCATACTGTTTTCTATAATGACCGTACCAATTTACATTCCTTCCAACGGTGTACAAGGGTCCCCTTTTCTCCACATCCTCACTAACACATGTTACCTTTTCTCTTTTTAATGATAACTATTTTGACAGGTGTGAGGTGAAATCTCATTGTGGTTTTTATTTTGCATTTCCCTAATGACTAGTGATATCACAAGTCAATTATATCTCAATAAAGTTGGAAAAAATTGAACCAAATCGCAAGAGTGAGTTGGTAAATCCATAAATTGTTATTAAAACCTTTAACATACCTCTATCAAGATATATTAAGCAAACAAAAATAAACCAGGAAAGGCATAGGCAATTTGAATGACATATTAGCATGTTTGTTCATAAATCTATGTTTATTAAATTGATGTTATGTTCCTGATTATATTCACATTGATGATTTTCCAAAACAGCCATATTCTATATCCCTATCTACTCAAGGGATATCAGAAAAATGTTTAGAGGCAAATGTGTAAATTTGATTTAATGTATGTTGAAAGATGAAATGACAAATAAACACATTAGTTAAACAAAAGATTTAATAAATATAATTACTATATATATATTTTTTGGGGGGGTGAGGAAGACTGGTTCTGAGCCAACACCTGTTGCCAATCTTCCTCTTTTCACTTGAGGAAGAATGGCCCTGAGTAACATCTGTGCCCATCTTCCTCTATTTTGTATGTGGGTTGCTGTCACAGCATGACTTGACGAGTAGTGTATGTCTGCACCAAAGATCTGAACCCGCGAACCCTGGGCTGCTGAAGCAGAGCGCGCCAAACCCAACCAGGCTGGCCTCATTACTATTTTTTTAATATTCATAGATTAGGCAAATCTTAGTATACATAATTAGAAACAAAAACAATTTGATGTCACTACTTAATAATGAATACTTTGTGACTATTTTAACCTATCCTTTACTCCATCAATAACACATTGAAGTTACTTCTTGTGTAAGATAGATAAGCGCTCCTTGTCTATGTCATTTTCATTTTTGAACTTTACCCATTATCATTTGTCAAAAGAGTCTCCCGTCTTCATTGAATTACCTTTGCATCTTTGCCAAAGCTCAAGTAACTTTATTAGTGCCACTCTATTTCTGGGCTATTTATTTGATTCTATTGATCTATGTGTCTATTTTTTTCACCAGTTCTGTGCTGTGTTGATGCACTATGGCTTTATAAGGATTGAAATTAGGTAGTGTTAGTACTTTAACTTTGTTCTTCTTCAGTAGTATGTTGTCTAATCTTGATCTTTTGCCTTTCCTTATAAATTTTGAAACTATATGTCAATATCTACAAAATAGCTGGCTGGGATTTTTATTTGGGATAATTCCTCATTTAAAACTACACTCCTCTTGTTAGAAGCTTCTTCATATATGAAGAATTATGAGGGTGAGTCCTTTATATCCCCTTCCCATGTAATATAGTTTTATCTCCTTCATATTTTGCACTTATTCTAGGGCACCTATTAGCAGTTTCTATTAGGGCCCAGGTATAGGGGTATAAGTCTCAATATAGACTTCATGAGCCTCCTACACTTACCTAGAAAGTGGATCATAGGAAAAAAGTAGTTAGCAATTAGGTTTCAATTCCTGCCCCCCTTCGCTGAAGGTCAGAATAAGAATTTATACCTTTTGAAATGGAAGGGAGCTTCAGGAGACAAGAATTTAAAGTAGAAAAGTCTGTCAGTTTGGTTTTATCAGAACAAGCTATGTTATTTTGACTATTTTGTTACAGAGCAAATTATGTTTATGCTTGTTGTGTTCAGGAGCCAAACTAAAAAAGTTAGTATAAAAAACAGGGAGTTGTGAACACTAAAAGTAGGGATGTATAAAAAAATGTTTTGAAACGTCAAGTCACATGAAGCTGTTTCTGCTTCTAATTAAAAAGTATTTATTTTGATGTGTTGCCATGGAGGACACAGTTTTAAGTTGCAATAGCAATGTAAAGTTAAAATGGATTATTGTTATTAATCTGAATGCATTTTGACACAATTAATTGCAAAACTAAAGAGCTGTCACTGATCTTAGACAGGCAACATTAATTATCTCCTAAAAAACATTTGTAATTCAAGACAACACACTTGAAAAGTAATAACTTCCTAATTAGCATCACAAATTTAGTTAAGGAAAAAATCTTAAGTATTGGAATCTCAAATTTAGAGATGCTGAATATTCCAGTTGCAACTATTTAATATCTAAGCAATGTAGTCACTCTTTAATAAAAAAAGTGCTTGTTAATTATAATTCTTAAAAGTCAGATTTATAATCTTAGTATTATTTATAAATTAAAATTCTTTTGAAGCTGTTTGCTCTTCTATATCTTCTTGCTTCATTGTGTTTTTATTGCTTAGTTTTACTTCTATTTCCTAGTAGTGGTAATAAAACTCTTTTAATAAAACGGTTTGCTAAAATCTCATGTTGATATTTCCAGTGAATATCAGTTGTAGCAGTTTAGAGGAAAATAGTAACAATTCAATATTGCATTTATTATCATCATTAAAACATTGACATTTTGCACATATAAACTATGTTAGCATCAAGTTAAATATTTTAGTCCAGATCATTTCAATAACATCCTTAGGCTATTACCCAATATTTAGAAAATATATTTTATATTTCTGCCATTTGTGATCTATTCTCTTCTCTAAAGCAAAAATTGAAGTTGCATATTAACTTCAGTCTTAGTCAATCTATTTTATGCAGACATATTTGAAAATGCTACAGTGGAATTGGAAGCAAATACCGCACTGGAATGTTTACAGGCTCTACATGTGAAATATCCTTGGAAAAGCATTCAGAAACTGCTAAAAGATAATGACTTTTGCTATGAAAGTGACTATAAAATTAGTCATAGCAGAGGTTATAAACCATTTGGCAACTATCCTAAAAGGAAAGAGAGGTCAAGTATTAAACTGCATTAGACTAGGAAATCTCACCAATAAACATTTTGAAGGATATGAAGTATTAAAATAGACTCCTACTATTGCAATGGCTGAATATTCCAGTACATATTCATAGTAAAAGCCCAATAAAATGCTGGAGACTGAATTGTGTCCCCCTGCCCAAATTCATATGTTGACACTGTAAACCTCATGTGACTATATTTGGAGACAGATCCTTTAAAAGGTAATCAAGGTTAAATGAGGTCATAAGGATGGAGCTATAATCTGATAGCTGGTCTTATAGGAAGATGAAGGGAGAGATATATGTTTCTCCACCATTGCAGAAAGAAGAGATCATGTAAGCACAATGCAAGATTGCAGCCACCTAGAAGCCAAGAGAAGAGGCCTCAGATGAAACCTATTTGCCAGCATCTTGGTCTTGGACACCCAGCCTCCAGAGCTGTGAGAAATAAATTTCCTTTTTTAAGCCACCTAGTCTATAGTATTTTGTTATGGCAGCATGAGCAGCAAATAGAATAAATTATATATACTAAACTGAGTTTTAAAAAATAAACATACTACTTTGTAATAAAAAAAAAAAAAAAAACCTTGATTCCCAACTGGGATACCTGTACTCAGAATTTTTGTGCTACTCTTTCTAGAAAAGTAAACAAACTTTGTTTAATGTGTTACATGCATCTTGAAAAGTATTTCAAACAAATTTTTGCTGTTTTGATTGAAAATATAATGTTACACAATTTAACCTTATCTAATAGGCACTCTGGATCCATGGATATGGAAAGAAAATGAGAAACTTTCTTTTTAGCAATGAAAGTGGCAAGAGGATGAAGGAGCAAGAAATAAAGAAGATTGCTAGAGTTCTGGAAAGGAACTGAGAGGCATTCCTTCTGGAAATCCAGAGTGCATGGTTCTGAGCTGAATGACATTATGAAAGCAACGAGTAGACAGAAATAAGAACTGGTCGTAACAAAGTGCCAACTCTCTGACCCCAGGATTAAGGACTCTTTGTCTTCGCCTGCTTCTCTCAAGATGCAACTCTGCTCTACCAGTGAGGCACTGAGTGGTGTTGGCAGTCCCTGCTCCTCTCAGCTTGCCTCTCTTGGCTTGGAACTGCCACTCTAAGGGTCAGGCTGAGGGCAATCAAAGCCTGGCATCCTTGGCCTGTTATGTCTAGGGTCACGCTTCTATCTTACATGCAGAGGTTGGATGGAGGAAGGCAGCCTCATACTTGTTAGCTGTACTTTCCTAAAATAATGCTTCTGCAACATGCGGCTGAGGGGGATAAGACATGCTGATCACCTGCTCCTCCCACAAGAACCATCCCCCTAGACTGGGAGCTGTGGGGAGAGGGAGTCCCATATTCTTGGCTATATCTGCTGGAGTAAAGCCTTTATCACACTGAGATGAGGACAATTTAAATCAAAGTGCAAGCACGTTAGATGGAATTAAGGCAGGAAAAAGTAGAGTATGTTTTTACACATGAAAAAAAGCCAGTCTGTCTGAAGCTATGTTGGCAGAGCAAAATGAGCTCAAATATTCAGGTGAGATAGGCAGTTCTGGTACTTCAGAGACGTGTAGGTCCTGTTAAAATGTTTGAACGAAGGTGCACATGACTAATTAAAACCTTGCTTTCTTATCCAGGAATTTTTTAATATTAATAAAATTCAACTAAATGAATATTACAGTAATAGGAGAATTCTGGGTTGCTAATAGCAGTAAATAATTTGGTTAAAAGAAGGGCCTTTGACCATACTGAACTAGAACCACAGAGAAATTTTCTCACTCCAAAAAATCATTGGCTAGTTTTTTGTATAATAGGATATAATTACCAGTCCTGAGAATACGAGAAAGATCCTCAGAAAGAGCCGAAGTTAAATTTTTAATTGCTGATCCAAACAGGGCTTTAGATTCAGAAAATATTTTATCTAGGGGAAACTATATAGATTTACGTGGTTTGCCGTATGTCTTGCTTTGGCAAGATGATGTCCAAGCTACATACCTATTTCTACCTGGTAGCCCTACTTTATGTTGATCTCCAGAGGACATAAATTTGTTGTATTTGTTAATTAATTCCCTTATTTACTTTCTAATATGGTACTGATTCCACAAACATGTATCCACTGCTTAACTAGTTTAAGTGTTACATAGGACAAAAGGATCTGTCTGATATTTACATTTAAAGCTAGATAAAAAGAAACTTGTAAATAAATATTCTGAAAATATCATAAAGATCCAATTTGAGGAGCATTTCCTGAGCACAATTATGTGTTTGAAAATGGTAAATACATTGTAAGATATTCAGGGACAGAAAAAATGAGTTAAGTTGCGATACTTTGTGCTAACAAAAAAGGACATAAGTCCCTGTATTTGCATTTTTTTCATGTCCTTTTCACCTCAATATCATTTTGAGATAAATTAGACATGCCACACATGTGCAAGTGTTAAGAATTATAATAAAGGTGATACAGGACAGCTAGTTCCCTTCATAACTATGAGATGGTGAATGTAGACCTTCAGTTGTTATGGCAACCTTCAATTAATGAAAGTATCATCAAAGTCATCTCTCTACAATATTTAATAAGTTATTTCCATTAAACATGATTGAATGCTCCTTTCTGAATCCAATGACATAGCTGAAATTAAAAGCCACATTAAAAAAATGAAAATAGATATATCCCCAATTGCTTAATGGAGAAAAATCTTCCAAAAACTTCTCTTAAAATTAAATTTTCATAAAGACAGCTGCAGCTATGTTGCTAACAAAATATTAATAGCATCTACATAGTTAGTCTTTCATGTAGATTTATGGATCATTATGGATTTTCCATTAGGCTAGTACGGACAGATTTGATGATGATGATGATGGTGATGACTGACAAAAAATTATGCTAATATTAGAAGTGTTAATTGACAGATAAAATACTAACAGATAATTCTATTTTTCTCAAAATAATCCTTTCCTACTCTCTCACAAATTCATTAACATAAACAAAAAATGGCAAATTCAAAGGTTATTATATCAGTGGATGTGGTATTGAGAAATAAGACTTGACTTTATAATGGCTGCTATTTATAGAATGATTTTTCATATGTTATCTTGTAACCTCAACACATGTAAGGTAGATTTTATGAATCTCATTTTATAGATTGGGAAAATGAGACAGTACAAGCTAAAATGAAAGTAATGTTATAAAGATCACACACTGAGTTTGTGGGAGAGCAAAGGTTTGTGCAAAATTTGTCCAATGCCAAAATCCATTCTCTTTCCATCAGGCTATGCTCTCTCCTTAGAATCATTTTGAGGTTATAACCTAAAAATAAAATCATAACATGTGTAAGTAGACAAACTACTATCATAAAATTCCAGTGTCCTTATTTTAACTACCTGCTGAATGATAAAAAACAATATCTGAGTTTATTAGCTGTAAGCTAATAATACTTCAGGTTTAATGTTTAATTCCTAAAATCTCCTTGGAACACAACCCAGGATGATGTGAAAAGTAACTAGGGGATGATTAGAAAAGAAAATATTCTATGATTCAGTGATCAGTAATGTCTACCTTGGGTGGGAAGGTAAAAGCTACAACTTGGAATAATGGGATTGTTTAGTGGCACAAATGTTAACAAAATCTAAAGGAAAGGTGTCTTAGAAAAGTAAGTCGTTTTTATTTTTTCTTTATATGTCTAAGAAAACTAACCTAAAATAAAAGCAAGGTTATCTTTTCTTGTTGCCATAACCCGGAAGGCTGAATGGGTTTTAATCTATAACATGGAAGGAACTGGAACGTTGAATACACTTTCATCACGTTTGTGCCAGCAAGAGTAAATGCATTTGGAACAGAGACCTGGGCTGAAACCCGAGTTTGTCCAAATACTGATTAAATTCCTTAAATAATGATAATATTAAAAACGATATTAGCATGTATCGATCACTTCCTATGTGCTAGGCACACTAGTTAGATATGCTTCACATGTATTTTCAGATAAAAAAAATGTACCTCCTAGGACATAACCACTTCATCTTCAGTTTCCCCATGAAATGGAAGGATAACATCTACCTTATAATTTTATGAGAGAATCGTAAGGAGGCAGTATACACATGGTTAAGAGCATGGTCACTGGGTCAGGTAATCCTGGATTTGAATTCCAGTTTTTCTACTTTATACCTCTGTGATCTTGGAAAAGCACTATGAGCCTTATATTTTGCATCTGTATATTGGGAAACAATAAAATACTTGCTTCTTAGGGTTGTTTAGAGGATTAAATGCATGTAACTGTCAACACAGTGCCTGGCATACAGTCAGCGCTCAATAAATATTAGTTGTTATTATTACTACTACTAATAATGTTATTGAATGTATAGGTCATCTGGCACATAGGAGGTGCTCACCACAGAGTATACCTTCATTCCTTATGCAAAACTTACTGCTACAGACCATATACCAGCTAATTAACCTGAACAGATAAAGGCATCATAGAGATGTCAGCAGAGCAGCTTAATATTAAGTTCGGCTTCACAATCATTTATTGAATGCTTCCTTCTTCCTACTTCTCCTTTTTGTTGTTGTTTTTCTATATTGGCCAATACCAAAAATGTTCAAATTTAGTGAGTGAATTAGGAGTATTTTGGACAGTAACTATTGGGTTGAATCATATGAAATTGCCAATGTTCCCTTTTTAACTTCTCTTT
Source organism: Tapirus indicus (assembly GCA_031878705.1). Taxonomy (NCBI): domain Eukaryota; kingdom Metazoa; phylum Chordata; class Mammalia; order Perissodactyla; family Tapiridae; genus Tapirus; species Tapirus indicus. The sequence goes on from CM062933.1 coordinate 26,064,357, forward strand.
TAAAGAGTAATGTTTACTGAGTTATCCACATATATTAAATTATGAATCCTCCCAGTGATTACTTGATATTGAAGCTACTATTTTCCTCATTATGTAGATAAAGAAATAGGCTAGCAGAGGTTAAGAGAATTACCTAAAGTTTATCATAAGAAAGGCAAATTAATTAATTGAACCTTAATTTTTATTCAAATAACCTCAAGTTAAAAAAAATTAAAAAAGAAAATGAGCAAAATTATTAATTACAAGTTTGTATTAGATGCAAATAGATGAAAAAATGTATTTTATTATTATTTTAAATTTTTGAATATTTTAGTGAATTATTTTTCTTAATTCTAGAGAAACAAACATAATAATTTATTTGGAGCTCACACTGTTTACCTTAAAACTATTTTAATAATAATAATAATAATAGCTAACTTGAAGTGGCTAATAAGTGCAAGAATTATGTTAAATGCTTCTCATTAATAAATTAATTTGATTATCACAATGATCCTATAGAATAGATACTATTTTATCTCATTTTACAAATGAAAATTTTGAGGCAAGAAAGAGGTTAAAGGACCTGCCCAAGGACACTCAGTAAGATGTGACAGAGTCTAGAGTTGAGCCTATAGGTCTGATTCCAGAGAAATCAGGAATCAGGAATGCTCTCTTAATCATTATGCTGAACAATTGAGACAAACACCTACAGAGAAGTGGAGAGTGGTATGATAAGTTAATCTACTATATTGGAAGAAGATAATACATTTCAGATTGACTTAATAAAAATGGAATATATCAAATAAGGGAATTCATTGGAGTTTTTTGAAGAAACTGTAAAGTTATGGAGAAAGAAACTATGCAATTTGAAAATCATGTATCCATGATAGTGATTTAAGCCAAGAACAAAAATGGAATCAACCAAATGGCACAGAGAGTGTATTGCACACAGCTTCCTTTTGAACCATATACAGCTTTCTCCTCTTGTTATTATTTTATTGCAAAAACCCACATGCAAATGAGTTAAACAGTAATTAAAGGCGGAAAACCATGTGACCTAGATAGATTCCCTTATGAAAGATTAGAAGAGGAGTTTGATTGGATGGAGTGTGTCGTTCAGTGCACAAAGAATGTGATGTGAACAGGCTCAATTTGACTTGCGAGTAATTGAGATTGTGCTGAGCATAGAAGCTCTGGAACTTCTTGAGTTCCAATGACCTATGATATCTCCAGAGTTGAATATTGGTTGGCAGTGTAAATAAACCAGCTGCTCATGAATCCAAGTTGCCTCATCTATTCTCTCTGGTTGTCATTACCTCATGGAAGCCATTCCTAGGGTGGAGAATGGTAAGAGGTAAGTATGTTAGTGGATTTGGGAAATTATCTTAGGTTGTTGCAAGTGATTTTAGCGGCTTGATGTCTTGTTTTTCCATGCCCTTTTTGTTCAACAGGGAGGTCTAAGTCCAGCTTGTTCAGTTTGGAACAAGGGTAAATTTCTTGCCTCTCCCCAGGCAGAAGACTTTCATGTCAGAGAATGAATGGGGAGGCAGGAGGGAACCAACTGCTAATTACTACTTTGTCTTCTTGCAGAGCAAAGAGCACTGACGGGCTTTGCCGGGTACTCCTATTCAACCATCAAATCCTGGCAGGCCCTGGGGATTAGCACCAGTGAGGAGAGCTCTTCGAATATGGTATCCTGCTCCCAATATTTCTCATGACCACTTGGTGGAGGCCCAGTGTGGGCAAATGATGGCAAGTGGGGCAGACTGCTCTTCTGTCTGGGACTTCCAGAGTTTCTAAAGTGCCACATCAGTCCACTCAGCCTTTAAGAATTTGCTAAATTATTAGTTATTTTCTTCTTATACACTTTTATGGTAATTACTTCTTCCCCTCATGATTTTCCCGAAGTGAAACATTGCATGTCTCTTTCCTCAGAGGGGCTTGTCATCATTTTGAATTCAGTTCACCTAGTAAACCTATGAATTTAGCCCTCTGATTGCTTCAAAAAATTATGATTTTGAAGGTTTTCCAGCTTTTTATAAATTTTAGGATAGAAATGATCTTTCCCTCGGGTATTTTAAAACCCAAGTAATAGGAAAACTATCTGATTTCTTATACAGTATTTTTATTACCACATCTCTCCAATGACAATTAATACACCTGAACTAAGGAACTCCTAAAACCTAAGTCACACTATATCCAAGCAGTTAAGTCCAAGAGCTTCAATCAAGAATTATTATATCAAATAGAGGGCAACATAATGGTTTAATCAGAGAAAACCTCAGGAAATCAGATCTTAGGTGGATTTTAAACTTTTAGCTTATAGTATATTAAAGTAAGTTCCATTATCCTACTGTGTAGAAATGGCAGTATGTCCAGATACATTTAGTTAAAATTTAAGTGAGATTTGTTGAATGATTTCTAAGGCACCGTTGTAGGAACACTGTATGCTTTATGCTTTTTAATTCTTAGTACAATTATATTGTTTAGGTAATGGTGTTATATAGTATTTCTATAGATGTAAAATCTGAAGCAATAAGAATTTAAGTAATACCCCAAATCATATAGCTAGAAAGTTGTGAAGCTAATAGTCAAACTTGTACATTTTGATTCCACAAATGTTCAGAACACTCTGCTCTACTACAATAGGCAGATCAATGTGATTGTGTATGTATATCAATCTTTAATATATGTATATATCTAGTATATATATCATACATGTTGTTAGCGCCGTGGAGTCGATTCCGACTCCTAGTGACCCCGTGTACAGGCAGAGTGGAACCCTGCCTGATCTTCTTGAACCATCCTCTCACCTTCCAGCACTATCTTAGACAATGCTCCACTGCTATTCACAGGATTTTCCTGGCCAATTTTTTCAGAAGTGGGTGGCCAGCTCCTTTTTCCTAGTCTTTCTTAGTCTGGAAGTTCCACTGAATCCTGTCCACCATGGGTGACAGGTTTGTATCTCAGTAATTACCATGAGTAATGCTTGTATCCTGTTTGAAGCTAGCCTCAACTATAATAACCAGAGTCCATTGCTCTGAGAAGCAGTATATATTAGTGCCATGAGGACTGGCTTTAATGCCAGATAAATTGGTGTTCTAGTTCCACATTCACTACTTAATAATTTTGAAATATTAGGTGAATTCTGAGCATGGATTTCCTAGTTTATAAAATAGGAATAAAATCTCATAGAACTGAACAGTGACTTGCAAGTACTGATCAAAGTGCCTGTAACATAGCAAATACTCAATACATATTAGCAATTATTATCACTATTGTTGGTATTATTATTCCCTGTCTGCCATTATGAATTACACATAACTTATCAATGTTGTTGTAATTGCTATTTATAGTAGTCCCCCCTTATCACTTTCTGTGATTTTGGTTACCTGCAGTCAATTGCACTCCAAAAATATTACATGGAAAATTCCAGAAATAAACAGTTCAGGAGTTTTAAATTGTGCACTGTTCCGAGTAGTATGACAGAATCTTGGGCCATTCTGCTCCACCCCACCCAGGACGGATGTGAATCATCCCTTCATCCAGAGTATCCAGGCTGTATACACTACCCACCCATTAGTCACATTGTAGCTGTCTCAGTTATCTCATCGACTGTGTGGTATCGCAGTGCTTGTGTTCGAGTAACCCTTATTTTACTTAATAATGACCCTAAAGAGCAAGAGTAGTGATGCTGACAATTTGGCTATGCCAAAGAAAAGCTTCCTTTAAGAGAAAAAGTGAAAGTTCTCGACTTAATGAGGAAAGAAAAAAAATGTATGCTGACGTTGCTAAGATCTACAGTAACTTTTATTACAGTATATTGTTACAATTGTTCTTTCTTTTTTTTTTGGGGGGGGGAGGAAGACCAGCCCTGAGCTAACATCTGTTTCCAATCCTCCTCTTTTTGCTGAGGAAGATTGGCCCTGGGCTAACGTTTGTGCCCATCTTCCTCTACTTTTTTTTTCACATGTGGGATATCTGCCACAGCATAGGTTGCTAAGTGATGCGTAGGTCCACGCCCAGGATCCAAAGCTGTGAACTCTGGGTCACCAAAGCAGAGCATGTGAACTTAATCACTATGCCACTGGGTGGCCCCTATAACTGTTCTATTTTATTATTAGTTATTGTTGTTAATCTTTTACTGTGCCTAATTTATAAATTAAATTTTATCATAGGTATGTATGTACAGGAAAAAACATACATATGTATAGGGTTTGCTACTATCCAAGGTTTCAGATATCCACATGGGGATCTTGGAACTTATCTGCTGTGGATAAGAAGGGGCTTCTATACAAGATTTTCATTCCCAAAGTTTACCCATAACAGGAAATTAATAAGTGCTTGTTTAATTCATTCAATGACTATTCAAAATACACAAAATTTGTTAATACTAAGAGATGAGAACAATTTGAGTGTTAAATGGTATGGAAAATAATCAAAAGTTGAGCCTGGTACAAGACAAGTTCATTTTAATAGTTATTAGCGTAAGTCACTCAGATTCAAATTCTATCATAATTCATGGCCATCTCAAAGTATTATTGCATATTTTGCAGTAGCTTGAGCTATCTTGCTTTGAATATAAGTTGAGTAAAAACAATTATGTATATAAAAATATAAAATATATATAAAGCCATTTGAAAGTATATAATATGATACTAATTTTTAAATTTTTAAATTTTATTATATTCTATTTTGTCAATAAGCTATTACCAATATAGGAATTAAAACTGTTTTACTGTGAATTTGTTTGGATTGTATTTTTTCACTTTTAGATGGAAAATACAGGATTGTATACCAATTTCATTATCTGTGGTACATAGAGGTATGCATCCCACCAATGGCATTATTGCATAATATTGAGGTTATTGTGAGCAAAGTCTGGGAAATTTTGCTACAGCCTAATGGAATGGTAGCACAGGAACAATGTTTCCATGACAACACTCTCTAACCACTCTTTCAAGATGTACTTGTAGATGTTCATATTTTGTGATAAGAAAATACATTTTAACTTGAACAGTTATCTAAAAGTTGTCAGTCTTACTGTTGTTCATTTTAATTATTATTATCTGACATTTAAAAAATACTTTACATTTAAAATAGCTTCCTTAAAATAAATACTCTTTAATAATAAATATACGGGCACTTTTAAAAAAGCTGTGCTTAATATGGGTTCATTTTTGCTGCAATACTAAGTAGATTGTACATAATTCTAGTTATTCATGAGAGCTAGAAATAAATGTAATTATTGTAGTGCCTAAATTACTACTTGAAAAGTATAGTCCAATTATTGGAAAACTGTTTTTTCAAGTTACAACTCAAACCTTATATTATATTTGTTAATATTTTGCCAAATCATCAAATTTTATCTGGTGAGGCATTTTGTTAAAAAATCTAAATTAAAATCTAATTTTTTTTCTCCTTTTTCCCATTTTGGTCACATTCTTCTCACATTTCTTCACAACCTTATAGTGTTCATCACTTTCCTAAGTGACAAGATTCTATGAGTACTTATTTTGTAAGTACTAGAATCAAATGATACGTCACAAAGTGTAATTCAAAACTGCTCTCGATTTATAATAGAATTAATGCTCTGCGTTCAACCTTCTACAGATATTTTATTTGGGAACACTCTTACATTGGATAGAGTGTCCCCTCTTTTAAAAAGGGATGGTTGGGGATTTTATTTCCAATTTAACTGTTCTTTTTAATCAGGGAAACCTCAATGGTGTAATAATATCATTTCAAGATGCTACAGTTTCATCACGTATTTCTTAATATTTTAAATGCTAATTTCTTTCCAATTCAGGGGAGAATGATTTGCCTAAGGAGACATACTCAGAGATTTTGATATTTTTGAAATGATCAATACCACTCATATAAAAGATCTCCTAAACAGAATGAAAGTAGTAAGCTGAATTATATGGAAAACATTAATTTTGTACCTGTGAGAACAGATTATCCTTTGTACTTTCCTCTGTAAAGCAATCATTTATTACTTTCAACTAATCAAGTATTTCTGAAAATGTATTCTTGGAAATATCAATATGTATCCTATAAAAATATTTTTATTATTTATCTTTTGAATTACTAAGTAAATTCGGTATACCTACAAAAATAGTACACATATGTAGAGCTAATCACACATTTTTGATTATAAGACTTTAGTATTAAATGACAATATGCCATTCTCATTAATGCTAGGAAGTTTTATTTGATATCATGTTAGGTGAATGTGTGCCTGATATTTTGATCTAAGTGACAGCATTAACATTGTATAACATGTGTATAACAATATACATTGATGTATATCATCTATTCAATGAGCAATGTGTATACTGTATAATTCACTCTAGGAGCTAAGTTGTTTTTGCCTTTTTAATGGGATTCTTATATACTCATTATTTTCTAATTGGGTTTTGTGGCATAATAGAATTTTTAAACAAGCTTAAAGGCCATGCAAATATTAAGATAAAATAGATAGGCATATAATATATACATATTCATGCATGTACATGTGTATTTGAGCATTGATAAAATGTGAAATCCAGACAGAGATGTTTATCAGAGTGTAGTAGAAATGGGTAAAGAGTAGCAGAAAAATTTCAAAGTTTTATTTGGTCATTAACAAAACAGAAAAAGAGAGAGAAGAGAGGAGAAAGTGACATGGAAGGAAAGAAGGAAGGAAGGAAAGGAGGAGGGAGAAAGGGAGGAAGGAAGGGAGGAAAAGAGCAGTATAGCAAATTATTATATAGTGAGAAAGAATATTTTCTCCTTATTTAAAGAACTTTGTTTAAAGTATAATCATTGAAGAAAAGACACCACAGAGCTTGAATAATTGTTATGGTAGCTGAAATTACTGCAGTCAATGACTTTATTATTGTTTCTCTTAGACTACCCTTTACTCAATAAGAAAAGATGCAAATTGCAGTTTTCCAAGTGACCCACCTAAGTGGAGATCCCACCTTCTAAATTTAGCTGGGGGTAATGAGTGAGCATAGAAAAGTAGGAAATATTAGTTTTCTAGGGTTGCCATAACAAAGTGCCACATATTGGTGGCTAAAACAATAGAAATTTATTGTCCTACAGTTCTAGAGGCTAGAAGTTGAAAATCAAGGTGTTGGCAGGGCTGGTTCTTTCTGAGGACTATAATGTTCCATGACTTTGGTAGCCTAAGGTGTTCCTTTGCTTGTTGACTATATTCTCCCTGTATCTTTACATCATCTTCCCTCTATGCCTATCTCTTTCTCTTCACGTGGTATTCTTTTTATGAGGACACTGGTGACAATGAATTAGGGGCCGACTCTATTCCAATATAATCTCATCTTAACCAATTATATCTGCAGTACTTCCAAGGTATCGTGGTTAGGACTTCAACATACAAATTTTGGGGACACAATTTAAGTGTTACCATTAATAAAGCTGATATTTTCGTCTTTATTTACCTCCTGTGACTTCATAATTATATCAGAATCTGTAGAGGTAGAGGGGAAATAATTAATATCCTCAGCACCAACCATAGATAGCTAAGTTCACTGCAGTCTGAGGATTTGCAGTTGTTAGAATCCAACAAGCATTGCTGTGGTCTTCATATATCTGATACTTCAAACATTGTATATAATTGGTAGTTTCTTCACATCAGATGATGTTAGAAAAATGGTATTTAGAAAATTGGTATTAGGCCTATTTTCACATAGATGTTCTCTTTCTTCGAACCTATTTATTCAGTAAGCATTATTATTTTCCCAGTAGAAAGAACTTGTCTCTCAGCAGTTTCTTTGTATTCAGTAAAGTTGCTTCCAAATGCCAGGAGTATTGTGGCTGGTTTGCTCTCTGCACAGTAAAAAATTCACCTTTTCAATGACAAACACTTTGGCCACCATTTTCCAATTGTTTTGAAAGTTTATCACTTCTTTTTAAATGTGTACTGAACTAGCCTAGTAGCATTCCTACTAAAATGAGAAATAAAAGATGCCTCATACTGCACTTTTAGTAATGCATTGTCAAATATCACCACTGAAATGTGATGATGATTTGAAATAGATATATTTTAACATGGAAACATTTGTCTTCAACTTTTTTCTTTTAACAAAAATAAATGTTATATTCTTTAAATGTCTTTCCAATGTTTATTACAATTTTCATATTGTCTTAAGTTATTTGCTAACTTAACATGGTGTATTATAATAATACATTTATGATACAGTCTTTTCATAATTCTAAGATGTGCATTTTCAGCATTTTAAAGTTTTATTACTGAACAGAAACACAGGTTTGTTTACGCACCACACAGGAGGGGGCCAATAACTGGAATACCAGGCTTGTGGCAAGGAAAGAGGTTTATTTCTGGTGATGTCAGCCAGGAGATAGTAGTAAGCACTCAGATCTGTCTCCTTGAAAGACAGGAGGCAGGGTTTTTAAAGTTGTGAGGAATGTGACTACATGAAGGGAGGGAGGTGGCGAGATAAGGGAATCTACAGGTGAATGTCCTTGGTTGTCTGCTTTGCGATGGATGGTGGATTCTGGCACCATGGAGCCAAGGAGTTGGGGTCTGGGAAACAGTTTCTTGATATTCTCTGGACATCTGTTTTCCCTGCGATAAACTTCAAGGACCCATAATTAGCCAAGACTTCAGTGTGAGGCCACCTGGGGTTTAACAATTTGTAACTTCTATGTGCGTTGTGTGAGGGGGAGGTCAGTACTTTAATCTCAACACTAGTTTCATGCATATGTGAAGCTCAGGGATACAAAGGTTAAAGAAACCAATATTTTGGGGCTCGCCCGGTGGCATAGCAGTTGGGTTCATGGGCTCTGCTTTGGCGGCCTGGGGTTCGCAGGTTCAGATCCTGGGCATGGACCGATATACTGCCTGTCAGGCCATGCTGTGGCGGCATCCCATATAAAGTAGAGGAAGATGGGCACAGATGTTAGTCCAGGGCCAGTCTTCCTCAGCAAAAAGAGGAGGATTGGCAACAGGTGTTAGCTCAGGGTTAGTCTTCCTCACACACACACACACACAAAAGAAACTGATATTTACATAAGAATGTAACTAGAGAAACAGGGAAAGGGGATGAGTGCTTTTGGTTTTAACCCCATATATACTGGGGTTAATGTAGGTGAACCAATATCAGGGCCAGTATCAATTTCAACTACTAGGATATATCTTATAATTTATATAGACTTAATAGATACTTTATTTTTTTTCTCCTTGCTCTTATAACCAAGAATATTATGAAATCAATCTTGTATCTCACAAACAATGGTGAAGTTTGTGAAAGGGTTTCAATCTAAAATGAAATTGGAGGATATGAAATGGACAATCTCACACATCTGCCCTCAGTAGAACAGAATTTAAGAACTGAGAGATTGGGTCATCCCAGTGGCATAGTGGTTAAGTTCATGCATTCTGCTTTGGTAGCCTGGGGTCAGCGGGTTCAAATCCCGGGCTTGACCTACACACCACTCATCAAGCCAGGCTGTGGTGGCATCCCACATACAAAATAGAGGAAGATTGCCACAAATTTTAGCTCAGGGCCAATTTCCTCACCAAAAAAAAAAAAAGAAAAAAAAGAACCAAGAGACTTACTTCCCATAAATGCCTGATTTATAACTGACCAAGAATTATCTCCTGACCAATGAACACCCGCCAAGAATCTCTCCCTATCCTCAAGCCAATAAACTTACTGCTTGGACTTTGATTGGATATCCCCCTCTTTGCACTCCTTGCCCATAAAGACAACTTGCTCCAAACCCTCAGTGGACTCACCTGTAGCTTGCTACAGCGTGCATTTCCCAAATTGCATTTCCCAAATACACTTAATTTCTGATAACTCGAGCCTGCCTCAGTTTACCTCTTTATTTAGGTTGATGAGTTGAATCATTGAAAGTATTATAAAAATAATTCTTACATTTTTTGCTTGGAAGTGATGAATTTATCCAGTCAATTAATGTTCTAGCACTTCAAAAATTATATATGTGTGGTGACCATATGTTCTGTTTTGCTCAGGAAGCCTCAATTTTATATCTGTTGTTCTATCACAATCATTAATAGTACATAATTTTACTCTCAAATGTATCACAGTTTGGATGAGAAGTTCCATGTTTACCCTACACATAAGTGAGATTAAACTGTAGTTTTTATTCAATATTATCTTTGTCAGTTATATCATAAACTTATACTTTGAACTGGGCCACTTTCAGTTTATAGAAGATGATAAATACATGTTTCTCAAATATGAAACTTCCCACTGTTTATATAATGTAGACTGAATTAGAAAGCCATTATTTCTTCTGTCAAAGAAGCTTAAGATTGTCACCAAGAACATTATGACAAATTTGAAAATATCAAGTAAAACTTGTATTTAAAATACAATTCTGAAAAGGACATTTTAGAATATAGTCTTCTGTTTAAAATCCTGTGACAAATTGATCATTTTGAGAAGATATACTAAGCTATAATGATGTCAGCATAATTTATTTGGATATATCTCTAAATCTAGAGAATGATTTACCAAAGAACATCTCCAACAGTTCTCTTCCTTATAAATTCACATGATCTAAAACAACAAACTTGTAAATGTAGATTCACAAAGAACAATAAAGATGCCCTTGTCCAGTTTTTCTCAAGAAAGAAATAAACAATTATATTAGATGGATAGATTACTGTATAGACTGAATGTTTTTATGAGGTAAGAAACATGTCAGAGTCTCATTAGAGATAGTGGCAAGTAGACAGGGCTCGGGGAATGGAAAGTACAACATTAATCAACATGCTCATTTCAGGACTCAGAAACTATAATCAAGGCATGCCACTATAGGAGAGGAAAAATAATTTTCCCTCACCCTTCTAGGTCCTTGGCTCAGATTGTTACTGGGCAAGGGCTCTCTCCACCTGATATGCATGGAAGCCAATAGTGTGGCACACCAGTCTTTGAGGGAAGAAAGTTTATTTTGTAATCAACTGGCAAGGAGACAGAATGAAGGCTCTCAACTCTGTCTCCCCAATCCAGGGTATAGGTAAGGTTTAAGGGATCAGGGAGGGTAGGCTCCTATTTGGAAGTGCTGGCAGGATGAGTTTTGATTGGCAGATTAAAGTTTTCTCTTCTGCGTGTGCTCCCAGCTGGCTGGTCACCCCTGAAAAATAGCCTTAACATTCTGTTAAGATGAGGTCAGTACAGTAAACAAGGGTAAAGCTGTAATGTAGATTTGAGTCATTGCCTTCTCTATTGATGAGTTTCTAGAGATTTAGTTATCTTCTCCTTACTGGCACAGAGAGGACGGCATCCTTACAAATGAAGATTTCTCTTATAAATGTAAATTTCCCTTACAAATGGGTAATTTCTACTAGGTTTTCAGAGCTTTCCCTGTGTCTGCTGTTTCTTAAAAATAATCAGCCTAAAATAATTCTTATGTCAAATAGGTGATAAGAGATTTTCACAAACTGGGGTATATGGGGTAACTATTCGGGTTCAAAACTGATTCGGCTTGAACTAAAAAGCCTGACTTATGGCCTATCAAACATACATTGTATATCTGCTTTAACATTTAAAGCAAAGAATGCACTCTTAAGATAAGAATGCATACTTCCCCTCCTACGCCCTATTGGTAACACCCTATTGGTAATGCCCTATTGGTAACACCTGCATTAGTCCCTTTCCTGACATGGTCATGTTGACCTGCTAATTTGCAACTAAATACCTCTTTGAAACTTTGATAAAAATGTATCCTGGGTGTGTTTAATGTATGTTCTTTATTTTAAAAGATATAAGACTGTACTGAAAACCATGCTTTTCTGGAATGCTTTCTAAGGCCTTCCCGGACTATAATGCTCACTCTGGCTCAAGTACAACTCACTATCTATCTTATCTATAGAATGGTTATTGGCCATTTTGCATTGACAGAGGCACATTTTGGGGTGGCAAATTCTGTTCCTGGTCCATGGTTACAAGATCACCCTGTAATAAAAGACAGATTAACAGGAGAAAAACAAACAGAAGTTTAATAACATGTATACCCCCAGTATACATGGAAGATACCTGGGAAAACTGAGTACCTCCTCAAAACAGCCCAAGTTATCACCTTAAATATCATCTGCAGCTAAAGACAAAAGAAACATTTTCCAGAGAGGGAGGCCAGTGATGAGAGGTTACCAGGAAAAACATAGTAACTAAAGGTGTGGTTATTACGCAGATTTAAGTTGGCATTTTCTCCACTGATAAGAGTTTCTAGAGGTCTGATCATCCTCCTCTTCCTGGTACAGAGAGGAAGGCATCCTTACAAATGGAGATTTCCCTTTTAAATGTAAATGTCCCTCAGAAAAGGGTAACTTCTACTCCATTTTCAGAGCTTCCCCTGTGTCTGCTATTTCTTAAAAATAACCAGCTCACAATAATCCTGATGCCAAAAAGGCATATTTTGGGGTGACAAATTCTGCTCCCCTTCACCACCAGGAGACTTATTTGCACCAGCAACTAAGACATCTGTGACAAATGGGGACAAGTACATTTTTCCAGGAACATTGGGAGTAACACATGCAAAGAAGGAGGACACAATTGCTGAGACTCTCAAGAGTAGCAAAGAGTGAACTACATTGAATAGTAGCAATCCAAACTCATATGACACATGCTGGGACATCATTTAAGAATGAATCAGAAATGTGTGGGACAGTACTAATAGGTGCCCCTCAAAAGTCCTAGGGAAAATCTTTCAGGTTCTTGATGAACAGAACTTTAAAATGAAAAGAAAGAATACTTACTGAAAGCAAGACTCACTTCTCTACTGATCTGTAATCATAGGGGAAACTCAATTCAGATTTAGTAAAAAAGAGTTGTAATCATTAGATCAGGTGACTGCTACTGCACAAAGGGCATGATCTGCTCACCATGTGACAAAAGCCAATCATCAAGAGGCAAGATGGTGGAAAGGAAAGAGTTTATTGCAGCTTGCTAGCAAGGGGGAAGACGGCCGACTAATGTCACAGAGAACCATCTTATAGAACAAAGACTATAGGTTAGTTATATAGGGGGCTGGTCTCCTGGTGGGGGAGGCATCTGGTCTTAGGGTGGGGCATTCCTCTAGTCTTAGTTCCTGGCAGTCTTTTGTTTTACTTGATATGCATCAGAGACCAGAGCAACATCCTTCACCCTGATCTTTCAGTTGTCATTGATGATGGCTATCAGCATCGATTCTCTGCCCAGGGGTCATCACATTCCTAAGGAACTCAAGGGAACAAAGTTATCAACTTCTAGCAGCTGTAAGGGGCCACAAAACCCACAGAGCACGTCTGGGCTAGTTAATCAGAGGTCATTCAAAGTTACAATAGGGTTTCTTTTCTACAATATGGCTTCCCTTATATCAACCTCATGTTGAGCCAGTAACATGACCTTTCCCAAATTCTAAGGCACTGAAGATAGGACAGTAATGGGAGGCAAGAGGTATAGTTGTTCTGTGCATATATAGCTATTCTTAGCAGAGGAAGCAAAGTTACGTACCTACATCAGCACAAATTCTGTTGTCAGCCGATGGGTCAGCAGCAGCAAAATGTCACTGGTAGCCAAGGAGCAGGTGTTAGCTGGGACCCACTGTGAAGACAGATTAGCAGGAGTATAAGAACGCCAGGAACCAAGTGGGTGGGGAGTTGGGATTTGATCCCTAATAGTATTGCAACTGATTGTGTTCAGGACAGGCCACCCCAGGATGGACCACTCTCGTATGCACATTATTTTGAGCTGAAGACAATAACGCAGAAGACTCGGGAAGAATATTTGGCCTTCCCTCAAATTGCCTAAAAGAATTTAAGATAGAAGGCCTGTTTCGGGAAGGAGCTAATACCACAAGATAGCTATAGTATATTGTAAAATAAATGTGATAAGAAAGGCACCAACAAGCCCATCTTATCAAAATTCTTTCTCTGGGGCCACATTCTCTATAGGTGGCCCAGTAAACAGTTGTCTAACAAACATTTGCTTTTCCATCTCCATGTGAATTGCCTTCCTCCCCTTTGAAGTCTCAAACCACTAGCCCCAACATCCTTCTTTGTATTTAGCTGAAGATGCTATTGAAGATGACAACCTCAGCCAGAATGCTGAATTGCTCCGTTTTCTGGGTCTCTCCCATGTAAACATGTTGCTAAACTTTGTTTTATTTTCTCCTGCTCACCTGCCTTTTTAATTATCTGACCAGCCATAAGAACCTTAAGGGAGAGGGTGGAGGGAATTATCCCTCTTCCTCTACACAGTGTTATTCATATGGTTGACCAGGTTCCTTGTGCCCAAATTGTTAGTTGTCTTGGGACTATAAGCCACATATGTGCTTTCAAAATTCTAAGAAGTACTCCAGTTTCAAAGTTCTAATGCCTACTAATTTAAGCACTACAATAAGATTTAAACCTAGCTATATCAGGGAACTCATTAACATTTTAATTTACCCATATGGAATATTTTTAAATCCAATTTTTCTTAATAAATTCTCTAACCTTAACAACTTACTGTTTAATGCACAATAGGACTATTTTAAATTTCTTTAATTTACCTACTTATATTTTGATCCTTTTAATTGTGTCTTAGACACTAACTTCACCTTAGTTATTGTTTACTTGAATTTTCTAGACTACTAAATTGGGATCCTCAGATTTTTTTCAGCAGCTTTTATTAATATGTCATATACTATCATCTGTCACAATTTTTGACAGTTTCTGTTAGACAGTATAGTGCTAATAACAGTTTTAATCATTAGTAAATTATTATAAATTTTGGGGTTATATAGTAAGGAAACTTGTGGAACAGCTTGCCAGGAATATGCCTGATTTAATGAATGATATGTATTATTCAGCAAAATATCAATCCACATGCCTATTACTAGATGTTAACTACATTTCTAAGTTCTAATTTAGCAATTCAGCAGCAGAGTTTATAGAAAAGTTTATCTATAAAGGGTAGCAGAATTTGCTACGCCAAAATATGTCTCTTGTATTTTAGGCTGATTATTTAAGAAACAGCGGACATAGTGTTGTCTATTGGTTTGATATGATTTGAAATCCACTTATTTATGACTTAAGTGAAGTTGTTTTAATCCACTTGTTTACAACAGAGACAAAAAAAGTTGTTTTGAAATAAGAATGAAGTTTGTCAGGATGTCATCATCTCATCTGTTGTCACTGATAAGAACTCAGTAGCTCAGCTGCTGAGCGGCCCTGCTTGTGGCTTATTAGTAAGACCACGTGGAGAAGCAACTATGGCAAAGAGACAGACTATAAATACTGAGAGTTTGTGAGAATTATTCGAGAGTTTCAGTCTGGGTAAGGCGACAATTTGCTGACCTAAATAAACTCTCCGAAGACCTTGGGGCATTAGCTTCTACTGTGGTAAGAGCAACTCCCTTATCAGTAGTGATGATGAACCATGCAGGGGCCCCAGGAAGGAGATCAGCCTGTCCACCAACACCAACACTGTGGTTTCCTAGCAACTTGCTCCAGCAACAGGGGACTTTTCACTTTCATTTTGCGCTGGCAGCTGGACATCAGCTCTCAGTTGGTCAAGTCATCTCTCCTGAGTGCCTCCTTGCATAAAAAGGTACACCTCAAACTAAATTTGGACTTTATTCCTTTCTCCCCTTGCCTGGAATAATAGTGTGATTAATCTATCATCGGTTTGGAGTATTTTTCTTTTTTAAGACACATTATCCTATGTGCTATTGGCTTGTGAAACTATTATAAATCCCACAGTGAACCAGTGTTAAATAAACTATTGGCAGACAACCCCAGCCTCTGAACATAATTTTGCTCCCCAAAACAAAACACAGGAAAAGACCTGAAAACGTTACCCTTTTCTAATAGACATTTACATTTATAAAATAAATCTCTGTTTGTAAGGATGTCTTCCTCTCTCCACCAAGAAGAGGAGGATGAGCAAATCTCTAGAAACTCTTACCAATGGAGAAGACAATGACCTAAATCTTCATAAAAACCTTACTCTTGTTTACTGGGCTTTTACTGATAACCTCCTGGCTCCCCGCCCCCCAACGTCTTCTTTTGTCTTTAGTTGGAGAGGGTATTTAAGGTGGTGGCTTGGGCCATTTCAAGGAGTGACTCAGTTTTCCTGGGTATCTTCCATGTATACGGGAGGTGTACACATTATTAAACTTCTGTTTGTTTTTCTCCCCTTAATCTGTCTTTTATTTTGGGGAGGTCTCAGCCAAGAATCCAGAAGAGTAGAGGGAAAATTATCCACCCCCCCCACATCTACATAAACAGGTCGATTTATTATGAGAAGTGTCCATATGCCCAATGGGAAGCATATGAACAGCCTGAGTTAAATATTATGGAACCAGATGGTATAAGGAGCAATATACATGTGAGCTCTAAAAGGAATACACTTTTCCAAGACAGTGTGATGTTTCCTGTTGTCTTTTCACTGCCACCGTTTCAGACCATATTCTTTACTTTAACCATATTCTTGCTTCAATCAGGTGTCTAAAATCAGACTGTCTTTTCTTTTACCTCTTTTCCTAACATTTACACACTTATAAAGTTAGATGAGGGTGGGAGAGAAAAGTAATACTACTGAGTCCTTTTTGTCTCCAGCACTGTGTTTGCTACTACATCAGGGAAAGTGGAATAAAATAAAACTACTTTATTTATCTACTTACCTGGTGGCCTCAGTGGTGATATTTCGAGTACAACATTTAAATTGATATGAGTGCATACATAGCTACAACCTGATTCGTGTAACAAAGAAGCAAACCTTTACTTCCGGTGAAGTTACTTTCCGACTAAGTTAGTTTCTTATCAATAAGGGCAAGGTTTGATTTCTTATTACCAATTACTTGCAATCTGTTCATCCATATGTATGTGACAGGCTACAAGACAAATTAGTTAAAAAGTGGGTGGATCTCTATCAGTGAAAAAAGAAAGCATTAAGAAAAACTTCCCAAAGCACTCATCTGAAAATCTGGTATGATTGCTGAGAATTTTGAATGTAATAGAAAGTATTATTGTGTGTTTTTAACCACTTCCTTCATTGATTCTCTTTCCTATCTAATATCTTCTACACCTCTTTGACTTTTTTCTTTTTTCCCATCCAGTTTATAATTCAGCATAGTCTTTAGCATCTTAACTTTTTACAGACATTCTTGGGGTGATTTCATCTATTCTTTATGACCATGGATCAATAAGTATTTTTCACTCTTGATTTTCTTCATCACAAACTTCTTAAGAAATAATTTATAGTCATTGCTTCCATTTCTTCCCAGTGAAACTAACAGTTTAGTTTCTGGGTCTCATGCTACTGCAATCTTTCTTTTAAATATCACCAATTACTTCTTAATTATGGTTAAATTCTTAATTAAAGAATTTAAGTTCTTAATTCTTAATGAGAGAATTTAAATTCTTAATTAAAGAAAAACAATTTTCTTTGATTAAGAAAAACCTAATTGTTTTTCTTTAATTCTCAGCTTCCTTGATTTCTTATAGCTTTTGAATATGTTAAATATTACTCTTTTTTCCTTAAAACTTTTCTTAACTTTTCATTATCTTACACTAGGCTGCTTCCTTTCTTTTTCCATCAATGATAGCTTAAATTTTTTTCTTTCATCACCAAGTGGGGTCATTGTCCTAATTTTTTCCCTTACCTTCTTCTAAAGAGAAATGTCTCTCCAGATTTCAATTCTGATCACTATGTAGATGTAGTTTCTCTGAACTGAGATTCACTCTTACCGATAACTCCTTTTCTGTTCCTTGTTCCTCAATCACTAAGTCTTTTAACAGGTGTCGGCTCAGTGCCTCTGTGAGGATTAGCCACTGGCTTTTCTCTTCCACTGCTTTTAGTACTTTGTCTTCACACTGCCATTTCCTAATTGGTGGTCTTGTTTTAGCTGCTCTATACTTCAGTTTTTCACAGCGTTGCTCTATACTTCAATTCTGTACTCCATTTTGCACAGTGAAGCTAAATTATTTTTCTGGACACTACCTAAGAATAAGGTTATATAACATTAGAGATCCAATGCACATTAAAGTAATTATTGGGCAATACCCTTACTGTTTGATGAAGCAATAAAGATAGCACTTAATAACTTTTATAATATAAATACATATTAGTGGCTTAGCCAGAGTTAGAAGCTAAATACAATCATTCCAGGCTATTATCTTTTCACTCCTACAAGCTGGAAACCATATGTTTCTAAAGTAGTCAAATTAAAAAATCTAAACCAAGCATTATATAGCCAAACTGTCCAATAGGTTGACTACTAGCTCCATTTGGCTACTATGCATGTGAAAGGTGTCTAGTCTGAATTGAAATGCCCTGTGATTATAAAATCATACCTTATTTAAAATATTTAGTATAAACGAAAGAATGTAAAATATCTCTAATACTTTAAAAGCATTGATTACCCATTTAAATAATATTTGAATATTAATACTGAGTCAAATAAAATCTTTATTTCATCTGCTTCTTTTTACTTTTTTTAACTATTTAAAATTTTAGATTCGGCTCACCTTTGTGCTCACAATATAATTCTACTGGACAGTGATTTTCCAGAAACTCCATGAATTATACCTCAAAGATTTCTTACAGGAAAATTTCCTCTCCAGCCTGGCTCAACTCTTCAACGTGCATAGTTCATGTTACTGTCATATGTTGCTTCTCCTTTCTGTCATCTGGAATATCCCTTTGGACCCACTTTTCTCCCATCCCTGTATGCATGTATTTCTTTAATGAAATTTTGCTGTTTTTTCCTGTCAAAAAGTAGAGCCTATTTCTCCATTCTCTTGAATTAAGACTTGTGACTGTCTTTGACCAACAGAATTAAGAGGAAGTGAAGTTGTGGGAGTTCTAAGCCTAGGCATTTAGAAGTCTTACAGATTCTGTTTTCACTTTCTTGGAATGCTGCCCCAAGACCATCTGTGAAGGATCCCAGTCTATCCTACTAGAGGATGAGAAACTGAGAGAAGCAGAGACAAATCAGTCCAGATGAGCTTTCCTGTATCAACATCTGACAGCAAACCTCAAGCATCAGACATGAGACTGGAGACATTTTGGACAATGCAGCAATAGTCAATCCTTCAGATGTCTGCAGCCACATGAGCAACTCTGGGTGATATCAGCAGAAGAACCCATCTAGATGAACTCAGTCCAAATTATTAACTCACAGAATCATGCACAGTGTGAATGATTGTTTCCTTTTATCCTGGGGCTGTTCTGTTATTCAGTAATAGATAACTGGTACCACTTCATTTCCCTTAATACTCCAAACCTAGCACTCCATTTAAAGCAACTTGAAATGATGAATTTCATGCAGACTTTTCTAATTACCACAGGCCTCTGACTGCTTTCCTTTAACTGGATTGATATAATCTTTGAATGTATGTTTTTTTCTATGAATATAATGTTACCCCACAAAGGGCATAATCTGCTTGCCACGTGACAAAAGCCAATCAGCAAGAGGCAAGAAGGTGGAAAGGAAAGGGTTTATTACAGCTTGCTAGCAAGGGGGAAATGGCTGACTAATGTCTCAAAGAACCATCTTACAGAACAAAGACTACAGGCCAGTTATATAGGGGGCCGGTCTCCTGATGGGGGAAGCATCTGGTTTCAGGGTGGGGGCATCCAGCTAGTCTTAGTTCCTGGCAGTCTTTTGTTTTACTTGATATGTATCAGAGAACAGAGCAATTCCCTATACCCTGATCTTTCAGTTGTCATTGATGATGGCTATCAGCATCAATTCTCTGCCCAGGGATCATCACATTCCTCAGGAACTCAAGAGAACAAAGTTATCAACTTCTAGCAGCTGGAAGGGGCCACAAAACCCACAGAGCACATCTGGCCTAGTTAATCAGATGTCATTCAAAGTTACAACAGGGTTTCTTTTCTACAATATGGCTCCCCTTATGTCAACCTTGTGTTGAGCTGGTATCAATAACTTTAGAATTATTTCACATATATAATCTTTGCCTTATAACTATGTGGTTTAGCTCTTTCTGACAAAGAATGTGAGATTTGTAACATAGCACTAGAGTTCATAGTTGTGGCAGACATTATAGCTATGGATGCTGCCATTTGTCAGCATTACTATATGTCAGGTGCGTATTTTAACTCTCAAAACTGTACAGCATAAAAACAATTATCATACTCAAGAGGAACTGAAACATAGAGAGGTTTATAACTTGTAGAAGGCCACATAGTGGCAGTCAGTAGGGATAGGGTCTGATAACAGACCAATTACCTGATGCCAGAACACACGCTCTTAACCACTTCAGGCTAATGTCCTCTGTAAAGCTACTGCAGAGCAAAGATGTCACCTAAAGGAAAGGATCTATTCTGAAGGAAGTAGTTGACATCGTCTGGCTTCCCAACCACATTTTTGCAGTCTTTCCACTCCTATTTTGCTTTGTCATCTCTTTGCACACTGAAAATGATCAAGGCACAGATCTAAGCCCCCAGATTTCCCCAATCAATATTAGATTTCCAGAGGAGCTCATATCTATAGTCTTAATTACTACGAATGTCAATCTTTCCCAAATTTACACCTCCTAATTAAGCTTCTCTAAGTTCCATCATCTTGCCAATTCAATCAATAGTAAATTCATGTGCTTCTGTCAATTTTCATTATACTAATCAAATAAAAGTGATTATCATCCTGGGCCTGACTGCCTCGTCCACCAACAGCACCTTTAATCTATTGTTCATGCTGCAAGAAGACATATCTTTTATATACAGATCTAATCATGAAGTCATGACATTTGCCTGCTGAAACCCTTCCAAATATTTAATATTTGAGTTTCTGCAAGTCTCTGCATAGACTGGCTACTGTGCGTTCCCCAACTTCAGTATTACCGTTTCACTCCTGTTCTTCTTTCCTCTGCTTTCCATTCACATTGGACTTTTATTTTCTCGGGTAAGCCATGCACCCCACCAATTGAGTGACTTTGGGCAAGCTGATGCTTTTGCATTACTGAACTTACCATAAAGTAAGTAAATACCAGTAGGCCAAAATAAAAGTATATCTAAGTTTTGTCTATTTCCTCTAATTCAAGCTTCAAATTCCCCCAATTCAAGCTCCAAAGAGAATGGAAAAGGTGGTTGAAAAGGGGTAGGCGAATATGAGAAATGGACTGATTGTCTCTGGCAGAAGGAAAGGCTTATTTTTGCACCCACTACTGATGAGTATTCCAAAACACAAGTGCCCTCTCAGGGAACTCTGACTGTTGGGAGAAGACTAGAATAAGTGTATCTGGTTCCCCATCCTCTGACCTGGTCTTCTTCAGCTATAATAAAACAGGATAAAGCCCATCAGCCCATAGTCTTTAGACTGGTATTTTGAAGTAATTGTACAAATAACAACTTGTTATGGTAGTAAAAGCAAGAAAGACACTGCATCAATGATATACTCAGGGAGAAATCAAATCAAATTAAATTAAAAACATACAAATGCTCTCTGCTTTTAAAACAAAATAACTGCAGAAAATAGTGACATACAGAAATAGCACAAAAAACTAGAAAGTAAAAAGTAATATAAAATATGCAAGAAACAGAAGAACAATATATTTTACAGAATGAAACAAATTTAGCTATAAATGTTTCATACTCTCTCAGTAACATTACAGGTTAAAAAGATAACAAATATAAGATTATTTAAGGGCTATGAAATGTGATAGAAGAGATTAAGATCCAAGTTGAGGAATAGTTAAATTGAAGCAAAACTATCACAGAAATTAGAAATAAATAAAGAAAAACAAAAATCAAACAAGGAAGAATAGAAGTAAGCCTGACAGTGAATCATGACATGGAGGAAAAGTCTGAAATAAATATATAGACTATGAAGAGGAAAAGTATGTAGATGAGAGGAATTAAAGTATAGTAGGAAATGGTGACAACAAAGACTCAATATCACAGTAACTCATGTAATCAAAGTAAAGAAGAAAAGAGAGATAATAGATGATAGACAGATAGATAGAACTGAAACCAAAATAGAGGAAAGATGTCTACCTTTATTTTCCTTTTTTTATTTATAAGTGATGATGAGAGAAAGAAATTTGCTGATAGAAAGGAAAAAAAATGTTCCAGGAGAAAAGTACACAGAAAACCTGCAATACAAAGATATATTTGGCTGAAATTACAGAGCTTTGAAATACTCTGCATATTTGAAATTTTGAGACAAAATAAACGCTATCAGGGCAAGAAAAACACGCCAATGACATGGGAAATAAAACAGGTTGACCTCAGAGTTCTCCACAATTACATTTTAAGCTAGGAAATAGTGGAGCCATGTCGAAATATTTTTGAGGGTAAAAGGTGTGCCCCAAGAAATTAATATTTAACAAATAATTCATAGAAAAATATTCTAATACATTTAGAGCCTCAAGTAATATAGTTAGAACTCATAAGGATTTCTTGGAAAATAGTAAAGGTCTTAAAAAAGACATGGAATCTACATTGTTTTTTGTTTTTTGCAGGGAAAGATTTGCCCTGAGCTAACATCTGTTGCCAATCTTCCTCTTTTTTTTCCCTCCGCAAAGCCCCAGTACATAATTGTATAGCCCAGTTGTAAGTCATTCTAGTTCTTCGGTGTGAGCTGCCACCACAGCATGGCAACTGACAGAGGGGTGGTGTGGTTCCCTGACCGGGAAGCAAACCCAGGCCACTGAAGAGGTGAGCGCCGAACTTTAACTGCTAGGCTATTAGGGCTGGCTCCACTGTTTGTTTTCATTCATAATGTAAAGGCTGCTTCAGGATTCCAAGAGATGGGATTTCTGTTTGTTGTGTTTTAAACAGACCCTCTTTGGTTCCGTTTTCAGTGAAATGCTAAGCATTGTTTAGATGTGATCCTCGCTGCTTTCAGCCCTCTACCAAAGGAGAGAGTTCCAAACATTCATGGCAACAAAACTATCAGAAATAATTTTAATAAATGGATGAACAAAGAGAGATATACCTATTATTGATAGACAAGCTCTCGAGGTAAGGCTGGGAACCTGTTTCAAATTGGTTAGTATTTTGATCCACTTTTATCATAATTCTTGAGACAGAAATGGCAGTTCCCAAGCATCAAATACTTCTATTAATATTTGGAATGGACTTTTTGATGACATCTTATCACAACCTGCCTATCTCATTTACAAGACTAAGTGGAACATGCCACTCTACTTCTCATTAAAAATATGTACACACATACACACATACACACACACACATCTTTGCACCAGAATTTTGGCATTATTCTTTCTCTCGTAGCAATATTTGAAAGAAATGCAAATATTCGTGTATTTTACTTAATATTCATAGTTTATCAATCCTATATTTTCCCCAAGGACAAGAAGGTAAAAATCGTTATTTGAATGGCAAATGATTGAAGATGTCCAGGCCATACAGCAAAATTTATCTGACCATCTCCAGTGATGCTCGCAAATTCCAAGTCTAAACTTTTTTCTGAGCTCCATTTATAAATATCAAACCACCTACTCAAAATCTCTACTTACATATCAGATTGAACATGTCAAACTGGGGTTATTATCTTCTCCTGTTTCTTCTCTATATCCAGGGTTCAGTTTAAATAAATGGAACCATCATTTGCCCAGTCGCTCAAGCTTGAAACGTGCGAGTCATGTGTGATTTCTCCTATTCCATCAGGCCCAAATCTCACCAATCTGCCTCCTAGAGTTCATCTTTACTGCCACAGCCATGGTCCAGGTTACCATCCTTCTCAGTTTATCGATAATCTTCTAACATCCATTTGCTGCTCCTCCTTCTTCAGTCTAGTCTACAGTGCAGAGAGAATAACCATTTAAAAAAATATAATAATGCCATTTCTCTACTAAAAACTAGGCAGTGGCTTCCCATTGTCCCCATAATAAAAGACAACCTGCTTCAGATGGTAGAAGACCCTGCTTGCACAGGGCCCTCCTACCTTTCTAGGAGCACCTTGTGTTACTCCATCAATATCATCTCTGTTCTAATGCTGGAATTTTGAGGTTCTTTAAATGCTCACTATTCCAATTTTGCATCTTAGCCAAAGTTATTGTTTCTTCAAAATGCTCTTTTAATTCTGCCTTTATCTCTTTTATTTATTCTTCATGTCTCAGCTCAAACGTATTTCTCTGAGAAGACTTCACAAAATAGACCCTTCTTTCCATATACGGGTAGGAACACTTGGTATGAGTTCTCCTGTACTTGAAACTGGTAATATTTTGGATACTTGAAAATATTTTTAAATAACCTAAATTTAAAATAATATTTCATCTTTAGCATAATGCATGACTTATGACAGAATGTGGTGTACCTGTTTTTCTTTTTTAATAACCACTGAATTCTTATCTCTAGCATATTATCAAGAAATTGATATTTACGTGATTGTATTGAATTTGACTGAGAACATCTCAGTCTTCTGATCTCTATGTGTGATTATTATATAAAAAATTGTGTGATCTCTTAATTTCTAAGCCAAGACTTACAGATCTACTCAAAATGTCTTTTACACAATTCATATGATACTAAATTTACATAATATTAAATACTTTGCTTATCGTACAAGATGTTGACACATCAAACTATGTTCTGCTATTGTTTTTAAAACAATAACAATTACTGTATTTTTGATAATGTTTATGATAGAAAATTTTAAGAGAGAGAAATGCACAAGGAGAGAGATAAAGAAAAGACCTATATACATTCTATCTCAGAAATAACCACTATTAACAGTTTGCTTTATATACACCAGTCATAGATTTTATTTGTGTGTGTACGTTTGTGTATTTGCATTATGCACTTGAGTGGGACATGATATTTTATAATCTTTTAAAAAAATTTATTGTTGTTGTCATTTAATTCCTCATTATAATGTAACCATTTTCTCCCTGCCATTTAACAGTCCTTTCTAAAATATAGATACTTATGCCTGCATAGTACATTATATGAATAAATATATTTAATCATTCTGCTATCATTACATATATAGCTTATTTCCAGTTTTTTACCGTTAGAAATATCACCAATATGTGACTGACTGTATTGATATATAAATCATCTTCTACCTCTCTGATTCTGTCCTTAGGATAAGATCCTGAGAATTGAATCAAAGAGTATAATTTTATTTTTAAAGCAGTAATTGATTTATAAATGGATCAAATATCATCTCAATAATTTCAAAGTTATTTTACACAAAGTTTAAGAATCCTAAAAGAATTTTAAACACATAAAGGAATATAATTCTCCACACAATTAATATTGGTAATACTGTGAATATGTAATGGAAAAATCCATTAAATATTACCACATTACTTTAATTAGAGATAAAATTTTGCTTGTAATTTTAATATCTCATCTGGAAGAGATATATTCCTTGTGAGTAGATCTGTAACAACACACATAAATATATGGTATTTAATGTTTATTCTGTAAAGTATCTGATTATCACTGTTGTCTACAACTTATATCTGCAAGTATGACCCATGATGGCAATGCTTCAATGAGTTTTGAAATGTTTCCTTTATTGCACCAGTGATCTAGAGCGTACATTTAAAATGAGTCTTTTCTTAATGGGTATATATAAAGCATGCAAATGTCTGAATTTTCAAAGGAGGCAAAATGATCTCGCTTCCAATTCTTGAAATATATTCGTTGGTTTTTGCTCTAGCAACTGCAAAGTCAGGCATCTGTTACTGTTTGGTGTGGTGTTGAATTTCATGGTTTGTTAATTTTGCAGTTATGTCTACAAAGCTAATAAAAGGAGAATGGGCAAGTCTTTTATACTGCAAAATTCAGAATATCCCTTGGGTAATTTTTCCTTCATGGAATTCATTTTACATTTTTCTTTTAAGTGAATGAGATAAGTTTCCTGCTTTTTTAAGTTATCAAAAACTATTATGGGTTACTCAAACTTTAGACCTGTTAAAAATAATAAAACTGTGGCTCCACACCATTAATTCTCCAATATTGGTTTCAGAGATTCTTTTACTATATAGAGGACAAGATAATATAAAATTTTACATAAAACATATCTCTGTACTTCCCTAGTCCATGTGGATACTGTCATAACATCTTTTTTATTATTTTCAACATATATAGCCTAATAGTTGATCCCTGGATAAAAGTAAATTCATTTAATGCTATAAACATTTCACTAATCATTTAATAGACACGGAACATTTGCTGGTGTCCAGCAGAAGCCCTGCAGTGCCAGGGAGTGTAGATCCAAAGTTAAAGGTCTCTGTGTTTAAAAATTGTGAGTCTAATAAAAGAAGCTACATATATTTTTCAAAAGCCCAGTAAACACTTACAGGCAGTTTCATATAAGTACATAGAGGTGTGGGGACACACAATAAAAACCTAAGAATGCATCTGAAATAGTCCTTACATAGTCTGATAAAGTCTAAAAATTAGATTTTGTATTAGACAGGGCTCAGTCAAGAGAAGCAGAAGGTATTTGTATTCCTCGCATAGAAGGTTGTAGACAGGGAATTAGAAACAACTCGTGGTTGTATGGGTTGGGCAGAGCAAAAATCAAGGAAGCCAGAAACCAACTTTGAAGGACTCACCCGGCAGCAACAAATCAAATGGTTTCACAAGAGGTCTTCCACAGCAGCTATTTTAAATGTCGAGAAGCTCCTGGGAGTTCCCCCTGGTTACCACAGGAACCAATGTTTCCGAGGGAGCCCCTGCCAGCCACCCAGCATCACATGCTTCATGGGGGCTTGCCTGGAGTTGCATTGAACATCCTCTAGGCCAGCAACTGCCTATTGAGAATAATCATCTCTCCTTTTCTTCCACCTCACAAATATCCTAATAGTGCCTCTCGTTAGCAGACTCTACACAGGAATCATACCGGAAAGAAGTCTGGGAAATTGTAGTTCCCGAAAGCAGATGTTGTTGATACTAAATTGATAACTGAAATCCACACAGATATTAATGTTCTTGGATTTGGTATTTGTTAGGATTATATATTCAATAATATGACTTTCATTACATTTTCTTAGCCAAGTAGTGTGAACATTGTAGGATCTTAATAAATGTAAGGTAAATTAATTTTAAAGATAGAGTTGAGATTAAGCAATATTTAGAGCCTATAACTTTAATACATTCAAAGAGACCCAAATAAATTAAACAAGGGTAATTAATTTTGTTTTTAATCATCTTATTTTCTCTGAACAATGAAAAACACTCTCATGTTTCTCATGAAAAACACTAGGATGTGTATGAGTGAGTGTGCTGATAAATATGTTTTGGATATGTCCATTTCTCATTTCCACTGTTCTAGCCCAGACTGCAATAGTCTGCTGTACAAAGTACTGAATTAGCCTCCCATTGGTCTTCCTGCAACCAATTGTTCCCACTACCCCCTTTCAACCTGTTTTCCACATTCAAGTTGGAGTGATATTTTCAAATTACAAATCGGATGATGTCATATCCAGGCATACTGTCTACATTCTTAGGGAGATACACATTTTATCAGAAAAGTTCAGTTCAGTAATTTTCATACACTTTCCTCTGACATTGTTTTGTAATTTGTAGTAAGTTACCTAATTTCTCTGAACTTCTGATTCTATTTTTAAAATAAAATTACTACCTCAAAGGGCAATAGTAAAGATTAATTGAGATAAGCACTAATACACTGCCTGACAGATATTTGTTCAATGACTGTTAGTTTGCTTTTTTAATCTCTGCTGTATTCTAAAATATCTCTTTAAACAATTGATGATTAATGGATGCCATAAACTAAAATAACAATAGAAAGTGTTTTTCTGTCACTATAATTTAAAAAATTTTTACAGATTAATTGGATTGCAATTGACATACAATAAGCAG
The DNA here is from genome assembly GCA_031878705.1 of Tapirus indicus. Lineage (NCBI taxonomy): Eukaryota > Metazoa > Chordata > Mammalia > Perissodactyla > Tapiridae > Tapirus > Tapirus indicus. The sequence goes on from CM062933.1 coordinate 26,092,124, forward strand.
TATACCTGCCCCAAGAAACCATTACCAAAATCAAAATATTTCCATCTGCCCCCTAATTGTAATTGTCTCCTAATTACAAGACAGCCATTGACTTGCTTTCTGACTATAGATTAGTTGTAATTTCTAGAATTTTGTATAAATGGAATCAGCACCGCTCGTTGAAAATACTGTCCTCTCTCCATTGTTCATTGGTATGCCTTTGCACTTTTGTCAAAAAGCAACTGATAGTATTTGTGTCATATGTGTGGGTTTATTTCTGGACTCTCTAGTCTCTCCCATCGATCTTTTTGACTATATACCTTACCACAATGTCTGAACTGTTGTAGCATGTAGCATCATAGTTTGTTTGATATTGGTTAGTGTGAGTCATTCAACTAAGATTTTCTTTCTCAAAAATGTTTTAGTGATTTCAGTTCCTATGCCTTTTTGTATAAATTTTGGAATTAGCTTGTCAATACCTAAAAAAGAAATCCTTAGGTGATTTTGATTGTGAATGCATTGAATTTATAGGTCAATTTGGGGAGAACCGACTTTTTTAATATGTTGAGTCTTCCAACCTATGTACATAGTATATTTCTCTATGTATTTGGGTCTCTGATTCCTTACTTTAGGCCCACAGTTCCTGCATGTGTTTTGTAGGATTTATAGCTCAGCATTTCAATTTTTTGACCTATTGTATTAAATTGTGGTTTCTAATTGTTCAATGCTAGGATATAGAAAAAAAGATTTTTAAATATTTTAAAGGTGTGTTCTATGACCTTACTAAAAATATTTATTGATTTCAGGAAGTTTTATTCGTAGACTGTTTAGGATCTTCTAGGTAGAAAATTTTGTCATCTGTGAATAGCGACAATTCTATTTCTTCCTTTTCAATTTGCTGCATTGATTTTCTTTTCCTTGCCTTAGTGCACTGCTAAAACTTCTAATATAAAGTTGAATACAGGTGATGAGAGTAAACATCCGTGTCTTGGTCCTGCCTTGTGTGCGTCTGTGTGTATTTGGGGGGGATGGGGCATTGCTTTACTTTCTGGCGTCATGCAAGATGCTCCAGACTCATCTTGTATATTCCATAATCCAGACCCAGAATAAGCCATTTATTCATGGAGCCCTGGTTCCTTTTATTGGAGAATGATATGAAAAATCAAGATCTGGGCATTAGGTGTGCTTGTCATCAATGATTAATTTTTGGAGGTTGAACCAGCCTTGAATTTCTGTTATGAGCCCTACTTAAGTGTAAGGTTTTATTTTATATTGCTAGATTTGATAGACTCATTTTCTTTTTGAGAAGTGTTGATCTGTGCTCATGATAAATATTGGTCTGTGGTTTTCTTTTTTTTTTTTTTTTTTTGTGGGGAAGACCAGCCCTGAGCTAACATCTGTTGCCAATCCTCCCCTTTTTGCTGAGGAAGACTGGCCCTGGGCTAACATCCATGCCCATCTTCCTCCACTTTATATGGGATGCCGCCACAGCATGGCTGACAGGCAGTGTGTCGGCGGGCGCCAGGGATCCGAACTCGTGAACCCCGGGCTGCCAAGCGCGGACTAAACCGCTGCACCACCGGGCGGCCCCTGGTCTGTGGTTTTCTTTGTGTGAATTTGATATCAGGATAATGCTGGCCTCAAAATGAATTGAGATGTAGTCTCTGCTTTCTATTTTCTGGTGAAGCTTGTATAGAATTGGTGCTATATCTACATTTAAGCACTTTGTGGAATCCACCAGTGAAAAATATAGATCTAAGAATTTTTTGGGGGGGATTTTAACTGTGAAATTAATTTCCTTAATAGATATAAGCATAGTCAGCCTACTTTTCTGTGATTTGTGTCTTTCAAGGAATTTTTTTTTTTCATCTAAGTTGTTAAATTTATGGGCATAGATTTGGTTTTCCCTTATCATCCTTTTAATATCTATGGAATCAGTATTGATGACTGTTTTTTTATTCCTAATATTGATAATTTGCATCTTTTCTCTTTTTTCTTGTTTAGCATGGCTAGTGGTTTATTAATTTTATAGATTTATTGATCCTTTCAAAGAATGGGCATACTCTCCCACATTCCTGCCTTCTATAACTCTCTTGGACAAAGAGAGAGAAAGCCTAACCAGAAATCACATTTACTGAAATTCAACACCAATTTATATCATCAAATGTGATTTCTAAATGCACCAAGATGATGGCATGGCTTTTTTTCCTTTGTTTTTTAAATAATAAATGATCCATGAATTTTAAGAATAAATCCCATTGGTAATGATGGATTATCTTACTTTACATATCATTTTTTTGCATAAATCATCTTTTATATATTGCTTTATTTTTTTAGGATTTTTCTATCTTTGCCCATGAGAGAGATGGATCTTTAATTTTTCTTTCTTGTAATGTCTTTGTCAGATTTTAATTTCAAGGTATGCTGGATTCATAAACTAGCTTGAAAGTATTCCCTCAATATTTTTATTACTTGGGAGGTTTTAAGTAAGACTGGTATTACTTCCTCCTTAAATGTTTGGAATAATTCACTGGTGAATTAGTCTCATCAGGGATTTTTATGGATAAATTTTTAATGATGTGTCCAATTGCCTTAATAGTTAGTGGAATATGCAGATTTTCAATTTTTTTTCTGTCAGTTTTGATACATTATACTTTGGAAAAATTTTCCATTTTAACTTTATTGAGAAATTTATTGACAAAAAAATGTTCATAATATTATCTTATTAACTTTTTAATATCTATAGACTGTGTGTTGGCTTTCTTTTATATTCTTCTTTTTATTTTTTTTGTAGGGTAGATTCTCCCTAAGTGACATCTGTTGCCAATCTTCCTCCTTTTTTCCCCCTTTTTCTCCCCCAAATACCCAGTACATAGTTGTGTATAGTTGTAAATTCTTCTAGTTCTTGTATGTAAGCCACCACTATGGCACGGCTACTGACAGATGAGTGGTGTGGTTCTGCCCCTGGGAAGCAAACCCAGGCTGCCAAAGCAGAGCATGCCCTATTTTAACCATTAGGCCATCAGGGTTGGCTCTCTTTTATGTTCTTGATTAGAAAATTGTTTTATTATTTCTTTCACCTAGAGTAATCTACCTATGGATTTATGAATTTTATTAATCTTTTCAAAGAAGTAACTAATGGCTTTGTTGATTTTATATATAGAAATATATATTTTTTTCACTAATAGAGGTTTATAATTTATATTTCCTTTATTTTATCAGTTTTATATTATTTCCTATTTTTCTTCTTTACCTAGTGCTTTATTAATGAACCAAGATTACAGATTTCTAACTTCTTTTATTTTCTTAGATATATATTTAGGCCTGTACATTTCATTAATAAACATATGATATAAAAAGGCTCAGAAAGGTGGCAACTTTGCTGAAAACAAGCATATCTACTTACCTATATATTTAACTATCAATCTATTTAATTGTATAGAAAGTATATTAAATTTATTAAAATTAAACAATTAAAAAGCAGGCATTGCTATTTTTTTTAAACGGTGGTAGACAAGGTTAGCACGTATCTTGAAGATAACCGTCTTTTTATTTTCTTTACCATTTTATATTGTCCTTATTTTTCAAGGTTAATAATACTTGACCTCCATGTTACAGCCTCTGAGAATATGTCTAAGGAATTACACAATACATTTTTTGTTTTAAGAATCTCATATGTCTAAACCATTCTATTGTAATATGATATATTAAAGCTCTCTGGTGATATAGATAAAAAATTATGCTATCTGTGACTTAACTTTGTACTAATGCTAAAATCTAAAAATAGTGGGGCCGGCCCACTGATGCAGCGGTTTAGTTAGTGCTTGGCAGCCCGGGGTTCGTGGGTTCGGATCCCAGGTGCCTGCCAACGCACTGCTTGTCAGCCATGCCGTGGTGGTGCCCCATATAAAGTAGAGGAAGATGGGCACGGATGTTAGCCCAGGGCCAGTCTTCCTCAGCAAAAAGAGGAGGATTGGCAACGGATGTTAGCTCAGGGCTGATCTTCCCCGCTCCCCAAAAAAGAAAGTAGTAACCTTTTGGATTATTTTTTAAAAAATAAGCTCCCGATGTTGTAGCAGGTTACGACTGTCAGTAGTTTGAGATTTTGTGCTGTAATGACACCTGTGATTCTTCTCTCTTGCTGTACTTGGTATACTCCAGAACTCTCCCACAGGAAGCATCCCTGATCATCACTGGATTGATTTACAGAGGACAAAAATATGATGAGACATAGGAGAAAACATCATTTTTAAAAGAAAACAATGAGTAAAAAACAAGCATATGAAAAGACACTATTGAGAAAAATAATGTTTCTGTGAACAGAATTTGTGAAGAATCTATCTTTATAATGACAGTGTTTTAAATTCTAGGTGATCAACATAAATATCCTTCCAATATTCCCTTACATTTTATGAATTTCAATGTCTATTTATGCTTCCTCATTCTATTTACTTTTTGTAATTGGTAGAAAGGATGTTAGACCTAGAGAGGAAATTTTACTGAGCAAAGATTCATTCACATGCAGTCTATTTACACAGACTTTGGAAATCAATATTTTCACTACAGCTTTATATTATTTTAATCATTTTATTATGACTCAGATTTATTCCATTAATAATTCATAAGATAATACTTCTTATAGATTACATTATGATATGCCTGTACCCCCTGCCCCCAATTTTACATTCTGTGGTAGTTTAACAGTCAAACGACAGCGGTGGTAATATTTGCACTGAGAAAAGTGTGTGTGGGAGGGGTATGCACATGGATGCATGTGTAATATACATATAGATTTATATACTTAATTCTCAATTAGTGACTACTGCTCCAGTTGAACTCTTGTTTTTATTTTCGATACAACTTCAAGCATATTTGAAAACCTTTTTGTTTTCTGACACAACAGAATTGTGAGATTCATCTTGCTTTTGTCCTCGTTTGTGGTGTTATGTCAACACTTCACCAGAAGCTCTGAGTTGGCTGAAGTCTGGATGCCATGGGAATACTGGTAAAATGACTAAAGGCATCTTCAACAACTGTTTCCTTGTCTTACTGATTGAATATTCTCACAAATTCCTTATACTCATTATATCATGTTGACGCTCTCGATTCACTTACAATGTTTTCTCACATATACACACACATACTCTAAAATTTGGTATTTTGCACTATATACTATTGTAAAAATGTAATTCAATTACAATATAGAGGACACAAACTGCTTTAAGACATTTTATAGATCATATTAAAAATCATATTTATAATCAAGACAATATGGTGCTGGAGAAAGAGTGGACACATAAGCAACGGATGAAAGTAGGGCATCCAGAAGTAGATCTCCACACACAATTGATTTTATACAGATTGCCAAAGATAGACTCAATAAATGGAACAATATAGAGAAAATATCTCATAGTATATAAATTCTAACTCAAAATGGATAATAGACATAAACATAAAATATAAAACTGTAACACTTGTAGAAGAAAACATAGGCAAAAGTTTCTTGGATAGGAAACAAAAATAACAACTATGGTTATCTTAATTGCTGCAGAAAAAAAAAATCTTGAAAACAGGAACTTTATTTTTACCATGATAAAAGATGTCTATAAAACCCCCACAGCAAAGTACTTGATAGTGAAACATTGAGAGTATTACCTTTAAAATTGGAAATAAAATAAGTGTTCCCACTATTAGCATTTCTATTCAGCATTGTAGTGGTTAGGAAGCTATGAAAAATACATAAAAGGTAGGAAGATTAGAAATCTTAAAAAAAAAAAAGCAATGCTGGAGTGTTCACTATTGAACCTAACAATTTCAGAGAACATCAGCATCATACAGAATCACTCTTTGTCCGTGATGGAATGAGACAAAAACATAATCACTCTACAATAATGTCTATGCAAGAACAAAAGAATATTATACAAAATACTGAAATGGCCAAACAGCTCCCTCTCTGAAAGGAGTGACAAAAATTTATTAGAATTTAACAACATATACTACTATAATCCAGCAACAAAAAGAAATAAAATATAAATTAAACAAATTTTAGCTTTAGTCATGTTGCATTCTTCTAGCAACTGGAATAAAAATTGTATATTAGGATACTCAATCCTAGAATTACACAAACGTTCTGACAGTTACTAATATAGATTAAAGCTTCATTCCCATGAAATCTTCCCAAAATCTCCTAACACAACCCAGATCCTGTAACAATCCCCTCCTAATACCAGATGGTTCCCCATGGTGTGCAATTTTTCTTTATGCGACAAGTAACAATAAACAAAACTTGTTCAAACATAGGTGTGTTCTTGGTGGTCTTTATCTGCTGGATACTGATAAAAGAAAGAAAACTGTCCTAATTACATGTGAGATGAGTGTCAACACAGAGAATTCAAAATAATCTAACGATTGGAATCAATGAGAATTTAACAACATATACTACTATAATCTAGCAATAAAAAGAGACAAAATATAGATTAAAAACAATACCACTTATAATTGCATGACAAATATAAAGAAATCTACCAAAAGATGCACAAGAGTGTATTGGAGAAAATTATAAAAAATTATTGAATCAACAGAAAAATGTGTATAACATACAAATTAGAATTTTTAATGTAAAAGACATAAATTTCCAAGAAAAATCCTATAAATTCAATGAAATTTCAATAAAATATCCAATAGTTTTCAGCTTACTTTTCCTAAGTGGAACTTGATGATTCTAAAGTTTACATTGAAGAACAAACTTTCAAGAACAGTCCAGCATCATTTTAAGTATAAAAACAAAATTAAGGGAATAGGTCTATCACATATCACAACTTAATACAAATCTATAATATAAAAAAGAAAGGGCCTTTATTACACAAACAGAAAAATTTAATAGAATATCAAGCCCAGAAGAAAACCACATACATTGGACACTTGACATGTGACAGGTGATGTTGCAGATCAATCAGGAAACAAACTTTTAAATATGTGACGTTGGAACAATTGTTAGCCATATGGAAAAAAACAGTAAAAATAGAGCCTTACCTCTCATCATTCAAAAAAATGCATTCCATGAATATTAAATGACTAAATATAAAAACATATATAAAAGTTTAGAAGGCAGGACAATTACTTGATGATCTTGGTGTGTGAAATGATTTTGTAAACAAGAGCCAAAAAGTGCAAACCACGATGGAAAACTGTTTCGTGTTCTTCTCAGTCTATTAATAGTGACGCTAAAATGCCTGGGGCACTCACCTGGGCCTGTACTATTGGTAGTGAGCCCCCACAGACATTTCCCCGACCAGAGCCAATGTTCTTATTATGATTGCAAGACACACCTCAGCAAAAACCACTAGGGAACTTTGAAAAAAAAAGGATCTTTACTCACAGGTCCTGGAGGGTGCGTGGTACACCCAGGGCCACATAGTGAAGAGAGCAAAGACAGAGTGTGGGCCTGGGGTTCTACCTTTATTGGGGTCGAGTGTGGGGTGCCTGGGGTTTCCTGGGTTTCACTCTTTATTGGTGAATTTAAAACAGAAGAGCAAGAATTAAGCCCAGGAAGGGAAAAGCAAGGGGTCAGTCAAATGGTCCATTGTCTAGTCATCCAGAGCTTTCTAGGAAGAGAGAACATCATGGGTGGGGCAGCCTGCCTCTTTATCTAGTTGTGTAGCTGGCAACATCCATTAGAAATGGAGGTCTTTGAAGTAGATGCTGCGGCAATCAAAAACTTAATGTCAGGCACTTACATTACAATAAAAAAGTTAATTGTCAGGCACTTACACTATAAAAATACTGATCATTTTAACAATATTAAATTTTAAAAAAAGTCACAGAGAAAGTACAAGCTCAAACAATGAAGGGTTATTTGTAGTACAACCAACCAATAAATGATTAATGTCTATAATACATAGAAATGAAAAAGACATGAATCAAGAAAGACATAACCCAATAGAAAGTGAATCAACGAAATACACAGAAATTTTCAAAAAAAGATGAGCAAATTACCAATAAATATTTGAAAAGGCAAATGTAAATGCAAGTAAAGCCACAACATAAAGCATTTTACAAGCAAGAGACAGGCAAAATACATATTTTTTAAAGCCAAGCAATTCTAAGTGATGGTAAAGGTGAAAGCAGGAGTACTCTCTTCCGCTGCTGGTCTACGAGTAAACTGATATATTCCTTTTACAAAACAGTTTGTCGTTCCCCAGTAAAGTTAAACATGTACTTCTCCTAAAACGTCTAGCTACACAGGGGCGTCAGAAGACATGCACAAGAGCATTTATATCACTATCATCGAAAATAGTAACAACTGGAAATAATCCAAAAATATATCCACATAAGAATGGGAAAATAAGTTGTGGTATATCTACAAGAAAGAGTAGTCTACAGATGTAAAAAAAAGAAAAAAAAAGACTACAGCCATTAATCTCAAAACAAAATAAACATGAGTCAGATATGTATGTGAAATAGATTTCATTTATATAAACTTCAAGAAGAGGAAAAAAACAAACAATATATTTGAGGAAGACTACATATAGTGATGGTAAACACTATAAAGAAAAGCAAGAGGATAATTGATACAAAATTCAAGATAGTAGTTGCTGTTTAAGAGAGGAAGGAGGCTGTCCCTGTGGGGAGGACACTTCAGGGTCTTCTGAGAAATGGTAAACTTCATAGGTCTGAGTCATAAGCAGTAGGAGTCCCAGTAATTATTATTCTTTAAATTGCACATGGTTTTTATATTTCCTGTGTGTATGCTATATTTTATTTCAGTTTCATAAGAGAGTATAAAGCAAAATACTTGTAGAGGCAGATCTAGAATTAAAAAAATAATTATTTGGCATAAATAACAACATTTGAGGAATAGGTTCTGTGAAACTACATTTTAGAGATTATTTCTTAGAGTTAGGGAAGTTACTAAAATAATTATACAATATGAGAAATCTTTAAATTACGTACTTTTTAGGACGACTAGATATAGGAATATTACATTATAAACTGATGAGGTTAAGTTTTTAGAAGAAAGTTTACAGGTTATAATGAAAGATGATTTGATAGACTATGGCAACCATGGTAAAATATCTAGAAGACTTGAAAGCCATTATGTGATATCACATCATCTCCATGCCTTCTTCTGTTGCTCACATTCCTTTCAACAGAAACAACTTCCTCTCCTTTCAATTCTGCAAAATATTACTATGACGAATTCAGATTCCTTTTTGCTGGTAATTTAATGAGGAAACTTGGACCCCGCTATCAAATGGTTAAATATATATAAACTGAATTGCTCTTAAATTATAGTAAAATAATACCAGCAATTCTAGTTTTCTTTATTTTCTTGAAGGACACAATATGTGTGACTGATAATATGTTTAGTTGTGTGACTATTTATAATAGTCACATTATATTTACACATTGTTATTTCCAGACATTTTGATATATGGCTGAAGTGCTTTACATAAAGATAGAGAAAATTTGAGCCAGATTTGTTTTCATGAGCTCTCCAAAATTTTTGCATGCTATAATGCAGCATTCTCTAGTAATAATACTGTCATGCTGAGATAAAAAACATATTTACAGACACAAAATTAAAGCTCCCCCTCACATGCAAACAAACATAAATCCAAAATAATCATATATAAAATCATATTATTTTAATTGAGATATTCAGGTAAGAAAATCCCAGAAGTAAAAAATAGCAATTTTTTGGTTAAAAATGTTTTGCACTATTTACAATTTTAAAATAACAGTAATAAACCTCATAAAATTACTTATTGTGGCTATTTCTAAATAAAAAAGGAACTTGTTTGGTCTCCTATTTTTTACTATTTGAGCCACTGTGCAAGATTCTAAAGAGGTAAAAAACTGCTTACCTAACTAATAAGAAAGAGCAGTTCTGTGTTTAACATTCCTTGCTCTTTAACTCAGGTTGATTTCCTACTCTACATCAATAAATTCTGCTTTTAAAGTGAAAAAAAATCCTGAAAAGCAGGGGAAATTACTCTTGAAACATAAAACCAACCATAATAATAATAATACTAATAACAGCAGCAGCAGCAAATCAACTTGAACATCAAGAAACTATGCGTGAAACGCAAAAAGAAATTGCCACCAAAGGGAAAAATCATGATAGAATAAGAAAATAAATTAGTGATAAAGCATATTTAATCAATAAGAAAAATTTAGTTTAGTTATTTAAACTCCATTTTTTTCCAGTAAAATAATTCTCTAATTATAATAATCATATTATGTGTGTATTTTTACTGATCAAGTCATAGCTCCATAATATTGCAGAGAGGAAAATGAGAAATTAAGAGTGCATACAAACAGCTGAGGAGAGCATGCAGATTCTTAGCAGGAGACTCATGAACACAGCACATGTGCAATGCATGGATTCATGGAGAGAAAACTAATAATTTTAACAATGGGATTTTCTTTTTCCAGTTAAGCAGTGCCAATCATTCATTTGGAGGCAACTTCTCCAAATTAACTATTATATTTTTAAACTCTGCAACCTCTTAATACTGGATTTTGCGAACAAATTTAGATTTTTCTGAAGTTAGGGTTTATCTAAGAGAAACATATTTTGCCTTTAAGGCACACAAAAAAATTAAATTCACACAGTGTTAACTAGATTTCTTTAGAATCAAGAAAAATTATATTCCTTGCAACTAGTGCAGGTACCACGTTAGAGCATTTTAAAATTTTTTACTCATATTTTTTTTCTTTTTCTAGTTAACTACATCAGAAAGGTCAGTGAAACATTCCCTTCTCTAATACACTTTCCTCTTTTTTTGCCCTTGATCTTTTTGATCCAGGATTGGCAGATGTGAGACCCTGAGGCAAAGCCATTGACTTGGAGACTCCAACAGAGCTTCAGATTCAGACATTCTATTTTTGCATATTAAACTTCCTTAAATTAGGACATTTACTTTGCTGACTCTGACCTGTGACACATAGAGTTCATCGTGCCATAATGTGAGTGGAATTTTCTATTCAATTTTCAGGGAATCCCAATTTCTCATGTCTCTTCCTGTCTCCTGGTATACTTTTCTTGTATATTCTCAGCACTAAGAACCTGCGGTAGCCCTTTTCTAGCAGCCACTAGCACTCTTTTTTCCTGTGTCTGAAACGGTATCTATCTGTTATAGGATTTTCTTAGTTTATTTTCAGTGATAATGTTACTGAACCAGGTTCACTTTGCTCATCTCGTGAAATGCCAGTCACTGAGATGACAAGTTTGCAGCAGAGAATGGGTTTGTTCACAAGGCAGTCAAGTGAGGAGATGGAAGAACAAATCTCAAATCCACCTCCCTGAAAATGGGGATTAGAAGCATTTATGGGATAGATGGGCAAGGTAGCCTGAAGTGTGCGAATAGATAATTGGAGGTAAGGAGGAGTGAGGTAGTTGATGATGTCTGCAAGCGTAGTCAAGCTGCATGGCTCTTCATAGAATGCATGTTCACAGAATGGTGGCATTATCATGATCTGGGGATGGAGTTTTTGGCCCCCTGATGTCAGGAGGTCACCTATTGGTCATCTGTGCAGGCCCAGTTGATGAGTTAGTGGCCTTAACTGGCCTGAACTGGACAAAGAGTAGACTCTCAATTCCTGAAAAATTTAAGCACTCATTATCATGGCGACCCAAGTGTCAGAGATGTTATCTATAGGGTGGGCTTTAGTAATGCATTATCTAACTACTTTTGCAGACAACTAACAGAGTATAGTTAAAGCAAATTGGCCCCCGGTTTCAAAAATTTCTCATATAGCTACGACCGAGCCTAAATGGGCTAAGTCTGACCCCTCTCCCAACAGGATTATGTTCTTTGCCTAAACATACACGAAATGGATTGTTCCCTCAGAGAACTCCCTCAGAATTTCGTTCCCAGTCTCCCTAACTGCTTATAATATTTCTTTTTCCAGTGAGGGATGTCAATTATTTCCCTTTTCTGGCATTTTCCCTTTTATTCATTAGCATCTTCTCACCTTTCCTGGCATATTTTAATTCTTCAAATAACCAGAAGATAACCAAGATTAATCCTCTTAAAAGTCTAAGACCACTTCACCTTGGTTCTCTGGGTCCCAGTCTTCTGGGAAAAATTCCTATCAGTTATGTATAGGATTTCCTCTTAGTTATTACTGGCCAAGTAATAGATAATAGATGATATTTTCAAGAACATCCATTGTGCACTAATGACTTGCTCCAGGGATAATATTCTCTGAATTGATACCAGGAAAAGATAGTTGCTCACAGCTACAGAAAAAAAATACAGCATATGCTTTCCAAGGTTCAATAGGGTCTCCCATGTTCCTGCTCACAGAAACAAACTATTAGAGACTTTCTACATATTCCTGGATTAATTTCAGTCACTAGATAACATCCCTGTCCAATGCAGCCAACCCGGCCAGCTTAAGCTCGGATCACAGCCTGTACCTCTCAGGCTAACAAACCTCAGAAACCTTCAAATATTGTCAAGTTCCAAGCTTCCCTTATTCCCATTCATTCTCGGTCAGCTCATTCCAAAAACCTAAAGGACTGTACCAAGACATTGTAGCCACTAACAATCAAATTCAGAAAGACTACTTAAATATACTTCTTGAATTTATCTACATAACAAAGACCCAAATCCATCCCAGCTAGGAGATAACCTGTCAGAGACCTTAGCCTAAGCACTTGAAACTTACTTTAAGACTCCTTTTTATTTTATTGCCTGTTCTTTCACTATGATGTGCCCTCCAAGTAGCTATCCCGACCTTATACCCACCCCTCCTGTACTCTATTATTAGGGGATAATGGCAAGGCGTGGGACAGTCATACAACTGGTGAAGTTTTAGCCATGCTGCAATTATTCACTGTTAAGAGCTTTCTGCCTGGCTAAATTCCTCTAACCTTGTGTACAACATTTCTATGTTATTTACCAGAAACCTGAGTAAAACTTGAGCATGTTCAGTTTCAAACAGGGAAAGGTTGGCACAGCAACTTTATGATCCATGCTTAATGCTATTTTGTTTTGTTTTACCCCAAGCCAGAGATGATCCTTGCTTATTGCTTCTTAGACATTTATACAACAAATATTTATTAATCTCATTCTAGGTGTAAGACACTGTGGGTGATAATTTACATTAGACATGAACTCTATATTCAAGGAGCATGAAGTCTAATAGAGGAGATCAGATTGTTGCGTTCTTATAATGGAAGGTAAAATAATAAAGAGTTACGAGTATAGTGCTGTTGGATTTCAAGTGAGGAAGAAATTCCTTCTAATGTCATTAATAACAATAGAATCTCGCTTCTTAGTTTCCTAGATAGAAATCACGAATCTGTTCACAATCTGACTAAATTACAATATTCAGTGTGATTTTGCTTTACAGAATTTTGAAAATAGAGGTTAGCAAGTTCTGATAATAGTATCAATTTCATATGAACTTTACTTTGAACACTTCAGCTGTCCTTTCAAATAATGAGCTCTAACTACTTCTAAATAAGAACATCTGAATGGAGCAATCTAATATTTACTATAAGAATGTATCTGTATGCATATGTCTGTGTTTAGTTTTGTTCATTGCTTTTGTTTGCTTGTTTCCTTTCTCTTTTAAGGAGAAAGAAAGGGAACCAAGATAGTCCACTGGCAAAAATGGACGACTGTAGGCAAAGATTTAAAAAACAAAAAAAGAAGATACAGTTATTGTTGTATTACCTGTAAGTTAAACTCCTCCCTGGAATTTATCTCAAGTTTTTCTCCTTTTAAGAATTTCAAAGGCCTTTGTATGTTTCTTAAAATGATTGTTCCCTTGGCAGCTACTTAGTGAGATGGTTGCAGACAGGTGCTATTATCCTTACTGTAGAAAATACAGTGTGAAGTATTATCCTAAAACTCTGTCTTCCTTTTCCCCACTGGGTGAGGAATTACTCAGATAACGTGCATCTGTGTGCAGCATTTTTAGCTTTCATCTAGATTTCCTTATGCTCCTTTGCACAGGTAAGGAAGGGGACAAATGCCAACCAAATATATGACTTTCAAAAGAGCTGTCACATTTTTAGCCCAGGAAGAAAATCTAGACAACAGTTAAGGTCAAAGAAATGAATGCATTGATAGAAATTTCTCTATTGCAGGAGGTAATTTCTAGGCATGGCATGCTCAGCCTGTAGAATAGAGATGATGGCTGGAAAGTATATAGAAACTGTTCTTGGTGTTGAAGATCTTCTCAGGCCTATAAAGTATTAATAAAAAAGATGAGCTCAAGATCAAATAGTGTGTAAAAATGCTTCCTTTGTCTAAGGGAAACCTAGTCAGCAGTGTCAATAAGATAAAGAAGATTTTGCTTGATCAAAGATGGTAGAGAGTAATCAAAGTTGGTGAGATTAATTAAAAACATGTTGATGGTTAGCCCATAGATATCAGAAGTGAGGACCACAACTGGTTTTCTAGAAATTGTTTAGAAACCAAAACCACAGGTGTCTGATGTGCCTGCCCTACTAATAAGATACAAGAAGGTGGATGGGGGCCTGATAGGAAGAGTAGGCTGTAAAAGATGAATCTATGATAAATGTGATAATAAGGCTGAGATACTGCTGTCTCAAGGGATTAATCTGAGACTCAGACCTATTGACAAAACAAGGAGTAAATTTAAACCGAATTTTCAAAATTTGATTTTTCAGACCTGCAGGGGGTTGGCCAGGATGTTAACCTCCTATAGTGAGCTAGCCAGAAAGCATGGAACTTAGCAAAGTTAAAAGCCTTCAGTGATTCACGTATTGAATTTCAGAAATTATGAGCTAGTATTGAACTAAAAGTTTAGGCTGAAAGTTCAGCGTCAGGTGGCATTGTGGTGCAAGTTACACATGTTAAAAACATTTTTTTCCACATTGCTGCTGAGTTATTTTCACCAATATAGGTCTCCTGATCTAAACACTTGGAGAGGGTGGTGATTTTCCCTTTGAGAGATAAACAAAATACGTATTCTTAGAAAATCCAGATGGGTCCCTAACCTAATGTTTGATAGCAGTCTAAATAAAATTGCTAACATATGTAAAACAAAGAGTTAGTCCAGATGGTAACTAGACTTATTGTGGTGATAATTTTATAATGTATATAAATATCAAATCACTATAATGGACACCTGAAACTAATAGGATATTGTATGTCAATTATACATCAATTAAAAAAAAAACTTCATCAGGCCTCACCTCAAAAAAAAAATAAGCGTCCATCAGAAGCAATGCAGACACGGAAAAGGGAGGGTTGGAAAGTAAAAGTAAAAAAGAAAGCAGTGTCGCTCAAAACCCTGACTAGACTGGAGGGTGCTCTAAATATGAGTATGTGGCCCTTCCAGCAGCTCTATACCCTTTCTAGGATCTGTGAATATAATAAGCTTTGTTTTCTTGTGCCTTTCCTGTGTCCCCTTTTGTGACTTCACCTGACTGGTCATCACCTAAAAGAACACAGAAAACCATTTCTCTGCCTAGAAATTCACTAAGAAATCTTCTGATTAGAATTAGAGTTCCTATGTGGATATGCCCAAAAGGAAAAAATAAGCAAATTGGTAATCATGGATATCCAGTTTACTTGATCATCGTGTGTAACTGTATATAAATTCATAGTCATTACTAGAATTTTTATCAGTCTCTTTTAGTTTTGTTGATGTAAATGAGCACTCCACTTCAGACTCTGATCATCTCTTAATATAATAATAGCAGAAATCCTGAGACTGCAGAGGTGAAATCCA
The DNA here is from genome assembly GCA_031878705.1 of Tapirus indicus. NCBI lineage: Eukaryota > Metazoa > Chordata > Mammalia > Perissodactyla > Tapiridae > Tapirus > Tapirus indicus. Next base: position 26,107,823 of record CM062933.1, read on the forward strand.
GCTCCTGGAATAGGGTCCAGTGCTAACCCAATTCAGCTCTCAGGTAATGTCATGGGGTTGAGCTAGACCAGTGTACAGTTAGCTTCCTGTCGATGATGTCCCCTTGCTTAGTTAAGCATTCTTCAAATAAAACTGTAGTTCTAAAACTCAGTATAACAAAGTTGGGCTAGGCAAAAAGTCACGCAATAAGCTATTGTAAAAATATTTAAATTCAAGAAGGAAAAGTTAATGCACTAAGGATCCCAGAGGTTCACGGAAAGGAAGAATTAAGCATGGAGCTGGAGTCAAGAGCTTGTGAAATGAATAAAAGTAGCCTTAACTAAATTGGAATCGAGAAGGCCTGTAGGGGAAGCTCTCATGCCCTGTCACACATGTCAGTTACACCAAACAGGAAGAAACATGCTTGCATCTTCCACAGGAAGTAATACTACTACTAAAAGAAAGTTCATCTTCCAACCTCTCATTGGCTGAGCTAGCCAATGAGAAGCCATTGCTCTCCTGAACTGTTGTTTCCCCCCAATGGACTTTTGTATAGAACGGGCCCTCCCTACTCCCCCCCCTTTCTCTATAAAAACAGCTCACCTCCTTTGTTTTCTGGATTTGCCTATGGTTCGCCATAGTGTGCACATCCCGAATTGCGATTCTTTTGGCTATTCCCAAATAAACTCATTTTGAGGGTAAAATAACAAGTGAATTTGCTTTTTAAGTTGACAAGCTCAACATAACTAGGCTACGTTTGGCTAATTTTATTAGTCGTTCTCTCTAAATGTCCACTGGGCTTTAAATTGCCAGTCAAAGAATTATTTAATCGCCACTTATAGAATTATTTTAAAATGATTTTTGGAGAAGAATAGTGGATTTTATCAAGCAATAATTACATGCCAGACTTTCAGGCAATTTAGGAATTTAATATAGTTAATAAAAGTTAAGTCATACCTTTGAAAATCTTTAAGTATAAGCTGTGTGTACAAGTGTACTGGAAATAATCTACAGAAGGTGTGAAGAAGAAGGGTTATAAACTTTCTTAAGAGGCTCCTTAGGTGACTGTACAGGGAACGTTTAAGCTTTCTAAGATTTATTTATATATCTATAAAATAACAGATGATCTTAACTTTTTGAAAGGAAAGTGCTAGATTAAATTATCGTTTAAATTCTTTTCTAACTACATGGTAAAACTTTGTGAAAGTGTAGTGGAAATCCAAGTCCAATGCTGAGAAAGTTTAGAAGAGTAAAACATTTCTACCATATGTCAGGCTATCCCAAGGTCATGTTTCAATGGAAATGCTTTTGGCTCCAAATTGTCTAATCGATTGAGTTTTCTATTTTAACTTGTATCAGGTAAACCTAATCAAACTGTAGAATCCTTAAATCCTTCTGCCCCTCAGGAGAAAAATATGGTTATTTTGGAAGAATACACTCACTTTAGCCATATCACTTTTAAACACGAATCCACTCACAGTTTGGAAACATTTTTGTTAATATTGTCACTAAGCATGAGAAATATATAAACCTGAAGTTTTTTCACAAGAATAACTATAGATGCAAAACCAGAAGAGGGAAGATAAAAGTGAGGTAAAGACATAAGTACTACTAATCAAAGCTGGCCAAACACTAGATCCTTTGGCTAAGTACATCATAGTTCAAAGGGGAAGTTAATGCTGCAAAATAATACTGGTAATAATAATAATAATAATGCAGTTATTACAATAAATTAAAATAGGTGCAACTAGACTGATGATGAAGAGTCAAAGTTTTTAGAGGTTGGAGTAAACACAAGGAGTAAAAGCCCCACTGTAAGACAGAAGTATGAAAGATACAGATAGCAAAGAATATAGAAAAGTGAATAATCCAGAGTACAGTAGATGAGGAGCCAGAAGATGCACAGTATCCAGGAAGAAGGACAGAAAACTAGTCAGTAACTGGACAAGATGTTTCAGAAGAAGTTGAGTAAGAAACCAGGTAGCTGACTTTGGATATTTCAATGCTTCTTCTAAGGGAAGGTGCCTTTAACATCCTCTGTAATTCTAAGGACCCTTGGGATACTGAGCTTGGCCTCAATTTCATTTAACTGGTGTCTGGACAGACATACGCATTGGTGTAAATATGAGTGTGATTTATCTTTAATTTTGAAATATACTTGAAAAAAGTATTTAAAAATTTATGTAAGGTTGAAATGGTAGACACTTTCTCATTTTCTTTAAATACACACATATTTGGTGTGGATCATTATTTCAATATTTGAGGATGGGAATCTATCCCATACTACATAAACCTGGTTGTCATTCAGATCATCTGGCATGCATGTCCTTAGGCCCATCTGTTAGGTTGTCATAGTGCCATACTGAGGAAGTGGCAAGCTAGTTTCTAGTAGACATAAATGCCAACCAAAGATTAATTTAGCAGGAGAGCTTGTTGAGTGCAAAAAGTGACATCTCCTATAAGAGGAAACTCTTGACTAGCAATGCCAAATTGGGGCCTTGTGCTTCATTACATGTGAGTGCATCTGTTGCCACTTGTAGGCCTAATGCCATAAAAGAGAATGACTTTCACTGTGAAAACTACTTTGGAAAAAATGGAAGCATAGGTAATTGCAGGGTTTATGGAGGATAGACCTAACTGTTGCATAACTAATGAAGTTGCTTAGGTGGACACCTCTGAAAAACTGATGAAATAAATGAATACACAATATTTCTTTATGGTTTAAAACATTTGATCAAGAATTGAAAGGCACAACTAAAGAGAAAGAAAATGTACAGAGGAATATGTAATTATTAATGGTATATTAGAGAAATGGTAATATATGGAATGGATTTTAGCGTTATAGGATTATAGCAACATCATGCTGAAAAGAAAGGATATAAGCAATGAGATAACTTCAAGCATCACAATTTGTGAAATTTTTGTGATTGGGAAACTGATATAAATCATTTAATATTCAAAATGAGTAAAGAATGAAGGGTTAGTTGAAAAATTATACCTAAGAAAAATACAAATGTAATAGATGTCTATTCTATTTTGTAAAACGCAAGAGTAGCAAACTATTTAGAATGAAGTTTAGTTAGAGCAAAAATTTGGAATTTCATAGATTTTATGAATGTAGCAATGCTCAGAAAAGTCACCTCTTCAACTCACTGATGATAATTTATTGGTGGATTCATTCAGAAATACTTAATGATCACCTAGAATGTGTCAAACTCAGTGATTGAGTTGCTTTAATGACTGACCTGAGGTAAATCTTATTTAAACGACTTTTTTTGCTTCCAGATGACAAGTATTCTTAAAATTAGACTTTTGCAAATGCAAAAAGATGGGTGGCTACTGTGAAATGATAAGGTCAGTCACAACCACACAGAAAATAATAAACTATTTTTCCCTTTTGTTTCTATGAACTGACACCTTAGAGATTTGTATTTTACATTATTTTTCTCTTAAAATTACCTTAACTGTGTCTTTGATTTGAAATCTCAAAATAGATAACCAGAGGGACCTATTGGTCCCATACCATCACACTGTTATAATAACAGACATATTTCATGTGACAACTTTCCAGCTAAGAGCATGCTTTCTAAGCCTGGGTGTCAACTTCTCAAAAATGACTTCTTTTTTTAGAAAAGTGATCTTTAGGAAATGTGATAAACAATAGAATTTGAGTTTTTTTCATATTGTATAAAATACATAAACTACTTTAATAAATTTGAGAAATGAACCAAGAGCTCTGATTCCAAGCTTTCAAAAGCCATAAGCATCTTAATAATTATTTAACACTGAAAAGCTTCATCCCGTGTCTTTGAAATTAAAAATCCTCTTTTTTCATATGATGTTCTTAAATGTATTTGAGGGCAGAATTATTTCCTTTTGCAATATGGCAACTACCCACCACACTTGTTGATTAAAAGGAGCATGTTTCTTTGAAATCGAGTAACTCTACATTATGGACCAATTTGAAATCATCCTCATCCTGGTTTTTGGAAAATTGTTTCTACTTCTTAAAAACTTCATGTTGGATTCAAATAGCTTGTTTTCCAATTTTGATTCTGAAATCTGATCATTTAACTATATTGAAAAAATATCTTGATCTTTCCATTTCCACCAATATTAAGTACCAAGTATTCCAGCAATAGTGAGGACTAAGTATTTTAAATAAGTTAACTTATACATTTTTCACAGTTAAGCCATGATGCAGATACTATTATTTCCCCCCAATTTACAGAGGAAGAAACTGAGGACCTTGGAAGTTATGGAATTTGTTCAGAGTCTTATAGTTGATAAGTGTCAGAACGAGGATTCAAACCTAGGCAATCTGGATTCATACTATTCAGCTAAACTAAATTTTAAATGGCGTGCAACAAAACTTCTGCAAACACATTGGATAAAGTGCAAGAATCATGTATTTGAGTGTATTACTGTGTTGGAAAGAAAACGTGGAGAAATCAGAGGCCAAAAGCAGCATGAAGGCATAAATCTAGGGAAAGGACTTTGCAAAGAACCTGGCAGTTGCTCTGGGGGCATCTGCTAATATCTGTTGACTATCCTAGGGCATTATTTTCACTGGGAGCAGGAAACAAAGCCGAGGACCAACACAAGGGGTGAGCTTGGTTCAGAGGTTCCTGAACCATAATTCACCTTCAGTGCTTAAATCCAGCAAAACACAAACACACACATACACACAAATCCCTGTTGTGCTGAGAAAGACACTTGTCTCACACTGGGTTCTAGATGAGGGTCAAACACATAAAAGTCTCTCCTTACAATGTTTAAGAAAAAGTGCACTCTCACAAGGATTTCAGACCAGAATACACAATATCTTATGGTTCTAAAATAAATAAGCTGATGATTAATTTAAAGTGGTCATAGATTTTTTTTTTAGTTCCCCTCTAGTACCTGGCAGAAGAGAAACCACCTCCTCTCTGGAGTGTTACAGCTTATAAATGGAGATCAAAATATGCACACTGTTAAAATCGCAAGTAATGTGAGATAGTGATAAAGATATGAAACTCATGAGAAAACAAGTGACTACAATGATAGCCAGAAAAAAACAACGAACTTAGAATTATACCTGCCAAGACTATGGTAACTAGAATCATCAGCTACAGAATATTGAGTATATGCAATATATCACATTATTAAGCAGCAAGATACCATCAAAATGGATTAAGCAGATATGAAAAAAATGAAGCTGATTTTATAGATATTACAATATGGTAAAAGAGAATATAAATGAAACAAGCAAAGCAAAATATAAATTAGAAATAGCAGAAAAGAGAATTAGTGAATCAAAAGGTAAATTATAATAAACTACAGATAGTTCAGTATAGAGAGGAAAAGAGATGAAATATATGAAAGAGAAGTTAAGGGATATGGAGGAGAAAATGAGATGGTCTATCACACATCTAATCACATTTTTATAAGGAAATAATAAAGAAAAGAGGGGAAACAGCAGATGAGATTATGATGAATGTGATTATTTTGAAAATTCTCAGATTAAAAAATCTCAGTGAATCTCCAGAAGAAATAATATAAAGAAATCCATACCTAGACACACACAGAAATTTCAGGAGAAAGAATTCAAAAAACAAAGAAAAGACCAACAAAGAGAAATAATAGATTTATCCAGAGAAAATAATATGTTTCCTACAGACAAGTTATAATTAAATTGACAGTTAAATTTTCACTATCAATATGGAAGCTAGAAGAGGGCGAAAACATATTCAAGTGCTGAGAGAAGATAACCATCAACCTAGAATTCCATATTTAGAAAAAAAGTCTTTTAAGAATGAAAGCAATATAAGACTTTCTCAGAAAAGCAAAAATAAGTGAATTTCTAAAAATAGAACCTCAAACATATGTTAACAAACAAATAAATCAATCAAAAGAACATACCCAGGAAGGAAAATGATACCAGGGAGGTGATACGAGATGCAGAATATAATTTTTCAGTGGGCTTCTATAACTCACTATGTTAAAAAGAAAAAAAAAAATAAGCTACTTGTAAGCAACTGGGAAACTGGACTCTGGAATCTAATTTTACCAATTTCTGCATTTTCTCACTAATCTGCAAGGATATTTGTTTATGAAAATAGAAGACTAGGTAATCCTACAACCCTCCCTCCCCTTAAGGAAAAGTGGAAAATATTTTTTAAATGCATGAATGTATTAGATATTCAAAAGACAGTGAAGAGTTACAGAACCAAGAGCCAAGAGAAGACAGCAACCCGGAGAGTTGGCCACTGTGGGTCATTTTTACCCTAGAGCTGTTTCTCAATTCTGGATGAAGTAGTTAAGAAGCCACACCACACACTTAACAGCATCTCATTGATGGATAGGCAAAAATTGTAGCTCAGGGTCCTTCAAGATTAGGAGGTACACTTGCAAAACCTGTTTGTACTTTGAGTTGGGATCCCTAAAGGCAACACCCTAGGACTAAGAGTGAACCCAATCTCTAGCTCCCCTGGAGGCTTGTTGGATGCAAGCATAAAATCTCTTGAGGGAGAGAATATAATTCTAGACCTTAAATTATATTTATAGTTGCTTTCATAAACAATATCCAAAACAATAAAAAATTACCAGGTACAGAAGGTGAGAAGACCATATAAATGAAACAAAGAGAAACAAAGAACAATAGAAAGAAACTAAGGAATTCTAGGTGATAGAGTTATCAGATACTACAGACTTTAAAATCTTCTTCTTCTTTTTGCTGAGGAAGATTCACCCTGAGCTAACATCCATGCCAATCTTCCTCTATTTTGTATGTGGGTCACCACCATAGCAAGGCTGATGACTGGTGTAGGTCTGTGCCTGGGATCTGAACCCACAAACGTGGGCCGCCAAAGCAGAGTGCCTGAACTTTAACCACCATGCCACAGGACTGGCCTCTAAAATTTTCTTCTTAAATCAGGTTACTTACCTAGATAACATTTAGAAATGATCTCAACTGTCTAGATATTCTACTTCTACCTAAATTATTTCTTAGCATGCTAAGCTAGTACTGCAAAACTAGTCTAAACTGAAAGCATGGATTACACAGGTCCTTAGTCCCTTATTTAAAAACCTTGGGGAATGATGTGTTTTGGAATTCAGAATATTTCAGAGTCGATGAAAGGTAATATGGGACATATTATGCAACACTCCCAGTGGGCAGTGCTCCATAAGCAAATGCTTTAAAGGTTCTGCAACAAAATGATGAATATTCACAGTAGGTGAGATTTTCAAAAGACTATAAATAACCTAGGTCAGTGTAGGTTATATTTTCTCACCAAATGAGTTTACTTCAAACATTTGAAGAAAACTTCTAGTTTTTAGAGCTTTTTGGATTTCTGAAGTGTGAATAAAGGATTTGAGATCTGTAGTATATCCACTGTGGACAGAACGAAGCAACTTGAAAAAGTTCTCTTGTCTTGTCAATTTCTTTTTTCTTAAAATTTATACTCTAAGAGAAAAAATAGACTGAAATAAATGTTTATAAATCTATAAAATTTATGATTCTAAATAAAAAGATCTTTGTACCATTTAAAATCTTACATAATATATTTTTTTAATTAAAGTAATTCAAAGCTCAAATTTAACTCTGGTTTTCTGCCATAACATTTTTACAACCTTAAGGGACATTTGAGATTTATTGTAAACATGTGGAGTGAGAATAAGGAATTTACATTTGCATTTACTTATATTTATATTATCTTACAGAGAGAATACTGAGTATTCGTTTTGAATCTGCTGGAACATAACTTAGGACATTACAATAGCATTTCAGCACACAAACTTGATTTGCAAAATCTTTTTTGACTGGGGATTATGGTAAAATACAGTTTACTGTTTTGTTGCAAGTGCATGGATCCCAGTATATTTTATTTTGGTATTTGACATGAAGCATCAATGGAATACCTGTGCAGGCTTTGTGTTCATTTATTCCTTTAACAAAATCTAATATGACTACCTCTTTTAACATAAATATTAATATATTGAACAAATTTTAGGTCTCCTGTATAAAACCTTCTTAGAGATGTTTGGAGATTTTCCTTTCCCATTCAATTGTTCTTTCGTGAAGAATTTGTAATATAATCACAAAAAAACCTAAGTAGAAAAAATATTTGAAGACTCAAACACTTACGTTAGAACATGATTCTCTATAATTAATGCTTTACTTTGGGCTCTTGTTCTCTTTTTATATTATTTGTAATAAAGCAAAGTGCTTTTCCTGAGAGATAATTTCCAATGGTACATATTATTGAAGACATTGGAATAGAAGTGAGACCTTGCTGGATGCCAAAGAAGTTTGATTGTGGCCTTGAAATAGAGCTGAAGTAAAACAGGATCACAGGGCTTTGGAAGGAAAGCTTCCCAACCATGCTGACAAAAACTGTGAGGGAGACACAGCAGACATGATTGTTATTTTTATTGCCCACAATTTCTAGCTATGATAAATGTTGGAGATTAAGTGATTTCCCCCATACCATAGGGCATTTTAAAGTGTCAGACCAAGACGTAAACTCAAGCCGTCTTATTCCACATTCTCTGTAATTTTAGCGAGGCTGCCAGAAAAATAACTTTGAGTATGGATTTCCAGTCTTTTATTCTCCTTGTAATAAGACCCCTTTAAAAATGCACTACACAATTGTATAATGTAATGAAAAGTGTAAGTGTCGGTTTGAAGTTTGCATATGAAATTAATTGACTTCAGTAAAGTAGAACACTGAATCAGCTAAGCACATATGACTGTTGAGAAACAGAGCTGCTCCATGTTAATCTCGAAAAATTCATAAAGGATGTGTTGCACATCCTTTTTGGTGCTGATATATCAGCTATATGGATTGTTGTCAATGATAAGAGCCATTGCCAAAGATGCTGCCGACCCCCTGATCTGAGAATTAAACATTACAAAGTGTAAGCCAATATTGTCACTTTTTTAATACTTAATTTGTCTCCATTGCCCAGTGGGAGCCCCTTCAAGCTGGTTCCCTGACCTTTTGACCTGCTCTTAATATTATTTAAGCACCTACTTAGTTTCTGCTGTAGAGAGATGTTGCTAACTTACAAGATGTTGTCTATGCTCCAGCTCTGGAATCATCCAAACTTTGTGGGACCAGATTCCTCATTCTTGAGGTGATATTATACACCATGATCTTGATGCTAATGTACTCACTACTACTTGTACATCATTGTTTCTAGATCTTCTCAGCAGACAGAGCAATTGTGGAATATACATATATCACCTATCAACTATCTAATCTCTCTCTCTTGTCGATCTAAAAAATATGTATGTAGTATATGTTTACATATGTACATACATATTTACATACTTATTTATAGGTTATCTATATATTTAACTATCCACATTTAAAGCCATGAATTCACATAATTCCAATTCAACATCCCAGAGTTTATTCTAATCTTTCTTTTTTCAATTTGTAGCTCCCGTCCCCAACAGTGAGAAGCCTGCATCTCACTGTCTTTAATGTACTTAGTCATTTGCTCACATGTATAATATACAGAAGTTTCAAGATTGCTTACCCATACCACAGAGAATACCAAACTCAATAACTAGAGAGCAATATTTCTTTACAGTTATTTTATATTTAGGTATTTGATTATTACTTGGTATTTATTTACTTTTGGTGAAATACACTTTATTAGTAGGCATTTATATGCATTGAGTGTGATGAATAAAATTTGTGTGCTATTAGATGAAGTTTGGAATATTCATTTGCCCATGTAATTTATAACCTTAAGATATATAAAATATATAGAGCATTAATACCAACACAGAAAGTTTCCTCATGTCCTTCCCTATCTACCCATGCTTCTACATATTCTTCAGAAGCATACAGTATAGAATCTTCTGGTTCCAGCTGCTTTCACTCATCCTAGTGTTTTTAATATTCACCCACGTTTATGGAGTATATCAAGAGTTTATGTCTTTCTATTGAAGGAAAATAGCCCATTGTCTGAATATACCACACATTTCTTCTTGTGTTGTATAATATGATACTTATTGGGTAAGCTACATTCAAAAACATATTTTGAGCTCAGTATAGCATTTTAATTTTAGATAAGCTCCAAATAAACACCTTGAATGGACACAGATAAGTTGTGCAAAGTTTCTCTTAAGAGAATGGTAATATATAATTCTGAAAGTAGATTATCTGATCCATGAAACAAACTCTTCTACCTAATACTGTATTCTATAATGTTATATTTCATTCACAACGTGACTTAGGATCAAGAGTTTCTCTAGTGAATAGATAAGGAAATTAACTTATATTAATCTTAAAATATATCATATTTTTATTTTGTTGAGGGAAATTCACTGGAATTAAAGCCCAAAGCTGGTGAACTACCTCATGATTGACACAGTTTTCTGATAATCAGGTTATCATTGGCTCACTCAGAACCTTTCACTTTCAAATTTATCTGTATACCTGTATAAAGGCACCTGAGGGAGCTCAGGTCATGCAAATTTGGGGCTAGTTTTATAAGTACAGATTTTAAAAATATGTGTACTCATCTGCTTACTATTTTCACTCATTTGCTTATCAATTCTCTGCATATTGCCTGACACAATTTGAAGCAAAATTGCAAAGTAGTGGATTGTGCCCCTACGTCTTTAAAGTCTATTTAAATCCTTTTAAAGGGATTTGGTTATTATCTTTGCTGAATTATTTCTGCTAACATCATTCTTTCAGCTTGCCAGATAGGACTTTTGCTACTTGTATCTTTATTTTTAAGGAAAAATATCCCCACCAACTTATATTTACTCTTTCTAATAAACTTTTACCTGTGTTTTCTTTTTTTACTCTTCCAACTAAAGACAATACACTCAGTTAATGAGTTGTGTCCATGTATCAGAAGATCCATTCTCTATCAAAGCTCTACAACTCTATATTTCATTTCTGCCTTCTCTTTACATAGCCTGGATGATTTTAAATTATGACATTCTTATTAATTATGCACATAATGAACAATATTATAATCCAGTTATCTAAACTCAGAGTATTTGGCAGCTATAGAGATTATTTTCTAAATATTTTTAAGTAATATTATGATGTTACAGTTACATGACTGGTTGTTATAGATTGACTTCAGACTAGCTCCAATTCTCCTCATTTCCATTAAGCAGATCCTTTATAATGTGACCTTGCAGCTCTTCACATAAAAAGATCAGGTCTATTTTCCTATCCCTAGAATCTGGGCTGGGCTTATAACTTGCTTTTACCAAAATAATGGGGCAGACATGATAGTGTTTCAGTTCCCAGCCTAGATCTCTCCCAGACGAAACCAACTAACATGGCCCACATTATCAGAACCTTCCAAACAAGCTATAGATTCATGAACATTAATAATATTTATTCTTTTAAGCCACAGAGTTTGGGTGATATGTTATGCTGTAACAGCCAACCGAAACATGCTTTTAGATGTTGATATTTGAAAGCTGACAGATAATGCCTGAAAACAAAATGCATTTCTGGATATAGAAATTTGGACAATTGAAACATTTTAAAGAAATAAATATAGTTAGTCGTGCCTCAAAATTTAATGATGCTGTAAGGACTTTAATATCCTTTATATCCAAGGATTAGATCATATGTGCTTATCATAGTACTATTAAATTTTAAAGAGAGATTGCCTCTCTTAGAGGGTAGGAGGAGTGTATGTTGGTAGTTTGGGGTTTGCCTTGGATTAGTTAGTTACTTATAGCAACAAGCTATAGTTTGATGATAATTAACCTGTATATGTTTTCTAGAATAAATGAAATACTTAGTCCTGGGCATTATGAAATATGCTGATTATGCTCCTTAAATTGACACTTTAATCTACTGTACTCCTTCTACTCAAATCCAATCAATTTTCTCCTATTATTTGTCTACAATGGTATTACAGTCATAACAAAGCTGTATAACTCTGATAAACATTTCATTTAAAAAGGCAGTCATTTAGGTGAAGAAAAGGAAATGAAGTTGAGACCTAAAAAGTGGGACACAGGGAGGGTTTGTACAATGATACACTCTGAAAGAGAGTGCTACTCAAGGATAATTTTTATATGCACTGATTTTATTTTAATCTTTTTTCTCAGTTGACCGTTTATTTTAGGAAAAGTTAGATGTCTCTGGAAGAATACCCATGGTCCATATTTTAAATAATTGTTCCATGATTTAGCAAAGTTTTGTACTAAATGATTACTTCTTGTGAATTACCTTTCTTGGATTTTATAAGAATGTGTAGGTATTGTATCATAAAGACAACAAAGTTTTGTTCAAATATATGTAATCCAATTCCTTATTTAAAATATGTGAGAACAGATAACATACCCACTCAAAGGAATTGAGTTGACTCTATTGACAGATTTTTACGGAATTTGTGCAAATGAAATTGTGATGTATTGAAGATATCTTAAATATCCTAAGAAAGTAGAGAGTGACATACAAAAAATTATGTAAATGTGCATAATATGTTTATCTTCATAGAACCAAACAAGAGCACCAAAGTTAAGTGGTGAGTTGAACTAATCCATTAAAATATTTTAAAATGAATCATGTGTATTTGATTTCAAGAAAATTTAGTATATAACAAAGTAAATCATTTACGTGTTTGATTTATGAACTAAATAAGACATGCCCATGATGTGATTTTACCTGTCTTTACATTGTTTTCACCAGAGCAATACATATGTGATACATTCCTATCAGATAGTAGTGGGAAGCTTTCTCTTTCATTCTTTATTTTTCTCTCTCTTTCTCCATTTCTTTTTTTCTCTTTCTTCCCCTCCTCTTTCTCCTTCCCTCCTTTCTTCTTTTCTTTCATATATGTGGAATACTAAAAAAGTCCAGATCCTATTCAGAGTTCACTAAGCATGCTGCTTATGTTGGCTGAATTATTTCTCATCCAGCATTTGCCATATGACTCACCCACTTAGTGAGTGCTACCAAATACCAGGGGCAATGACAATACTAGTTTAGATACTTGAATATTCGAGCTCCATGAAACCATTGAGATTTAAGTAATCTAAGAAGTAAAGGTGCTATAATTTAATATGTTCTCCTTAAGTGAGAATTTAAAAAGCAATAAGTTTAATTATTTCTCCATTTGAATAATTTTGCAGGTGTTTTGATGAAAAAAAGAAAAATGTCCCCAAACTGCACATTGGCGGTAAATATGTTCCTGAAGGTAAATGTTAAATCTCTGAAAACTGGTGTGATGGTTTCTTCCTCTTCCTTTCTCTCTTTCATTCCCTCTTTTTTTTCTTTTCTCTTTTGATTTTTATATAGGAATATTAAAAATTTTCTGAAGCGGCTAACATTTGCATTAGAACAGACATCAATTATAAATCAGCATCATGAAGGCAAAATATATACTTCATTCTTTCATCGCTACAATTATTTATGCTTTATATTTTTAGATCTAGAACATTCCAGTTTAAAGAACAAAAATTGATTAGTGTCTATGAGTTTTAATTTAAAGACAGAGACGATCAAAATAGGAAAGAATGGTAATGAATTGATGATGCTGACCAAAAAAGAAAAATTACATATTACAATTTACAATGTGAGAAGTATTTTAAAAGTTTTTGATAGCTTTATCAAGAGCTTTTCTTTGCTGGTGAAAGAAGATTTGGGAAGGTATAGAGTATTTCTTCTCAAACTACCTGTGGTGAAAAATTGTGTTTAATTTTTGAATGAAATACATTGAAGACAGACATTTTTATAAAATGCAGTAAAATGAATTGTTAGTAAAGTGAAATAACATCTTATTTTTATTGGATTTAATAGATATAACTCAGTCAAATTTCTCATTTCAATTTCATTCTATATATTTTACTGATAGGTAACATGGAGTTCATAGACCGTCATCATTTGTTGTGGATATCTGATTTTTTTGTCTGCTATTGTCCCTTCTCCTTTTTATGATATCCAAAGTTCTCATTTACTTGGGATATTGACCCTCTCCCAATTTATACTGCTCTGATCCCAAACCAGGAGGAGTATCTGTATCAAACTGACCAATATTCAAAGTCCTTCACACAATGGCTGGTCCAAGGTTAGGCCAATTAGGCCAGGTAGGGCCAATAAAAAATCATCCTTACAGAGGTTTATGTATGCTGAGAGAGAGATTATCTATATTTCCTCTGAACTCTTAGGTACTAAGGATCATGTAAGTTCAGGTTCGTAAGGGCTATCACTGCAGCCAATGCACCATCCAAATGACTATGCACTTCTTTAAAATGATAGAAGCATAGAGGGTGGAGAAAGAAACTATGAGTTAGTTCTTGTATTAGTCTAGGTAGGTTAACTGTTGTAAAACCAACCCCTAAAATTCAGTAGTTTTAGAAAATAAAAGTTTCTTACTTGAGTCTCAGTCTAATGTACCTTGAAGACTCTCCATCACACAGTCATTTGTGAATCTGGCCTACTTACTTCACATGACTATGACACTTATAGAGCCTCCTCCACCTCTGCATTTAGCTTCCAGGTTGTAAGTGAGTATGGAGAAGAACAATAGAGATTTATTTGGGGCCCAGAAATGCCATATATCACATCTGCCCAAATTCCATTGGCGAGAGCTCAGTCACATGCACCTGCTAAATGCAAAGGAGACTGGAAAATCATGACTAGCTGTGCACTCAGGAGGGAAAAGAAATATAATTTTTGATAATTTTCCTGGTTCTGTCCCAATGTGTAAGAGCTACACAAATGAACATGCAAGGCAACATATAAATGCAAGTAAAAAGAAGAACAGATGTTGAGATAGCCAGATAGTATGAAAATGAAAGGAATTGGGATATTGGGATGTTTTTTCCCCATGAAAGTATACAAGTAAAAAATCTTAATTCACCAGGGTAGATTGAATAGAGCATGTACTTCTCATCCTAGTACTTAGATTCATGGTCTGTGAAAAAGCAATTTTCTTCCACTTGAGAGAAAAATCACGAAAGCCATGTTCTTAGAAGGGAGCCAATTTTCAATTAAGTTGTAGTAAGGTGAAGCCTTCAACAAAAAGACTGAGGATGCCAGTTGTTGGTGTGCAACATAACTGGGTTTTGATCAACCACACTGAACAGAATCGGGGTGGTGGATCAAGGGTAGGCTGGGTTGGAAAAAAAGGAGTCAAAAAGCAATATGAGGATGAGTAAATGAAAGGATACCTTCCCAGGGTGGCTTCTCTCTTGTGTAGTGACCATGGATAACAGGGAGATGAGTCTGAGACATTTAGCTTGATGACGTAAAATATCTGAATTATCTAACGAAAAATTAATAAACTGATAGAATTGATGGAATGATATCTCCTAAGGTTAAGTAAACACTTAATTAGGTTGTAAATTAGTGAGAGAAAACACACTTTCACAACTATACCAAAAACATTAATTTCGAAAGAGATAAACTAATATACCCTATATTGCAACGTGTATATTTACTTTGCTTATCAATGAAAGTTTATGTAGGTACAAAAGTTAAGCCAGAACAGAAGGATGAATAATTGCAAGACAGATTTGAGTAACACAAGCAAGAAGGTATCATTTTGAAACGATGCAAAACTCTGCAAGGAATTTAAATTTCGCTGAGAAGCAAGTGGATGAAGGTAAAGACGAGTAGAGTGTCAGTAGGAAGAGAACTTAGCAAAAGTGATAAAAATTATTTTGCCTAGAACATTTTAATCAAAATAGAGAATGGAGTTATTGAGAGGAACAATGTAAAGAAGTTTGCAATACTGAAACCATGGTAACGTGCCTTAGAAAAAGACAAGTATAATGTATTAAATTACATAGACTCATTATTACTTACATCCAATTTGGAGAAATTAAAAAACAAAGTACGAAATTTAAATTGTTTTGTTAAATAACTTGGTGGCAAAATCCAACCTAAATTGGTGTCAGGCCACTTACAAATATTCGTCCCACTTCCTGTTTTAACACAATAATGTGGGACTCTGATGTGTGGTGCCTGATACTGTAGTGCATATTAAGGAATACTCACCATATGCCTGTATTAAAATTCAAAAATCCAAAAATTTATTAATTTTGAAACATATATCCATTAAGGATTTCAGATAAGTGATAATGGTTTTGAACATATTTGTAAAAAAATTCAACTTGAGAATTATCTCAATATGGACCAACAAAAGAAAGAGATAATGAAATGCCATAAACATTAAATCTAAGAAATTTTAATTACCAGGATTTTATATAACAAATTCATCAGAAAAACAAGATTATTGAGGATCGCTGCCCCAGGTATTTAAAAAAAATGAGATGATATATATATATCATCACATATATACAGAAAGAAACTGAAATTCAGGATTAATAGTTCTGTAAGTCTTTCATGTAATATTTAATTTATTTAGTTTTTCAAATAGCAGAGTACTAGTAAAGTAATAAAAACACAGTAATTGCAATTTAACATTCTGGGCATATTTAACACTAACTATCTATTTTGGCCTGACCTTACTTTGACCCCTTGACCTTTTTACTACCATTTGATTTGTAAATTGAGGCAAATAATACTTTCTCATGCTTTATTGGGATAATACAAAAATTACTACTAATTGGACACATGAGGTATTTTAAATGTTTTGAGAAGATGACAATATGTAAATTTAATATAACGCTGGCATGCGGACTATTTTCAAGTTAGGTGATATTTCCAACACTGTGGACAACACAGGGTTGTAAAGGCCATTCCATCCTAGAAACTTCGTAACATGTTTGTTCCACAGGAATAAAGGCAAAGCAAGAGAGAAGGAGAGAGGCTTTCATTCATGTAACTGACAGGCAGACAATTTACCATTCCTATGATAGCGTGTCCACCTCACTTCCAGTTTTGTGTCATACCACTGTGAGTATATATGGTGTTAATATAACAGTAGTTATTTTCAAGTGCAAACTGGAGCTGTGGCAAGATGTGTCATTGTCAGAGTGATTAGCTGAAATGTGTTCGTTGTGAAAAGAAAGAGAAGTGGATTGGAAGCATGAAGAGATGGAAGCTCTCTTGCTTTTGCAAATCCCACTGAAAAGAAACACATCAGTAGATTTAATAACACGCTATTTTCAGAAATGACTGTTGAACATGGGATTTATTTTTATAAACTATGTGTTTTGATTTGAAGTTTATTTATTCACTCTTCTGTCCAAAATGGTTAAATTTTCTTAAAGGACAAATATTCTATTTTTTCTTTTTTGTGGGGAAGACCAGCCCTGAGCTAACATCTGTTGCCAATCCTCCCCTTTTTGCTGAGGAAGACTGGCCCTGGGCTAACATCCGTGCCCATCTTCCTCCACTTTTTATATGGGACGCCGCCACGGCATGGCAGACAGGCGGTGCGTCGGCGGGCACCCGGGATCCGAACTCGCGAACCCCGGGCTGCCAAGCGCGGACTAAACCGCTGCGCCACCGGGCGGCCCCCGTAAATATTCTATTTTTTTATTCACCTCTTCTTCATGATGACCCTGTATTAACGCCCTGACGGGAGCAATGAACAGCAAATTAAACAATATACTTTCTTTTACAACTACATCAGAAACATTTTCAGAAACTAATGTCATAAAAGAAGAAAAATAAAAAGTAAGTGGTAATAACTGTTTCTACCTACATCTTTTAAATTTAGAAATTCATTTAAAAATCCCTATTTACTTTATATGTTTATAATAGTAATTTCATTCTCACTATCGCTGATTCCAAGTCTGAATTGGGTAATCTTGCAGCATTGGGCAGCATACCCATCTCCTTATGTAGTAAAAATTTATTACCTGCCCTTACATTCAACCATCCATTTTAGAGTACCCAAATATATTTAATTTACCATAGAACCCCCTTCATGCTGTAGAGACATCTTGAAATCCCTGCCACCTCCACCTTTTCCATTTCCACTTGTTCAACATGTAACAGTCTTTCCTAGGTACCTACTTGATAAAAATGCATGTAGATCTAGGAGTGGGCAGAGTAATTAATATTTTGTTGTTTTGAATTTGGGAAGGTGAGTTGTTTTCCCACTAGTTGCTAACAATAAAGAAAATTTACAAAATCTCCTATGAGCTATTTATTTTATTCAGAAACAGAAGTTGTTTGAGTTTTGGGTACTGCAGTAGTGATCTAGGTAAAGAGCAATGCTCATTTAAAGGAATAAAGAATGATATTGGAAATCAAAGTGGTAGCCAACATCTAAGGTTCTCAAAGGAAAAACAATTGAGAATTTGCAAAGGTGCTACTGTATCAAGAAGCTAGCTTATTTGAGGATGGATTGTTACCCTTTCATTATTTTGAATCCTGTCTTTTTTCCCTACTCTTCTCTAGTGTAATTGCAGAACCTGTTTTCATGTTTAAAATTTGAGGATCATCATTTCTACTTTCTTGTTTAAAAAAAATGATAACCATGGACTAATTTTACAACTGTATGCTATTAATAACTAATGTGTATTGAGCGAGTTCCATGTGAATAAACTCTAGTAAGGGCTTTAAACTTCATTAACAAGGTCACATACCTGGTGTATCATTATAAGATTGACATGTGTTCTTGCGGCAATAACTTGAGAAAGGAGCAATTTTTTCTTCTTTATTCCAAGGGAACACTTCCTTTTTTCTCACGCTATAAATAGCTGAGTAAAAACCCAAAGGATTGCACACTGCTAGGCTCAATAGGAGTAGATCTTGGCAGGGAATTTCAAACCAGAGTTGTAGTCTCCATCCTCTGCCAGGACCAGCCACAAAACCTAGGTACTAGAAAAAGAGTGGGGGAAAGATAGGGAGTTTTGAGGGACTAGAACAGTATAAAAGAGGTTGTAGGGAACTTAAAAATGATTTCTACTTCCCCCTCCCTCTGGGGATGATTTTTAGGAAAGTTTCATTAAAACAGTCAAATTTGTTGGTTTTCTAAATGAAGTGGTCTGGTGACTGTTTCTTTTCTAAAATTTGCTAAATGTTGACAACTCATTGAAATAAATCCCTTCAGCAAGGCACGACTGAAAAATCTTGTAGTGTTCCCAGGGAGAACATGGGTTTTTATGCATATTGGGGGATGGAATATGAGAATTCTGATAGTGTCCATTGTATTAGACCTGGAAGTGAGCTGAGTGCACAGTAACTGATTCAGGTAATCGATGGGGCATGGACACAAAAGAGTTGTGTGGCATTATTTGATGAGGTAGTGATGGGGCTTGTGGAGAGATATAACCACCCTTCTGAGGATCCACCAAATCACAAACCAAGGAACTTGGAGAGAGCAGAGCACTGTCCTAGCATTCTGATCTATTTGTACTAATAACAGCATAAATTCCAGCCTACCCAGGCTCCTGGTGGGTGGATACAGTATACAGACATGCAGATGCGTGTGAGTAGCAGCACCAGGCTTTGAAATCAAAAAGACTGAGAAAGTGATCCCTTCCCTTCAAATTCCACTGAGATCCATAAGTGTCCACTTAAATAAACATTCCACCAACATTTGTGTGCAGGTGCTTAAACTTTGGAAGAGAGATAAAGGGTGAAAGAAAGACATCAGGAAAAATGTACCAGGGAACATGGTGAAAACGCTGCTAGGAATCTTTGTCATTCTTCTCAGATTGTCAGGTGAGAGGAGGAGGAAACTTGGAAAGGCTTTGATTGGATAACAGCTGAATAATATTATATTTATTTGATTGAATTTTTCTGGTAAAGTAAGTTGCAAAATTTTAGTCTTGGAGAAGTGACAGTGATAAGCAAATTGTGCCCAAGGTCATTGAACTAGTTCATGGCAAAGATGGAATGTGTACTTGGTCTCTTCTGTCTTGAAATATTTTCTTCTCAATTATCATTAAATCTTGTCTCTCAACACATCTTTATATATCTAGATACCTACTGACAACTCCCTTCCTTATGCAACCTAGACTTGATATTCCCACCCTGACCAAGTATAGCCAATTACGTTCACTGCCTTTTCATTATAAAAATCTTGCAACCCATTGAACATGGATTTATTCATCTGTCCTATGCATTGGTTTCTGGGAGCAGATGGGGGAAATATCCCAAATTTTCAGACCAGTACAGAGAAAACATATTTTTCTTTAACTAAAATTAGACTTTCAAATCTTTCTACAAATTTTACTTTGTATCCTTGGGTAATTATGTCTCATATGCTATGATTGATTTGTTCACACCTTCTATACTCAAACATTTCACAACTGCTTACACCTGGGAAATTTACCCCTTCTCTTGTTAAGGGCTAATCTCTCAATTTCTATTTTAAACCTTTGCTCTCTCTTTAGGCTCTTACTCTATGGTTATCAAATACCATCTCTATCCTGTATCTTCAAATTCTCTTTTTCCACTGATCTGTTCTCATTAGAATTTAAAATTCTCAAGTCTCTCCTAGCACAGTACTAACCACATCATCTTAGCTGAAATATTGTCTCCTCTTGGCTTCCTGAACTCTCATTGTCTACCAACTTTCTAGATACTCACGTGCAGTTTTTAGATGATCTCGAAGTTCCTAAATGCATGTTTGTCAACTGGATGCACGAGAATTATCTAATTTTGGTATGAAAAATATAGGTTCTGAAGACCCACACCATATTGACTGGGTCCCGGGGTATAGAGATTTGTTCATTACAACTCCTCAGGGCTCTGCTGCACTGACAGGTTTATGACCATTGTTAAAAGACTTTTTTTTCTTTTGCCCATCACTTCTCTGTTGGTATCCTTCAGAATTCTGTTCGGATACCCCAGTTTAATTCTCTCTATGGACCATTTCACACATTCCTATGCCATCAATTATAATTGAAAAATGAGATCCCACTTTTCTTTGGTTACAGTCTGGTTACATCAATTACTTCTGTGACTTTGGGCATGTCCCTAATGTGTGTGCTTCAGTTTCCATTGTTCTAAATAGCGATAATAATAAAAATTATTACATAGAGTTTTCAGGAAGAATTATAGTAATTGTAAAACCCTTAGAGAAGTGCTCAGCACACAGTAAAAATAGATAGATGATAGATCAATAGATAGACGATAGATAGATAGATAGATAGAGGATAGATAGATAAGCAAGCACTTAACTGAGCTTAGCTCAAATTGCTGACCAGAAAATCATGAACAGATAAGCTGCTTATTGTTTTGAAACATTTCATTTTGGGTTTGCTATGCAGAAATAGACAACATACAGAGGTACGTGTTTAGTTTTTCTTTAACTAATGTATTATGTGATCAACGGTTTTGGGATCTTTCACCCAGCGGAAAATGCCATATTCTAACATAGAACTGAATGTTCTCCACAGTCTAGAGGAGATATCAAAATACGTCACTCATTTATTGATAAATCAAAGATGTCAAGTCACTCTCTAATCTAATTTCATTGTTTCCCATATATTCCATCTTTTAACCACTCTCATAATGCCTTCTATACTACTCTCTCTATAATTTTACTATTTCATATATTTCCCCATTTGTATTAGCCTTCCACATCCTTTTCCACCTAACTGAATTCTATAGTACTTTAGGAATCCAGTTTAAAGTCCATCTCCTTTGAGAACATTTCCCTTCAAGGCACAGAAATACTTTTTCTGTGATCTGTTATAACAAGTATAATTGTCAGTTGAATCTGCCCTGAGGCTTACTTTTCCAGAATCTTCCAGAAAGCTTTTGCCTTAAGAACTCTCTCTGGTGCCTTTGCCCCAGGCTCAGGCCATGACCCAACACTTTCAGAGCAGCAGAGGAGAAATTTCTGATCACCTCACATGAGAAAAATCATGTAGCTGGGAAAAAAAAGCTTATGACTACTGATTTATTTTGCCCCTGGCATGTTAGGGAGATTCTAAGGTTTTCTAATCCTCTAGAGTAAGTAGAATATACCCCCATCCCCTGTAACTGCAGGTAATAGTTGACTGGTGAAATTTACTAAAAAGAAAGCATTAATACCCTCTTAAAATACAAAACAGTGTTTTAAGAAAAGTATTCTTAAAATACGAAAGTATTCTGATTCAAATGTATCTAGCAATAGCAAAACTTCAGAGCCTGATTACTAGGAAAAGAGGCAATACAGAAATCTTTAGATTTTTTTAAATTTAACATAAAACTACACAAAAGTATATGTTTGTAGTTCATTAATATATCAGAAGTAAATATTTATCAGCGTCCAAATAGCAGGACCATTGAAGTATTACTAGTCTCATTTTGCATGGTTAAATGTTTCAACTGATATTTGGTAGATAAAAATTTTTAAAGTTAGATAATCTAAGTTATCCATTAACATGGACTTCACTGTAAAGCTAAAGTTTTAGTGTTTGAAACAGTTCAGTACTTTTGAAGGCGTTTTCCTCCTAGTAATGCCACTAAGGCAATATCTCACTTTTCTGACTGCATATATTTCACATAAAATAAAAAAGCAAATATACCAATTAGAAAAATCGAGTTTTCTTGGTGGAAACAAGATTTATTAAGAAGTATAGGCAATATTCAATGTTCTCATCTATTGAAAACTTTGTATATTGTAAGTGATAAAAATATTGTTAATTTTAGATAGATTTCTGACTTGGTGGTGTTGTTTTGGTGTTTTTTTTGTTAAATAGAAAACTTGAAGCACCTTTTACTGAAAGAATTAACCATGGTTATGTGAAGAAGAAACTCTCTAATTGACATAAACCAAACTATTAAAAGCTGCTTTTATCATTGCATAGAGGTCTGATTTCTATAAATTATGGAAATTAAAACTATTACTAATGATACTTTTTTTTTTGGTGAGGAAGATTAGTCCTGAGTTAACATCTGTTGCCAATCTTTTTCTTTTTGCTGAGGAAGATTGGCCCTGGCCTAATATCCGTGCCCATCTTCCTCCATTTTATATGTGGGATGCCACCATGGCATGGCTTGATGAGTGGTGCATAGGTTCACACTGAACCTGCAAACCCCAGGCCGCTAAAGCAGAGCATGTGAACTTAACCATTATGCCACCGGACGGCCCCCTAATGATACATTTTTCGGTTCCCTCTTGTACATTTTATAAAATTAGAGACTGAAATGAGCATTGGATGTGCCATTCATATAAATGTATCTTGAGCCAAAACACCACCCTGAAGCTGGTTGTCTACTTTGCATATATTTTTAATATGGAAACGTCTTTTTTGCAGAAGCTTTAATAACTACTTCCTCCCTTGCCATCTCTTCCACCCTTTAATTGCACAAATTTAATATATTTGTATATCAACTACTCCTGCTGAGTATTATATCAGGCATTTATTTAGCTTCCATCTAGAAATTATTTCTTCACTCGTGTTTTGTAAATGATTAAATACTTTATCAAGAATCTATATGTATTTTGACATTTTAACAAGCTCATTGCAGGTAAGGGTCATGTTCTAAAACGGACAAAAATATTCTTTTTCTTGTGGATAAAGAGAGGCCTCTTCCTTTTAGATTTTAACCCTGTGTATGTAACTTTGACAAAACACTCTACTGTGTTTCCAGTTTCCAGGGGTGAAAGCTATAATTCTATACTGTAGGTCACATTGAAACGGACATCCTGTACTTACATTTGACAGTAATAAAATGATATTCCTCAGGAAATTTAATTAACAAGTTGAGGTTATAATGTACTTAATGGCATTTCTCATCAAAATATTTCAAGCTGCTTTTTAAACATTAACTCATTAATTCTTATAGCACTCATGGGAAGTAATTATGTACTCAAGAATAATTTTTCATCTGAGCTCTATTAATGGTCATTTGTAAAGCTCTTTTTTTATATCCTAAAAAAATATTTGTGATTGTGTAATTATACAATTAATTGATCAATTTGTATCCTCATATTATTTTTTCTGATATGTTCAAGGTGCTAGCTAAGTTGAAGAAAAGACATGGTAATAAAATTAATTTGGGGCATTTCTGGTCCCTAGGTTTAGACCTTGCACTGACTTACGGTCCCTCCCTAGGTGATGTCTGTATTTTACTGTGCTTTGAAGGAATAGGAAAGACAATGAATTTGGGATGTAGAAAGATGATGAAATGTCTGGGTCCTGGAAGGTAGCTGGATAGGACTGAAAATGTGAAATGTGTTGATATCAAAGTCCAGAAAGGCCCATGTTCAAATACATCCCTTGTATATTTCACCAAAAGAGATCTTATTGGAAATCAATAATAACTAATTAGTAAGTTCAAGTAAGTCAGAGGCCCATTTGGGAGCTGGAGGAGCAGTCTGTTGGGGAGCAAACAAATTGGGAAAATATAGAGTAAGAGAAGGAAATCAAACGGATTGAAGGTATCAACAGCCTTTGCTTTATAAGACATTTTATCTGGGATCTTGGTAAAGGTTAGCAAGCTATTAAAATCGATATCATGCATTGTCAACTCTTAAATTAAATCAGTTTAGAATGCTGCAAACCTTAAGCTTCCACAGTTCAAATAAGTCTATAATCCAGGCAGCTCACTCCAGCTTCTTTAGTATCATTTATAAATGGTTTCCTGGTCAATCTCCATCCTTTCCTCTCAGAGATGAGGATATGGAAAAGCTAACAATATAATAGCTAACATTTTTAAGTGCCTAATAAATACAAGGGAGTATGATGAGCACTTTGACCTTCTTTGGTAGATAGTGTTACTATTTTTACCCATCGCTCATATGAACAAAAAAAATCTTAGAATGGTTAAACAACTTGTTCTAGACAGTATCACCAGAGAGTACTAGATCCAGGATTTAAAGGTTTGTCCAATTCCAGATCCCACTTCTCCAGTGATTCTCCAGCTGCGTTCCGTGAACCCAGCAGGAGCATCAGTAAACATATCCTTAGGAATTTTGTAAGTTCCCTATGAAATTTTTAAATTTTGTGGGTATTTTCAATAATACATAAATACGTGTATAAATTTTGGATTATCTGGATGACCACTTAAAAACAGAAAGCTACCACTCTATGTCAATATGAGTTTCCATTTATATTTAAAATCTTATTGGTGCCAAGTATTACTTTCATCATCGCGGACTATTGTAAAAGTGGGAAAGAGAAGTGATTTTAGTCCACAAACATGTATCTAAATATCTGAGCACAGTTGCACACTGTATGATAATGAAATTAAACAACCATTGAGGCAGAATTGAAAATAATATTTATAACATGCTAAATTAAGAAGAATATGTTGCAGCCAATATCACACTCAGTTTGAGAGCTGTAAAACATCATCTATCACATTATACCAACATGGATGATTTGCATATGGTTGCTTTTAATTTAATTTATTTACAATATATATTATAACACTATAAATAATAGTTGAATGAATGCTGAAAGAAAAGTGACATTATGCCTAGTTTTATCTAATATAATAAAATAATCAACTGTGGGTTTTAAAAGTACTTTTTCTTTTTTTTTTTTTTGTGAGGAAGACTAGCCCTGAGCTAACATCTGTTGCCAATCCTCCTCTTTTTGCTGAGGAAGACTGGCCCTGGGCTAACATCCGTGCCCATCTTCCTCAACTTTATATGGGACGCTGCCATGGCATGGCTGACAAGTGATGAGTCTGTCAGTACCCCAGGCCGCCGAAGCGGACTGTGCAAACTTAACTGCTACACCACCGGGCTGACCCCTAAAAGTATTTTTTCTTGAAAATATTACCCAATTATTACTCAAAGATTGGAAGCACGCCTATCTGTAAAGCCCAGTCTTAGGTACATCTTTCATCCCTCTACTTATGCTTTACTCGTGTTATTTTTTTTTGTTCAGGCATAATTCACCTGCACAGCTGCTGGTAATGTATTTAAATTTTAATCCAATAGCTGATGTGAGGTAAAAATATACAAGTGCAGCAAAAAGTTAAGAATTCAGTAGATAATGAAGAGAACAATGAAACGGAGAGTGTGTTATTAATATCTTTTGGTTGACATACCCTTCTAGAATAAGACCTCTGGCAATAGTTTTAAATAGATAAAATGAAAGTTGCTGAGTGTGTATGGCTTATTACATTTGCCTTCAAGGAGTTCAGCTTAAATATAGTTGTTTCTACTGAAAATGCATTCATTCAAATAAGTCAATATATTGAGACAAATAGGCCCTCTCCTAGTTCATACACGTGACTGAGAGCACATTCTGCACTGTCTTCCACATTCTCACACGCACATCTCTTCCTCACCCTCAGCCTACTCTTTCCCTCAACAGTCTAGTAAAACAGCACTCACTAGTACATTCAAAACTTCATTCTTAATATGCTCTTTTCTGTACTTATTGAATGCTCTATATCATTTCTCTCACTTGACCATACCTACTGTTAGTTTCTGTGACACTAAACCCTTCTGGTATTCTTAAAACATCTGTAGAGGGTTATCTATTTTTAGTTTCATTCATGGGTCCGTCTTCCTTTACACAGCCCTTGAATACTGAT
Organism: Tapirus indicus; assembly: GCA_031878705.1. NCBI lineage: Eukaryota > Metazoa > Chordata > Mammalia > Perissodactyla > Tapiridae > Tapirus > Tapirus indicus. The sequence continues at coordinate 26,134,138 of CM062933.1, forward strand.
ATTCCTCCTAAGATATTATTATTATCCCACTGTATAAAATTTGTAGTAAATCTCAGCCATAACCAGTGTTCCAATTGCTACCCATATTCTAAAACTATTGCCCCATCCGTTGAACACCTGTCACCTACATTTGAATGTCCAGAGACACTTAAAACTCAACAAATACAAAAATGAATTTGATCTCTTTCTCACATTCTCTATTCCTGTTTTTGTGTTTCTTATGTTGTAAATGGATTGACTCTCATTCATCAATCTAGAATCATGTCAAATATCACAGATTTCTTCTTAATTACTTATCTCCATATCTACTACTTATTATCTGGTCCTTTACTCCATTCTATGACTATAATATCCTTAATATGTCTTAAATATATTTCACTGACTCCAATCATATTTTCACTATTCTTATTTCTGTCTCCCCGACTTCCCACCTAGCATCTGTTTGATATCTCTTTAATTTTTTCTCCATGTTCTTTGAGAATGATCATTCTACAATGCAAATCAGATTATGTAGCAATGTTATTAGGGATATTTTACTGTTTTGCTGTATTTTTAGGCTAAAGTTCAAGTTCCGTAAGTTATTCCAGAATGCCTTTTATGGCTTAATTCTTGCTTACCATTCTGGTCTCAAGTTACACCACTCCAAACAGCCCCTCTTTGTCTACCTACGGAGAATTAGTTGTGGTTTTACCAAGGGCTCATGGTTTTTCTTAAAAGTGGTCTGTCTTCTTGGAATGCTGTTCTCTCTCCATTCCCCACAAACACTTGTCAGGCTACCCCCCGCTTATTACTGAAAGCAGGGTGAAATGAAACTCAAACAATATCTTCTATTGGAATTTTTTTCTTTTCCTATGCAGTAGAGAATCAGATGACTCGTATAATATCAATTCCCAATTACTTTTCCTTTGCCCTCTTCTGCTATAAAAGATGGAAATCTAAGTGCTAATTAATCAAGCATTTCTTACTGTTAGAGTGAGCATGTGGTAATTCTGGCCAATGAACTGTAGTCAGAAATCATATAGGGAGGAGTTCCCCTCAGAAATATCAAGATAAAGCCTCAGGTGCAGAAAGTATTTTCTTCTGTTTGGAAAGTGGAACAGTATATGATGCTGATGCCTGCAGCACCAGCACCAATCAACTTGTGACTGTGAACCAAGAAGCAAGAAAAAAATGGAATAATGTATTTACAGGATCTAACATTGCTGACTCCAAAATCATTGCCAGAATCACCATTAGTCACCATTTAGTTTAAATCATGGTTAGTTAGATTTCTCCTACTTTCAGGATAATTTCTGATGTGAACTTCTAGTTTAATATATTCATTTTACCTCATAAAACACTCTGCTCCTGACTCTTGTAATATGATGGCAAACTATAGTATAATACATTGTAGCAATTGACTTACCTGTCTATATTCTCCACTTGATTTGTTAAGGTTCAGAACAATATTTTACCTCTCAAGTATCTGGTCTTATATCTGGAATATCACAGGTACCCAATAAAAGTTTGTTAAGTAAAATAAATAATTATTCATATTAATTAAATGTGCAAATGAATAAATAAATGATGCTGCATGTCTTGATTGGCCAAACTAGTAATTCCTCAAAGAGAATCACAAACTATACAGAGAAACTCTTAATTTTCAGTAGACTATGTTTGGCTTTTATTCTTTTGTTGGTGTAGCTCTCCAGCCTCAGCTAAGTGTACTTGATGTTCTTTGTGCAGAATAGATATCAGGATTCATCTTCATGGGCAGGGCTGTATACTTACTAAATGTCCCCAGTAATATCAATACTTAAAATATAAATGTTTCCATTAACGTAGGATGTCAGGCACAGTAGAGTCAGTACTAATTCTTAATTCATGACGCACTACTTATTATGTTAGGTAATGTGTCCTATGATAAATAATAATATGGCTCTTATTTTTTTAAACTTTTTTCACTAAAAGCTTTTTTTCCTCATAACAAATGTTTTTATACTAAATGAAAATGTGTTGTTTCTTTTGTTCAACATTATGTTTGAAGAGTCTTTCATATGCTGCATATATTTTCACTGCAGAATTGTATTCCATTGTGAACATACCAGAAATTTTTATTAACCAGTTTTGATAGACATTTTGCTTGTTTCCAATTTTAGTTAATATAAATAAGCCTCCTATAAACATTTTTTGTGAATTTCTCTTGTGGATCTAGGAATGCATTTCTGTTTGATATATTTCAAAGAGTGGTACTGCGGGGTCATAGGTCCTACCTATGTTTAGCTTTTGTACTAAAGTTTTCTAGTTTTCCAAGTGGTTATACCAATTATCAGCAATAATGAGTTCCTGGTATTCTACATCTCTAGCAAAAACATTTTTTGTTCATTGCATGATGGGTGTCTGGTATCTCATTTTGGTTAAGTTTTCATTTCCTGAATGACTAATTATGCTCAGCAGCTTATATGCTTTTTGGTGTTTTGAATATGGTATTTGTGAAATCCCTGATCAAGTAATTTTCCAATTTTTAAACATTTATTTCCTCCATACTTCATTTTGCAGAAAAATGACCTTCCAGAAATTTACATCCGATCATGTCACTTCTGACGTGTTTCCTGATTTACTTTAGGATGAAGGACAAACTTTCAAAGGTGGCTTCTTAGGCATGACATAAACTGGCACTTGCTTTACTCTCTAAGCGCATCTCTTACTCTGCCCCACTTGCACAAAACTCCACGTCATAGTGAACTTTCTTCAATTAGCTGAATGCTGTGTGAATCACTGAATCCTCTATGAGTAAACACTGCTACATATAAAGAGTTGACTGGATCAGACACAAACTTTATGTACCTACTCAATTTCAGCAACTAGCTTTTTCTTCTAGAGGCATAGCCTGAGTCTCACTTTGTCTAAGCTACCCAAGCTGGCTGAAGTTTCCCCAGCTAGCATGTCCTGCATGTCCCACACACTGGTTGGAGTCGGTTCCCCATTGCCACTTGAAGAAAATGTACATCACAAGGTGGTGTATGGTGGACACTGCAAATGAGTCCCCTCATATACTCCTCCAAACACGAGAAACTTATTTCTCTAGTGGCTGGAAATATTGCCTGCTGACCACACAGCTGAGACTTTTCTAGATATTGCCCCTTAGCAGAAAGACAATGGCTCCTGTAGGGTCACACATTCATCCCGGATGCAGCCCTGCCTCTAATGACCGCCTGATAGAGAAATACAAAAGTCTTTGCCTGGCTTGAGGATGATTGCAAAGGGCTCCATAGCTGGGCTGAACATTCTATTGTAACTGCAGGACTATCCTACTTCCTTCTTCATAGTTGTTGTCCCAGAGAGCACTACCCAGTAAAATCTCGGCCTTCAAATTTCCATCTCTGAGTTTATTTCCTGGGGAATCTTACCTATATTCCTGAGCAGCCACTCAGGGTAGGGATGAAGCAATGTGGAAGTGTCTGCAAGTTCACTCCCTGAAAAGGGGAAATGGAGGTGAGGAAAGAGCTGAGCAGATCAAGTGCTCTTCTTTCACCCCTATACACATTGCATCACAGTGTGGCTTTTTTCTTGTAAACCTTAATCATAGTAAAGGTTTTCTTCACAGCTCATGTAGCCAATTTTTATTACCTGGTAGCACACATTGCTTCTATCTCTTGTCCCACATTTTCTTTCCTCCTCATCTTCAACTCTTTAAGTTTGCACATCCTAAAAAGGTAATCAGGACTTCAGTGCTCTGCTTTACAGAGGACCCGAGTTAAGATAGAGACTTTTAGAGGGTGAAATAGAAAATAACCTTATTTTTTTTCCTCCCGTGAAAGTCTGATATTATTGCTGCTCCTATGTAAAATCTGAGACTGGCCTTAAATCTGTTCAGTTATCTTTAGATAATTAAAAGTTCCCTGTCAGTGTCAGTCACAACACATATTTTTAAGAATTCTCACTTTGTTCTTTTCTTGTCATATTGTGTTCCACATATTCTGCAGAATACTTTATTAATTTCCTATTAAATTGTGATAATAATAAAGGCATTTTAATGTATATGGAAATATTTATGCTTTCTGGCTCTCTTCCTTTTTCTTGTGGATTTGGGCCTTCATCTGGCAATTATTGCCACTAGTCTAAAGAATTTTTTTTAGCACTTCTTTCAGTGAAGGTGTGCTGGAGAGAAATTCACTCAACGAATTTAATAGTGAATTTAATCCCTTAAAAATGTCTTCATTTTCCCTCTAATTTTATTAAATATTTATATATATATATTTATATATAATGAATTCTCTACTTTTAAGTGTATGGATTAATGAATTTTCTGCAATTATGTAACCACTGTTAAGATAAAGAAATTTCCTTCACCTTGAAAATTTCTCCCATGCCCATTGGCACTGAACCCTCTTCATTTTCAGCAACTACTGATCTGCAATCTATTACTATAATATTTTTTCCTAGAATTTCAAATAATACAATCCTACAGGACATGGATTTTGCGTTTTGCTTCATTCAGGTAGCATACTTGTTTCTAGAGAGATCTATATTCCTTGTACATACATATCATTCTTTTTTATTGCTGAATAGTATTCTATAGTGTCGATATGCCACAATTTATCTATCCATTTACCAGTCAATGGACATTTGAGTTGCTTCCAGTTTTGCTATTCTGATTAATGTTGCTAAGAATATTCACACATACATCTTTGTGTGGATATGTGCTTTTCCTCTTGTCTGAATACAAAGGAAGGATATTGCTGAGTCATATGGTAAGTGTATGTTTAACTTTATGAGGTACTGCCATACTGTTTTCCAAAGTTGTTGCACCATTTTGCATTCCCATCAGCAATGTATGTGAACTACATTTCTCCACAGCTTAGATAACACTTGGTATTGTCAATCATTTTAAATTTAGTCATTCTAGTGAGTGTATCATTGTATCTCTTTGTAGTTTTAGTTGCATTTATTTGTGGACTAGTGATGCTGAACATCTTTTCATACACTCATTAGGGCCATTCATAAATTTTATTTTGTGAAGTGTCTGCTTAAATATTTGCCCATTGTTTACTGGGCTATTTGTCTTTTTCAAATTTTGAATTGTTAGAGTTGTTTGTATAGTCTACATAAACATCAGTCAGACTCAAATTATGTAAAATTCTTCTATACGGTCTGCAAGCCCTGGTCCTCTGGCAGTCCCTTTGAAATCTGCCTCATCTAACTTGAGGTAAGAGGCAAGCTAACATCCCCTCTTTCCATTGGGAGAGCAAAGTACATCTTAGAGCATTCCAGAAATATCTTGCAAGTGAATTTCTTGGCTTCATTCAACAGAAGCCTTTTATAGTAGAATGGGCTAAGGGCCACAAAATTGGTTTTAGGGCACCTCCTTGCAAATTCTGCATAGGTCATCTAGTATGTTGCTTTAATCTGTGAAAATAATTACCATTGTAACGTCAGCTAAAGCTGAGAAAGACACACACAGACAGACTGAAAAATTGCTAGAAAGGTAAACTGATTTTTTTCTTTATTTTTTCTTCACATGCTTAAATATACTATTGTCGCTGCCTGAAAAACCTGCCTCATATAATTAGTATTCATTCTATTCATTCTGTTCCTTCAAAACTTCCTCAAGGAGGACACTCCTGACCTCACAGAATAGACAATATGCCCCTGCTCTGTACCTCAGAACACCTTTTCTTTTTTAACATAACACTCATAAAATTGTTTGCAGTATCTAGTGCCTAAGGTTTTCTTAGGGGATATGAAGAAGAAAAGAAGTGAAGAAAAGCAGGGAAATCACTGTAGCAAGTTTCCAATACATTTAGAATACTGCACACATATTCCCAGAAGTACTGCTTCTCTGGAGTCTGTTTGAAATTGTGGTTTGTTGTATGATTCTGAAGCCAAGTGAATCCCCAGCAAAATCGAGGGATGTGTACGCAGCCTAGAAAAGGAGCTTACAGAATCCTTAGGCTACATTTACTAATTTACTTTATAAATCAGATTCAAAGAGTCAATTTAATTTTGTGATGATAGTGATTTACATATTAAGAATACAAATGACGCAGAGTATAACATACTATAGAACTGAGACTTTATCACATACCAAAGAAAAGGAAATGATCCATTGCATGAATAATAATAAAAGAATGTGTAATTTTGAGGAAGATTGGCCCTGCACTAATGTCCATTGCCAATCTTCCTCTTTTTTTTCTTTTTTCTCCCCAAAGCCCCAGTACACAGTTGTGCATCATAGTTATAGAGTTGTAGCTCTTCTATGTGGGATGCCTCCTCGGCATGGCTTGATGAGCGGTGAGTAGGTCCGCGCCCGGGATCCAACTGGCAAACCCTGGGCTGCTGAAGCAGAATGCATGAACTTAAGCACTTTGCCACTGGCCGGCCCCATAATAAAAGAATTTTGATTGTCTCTATATTAACCTTAAGAATAGATAGATTTTAATATTTCTCTGCCATTTAATGTTTTAAGATAACTGATCATAAAATAAGTTGTAAATATTAAATGTGCATCAAAATTTTAAAGTGACTAAGAAGATCAACTCTATCATATCTTGGTTTTAAATTCTTTAATGATATAGACTGATATCATGTTTTTTAAACATGATCTATTAATACTAGACATAGAACTTACTAGTTTGACTTTTGGAGAGAATAAATCAAAGATATAACTTTACCATATAATGAAATAAATGTATATATGCACATACCCTTAAAGACAGTGAACCAAAATCCTAGTGAAAAATTTCTCCAGGAATTTTGAAAGGTTTAAGAGATAACGAAAGATGTACTATTTATGTATATATTATTTATTATATTATAATACTTATATATATTTCCTTCATAACTAACCTATAAGCAAAATTCAAAATATGTTTGATAGGAAGTCTTTGTCTGGGTTTTAGTTATTCTTTCACTGGCCTAAATTAACAATATCAATGATAATAACTGACATTTATCAAGTGTTTATTATGTGCCTGATACATTGGCAAGCATTATCTCCTTGCATTACAAAGCATGTTATTCTCATTTTACTTATGAGACAAATGAAGATTAAATAGGTTCTTTGCTCAAGTCCACACAACTATTAAGTGAAATAGGAAGGATTTGATTTGATCCTGACACTGATGACCTAAACCACAATGACTCACAGATTATCATAGAACAGTATCATTCCTAAATAGCTTGCCTTGCTCTTTCTCTAAGTTAAAGAGACAAAATTAACTTCCATTCAAGAAGTACTGGAATCTAATCTGACTTAATACTTCAATATAAACATAAAGAGTCACAGGTCAATGATGACAATTCCTATCCAAATAATTCCTCTCCTTCAGAGATGTGCAGCTTTAGCAAATGGAAGTTTTGTATTCCAGTTCCATTGGCATGTGTGTTCATAAAATAGGTTGTTTCCTGCCACACTGGCAGAAGTATATACACATTAAGATGTCTTCATTGTAATCCTAAATATTTTGTTAAACATTACATTCACTCAATATCCTCCCACTCATGTTCTCCAATTAATCAGTCCTTTAATTAATATTTTCTTTCTCTCATATATATATTAACAGAGGATTATATATATTGATCATATTGATAATGACTAGAATTTGTCATTTCACTTTCATGTTTTGGTATTCTCTTATTATATATCAATTTCTTTATTTAAGTTTATATGAAATGTGCTTTAATCCTATAAACTCAAGGGCCAGACCATGGACTGTGGTAAAAACATAATTATGCCATCATATGTGGTAACTTGACACACTTTTTCACTGGTGATGATATGCTGGTGGCATCACTATTGGTAACAATGACTATTTCTTCAGTTTCTAAAGTTCTTTGTTGTTAGAAATTTCTATTTAAACATAATAAATCATATCATGATTTTTTCATAAGGAAAATATTTGACATTCCTTTCATTAAAAAACTCAAACACCCCAAGATGGAAGACATGAATATTAGCCTTACCAAGCATATATCAAGAGAACAACTATAAAGTGAAAGATGCTTTAGTTCAACAGTGATTGATGAATTTTAAGATCATGTTAACATGATAAGGGTAATAGGATAGTGGAACAAGTTTGTGGAAAATGCAAGCATGAGAAAATATCATATTTTACTGTACAATTTAGAAGACCCCATTTCACAGTTAGAAATATGAGGAATTAAACAAATCAGAAATTTCATAGTAAAATAGGCCTGTTTGTATCGCATGTTTTCATTTTAGAGATACTACAGAAGTCATTAACAACTACACTATTGGTAGAATTATTTTCTGCTTACAACTTCTAAAATAGTGAGTCTTTATTTACTTTTTTTTATCCACTCTCCTTATGGAATTGTTTTACTATACCTTAAAGTCTAAAGCTTTAATAATTCTAAAAACTCTAATAACCATTGTCTCCAGAGTAAAAATTTTATATTGATGTAGTATAAAAAATGGAACTAAAGTTATTTTTTAATATATGTGCTCTCATTTAAAAAATTTTTTGTCAAAGTTACTATCTTTGTAATTTTCTTTGAGGGTCACTTTATTGCTAGATCATTTTCTTTATATTTAATTTTGATATTATCTATTCAATATACCTAAATCTGTATATCTATATACCTATTTACTTGTGAACTATTGTTAAAGATAACAACTCATTTCAATGATTTTTTCTGGAGTACACAATGAAGCTTCAATTTAGAATTCATTATTTTTATGCCATATTCATTTTTCTCATTAATTTGGATCTTTCTAAATAAACATTTATGGAACTCTAAATATTTAGCATAAAGCCAGGCTCTTGAAACATGAAGATAAATTAAATATTTTTCTGAATTTCAGTGAGCTCATTATCTTCAATGGGAGGGTGGAGGGGTAAGAAAATTAGTCTTATGTGATTTTGATTCAATGAGGGTGTTTTGCCAGTGTTGATGGGTCCCTATTTTGACGGGGGAGGAGGTGTCTGACAAAGGCTTCTCAGAGCTAGTGATGTCAGCTGAGTCTTGACATAGGAGTAGAAGCTAGCCAGACAGTCTCAAGGATAAAGAGATGATACTCAAAGAAGGATAGGCATTGGATATGATAGTAGAGAGAACATAGCACATTTGGGAGTAATTCAAACTTGAGTCCATGAGGCTGGGAAGTTAGGAAAGATCAAAACACTAACTCTTCATGATTTGGTCTTGGTAGTGTGTATGTTTCTAGGAATTTATCCATTTTTTCTAGATTATCCAGTTTGTTGACATATAATTGTTCTTGGTTGTCTCTCATAATCCTTTGTATTTCCATGGTGTCAGTTGTAATGTCTCCTCATTCATTTCTGTGTTATTTGAGTCTTCTCTCTTTTTTTTTTCTTAGTTAATATAACTAAAGCTTTATTAATTTTGTTTCTCTTTTAAAAACATCAGATCTTAGTGTCATTGATCTTTTCTATTGATTTTCCAGTCTCTACTTCATTTATTCCTACTCTGATCTTTGTTATTTCCTCCCTTCTGTTAATGTTGGGCTTAGTTTGTACCTTTTTTTAAAATCAAAGTATAGTTGGCATATAGTATTGTATTAGTTTGAGGTGTACAACATAGTGGTTTGACATTTACATACATTAGGAAGTGATCATCACAATAGGTCTAGTCACCATCTGTCACCATACAAAGTTATTACAATATTATTGACTATATTCTCTATGCTGTACATTACATCTCGTGACATTTGTTTTATAATTGGAAGTTTGTACCTCTTAATCCCCTCACCTACTTCACCCATCCCTCCAACCGCCTCTGCTCTGGTGACCACCAGTTTGTTCTTTGTATCTATGAGTTTATTTCTGTTTTGTTTTGTTTGTTCATTTGTTTTGTTTTTTAGATTCTACATATAAGTGAAATCATACAGTATTTGTCCTTCTGTCTGACTTATTTCACTTAGCATAATATCCTCTAGGTCCATCCACGTTGTGAAATGGCAAGATTTCATCCTTTTTCATGGCTGAGTAATATGCCATTGTATATATATACCACATCTTCTTTATCCATTCATCTATTGATGGACACTTAGTTTGCTTCCAAATCTTGGCTATTGTAAATAATGCTGTAATGAACACAGGAGCGCACATATCTTTTTGAATTATAGGTATACTTTGGAGATATTACCAGTTCAGTTCCAGACCACTACAATAAATATTGCAATAGAAAGAATCATGTAAATATTTTGGTTTCCCAGTGCATATAAAAGTTATGTTTATACCATACTGTAGATTATTAGTGTGAAATAGTATTTTATTTAAAAACAATGTACATAATTTAAAAAATACTTTGTTGCTAAAGAATGCTAACCATCACCTGAGCCTTCAATGAGTGGTAATCTTTTTGCTGGTGGGAGTGTCTTGTAAAAAATGCATTATCTGTAAAACACAGATATGCCTGTAGTGTTTTCATTTTCTTTGGATACACACCCAGAAGTGGAATTGCTGGATCATATACTAGTTCTATTTTTAATTTTTGGAGGAAATTCCATACTGTTTCCATAGTGGTTGCATCAATTTACATTCCCACCAACAGTGCCAGAGGGTTCTCTTTTCTCCACATCCCTGCCAACACTTGTCGTTTGTTGTCTTTTTGATAAGAGCCATTCTCACAGGTGTGAGGTGATATCTCGTTGTGATTTTGATTTGCATTTTTTGGATGATTAGTGATGTTGAGCACCTTTTCAATTTGTCTGTTGACCATCTGTATGTCTTCTTTGGAAAAATGTCTATTCAGATCTGCCCATTTTTGAACAGATATATTTTTATATTGAGTTGTATAAAATTCTTTATACATTTTGGGTATTAACCCCTTATTAGATATATCATTGGCAAATATCTTCTCCCATTCACTAGGTTGCCTTTTCATTTTGTTGATGGTTTCCTTTGCTGTGCAAAAGCTTTTTAGTTTGATGTGGTCCCATTTGTTTATTTTTGCTTTTGTTGCCCTCATCTGAGGAGACATAACCAAAAATATATTGCTAAGACCAATGTCAAAGAGTTTCCTGCCTGTGTTTTCTTCTATGAGTTTTATGATTTCAGGTCTTACATTTAAGTCTTTAATCCACTGAGTTAATTTTTATATATTGTGTAAGAAAGTGGTCCAGTTTTATTCTCTTGCAAGTAGCTGTCTAGTTTTCCCAATACCATTTATTGAAGAAACTGTCTCTTCTCCATTGTATATTCTTGCCTCCTTTGTGGTAGATTAATTGATCACATAAGCATGGGTTTATTTCTGGGCTCTCTATTCTGTTACATTGATCTATGATTCTGTTTTTGTGCCAGTATCACACTGTTTTAATTACTATGACTTTGTAGTATAGCTTGAAATAGGGAGCATGATGCTTCCAGCTTTGTTCTTCCTTCTCAAGTTTGTTTTGGCTATTTGGAGTCTGTTGTGGTTCCCTCCAAACTTTAGATTATTTGTTCTAGTTTTGTGAAAAATGCCATTGGTGATTCTTGGTTGTTTCTTTCTTTTTTTTTTTTTTGTGAGGAAGACCAGCCCTGAGCTAACATCCGTTGCTAATCCTCATCTTTTTGCTGAGGAAGACTGACCCTGGGCTAACATCCATGCCAATATTCCTCTACTTTATATGGGATGCCGCCATGGCATAGCTGACAGCAGTGCGTCGGCAGGTGCCCGGGATCTGAACCCACAAACCCCAGCTGCCAAGCACGAACTAAACTGCTGCGCCACTGGGCTGGCCCTGATTCTTGGTTTTCAATACTCATATTTTATTGAAGACATTTATCTCTAAAAAAGTAATAATAAAAATAAACTATTTGGATGATTCCAGCTATTGTTGTAGCAAATATTGTATGTATTTTCCTTAATTTAATACCTTTAACAAAATGATGACTAAGATAATTCTCAAGATTCACACTAAAGATAGATGTTGATATTCCAAAAGACCATTAGCATATCTACAAAATGAATTGTGATTCTTGGTTGTGGCTAGTGATAAGATAGGCACCACAGAGTGATGGATTTCACAGACTCAACAATACTCCTGATACCAAAATCTGTATTGGTCAGGGTTCTCCAAAGAAACAGAACCAAAATAAATGTGTGTGTGTGTATTGGATAGATGTATGCATACAAGCAAAATATATAAAGAAATTTGTTATGAGGAATTGGCTCATGCAACTATGGAGGCTCAGAAGTCCAGCCTTCCATCTGCAAGCTGGAGACCCAAGAAAGGTGGTGGTGTTCCAGTTCAAGTCCAAAGGCCTGCAAACTAGGAAAACCTATGGTATAAGTCCCAGTTTCAGAGCAGGAGAAGATCCATGTCCCAGCTAAACCAGTCAGGCAGAGAGAGTAAGTTCTCCCTTCCTCTGCTTTCTCTTTCTATTCAGGCCCTCAAAAGATCGGATGAGGCCCACTCATATTGGGAAGAGCAATCTGCCTTACTCAGTCTACCTGTTCAAATGCTAATCTAATCTGGAAACACCCTCATAGACACACCCGGAAGTAATGTTTAACCAAATATCTGGGCACCCCATGACCTGTGACGTTGACATATTAACCATCACAAATATGAAAGTGATATGGTGAGATGACTTTTGTTTAAAAGTGATATAACATCTTTCATCAGACAAGAAATTTACAACATAAGGTGCACAAACAAAGGACAGTTTTGAATTTTTTCTCTCTAAATGGTACACCGCCTTCAGTGAAGATTTTCCATAGACTCTCTTCTAGCGGCATCAAACCAACAAAGAATCTCTAGTAATTCCTCCGAATCTGGGAGTTTTGAAATAACTCTTTATCACCCACTCTTCTGTGACATCACCTTCCACACCCGTGGCAAACGGTAGCTGCTTCCATTTTCCTACTCTCTTCCTTCAACTTACTGCAGCTTTATCCTCCAACTTACTTGTTGAGGAACAGAAAATTTCATTGCTTTTTATTTAAATATTTGACTTTATGTTTTCTAACATATTTATGTAATTCTCTGTGTTATTTCCCATACTACAACTTGGCATAATATTTATGACAGTGTGCAAACTGTATGTGTTAAAAACCTGCAAACCAAAAATTTAACAACCCATCTCAATCAGTCATCAGGAAACAAAGTTTTAAATATTCTACATAATAAATTGCCTCACAGGTGGTCTATTGTGTTTAATTATATTTTAGGAAATTAGTTGGAGATTTTAGGCTAATGTGAAATTGATAATAAACATCCATTTAAAAGAATGGGAAATAGACAGTCTGATAGCATTTTGTGGCATAATTATCTCTTTTCAGTAATGGATTACTGAAGTTAGGTGGGAGATGCATGTATATTTATGCCAGGAAGCCTGTTATTCTTATCAACGCACTAATGGTCTTTAATTACATATAAGATTTTGAGCAAACAAATGAAATGGTCCAATTTTCATTTTGAAATTTTGAAAGGACATTTGCCCCCTTAAAACCTTTCAAGAAACCAGATTTTATATGTATATTTTACAGTGGTAGTGGAGCACAATTGGCACTTTCAATCCATGTTCTTCTACACCTAAAGCATAGATAGTCCATGTTCACACATTGTAATTCGGAAACAATAATAATATAAACACCTAAATAAAAAAGATTGATCATTGCAAAAATAATATTTTGAATACTATTTACTACTGACCATTGCATTTTCCTTTGTTTTATTACTGATAATAATGAAGGTATAGCTTTATTTCAGAATTTCAAAAGAAAATACTTGTCTCTGAAATGTCTTGCAATTTTGCATTTACTTATTTATTCCTCCTTTCCTTCTGGAACTTGAAAACTAATGCCTTTGAAATATATAACTAATAAATTTTGCCAGATATTTGTATTATAAAATTAGACTTTCTGAACCTTAGTTTCTCTCTCTTCAATTCTTTCTACATGCAATTATCATTTTAATGTCTGTAAAAAATATTTATCATATACTTGTTCTGCTTTCTAAACCAAAATTTCATACTGAATCTCACCCCAGGTTTTCTATCCAAAAAAATTCTCTAACCTTGGTTCTATATCAAACATTAATCTCTAATGTTTGGCTTCTATTTAGAATACATTTACACCATTCATTCATTCATTCATTCTATGCATATTTATTAATTAATAATATTTTCCTTCAAGATTCGAATAGTCTAAAAGTGGAAGAGTACTAATAATCAAATCATTTATTAGCAATATGGAAGGGATCTTTTTGGGGGAGACATCGAAATTACCTCTAGAGAAGACAAAACAAAATAAAACAGAGCATGAAAACAAAAAAACAAACTTATTCCATTGGGGTGAGTATGCAGACCCCAGAAAGAATGCTTAAGGAAGAGCATTTGATTGTTTGGCTAATATTTGGACATTATTTTGCTAAGTCACATATGCAAGATGAAGTTGATGGCTGAATTGGTAGGACAATGGAAGGTATTGTTTCAGACACTCAGTGGAGGAAGAGAAAATGTCTGAGTTGTCGATGTAGGAGCAGAATTAGGGAATTGATTAGATATTGTGTTTTGTATATCCTGCTTCATATATCCATGACAACTTTTTTAAAATATCCATTTGGTGTTTATTCTTTGGAATGTGTGAATTTCAGTTTCTTTTGTTTTTTGTTTTGTACCTTAAAGATGTATCAAAGTGCCATGCCCTGTTTCAAGAGTGTTTGCATAGCAAATATTGCTGCGTCAATTCAAATTTCATGTTTGTAGTTCTATTGAAAGATATAAAATGCCAGAGTAGAGGGTGTAATAAATGTTGAGGTATGATGGTAATGTTCATCGAGAGAGATGGAAGAAGCGTCCAGTGAACATAATGGAAGAGATATTTTCATTATTAGAAAGTCTTTTTGATAATTTTTGAAATCTAATTTTAAAATATTACAGTGTCTTGCTCTTTTTTCTATTGTTTCAATCTGTTTTGATGTATTTAACCATTTCAAATGATTTGATGTATTTAATCATTTAATATTTTACAGATTGTTTTATCATCTAGCCATGCTGGTCTTCTATTCTTCTTTTTATTTTTCTGTCATCTGATATTCATTAAGGATCATTTCCTCATGTGTTTTTGTGAAGAAATCTCTTGGAACAGGCATAGTGTTATGTAGAGTGGTTTGAGGATTCCTAGAGTTTTGACAGTCATGGCATCTATTTTATGTTGACCAAGACTGCCTTGATACTCCCCCCAGCTTGACTAAACTTTAGACAGGTTTCTTCCCAACTATAGCCTCCTGGCCTCCCTTTTCATAGACTATTTACTTTAGAAAACCTGTGGTTGTAAATTCTTCCTCTGCTTCTTTGAGATGTAAATCTTCTCCCAGACTTTTGCCAGTTTTACAAGCCAGGAATATCTTTCTCCAGGACCTGAGAGCCATGTCTTTGAAATGTAATCATCAGGAAAGATAGTTCTCTATTTCCCTGTCTCTGTGGGTGGGTAGGAGCCTAACTTTAATAAGCATCAATTAGCAAACACAGGTGGCTATTCACATTGATCAATCTTCCCACCAATATCCTCCAGTACTTTGACACTAGCTCATCCCAGTGCATAAAATTTCTCTTGTGGCCTTGAGTTCACTCTCTCTCCCCTACTATAATAGTCTTGAATAAAGACTTCCTCACCTGTTTAACTTATTTAGTGCAATTTTTCTTTGACAATGCTGACTTTTTGAGTTGATGGCACTTGGGCAATAAGAGTTATATAAGGTTGGGTATAAACCTGCTTAAGCTACATTTGGGGGTTTTGGATACTGGGGGTAGGGAGCAGGAGGGGGGACTTTGCTCCCAGTTAAAAAGACTATTGCCAATAGTTAGATTTTTCTTCTTTACCTTTTCAGTGAGTACCACTTCTTGAGACTGTTGGCTTTATTTGGGGTAGTGTAACACAAAACTGTATTGTTTGTCTATATCCACCGCCACTGCATTTGTCATCTCTGACTGCTCTCAGCCAGACTTCTATTTTCTATTTCTGATCTGCTTTTGAATATATTTCAAATCCATAGCTAATGCTAAATAAAACGTGCTAATAATATCTATGTAGATGCACGAGGTTGATTTCTTTAGAAGAAATTGTTCAATATACCTCTACTTTAGATAGAAATATTGTGAAAACTGCCTCTCTTTTCATATATTCAGACAATTTATAAATATATATGTTATAAAGTCAGATTTATTGAAGTATAATTTAAATACAGTCAAAATTCACCTCTTTTAGCTGCACAGTTCTATGAGTCATAGTAAATGTATACAGTCATCTACCCAAGCAGAACAATCAAGAATTAGAATATTTCCATCATGGTAAAAATATTGCCTTCTGCCCCTTTATAGTCAGTTTGTTTCTCCCACATCAGCTTGTAAATTCCACTGATTTCTTTTCTATCCCTGTAATTTTGCCTTTTCCAAAGTGTCATAAAAATAGAACATATAGTATGTAGACTTTGCACCTGGCGTTTGAGCCTGGCTTGAGTTTGAGATTTGTATATCTTACTGAGTCTATCAATTGTTCGTCCTTTGTTATTGCTAAGTAGTATTCCACTGTAGTACAATTCATTGACCCATTCACCAGTTGATAGATCTTTGGGTTGTTTTTAGTTATTACAAATAAAGCTATTATAAACATTCATTTTTTTATTGATCAACTAATAATATGAATAATAATTTAAATTAACTATACCCTATTTTCTGCTGGTAAAAACATATAAACATAAAAAGTTTCCAAAAGTAAGACAGTTAATGGTGTTTCAATCTTAAGTCTAATGGCTTAATCCTAGACATCTCATGTTCAAGTTGTATGCACTTGGATAGTTCTCTAAATTTTATGAGCCTCAGACTTCTAATTTATAAAACAAGATTAAAACAACCTATTTGTTTCAATGAGATGTTAAGAGAATCTAATGAGATAATATTTATAAAGACACTTTGTAAACTCTCTTGTTCAAGTAACAAATATTTTCCAAGTGAGGAGTTACTACCATGTGCAAGTCCACACCATAATTATCTGGAAGGTTAATCTAGGAAGGTTTATCTCAAATTTTAGGCAGATAAGCACCTAAACCATTGTGTAGGTTTAAAAATCTTTTTCAGTATTTCAGTGATAGCCTTTAACAAACATTCTGTCCAGACTGTATGAATGAACCCTTAGTCTGCAATGGCAAAGCTACAGTAATGTGTAATATATCACAATAATGCAGGATTTCAATGGAATTGCTGCAGCCTAATGACTAGAAGAGTGAATTAGAAACAATTACACTTATTAAACATCAAGCCAGGTTACCAGGCCCTATAAAATCCAGCTTTTAACAATTTCCAAACTTTAGACTGGAGTTAAGTCCATGACTTTACCATCCTCAATGTCAGTTGTCCATATTACAGATTTTTGTTTTTTAAGTTTCCTTTAGCTTTGCTGAAATATCATACTAAACCAGATGGCAAAAGAAAGGAAACTACTTTTCCAAATAATAATTCTTGGGCTATCAATACAAACTGTCTAGTTAAAGATCAGGTATTAAGCCAGTTCAGCCTGAAACAAGGTCATTCATATTCTTTTCAGCTCAACTTGTTTTGGTTGACTAGTTTAAACACAATTTCTATGAAGAAAAACCCCTGTGAAAGCAGAAAATAAACTAGTAACTAAAGGGCCATCAATCTGAAAGTATAGCCACTATCCGGATAGAATCTTTTTCTGCAAATTCTCTAAAGATGATAAGATGCTGTTAACACACCAAAAAAGAACAAAGTCTACATGGTTAAAATAATGGATGGACCAGAATTGAATCAACTGCTACCAAATGGGCTTTATAAAAATGGCTTTTATTTTGCTCCCAGAAAATTACAATCCAAATACAGTATTTCAACTCTTTTAATGTTTATTTCTACTGTGATAAAGACTGTGAAAATAGCAGTAGGTGGACATTAAGTGAGAGAAACTTGGTTTCTAGGAAGTAGTGCCAAGGTCTTAATCATACTCCTAGTAGATTCTCAAGAGCATGTTGGGTACGTGGATCTTTATCTTTTGACCACAGTAAAATCTTCTCTGTCATGTAGCCTTCTGCCAGTCATAACAGCAAATAGGTAGATGCTAATTGGAGTCTCATTTTTAATCTATGAGATCCTTTTTTTCTGGCCAAAAATTTAAATGGAATGTCAATCTTGGGTATCATTAGAAGCCTACTGATAGATAGACAGATACTTTATCTAACCTTTTATACATCTGGGAGTAGAAGATGCATGCAAATTAGCTTATTTATTGTAGTTCCTACTGGTTTGATAGATTTATTTGACATGGGCAATTCTTTCTTGCTGTGTTATTGATAATTGCCCTTTTATTGCCATCTGGTATCTGTTTGCTTTTTTTAGTTCGTTGTGCCTTCATAATATAATTAGTTAGCTCTGCTCCAGATTGCCCATGGGTGACAAAATGGTTTTTCAATAGTAATCCAACAAAATCTTTTGTGTCTTAAAGAGAACAGTTTAGTGGTTACCAGAGGGGAAGGGGGTTGGGGGGTGGGCACAAAAAGTGAAGGGGCACATTTAAATGGTGAGTGTCAAATAATAAGGTACAACTGAAATTTCACAATGTTATAAACTATTATGACCTCAAGGAAAAAAAAAAAAACCTTTTGTATCTTCAGAATACAATGTCAGTTTTAGCAAATATTTGGAATTTTTAGTAAAATTTTGAAATTAGCTTAGCAATATTTTGGAACAACTTCAGGGAAACTATGACTAATCTACAGATTTTAGAGGTATGGCTTAACTCTTTTATTTCTGTCTTCCAAATTGTAACAGATTCCAGGTACTTTTATATCACGTGAAATGTCTGTTTATTTTTTCTCCTCCATCTCTTAAGACCACATAATTTCGGGTCACCTGTACACAATATGAGATAAAAACAATGACTATAACCTTTGCAGATTACAGGTCAAATCCTTATTTCTTTATTCTCTAAATCTTTAATTTCAAAAATGTAAAACAATCTAGATATTCTTTTTTCTTCAATTATTAAATGCATTCTTTTGGAAGACTAAATTTGAAACTGTAAGTAGATGTGATTTTTAAAAATATATGTTATATGTATATTGACATGGATTTACTGGTCACGTTAGCAATCATGAGAATAAAAGAAATGGTTAAGAAATAAAAGTACTGAATCCAAATCCATAATAATGACAGAAAAAATAATTGGGGATAGAAATTACATATAAATTAAGATGTATCTTTTTTTTTCAAATAACATAATTGAGACTATATTAGCCTGTATGTAATTGAGATATTTTGACTACACAAGGCATTTGTTTAATAATGGAAGGAAGGAACACAATGGACAAAGTAGACTGAAATGAAAAGAAAAAATGGAAACGTACATACACACAAGAAAATAGACTTTTAGTTTACAAGGGCCGTAAGGACTAGAGTAAGGATTGGACCATTTCAAGGGCTAAAACTATGAGGTAGCAGGGGATGGCATTTGCATTTCATGGAATATTGAGAAGATTCTTTTTTTTTTTTAAGATGCTCTGGTAAATAGAAATCTTAATAATATAGATATCTGATAAACTATAGAAAGTGACTAGAACTCCAAATGACTATAAAAACATTGTATAGTAGAAAATGGTCAGTCTTCATGTTTACATACATATATATGACTGGCAAAGATTTATAATGCTCCCATGAGTTTCTCCTAAGACAAAGGAAAAATGAATAATAAAATCAATTTCTGTCTGCTAGGATCTTTAGATATCATTTCAAGCTTACATAACAACTAGAAGAATTGAAAAGAACATTATTACATACTGAGATGTCCATTTAAAATTTAAAGATAATTGGCTTTATTTGGGGCTGGGAACAATGAAATATTTCTTTGGTAGTAAGTTTCATTTTTTTTTTTTACTTTTGTAGTTTTAAAGTAATAATTTTAAATTAAAAAGAAATTTAATATCATTATAAATATGATTTAAACAATATATAAATAATCAAAAACAAAAGGTTTCTGCCATTGAACCCCCAGTGTTTTCTCCAACACCAAATTTGATGTATAGCTTTCCAAATCTTTTTCAATATATATTGAATATCATGTTCACATATGTACATATGTAGAAAAGATACAGGTCAAATTTTATGTTAAAATTAATAATATTTCTATTACCAGAAATAACCTTTTATAATTCATGTGTATATAAATGTTCATAGAGTACAAATGCTTCGATTAAAGAAGACAATTCATTGAACACCTATGGATCCACCACCCAGCTTAAGCAGTTGAACATATCCACAAGAGTTACCTGCCTAATCTCATCCCTAGAAGAAATCTTTCCTATGTCTTTTGTTTTATTTCTTTGCTTATACAATAGTTTAACATATGTGCACATTGCCTTCAAATATAAATGAAATTGAACTGTATGCCTTTCTCCCTATATTATATACTTCTTTTCACAATAGTATATATGGGTTTTACTTATGCTAATTTAAATAGGTTGTGTTAATTAAGTTTTCACTGTTGTTAAATGAGTTGTAAAATTTCCTTTCTTATTCTGTGACGTGGCACAATTTGGGGCGAACATTTTCTTTTAAAGCTAATGTGGCCAATTAATCCTTTAAACAATTATGAAAATTTAGGACTTTGGCAGGTGTGGGATGGGGTATGTTTTTTATTACAATTTTTATTGAGCATTAGTCAAATTACACTTTCCATTTCTTCTTTTACTTGGCATTTTACATATTTTTCAAGGCATTATTTTACAATTTGTTACATCTGAAATTTAATGACATATAATTTTATACCATTATTTTATTTAAAACTTCTTTTGTCCAAAATTATCCCAATATTTCATTTTTAATGTGTATTTTATTTATTGGGGAGCCCATGGTGCCATCCACTGTTGCAGAGAAGTTCACCTACAACCAGCTCTTTGAGAGTGAGGAGGAAGACCTTCCAGCAGCACGCGGGCGAGACAGACCCTGGGACCACCATGGCGGCCATCCACAAAGAGAATGACCAACTCAAGGTGCCCCAGACTAAGGCAGCCTTGCGGCCCTGGGCACTCATGGCTGCTGCCATGCAGCCTTCAAGCACATTTGGGTATCACATGTTTTAGATAATTGACTTTCCTGTTAGAAATGCAGGAAATTCAGTCTTGGTTTAATTAGAAATTAATTTCAGAGCTCTTTGCTTGGGTTATCAAACGTTCTAATGCATATTTATAAGAGAAGTTTAGAAAGTATTTAATTCTATTCTGAAAAGAATTCTTAATCATAGTATTTTAATAGGGACTTAATTTTTTTAGGGGGAGAAGGAGTATACATATTTATCTAATTCATATTCTACTCGCACTAAATAAGTTAGGCCTGATGCACAGTTATTGTTATTGACTTTCTTTTTGTATTTCTTCTTATGGCTCTCCTAAGTTAATTCTTCTATTTCTTGAAGTCTTTTTCTTTCTTGGATAATGTTTTTGTTAAATGGAGGATCAGAAGTATTTCTTCATGTAATCCCTTTACTATATAATTGACTGATATTTTGGCTGAGTATGCTCAATTTTGAATATTATAATCCATGTTTAGATTTGACTCAAGCATTTACTGTAATTGGGATGAAAGGTTTGAAAGTTAAATTAGCATATGTGTTAGAACTGATTGTTGTCAGTCTTAAAATTTCACATTCAACACTCTGGAAATAGTGAGATTTCTAATTCTGGAAAGATAGAGTAGACATACTTTTCCCTATCCTCCCATGATGTACAAACAAGAAAAAAGCACCAAAACCCTGAACAATATATATAAAGTAAACACAAGAAGATTCTAAAATGCAAAGAAAGAAGGTACACTGGCTAGGGACATGGGGAGCCAAAGAACAAGACAGCGATGAGTTTCTTGGGTTTTCTTTTTGCCTGGTATATCTCACACTTGGAGCTGAAGAGGCTGACAACCAGGGAACATCAACAGGCAAAAAAGACCCCAAAGCCTGCTCCTTCTAGCAAAACGACCAGTAAAGGGGCAGCCTAGCAAAACAAAAAACACCAAAAACCCTTTTGGAGATAACCACTCTACTCCATTCAAACACAATAGAAACGAAGGTGCCCCCCACTCCACACCAACAATAGCTAAGTGAGAAGCCTAGACATTGACACTGATGAGGCTGTAGAAAGGCACCTCAACATCCTCACTGGAGGGGTGTCAGGCCAAGTAGACCGCTGGGATTTCATCCCCATTAGATGGAGGATACTACCAAACACTTAAAGAAGAATCAACATTAATTCTACACAACCTCTTTCAGAAGAGGAGGGAAAGCTTCCCAAGTCATTTAACGAAGCTAGCATTACCCTGATACCTAAGTCAGACAAAGATAATACAAGAAAAACTGCAGACCATTAACCTCCATGGATAGAGTCACAAAAATTCTTAACAAAATATTAGCAAATAGAATTCAGCAATATATATGAAGTATATACCATGAACAAGTGGGGTTTATTCTTGGGATAAACAATCCATGTAGTATAGAATATTAAAAGACTAAAAAAGAAAAATCATATGATCATATCAGCTGATAAAAAAAAGCATTGGACGAAATTTAACACCAATTAATGATAAAAAACTGTCAGGAAAGTAGGAATAGAGGAGGACTTTCTAAATTGATAAAGAGCACCTACCATCAACCTATAGCCAACATCTCACTTGTTGACGATGTGCTGAATACTTTTTCCCTAAGTTTGGAAACAAGGCAAGGATGAACACTCTCACCACTCTTACTCAACATACCACTGGAAGTTCTAGCCAGTACAATAAGGCCAGGCAAGAAATAAAAGCCATACAGAACAGAAATGAAAAAATAAAACTGCTCCTATTTGTAAATGACATTATTGTTGATATAGCAAATCCCAAGGAATTTACAAAAAAAAAAAAGAAAAACTCCTGGAATTAATAAGTGAGTTCAGCAAGGTTGTGGGATACAAAATACACATCCAAAAATAAATTATATTTCTATATAGTAGAAAAAACCTGAGAATACCAAAATTAAAAGTATAATACCATTTACAGTCACTTAGAAAACTGAGTACTTTGATGCAAATCTAACAAAGCATGTACAAAACTTTTATGCTGAAAAATATAAAATACTCATGAAAAATCAAAGAATATCTAAACAAATGGAGAGATATACTACCCTAATTGATACATAACTTTAATACAGTTTTCATCAAAATTCCAGCAAGATTTTTAATAGATATAAACAAAATTATTCTAAAATTTACATGGATAGAAAAAGGAACTAGAATAACTAAAACAATTGTGAGGGGAAAAAAGAATGAAAGGAAGGGATCAGTCTGTTTTCAATATATATTGTTACAACTTTTTATGTAGTTTATTATATACAATGAGCAAGTGGTTTGGTATTGGCAAGACCAAGGGAGTGTAATAGAGAACCAAGAAATAGATCCATACAAATATATCCAACTGATTTTTATTAAAGGTGCAAAAGCAGTTCAATGGAGGAAGGATAGCCTTTTCAACAAGTGCTGTTGTAGCAACTGGAACACATATTAAATGTAAAACTAAAAAGCTTTTAGAAAAAATAGTAGAAAACATTCAGGATCTAGGACTAGACAGAGAGTTCTTAGATTTGACAGCATACCATATTCCATAACAGGAAATATTGAAGAAATAGACTTCATCAAAATTAAAAATTTTTGCTCTGTGAAAGACCCTATTAAAAGGACAAAAAGACAAGCTACAGACTAGGAGAGAATATTTGATGCATATCCAAAAAAGCATTAGTATAGAGACTATAAAAACAATTCCCAAAACGCTACAATAAAAATTAAAAATTTGACCAGGTAATGGGTAAAAACCAAAAAAAGACATTTCAACAAAGAGACTATACAGATAGCAAGCACATGGGAAAATGTTGAGTATTTTTAGTCATTAGGGAAATGCAAATTAAAACCACAATGAAATACCACTACACACTTATCAGAAAGGCTAAAAAAGAAAAAACAAAAAGCACCAAATCCTGGCAAGGATGCACAGCAACTGGACCACTTATGTATTTCTGGTGTGAATGTAAAATGGTACAGTCACTCTGTAAAACAGATCAGCAGTTTCTTAAAACCAAACCAAACTAAACTAAACAGGCAACTAACATAAGACTCAGCACTTGTACTCCTGGGCATTTATCCCAGAAAAATGAAAATTTTTGTTAACATTAAAGCCTGTGCATGAATGTATATAGCAGCTTTATTCATAATAGTTCATAACTAGAAACAACTCAGATATCTTCAATAGATGAATGGGTAAACAAAATGTGGTAGAGCCATGCAATGGAATACTACTCAGCAATAAAAAAGGAAGGGGCTTTTGATACACACCACAACTTAGATCAATCTGCAGAGAATTATGCTGAGTGGAAAAAGCCAGTTCCCAAAAGTTATACATGTTTCCACTTATATAATATTCTTGAAATGTCAAGATTATAGAAATGGAGAATAAACTAATGGTTGCCAGAGATTATGGAGGGGGTGGAGGTGGGAGAGAAGCAATGTGTCTATAAAAAAGCAAAATAAGAAATACTTGTAATGATGAAATTGTTCTGTATTTTGACTGTATAAAAATATCCTGTATAGACTTCATTATGTTCACCACCAATAGTCTAGTTTTTATCTGTCACCATACACATGTGCCCCTTTATCCCTTCACCCTCCCACCACCCCTTTCTCTTCTGGTAACCATTAATCTGTTCTCCCTGTCTATGTGTTTATCTTCCACACATGAGTGAAATCATACAGTATTTGGCTTTCTCTGTCTGACTTATTTCACTTAGCATAATACCCTTAAACTCCATCTATGTTGTTGCAAATTGCATGATTTTGTCTTTTTATGGTTGAATAGTATTCCACTGTATATATATATATACCACATCTTCTTTATCCATTCATCTGTCGATGGGCACTTAGGTTCCTTTCACGTCTTAGCTGTTGTGAATAATGCTATGATAAACATAGGGATGCATATGACTTTTTGAAACTGAAATAAAGAAAGGTACACCTGAAATTTGCACAATGTTTTAAGCCAATATGACTTCAGTAAAATAATTTTAAAAAATAAAAGTAAATAAAATCAGGGCTCAGTTACTAGGAAAGAAGGGAGATTGTATAGCAGGGAGACCACTAGTAATCTCAGCTACGGGTAAGAGAATGAAAGCAAGCCAGGAGTTCAGCTGGTTCAGAAAACTGTCTATCATAAAGACGTTTCAGGTGTCTGACTGCCAACTTGTCCCTGAGCATCCTAGTGATGATGGCAGAAAGGAGTCCATGACTAAATACAAGTGTAATATCTAAGCAAAGAAAGCAAACCCATTGTTCAGGAAAAAAACTTACCTTTTCCCAATACAGATGTTAAAAAAAAAGTCTACTCACAGGTCTTCATGAGGAAGACACGGGACATGGTGAACAATATCCTTAACAATATTCCTTCAGTAATGGAACAACATGATTCAGGGATTTGCTTCAAAAATTTAGGGTGAGAGAGTGGCTGGGAGTATAGCTAAAATGATATGGACCATGAGTTGATACTTGCTGGACTGGATGATGGAGACATGGGAGTTACTTGCATGTGTCCCTTTACTTTGGTGTATATTTAAAATTTTTCCATAATACAAAAAGAATTTAAACTCTGCAATAAATCCTTTCCTAAAAAAAAAAAATATCCTGGTTGTGATATTTTACTATAGTTTTGCAAAATGTTACCATTTAGGAATCCTGGGGAAAGGGTAGATGGGACCTTCCTTTATTGTTTCTTACACCTGCACGTGAAGCCACAATTATCTCAAATGTTTGTTTTAAAAAGTTTAATTTCATTTTTAAAAATGTATTTATACTCTTTTCTACTTGGTGAAGAATAAACTGTTTTCAAGACTCAAGTTAAACATCTGCCTTTCTCTGAAGCTCTCTCCAGTTAGCGATCAGTAATATTGACAATGTTGAATGTTCCCTATCTGACTTATGGCTAACTTCTTGTGGTTGACCGTGTCTAGGTCTGCTTTAAGTCTAGTGACACAGGAAGAAATGAAATCCCAGAGTATATAACTAAGGTGAAGTAAAGGTTTTCTTATTTGGTAGTAGACAGAGCTTGAGTACCGACACGGCACCTCTTCAGCCAGTAGAACAAAACACAGTGAGAACATTGCTCTGGCCTCCTCTGTGCTGGTTAAGTACCTCTTTTCACACAGTAGCTCTTACCACTTAACACAAGGTTTACCTAGAGGAACAAATGGCAAGGAACTGAAAGGAGAACCGTGCCAATCACTGGTATTTACTGAAAACCGTTTGTACTTCTGTTTGTGGATTTGATCACATACCAAATTAGAAACCACCCAGTCCCTTAGTTAGATTCAGCATTCTTGGTGCTTTTTAAAAATGCACCATGCCATTTTTGCCTAGCCTACCTCACTTCTATCACAACCCCAGTGAATCTCTATTGCTCTATTGCTTTTAGGTTTTGAAATGTTGATTTATACTTCTTCTTATACTGCACCGTCTATTCCCTAAGAACAGACACTCTATGTGATACCTTCCGGTGACCACAGGACATAAATCCCAAAAGTACCAATGTGTTTCAGAGATTTGGGGAAACTGATTTTTGCCTTATAAGTACTGTGATTTTATTTTTTCTGTAATGTGAATATTTTAAGAATGCATTATACTTTATTTTTTTCTGTGCCTCTCTTTGCATAAACAATAGACAAGTATATATTTTGGTATTCTCCTCCCCCTTTTTTCTTATATAAGAAGTAGGGTGTTGTAGATATTCTTTTTACTTAGCAATTTTTTTTACTTACCAATATTTACCAGAAATCATTACAAACAAAATCTTCTCCCTCTTTTTTAAGCTTGCAGAGCACCATAGTTCATTCAACAATTCTCCGATGAATGAGCATTTGATTTCTTTCCAATGTTTTGTAATTACAAACAATGTTGTCATGAGCAATGTGGTGCAAAGACATTTTTGTGTTGTTGCATATATACCTTCAGGGGAAATTCCCAAAAGTGAGATGCGTCAAAAGGTAAATGTATGTGTAGTTTTCTTAGATATTCCCAAATTTCTTTCCAAAATAGTTGCACCAGTTGGCATGCCTATCAGCAATATATGAGAGTCTCAGTTTCCCCAAGTCCTTGCCAAAGGAATGTGTTATCATGCTTTTTAATTATTGCCAATCTGTTCAGGGAGACACGGTATCTTATTGTATTATAAATTTGTATTTTTTCTAATTGAGTAACTTGAACATCTTTTAATATGCTTAAGGGACATTTTAATATATTTTTGTAAATTTTAAATGAGATTTTTGGTCATTTTCACAATATATACATACACATATTATATATATATGTCTATACAATATATACACATATATTGCAAATATTTTCTTCCGGTTTGTTGTTGGTGTTTATGCACTGCAAATTAAATTTTGTGTTGCATATTTTTTTAAACTTTTATGTAATCAACTTTATCCAAAAAGTTTAATTTCATGCTTAGAACACTCTTTCCTACATCCAGATTATGGAGAAACTCATCCGTGTTGTCCTCTAATATTGTATGCTTTAATTTTTACCTTTAGATTCTTGATCCATTTGGAGTTTGTTCTATTCTTGTGTATCTGGTATTGGTTAGTTTTTCTTTTTCATTTTTCCAAAAGTTTAGAAAACTCTGACTTTAAAAAGAAAACCAGAAAAATCTATAATAGTTCCCGAAGAAATCATTTAACATTTTATATGTCCATTAATACATTTCATGTGTGTGTCTTTGTGTATGTGTCCCTGTGCATATTTAATTTTATTTATTGATTTCTTTCACTTACCATTTTCCTATGAATATTTCATTATTTTGGATTTTATTTTCTGAACCAAAATGTTTTAAGGTGTGAATAACATCCCATCATAACTGTTTCCTAATTTTTACACCAATTCCCTACTGGAAGATTACATTGATTATCTTTCTTTACTACTAAAAATATTTTGTAAAAGAACATATTTATATAGAAATCTTTATGTATATATGGCATCTAAAGGAGAATTAACCCTTAATCATATGAAGCAAAAAGTCATAATTAAAGAACTTGTTTTAAAAATATACCTTATAAGAGAAATATTGCGTTTTTTGACACTAGATGGTTTTGTAGGAGGAAAATACTTAACAATAATCATTATTCAATTTCCTGCACCAATGATCGACAAGGAAAAGGTAGGGAAAATAGCCTGCATCACATTTTTATTTGGGACATTCCTCAGCTAAGTTTTAAATGGGCTGCAATGAACATCTACTACTCAGCATATTCCAATGTTAGGCAATTATCTTGCTGGAATTCATGCAATCAGACATACAGAGATCAGGATAATGTGAGGAGAGAAATTATTACATACACAGTAGAAATCAACAGGGTAAGAGTAGGAGAAAGCTGAGAAACAGCAGTAAAAAAAAGTACTAAAATATAATGAACACTATGACAAAAAATAGATATATTGTATGTGGCAATTGCATTAATAGGTTGCCTAGACTAATATTTTTCTTAAGTCACTCTCCATCAATGTCTTAATTTTTGCAAATTTTTCCAGTATACTAACAGACATGTGTAACAATGCATAAGGACACAAAACTATATATTATCTATTTTAAAATGTAAGGATGCCTTTACTTTTGATTGTGGAACAAGTGAAAAAATGCTCATTGTGTAATATTGAATTCAGGTTTCTCAATTCTGATGTATTTATAAGTTTAGAGAGTACTAGTATAAGCATAGAACATTAGAGTAAAATATTTATTACTTACTTCACTTAATAATTACTGAATATACAAAATTTAGATATAAGGCTAAAAGAAAGACTGTGAGAGTAAAACATTTTTTTCCTTAAAATTTTTTCCTTCTGGACTTTTACAATCATTTATTTCCGATTTTTGAGTTTTTTGATTTGTCAAGCTGATTTTTAAATCATAAGATAAGAAGAGAAGGAGGTGACTAGGTAGCAGTTTGAGTAGACAAAGTATGAATATGCATCTTTTAACGTATTTTCAGTAATGCATTACAGGTAACTTTCTACATATCTGAGTGAGAATAATTCTTTCCACTGCTGTTCGCAGAGTACAACATTTTTGAACATCTTAACCAAGAATATTTTTTACTTCTACTCTTGATCATTCTTATAATATTAGAAATGGCAGTACAAAGCCTTCAAAATAGGATGAGAAGTGGCTCCAAGGAAGTTGTCAAGATTTTTAATGAGTTTCAGTTAAAGATGGTCCATTACATCAATTTGCATATATCTTCTCCTTCCCAAGACCCTAATGAAATCATAGAAAAGAAATTAATAAAAGTATTGATCCATAATAATGAACAATATTGGAAAATATCATTAGTTTATACATGACTTCAAAGAATTACTTGACAAGTGAAATCAGATCTTTCAACGGTGACTGATGCAGTGATCTGAAGTATAGGCCAAGTTTATGCATAGATGACCCATAGGCAGGGAGTAAGCCCAATTCTCATATAAACACTGTGGGCATGGAGTCTGAAAATTAAGTAAAATAGAGGACGACAATAGAAAATGGAGCTTATAATATGAGATTAGTTGAAACTTTTGATACAAATTGTTAGTTCATTCATCTTCCTACTTAGAATGACCTGAAGCCAGCATTCTATTTTCTCAGGCTAAAAAGATGTGTTCTTCTCTGTAAATTAAATCAGTTATCGGAGGAGTGAGAGAACAGTTGGGGTGGATGGTGAGATCAAAGGAGAAAATCTTAATCTCCTGGACAATGGGAGCCCTATATGGAAGGTTCATCTCTGCACTCATTTATCTGTGGAAGGAGCAGGCATTTGGAGAAGGCCAGTTCCAAATTTGGGAGGGGAGTAGATTTTCCCACACATAAGAATGTCTGGCACCCGCCACACTATGTACCAAAACTAGACTAAAGATTCTCAGTTGAAAAGAGCAAAAATATTGGTATCTATCTCATAGGGAAGTTGTATGGATTAAATTAGTTAAAATATTAAAGAAAGCATGCTTATATGGAAAGGAACACTATAAACACTGCATGATTGTTCTCTGTTTTTATTCAAAGGGCTTTCCGATAATTGTGACTATGATCCCAATGTCTTTGAACCCTTACTGAGGACCACTTAACCACACTCAAATGCAGAAGCTTCAGTCAGCAAGTCCAGTCCTTTACCTTAATGTTTACAGTAGGGTTTCCATTACTTCATCATTAATATGTTTTGGCAATCAAGAATCACTAGATATTTGAGGAACCCTCATAATGTGAAAGAGAAGGATAAAAAAAAATGATCAAAAGAGAAAGCTAACACTAAAAAATAATAATAGAAAACAAGACAAAAACAAACAAATAAGAAAATTTCACATAACAATAAAATTAGGGTAGATCATGTTAATTAAAGATGCATATGTAAATCTTAGAAAATCACTAAAAATTAAAGCATTATATTGACTAATTCAATATGGAATAACTACATATAAAAATGAGCAATTAATATAAAAGGCAAGAAATAGGGAGAAGAAAACATGAAAATAAATAGTGAAATAGTGCTAAAATCAAACATATCGTTAATAACTGAAAGCAAATGGATTAAACAGTATAAGTAAAATTTAAAGATTTTCAGAAAACATAGGACCAAACACAATACTGAGTAAAAGAAACCCTTATATAAGTACAAATATACAGAATAGTTAAAAGTAAAATGATGGAAAATGATATGCTATACAGACCTAATCATGAGAAAACTGAATTAATTCTGTTAGTATGAGCAAGAAATATTCCAGGAGCAGGAAAAACATCAAGAGTTACCCTCAAAAGAAATATTTTGAAATGTATCATGTAGGACGTGGAAATTTGGTTGGGAAGTTGTAGGACAGGGGTGTATTCCTTTATTATGAAACTTTTTTCTTCTTTGGTTCTTTCTGATTATGTACATGTATTACACTAATAAAAATAAATAAGCAAATGTATAAATTAGAGTTTATAAGAAGAAATTTTCAGAATAAGTGTAATATTTAGAGATCCAAAGGCAACTCACTGAAGAAATGGTTGAAAGAGTTATACTTAAAGTTAGATTTAATTATGAGAGATTTTATTTTTATTTATGTTAGCCTTTGTGCAATATCTATTTTTTAAAACATACATGATTGCATTGATAATTAAAAATGCTTAGTACTACTTTCTTTCTGCTAGACATGCTAGAAAACTACTGGAAGGCATACCACAGGACTCCAGCAATATCCATCATCTTCTATATTAATATGTGGGTTGGTCATATGGTCCAGAAAATCTCCCAAATGTGGGTTTCTACTGGAAACAACTTTTTACGAATTTACAGTTTATTTGAAATGTTGCTCAAATTGGTTTGCCTGCAATTGAATATATAATTTACATAATTTTTAGAAATGAAAATGAGCTTTAGAATATGATCCACAACTTAGAGTGCATGATGCTTTGCTCAATAGCTTTCAACAAAGGTTTGTTGGATTAATAAGTGACCGAAAATGTAGTAAATCAATCATGTTACTATGTGCATTCAAAGGTAAAATTTCATACTTTTTCAAATTTTGTTTATTTTGAATTATCATAAGTATCAAGGAAAGAAAAATAGATATAGCAGAGATATTTCAATATTTCCCTTTTTTTGTTAAGATTCACAGGTAAATTGAACAGCTGCAATCTCGTTTGTATGAAAATATCTCTTGTGAGTCTTCTATTCAACTCTCCTGTGGGTGAGTCTCAGACAAACCAAGTAGAACTCATTTGCTCATTCCAGTAACAATTTGGTGAATAAAGACTCAAAATTTGTGCTGGTTATAATTTGCTATAGGAAACAAATGGTGCAGTAGAGTCCAAACAGAAGACTTTAATCAAGCAAATAAATATTATCATGTGAAATTTCTAGAAAATTTTCACTATGCCACTGGTAATATACCAAAACAGAGAAATGACACGAACTTTCATTAATTGTCTGTTAACTTACTTTATTTTCATATAAATCATGAGGTAAACTATCAGAAATGTGTGCTTGTGTATTTTCTTCTGGAGGAATATGGGGATAACGTTTTTGTAAATCCTCAGAGATATTTTCCAAAATTTGTTTTTCAGTTTGATAGGCTGTTTTGTTTCTAATTTAAAATATATTTGTTTCTTGTGTTGATGAAAGCTAATAGCTAATTTTCTTTTTTCTTCTATGAATTTGCATGATACCTTATGCATATATTTCTTATACTAATCCTCAAAATAATTGAAAGTCCTTACTGATTTTTTATTTTCTGAATGATTCTTACGCAAATTTCTAGTGTCTTCTTTTCTTTTTTTTTTTTTTTTGTGGGGAAGACCAGCCCTGAGCTAACATCTGTTGCTAATCCTCCCCTTTTTGCTGAGGAAGACTGGCCCTGAGCTAACATCTGTGCCCATCTTCCTCCACTTTATATGGGACGCCGCTACGGCATGGCTGACAGGCAGTGCGTCGGCGGGCGCCCGGGATCCGAACTCGCGAACCCCGGGCTGCCAAGCGCGGACGAAACCACTGCGCCACCGGGCGGCCCCTCTAGTGTCTTCTTTTTAATTATATTTTTTCCCTTCTATAGTAATCCTCTGTATTTTTCTTATATGATTAAAATTGGAAACCAATAAAGGTTGATTTCATGAGTACTTTCACTCTCTCTCCAGAACCAGCCTAAATACTATACTGCTTTACTTGAATATAGTAAAACAGTAGCTGGCTCTGAATTTGTTTGGGAAAAACCCATCCTTTGGCAACTAACATTACACCAGGGCGTATTCAGGTAACTATAATGAAACCATCACATATGGTGAGCAGACTGTAAATGGAGCAGGTACCCAACCTCTTCCAACCCATATGAGTTATTATTTAGATTGATCATATTCCCAAAGTTGTTACACATTTAATACCAGCATAGAATCAAAATAGAGGATAGCAATAGTGTTCATAAGGCTGGTATCTTGAAGATAAGTTCACTTGAGAAGTTAGCACTTGAGAGGTTCCTTCCCACAGTTGAGTCTTTAACACTGTAACATGTTCAGAGAATTGGTGAAGCTCGTCCTTGCTTTGAGCCTGTTATTGTGTTTCTATC
Organism: Tapirus indicus; assembly: GCA_031878705.1. Lineage (NCBI taxonomy): Eukaryota > Metazoa > Chordata > Mammalia > Perissodactyla > Tapiridae > Tapirus > Tapirus indicus. The sequence continues at coordinate 26,167,220 of CM062933.1, forward strand.
ATTTAAAGTGCTCCAGTAAAAGAGCACAACAGTACCCCTGAGAAATAGTTAACATCCTCCACGGCCAAGAACAAGCGATTTGGAGGTTTTTTTTTTTTCAAATCTGTAATTATCAAACTGCAAAGGGGAAAATCCCTCTTAAAAACTTAACGGTGTTCCTTAACACTTTGTCCTGATTTGGAGCCAAATAACTTGAATTGTATTATAGAAAGACGTCAAAATAAGCATTCCAATACATTCATGTTTATGTACTAACAGTAATCAGTTGGTTCCAGGTGATATCATGGGTTTTTTATTTTTCCTTTAATTGAGACAAGAAGGAAATCTGTCTAAATAAATATGGTGGTGGACTTCTTGACCACTAGCCAAGTTAGAAGCTTTTAGTGTTGGTCGAAAAATTCTTACTTTAATATAAAGGGAAAGTAAATCTCATAATTTGAATGGATTAGGCCTTGGCTAGTTGCATAAGAAACTGACAAAAACACTCTCTGAAAATATCTGGAATTTAATGTGTCTGTTGAACAAGGCAGACTTCTCTCAACTTCCTGTGCATTCTCTTTTTTTTCCTACATTTTGTTATACAAAATTCTGGACAAAACTGAAAGAGAAACACAGTCTTCAAGAAGGCTTGTGAACTGATGTCTACTCTTTCCACTCCTTCTTATTTCATATATGAATGCCTATGTTTGTTACCACCCAAGAGGGGGTGTCATCCGCCCACTGCAAAACATGCCAATAGTCAAGAGGCAAGGAGGTAGGAGAGATAGGACTTTTTATTATAGCTTGCTATCAAGGGAGAAGATGGCTGAGTAATATCCAAAAGAACCATCTTACAGAACAAAGACTATAGGCCAGTCATATATGGGGTTGTTCTCCTGGTGGGGGAAGCAGCTGGTCTCTGGGTGGGGGCATCCATCTGATCTCTGGGGGGGAGGAGACATCTGGTCTTAGTTCCTTGATAGTCTTTTGTTTTACTGGATGTGTACCAGAGACTGGAGCAGTGCCCTATACCCTGATCTTTCAGTTGTCGTTGACCATGGCTATCAACACAGACTCTCTACCCTGGTGTCATCACATTCCTAAGGAACTCAAAAAAACAAAGTTATAACTTATAGCAGCTGGGAGGGGCCATAAAATCCACAGAGCATGTCTGGGTTAGTTAATCAGAGGTCATTCAAAGTTACAATAGGGTTTCTTTTCTACAATATGGCTTCCTTTATGTCAACCTTGTGTTGAGCCAGTACCACGTTTATGAAATTTCTGTTGTTTTATTTCCTTTCTGCCTTGGAAGTGTGGTGCCCAAAGTCATGCTAGTTATAGTCTCCTCAAAATCTCCTCCTCCTTTTCTGAGGCATGGTCAGCAGATGTTCATGCACAGTACTGGAAAGATCTCTCTGGAATCAAAGCAGGAAAATCTCTGTCCTCATCCTTAATGATGATCAAGTTTCCATTAATGAGGCAACACTGTTATTTAAAGTTGAAGGAAAGTTTAAAAACATAAGATACATTCTCTCTTTACTCCCTCCTCCTCTCCTCGTTCAAGCTGTTATTGTCTTTCTCCCTTTGACAACTGCTGCCAGATTTGCTAAGTGGCCCCAACCACTGCATCACACCTGCTTCACACATTCATTCTGCCTATTTGCTCAACATCATCTTCTAAAACAAAATGTAGTATATGTTTCTTTTCTGTTTACAGGTTGTCTTGTCTTCCAACTGCCTCTACAGCAAAGCCAAAAGTTTTAATTTAATATAGAAGACCTTCCAAAGATTAATTCTCACTTTTAAGTTCATATTCACTATATTGTCTTCCTCTTTCAGAATATACACGTATAGCAAGCACACCCAGAAACTCTATAGTTTCCAGACCATTTACTCTAAATCACAGTTCTGTCCTCTTGGACAAGTTACTTATTTTTTTTTGGAGTATCTTTCTCCTTTCATTTTGTCTGGTTAATTATTGTACATTCTTTTAAAATCTGTTCAGATAGTAGCTCCTTTGTGAAGCAATGTTGCTTTCTGTAGATAACTGGTCTTTCCTCTGTGTTCTCCAGGCACTCCATATGTGATTCCTTCACACACACTTATCCAGAGGCATTGCAATTATTTTGAAGCCTTATTTTTGTCTGTGAATCTTTGAATTCCTCAACAGCAAGAGCTGTGCCTTATCCTTCTTTGTATATTTACCACCTAAACTGCCTGTGTTATGTGGTAGATTCTCAGCGTGGTGTATGGTAGATTTTCTCCTCTTGTATACGCAGATTGGCAGAGCTTTAAAGCATTTTGAAACAGATGATATCAGATCTTTTATGATGAGGGAAACATGAAGCCATCAGATGCTCAGTGGTGGCTGTGTAGGTTTAGAAGGAAGAACAGTGGGAAGAGATAGCATAGTAGGATCACCCAAAATAGCATTTTTTTTTTCTAGTTGAGAATTTGTGCAGAGACATTCACAAGAGAACAGAGAATTACTTGGGGAATATTTTATCAGAGTGAGGTCAAAAATATAAAAGCCCTCATTCTTCTGTGTGTGGCATTTTAAGCCAAAGGAAATAAGAAAATATTTTCCTAAACATGATTGGGTTAAATAAGGAAGAATTGATGCCAAACATTGAGGACACAATATGTTACTCTATGGTGTGTGTGTGTGTGTTGGACTATTTTGGGTGTTAATTTGATAGTTTAAGTGAGAAAATAACGCATAAAGTTACTAGATGGTTAAGGAAACCTTCCCATAAATATTCATCCCAGCCGTTCTTCTGAGTTAAGAATAAAATAACAGGAAGTGAAATGTTATACAAAATTATAATGTTTGAGATAGTCTTGGAAGTAAGAATATAAAGACATAGTTAATGTATATTTAAATACTTCCAATACTTATACCCTTGATTCAGCATTTCTGCTGCTAAGCATTTATTCTGATGCACTAGTTAAAATGTGCAGAAAGTTTTGGGTAGAATAATTTATTTGAAGCATTTATAAAACTGCTCATATAGAACATAGTAAATCTAATAATAGAAGATTGATTAAGTAAAATATGTAGTAGTTAGTGCAATTTCTTATTTTATAACCATTAAAATTCATACTATATAAACATATTTAATAACATGGAGAATGTATATTTTATTATTACAGCATATAAGCTTGAATGAGAGATTGAGACAACATGGTCAACTAAACACAGGTCTGCCTGCTCATACCTCATGAAATGAGGAAGCATATTTTTTATAAATATTAAGTCAATAACAGGATTGGGAAACAGAATAATGTATAACAATTGTCCAGAGAACTGGGAAAACCCCTGAAAGATAGAAAATGGATAATAGGAAGTCTATGGATAAACAATGGGGGGAACAACCTACTGATACTCACACAGAACACTGTTACAGAAGACCGTTATCGGGTTAGAGGTAGACAAGACTGATGTTGAATCAGTGAAAGAATCAACTCAAGAGTTCAGAAAATTAAAAGTGGGAGTGAGTTCTTGGGAAAAAAATGTATATTTTACAGTAGCTCCAGCAGAACAAGCACCGTTCCACCTCATAGACATGAGAGAATGCCATGTGTAATGAACAACAAAGCAGTGGCTTTTGTTCATAGACTACAGCATTGAGTATGGACTCTGGAGATGGAATGTGTCCAGACAGTCCAGTAGTGAGTTACAGACCTCAGGGGCTGGACACTATAAGGAAGAACTTAATAAAAATAAAATAGAAAACTTTTAAATTGCAATAAACCTTCGAACTACAACTCAATTCATCAAAATAAACAATAACATCAATAAAGTTCTGGCAGATATAATAGTGAGAAGCCACAAAAATACACTGTAAAAAAAGTACAAAGCAATATAATTACAGATACAGAACTAGAGACATAGAGGAGACTAAAAACTTAAACAGTACTATGCTCATTTATTCAGATAACTTCACAATCATGTTGAACTGACTGCGTCTTAACGCTTCATGCTTCATTTCCTTGTTTTAAGTGCTTGTGCTATGAACTGAACGTTTGTGTTCCCCCAAATTTTAAATGTTGACATCCTAGCTCCCAGTGTGATGGTGTTAGGAGGTGAGGCCTTTGGGAGGTGCTGAGGTCATGAAAGGGGAGCCCTCACGTATAGGATTAGTGCCCTTATAAAAGAGGCCCCAGAGAGCGCTCTCACCCCTTCCACTATACAAGGGCACAATGACAAGGTGGATGTCTTTGAACCGGGAAAGGGGCCCTCACCAGGCATAAGATGTGCGGTACCTCTTTTATTTGTATAGATATCTATTTAATTCTATGTTCATCTAAAAATGATTTGGGTAGCCATAGTAGATATTTTAGTTTTCTTAAAACCTAATTTCAATTCAATTATATCCGTCAATTAAATGCCCTTTATAGTTCAAGTATAGTTCTTGACTACCCCTCACTGAAGAGCTATAATTTCATTGGACAAAAGAAGAATTGTGGACAAACATATCGCATCCATTTTATGTGATGGATGTACTCTATCTGATAAGTAGATATTAGAGGAAGTTGATGTGTTTAAGTTTCAAAAAGGTATTTATAATTTTACCACATAACATTTTTCTGTAATTAATAGTACTGTTGGTTGATATGTTTCAAAATTTACACAAATAAGCTTTACACTGCTTACCCTTTTGCAACTTCATTTCTTATTCAAGGCTTTTGTGGTTTGTCTATATTTGTGAATGCAAAATGGATTCATTTATTTCTAATTGCTTTTATTAGTCTTTGTATTATATCATATTTAAAAAATCCATTTAATTTTTTTCCAATTCTTTTATTACAGCAAATGGTTTCACACTGAACATTCTTGCTCATGTCCTTGTGCATATATGTGAGACCTCTGTGACAGCACTTTTATTGATTGCTGTTGTTGTTGACTTGAAACACACAAAAAAATAGACAATGTATTTACATCATATTTGCAAATTTCATTTGGGAAGTTCTTTTCTAAGATTCACATACTCAGAAGTGGTATGTCTGAGCTCTAGATGTTAGTTTCTCCACAGTTATAATAATCTACACTGCATTCCTACTGATTCACTCAAAATTTGATATTAACAAACTTTTATTTTGCCGGATTGCTGAGTGTGAAAGAATACAAGATATTTTAATTTTTATAACATCTGATTAGTGGAGTCTTAAATATTTTCCAAATATCTTCTCCATTCTGACTTATTTAGCTAATGTTTACCTTAGTGGCATACATGTGTTTTAAAATAGAAGCTTAATTATAGTTTTAACGTAGCTAAATATACTATTATTGTCATTTATATTTTGTGCTTCTTATATCTTTTCAAGAGGGCTTCTCCTATTTGGATGTGATGACAAATATACTCTCATATTTTCTTTGGTGTATGTGGGCATGGGTTTTTGATGACTACATACATAGGAGTGAAATTACTTGATTATAAATTGTGGAAATTGTATTTTCAAAACATGACATTGACAATCCCCCTTCAGAAGCAGAGGCTATGTTCCCTCCTGTTGAACATAGGTGGACCTTTGACATTTCCTCAACCAATAGAATGTGTTAGGAATTATACTCTGTGACTTCTGAGGTTAGATCACAAAAGGTAATATGATATCTGCCTAGTTTTTTCTCTTGGGACATGCATGTGAGAACCCTGAACGGATGGATAAGTCTGGTTACTCTAAAATCACCATGCTAAAAAGATTATAGAGAGGGACCACATAGAGTTAAAGAGGAATGCTTCATTTTCTAGTCCCTAGCACTTAACATCCCAGGCACAAGACATGTGAGTGAAGAAAACTTTGAGATGATCTAAATACTGTAGGTCTGCAAAATCCATCCTAATCACACTTGAATTCCTCTTCCAGAAAAACCACAAAAGAAAAGAAATGAGTATTGTTGTTTTAAGCCACAGAGTTTGGGTAGACTTATCATGTGGTAATAGATAACTGATATACAGGGTGTGTATGTGTGTATTACTTGATAAAGTCAGACTGTTTTCCAAAAACAGCTTACAAATGTATATCCTAACCAAAACTGTTAATGATTCTGTTTCTCCACATCTTCACCAACACTTTTAATTTTAGCCATCTGTTGTATATGTACCAATGTATAATTGTCGATTTATTTTGGATATCTTTAATCATTATTGAGGCTGTGCCTTTCGCTGTATATTTAGTAGACGCTGTCAGTGACCCTGAATCACTTTGTCTCCATAGATTTCTACTATCATTTTATATATAGTCAATATTTATTAAGATAATTTCCAGAACTTTAAATATATTATTTCATTTCCTTTCCTCATCTATTACTTTTATCAAGAATTCAGCATTCAGTTTTATCATGTTTTAATGAACGTAATGTGCCCTCTTCCTCCATCTACTTTTTGGTTAGCCTATTGAAATTTATAAAATGCCACATAAATTATAATCTAATATTTGAAAAGAACTAGAAAGATCTAGTTTAATAAACTCTGAATAATAGTTATATCTAGCTTGGCAGAATATGTGGGTTATTCTTTTCCATACTTGTTTTATCTTTTCTTTAATCAATATGAACTTTATTTTCAAATTTTATTTTAACATAATTTTTCATTTATAAAAAGGTTGTAAACAACATACAGAGAGCCACTGTTGCCTTTCATCCAGCTTCTCCTTATGGTAACATCTTATGTAATCAGACCATTTATCAAAACTAAGAAATTAATCTTAATACAATGCTATTACCTAAACTAAGAAACTGGATTTCACCAGTTTCTCTCCTAATGTCTTTTTTTCTAGTCTAGGATCTAATCCAGAGTTCTGCATTGCATTTAGTTTTCATGTCTCCTTAATATCCAATTTGTAACAACTTCTCAATTTTTTCCTTGCATTTCGTGACTGTGACACTTTTGAAGAATACTGGTCATTTATTTTTTAAAATACTCTTCAGTTTGAGTCTATCTTCTGTTTCCTTATGATCATACTAGGGTTATGAATTTTGAGGAGGATACCCCAGGTACTCTTTTTCAGGTATTCTGATGTGTGCATGTTTTATTTGTTTTGTTTTGTTTTGTTTTACTTGTTTTCCATTTCAACCACTTTCACTCTTTCATTCCTTTACTTTCTCTCCATTCTCTTTTTTGTTATCTTGCCATTCTTTAAGGTCACATATTAAAATTTCACATGCATTTCTTCTGTCTTGGGCAGCCTGTGCTTAGTCTTAGGCAGATACTTTGAGCTTGGATCTCAGGTATGTGGTCTGATTCAGGTGCTCAGCCCAGCTGTTCCGAAGTGACCCCTTTCCTTTTGTGAGTCCCGTAGTTACCTTAGGTGGAAAGCAAAAGAGAACGTAGGCATCGGGAGTCTTAGGCAAAGCTCACAGTAACAAGGGAGAGAGAACCCAGGGCCCTCAATGGGCTTGAGATTGTCACTAAGTCCATTCTCAAGGGCTTCCTGCTTGTCCTTCATCTTCTCTTCCCTACTGCCTTCCTGGTGGGGCTTTGAGCTTCCTTACCCAGCCCCTGGAATTGTGTAAGACAATCCTTCTAATAAATATCTCTCTGTGTCCACCTCTTTGATTCTCTCTCTGTCTCTATTTTTCGTATAGATTAGATAGATAGAGAGAGAGAGATGAAAGCCACCTTGTAGACCATGTGGTAGGTAATAATAACCCTCCAAAGATGTCCATTCTAATCTCCAGAACTTATGAATATTATGCATATGTTATGTTACATAGCAAAGGGGAATAATTGTTACAGATAAAATTAAAATTGCTAATTAGCTGACCTTAAGATAAAGAAATTATCTAGGTAGGCCCAATGCAATCACAGGGACCTTATAAAAATGTTGACATGTAAGAAAGACTCAGTTGTCCATTGTTGGCTATGAAGATGGGAGGGGGCCAGGAGCCAAGAAATGCAGGTGGCCTCTAGAAGCCGAAAAACGCAAAAAAAAAAAAAAAAAAAAAAGATTTTTTCCTATATCCTCCAGAAGAGAAGAGAGCCCAGATAACACGTTGACTTTAGCTCGGTTGAACCATTTTGAGCTTCTCACCTCCAGACTGGAAAGATAATAAATTTGTTTTAAGCTACTAAGTTTGTCATAATTTTTATAGCAGCCATAGGGACTAATATAAACTATAATTTTAAAATAGACCACAATATCAGGAAGGTTTATTCTACTATGTCTAGGATGGTTAACATCTATAAATATCTCTGCATAATTCATCACATAAATGGATCAAATTATAAAAGTCATGCAACAAATTCATTAGATGCAGGTAAAATATGTTTTAAGTTCAAAATACATTAATGATAAAGTTATTTTTGATAGGAACTCAAGGAAATGTCCTCCATCTGATAAAGCCTATTATACCAAAAGTGAAGAATTTGCAGTATAGCTAATGGGACATCTTAGTTGCAATCTCTTTAAAATCAGAAGTAAAAAAAATACCTACTACCAATACTATTGTTCAATATTTACTAGATCAACCAAGAAAGCATGACATGAGATATAAGATCAATTATGTTAACCCAGGATCACCTCCCACTAAATTATTCTTTTGAGAAGGACAGTTTAAGATGTTATGACTTTAGTCAGTTTTAATATTTTAGGCATATTTTATAAATTATGGTTATTCTCAATATGGCAGCAGGCTTCTTAGTGGAATTATATTTTAAATAAACTCATGGGATTTTTTAGTATTTTAAGCTAATCATGTCATGAATAATTTTATAAATCAAAAAGGTCTTTTGTTAGTCTTTAATCTGTATTTTCTATACATCTCTCTTGGAGTTAGTGAATTGTCTTATTCTTCCATCTGGCAATGATGAGACTAACAAAAGTAACCTGATAAAATATATTTTAAAAACTACAATTTTTATAATTACTAGTTTAAAATTCTTGAATATGTAATTTTAATCAGAAAATCAATACTTAGAGTTGGTTATTATTTATGCCTTTTTTGAGTGAATAAACTGATTTCGGACAGGTAGCTTGGCTAACTTTACACTGCTGGTAAGGAACACTGATAGAAGAAAACACCCATTCCTTTCTTCCACATCCGACCTCTCCATCAAGGCAGCCTGCTACACTTGGAACAAAAAGAAATGGATTTCAACCTTTCAAGTGCCCTTTTGCTATTAAAATCTTAAGATGTTTTTATTTAACCTATGAGTGTACTAATCAGGATGACACTTGACTGCAATTTTACTTGCGAAATAGATTTATACTTCGTATACATTAACTTATTCCATTAACATCTTGTTTCAAGAGGATTTTATCCAACTAGAAAAATAAAAATTTATAATATAAAATACTTGTGTATTTAAAGAAATTTTATTTTCCACAATCTGTTGCTTTTGAATATTTTCTTTTTGAAAATAAGAATGTGAATTGTTTTCATGGAAAAGTGAAGAGTATATTTATAGAGCCCTACATAATGTTGACACTCTAAGTCTTCATTCTCAGTATGAAGATGAGATAGAAATAAATGTGCTCCCATAATAAACATGCACTGCTAGCAAAGACAAGAAATTGCCTGCTAGAAATTTGTGCTGGGTGAGAGAAAAATATAAGTGGGAGAAATTAATAATCAGGTACTAGTTCTTATGCAGGTTTGAGGTCCTAATTCACACCTCCCTGGATAGTCCCAAAATTGCAAGCCAAGCATTTAAAGTGGTGCCAGATTATTAGTGAACCTGGGCACCTGGCAGAAGTAAGAGATTCTCTCTGAAGGAACCCAACTTTGACATGGGCCTCAACTCTCACAGATGAAATTCCAAGGAGTATGAGCTCAGATCAACTTCAAATTTAAAAAAGATAGTACGAGGAATATTTAATAAAAAAAACAAATTATGTTCAAAAAAGAAGTTGAAAAAAATAGGAAAACTCAAAGTAGAAGAAAAGAAATAAGAAAAAATGAGTGTCATTAATGAAATAGAAAACAAACATAAAAGAAAAATGATTTTAACAGAGTCCTTGAAAAAACTAATAAAGTTGATAAAGCTCTGGAAACTTAATCTATTAAAAATAAGACAAAGTACAAATAAATAACATTAGAAATGAGTATGGGAACAAATGAGTTGCTGCAAAATTAAAAATATAAGAGAATACTAAAAACATTTTGTGCCAAAAATGTTTGACTCATTATGTTATGCTGAAATATAGAAGAGTAAATGAGATCATGATATTTTTGTCCAAAATAATGTATTTGTAAAAACAAGAACAAATTCTATATGAAAAAGTAACATAATTACACATAATAAAATTGATAATTATTTGACATCATCTAATCCATTCCATATTCAAATTTCTCTCTTTTCCTCCAAATTGTTATTTATAATTCTTTGTCCTAACCAGTATTCAATCCAGACAGCGATAGTTTGTCTGGCAATTCTATTATTTTTACCTAACCAGCCTATTTTTTTTCATGACATTGGCTTAGTGAGAATCTCCCACTTTTTGTGATTTTATCTTGTTTTTCCGTCTCATGTATTTCATTTATCACCTACTTCTCACTTTCTTTCAATTATTTTACTTCTACATGTTCAGAGAATATAACACATATATTCTGTTCTAGCTGCTTGGTATATTGAGAGGGGTTTAGTAGAGAACATTGTTAGTTCTAATATATTACAAATTGCTTTTCTATTGACTTCATATGTAAGGGGTATTTAACTGTTTGCAATCCTTAGATCATGCTCCATTTCCTAGCAATTTGGTGGGTGTTACTCCAGTGTCCTCTAGTACTGACTTTGATGTGGAAAGTTTGAGGCCACATTTATATGCTTTCCCCTTATAAATGATTGATCTTTAGCCTGGCATCGCAAAGGATCTTTATTTACATTAGAATACAGTGACTTTACCGTGCTATAGCCAAAGTTAACCATTTTGGGCCAATTTTCCTTTGAACTCAGTATATGTTTTCAATATGCACCAGCAAGTTTTATTTTAAATATTTTGTCTTATAGTTTTTTTCCTTTGAGGACTGCAAAGAAAAATGTTTATCTTCTTTAGCTTCTATAGCTATCATTTTCTGTGATTATTTTTAGCCTTCATTTCCTTCAGTCACTGCTTTTGATTGTCTCATTTCTAACCTCTATGAGCTTTAATATTATTATTATAGTTATTATTAATAAGTAGTCACTGATTTCTCTTGTTCCCTTCCAGTTTTACCTTCTCCACTATGACGGTATTTTCCTGTACCTTCTATAACTTTTCTTCCTACTTGTGTTTCATCTCTTCTTGCTGCCCTGCTATCAATTCTCTGAGGCCTTGCATCTTGTTTCTGCGTTCCTGCTTCAGAGAGATGATCACTTAAGTCTTTTGCTTCTTGTTTTCATATTAATTTTTAAAATTTGTGGTCAAAATTTTCATCTGCTTCATGGCAATAGTTTTCTAGTACTTATTCTCCCTTTGCCATGTGGATTTAGTTTCTTTGATTTTTCTTTTTTTAAAAATTGTAGAATCTGATATAGATTTTATACTTCTGGGAACCACACTTCATACAGGGGATTTCTCGCCTGCTCCATTCCTTAGTTTAGTCTGTGTTTACTATCCCCACTTTTGCAACCTAAAAAATAATTAAGGTTTAATGCCTCAGCCTGTGTCTGCCAACTCTGGCAAGTATAATTTTGTAGTTGCGCTAGCTGTTTCTGAACCCGAAGCAAAATACCTTCTGTCCCTCGACAATCCTTTGTTTCTTCCCAAAGGAACGCTGCTCAATGATTTGTACTACTTTTTTTCAGCTTTTGACCTTTGTCACAGTGTTGAGTTTTAACTTGTTTCCTTGTTTCATTGAACATGGAGTTAAAGTTTTTGTTTCTTATACTTTCCTGTAACTTTGGGATGATTTTCAAGAATGTAAGTTTGGAATTTTCACTTTCTGGTATCATTTCTGAACTGAAAGCCTATGCATTGATTTTAGATTTTTTTTTTATGTAAAGTAAAATAAATTCTCTTTTCATTTGAAAATTATATTTTCAGCATTTTTTAATTTAAACTGTAAGTACAATAGGAATGATTTTGAAAAGTGTTAAGGTTTTTAAATTGAGATAACATTGGCTTATAACATTAAATAAATTTCAGATGTACTCCATTATATTTCAGTTTCTGCGTGGACTATATTGTGTTCACCACCCAAAGTCTAATTACCACTGAAAAGCATTAAGTTTTGATTTGATCAAAATATATGACAATAATTGTTCATTTTGGAGTTTAAAGAATAATGCAGTTGACATTTTATATTAGGCAATGCATTTCATATTTACCTGATTGATTGAGTGAAATATTGAAAATAACCATTAATATTTTAAATAAAACAAAACAGAAAACTATATGATAGGGCTGCTAGTCCTTCCATTTTAGAACAAATGTACAGGGACAAGGTAAAACAATTTAACAGAAGATGTCATATTAAGCAAGTGACATTAGTTCAGGATGACCAGGAAACACCACAAAGGAATCTGTCTATATTAGTAAGGGAACAGCTAGGTTCACACAGGTAAGTGGTTGTCCCAGTTAAAGTGGAGGATCTCAACTGTGACTAGACCTAACTGTGAGCAATAGCAATAAAATGTTGGAAGAGGAAAATCACATATTCTAGGTTAATGGTTGAATATGGGACAGTACTCTCTGAGGAATAGGTAGGCCTTGGTATAATCCCAAGCAAGAACAGAGTGAATACATTATTCAGATTTAAATGAGATAAAGTAAATGAAAAATGTAATGTTCATTATACATTCAAATAAATAACTCATTAAAGTAATGATATAAATATAGCAGTTATTCTTAACTCTTTCTTTTATATGGGTTTTTCCTCCATTTATGACTTGAACAATTTCTCACTTAAGATAGCTTAACAGAAAACAACAAAAGAGTAAGTTAACCTGAATCTGCTTAACATTTAAAATAGTAAGTCTTTAAAACATCTGGTATTTTCATTAGCAATAGCAAAAAATTATTTGTGACGTGCCTCGTAATTTATCACAACACACACATATGTTTGTATGTTGTGGGAAAAAATCATAAGGATCTTTCAAATTCTGGGTTTCAGAATATTAACTTTAATAGTTATACAGAGTCCTCTTTGTCCAAATAGTTATTTCTATCAATATCTGAAATAATTATTAGGATGACAGAGTATTGGTTAAGAATTTTGGAACCTGTACTGATTTAAATTTGTTCTAATTTTATACATATAATTTTACACATACAGTATTTAACCCAAATAAAATTCACTCGTGCGTATATATTGTAATATTATAAATACTATTCAACACACACACCATGAGTGAATGACATAAAGTTAGATAACACTACAAGATCTTATTTACTTTCCATTCTAAAACTGGTGAAAATACTAAAGCCATATGACTAGAAATAATATTTTCTATTTTGATACCGTCTGTTTTTATTTTACAAATGTCCCTCTGTATGTTTTATTTCTATTCTACATCTTATGACAGAGACCTTATTAGTCTAGAGGAATGGCCCTAGCTAATCCTAAATTAACACTGGTTATCAACATGCTAGTATCTATTTGCATGATTGATTTGCATAGGATGAAAAAATCTTAGATGAAAAAGTTAAATGCACATGTGCCTAGAGTGAAAGACAATAAAGAAAAGAATATGCAAAGATTTACCTGACATCACGGTCCCAGGAGTTTCAAGCTTTACAAAGAGAAAAACTTAACATATTTGTGTTGAATATACGGTGGACTCAGGGTTGTGAATATTGAAAGAAATGAAGCACTATTTTTAGTTATTTAAATCTTTTGCAGGTTGGTCTTAAGAGCTGGCCCTAGGCAGCATTGCTCCTTTGCAAAGAAGTAATGACAAAGTAGCAGTGGAAATTTGGATGTCCAGGATAAGGAATAGATGCCCATCAGAAATTTGGCAGCAAAACAGCAGTGGCCACCTGCTTCTGATTTGGGATATAACTCTGAATATGAAATCCTTATCACCCATGGGCTCTAATGATTGAGGAAATTTGTGTTACATTATTATTTTTTAATTCATTCTACATTTTCAATTGCTCTAAATTCACATTAAATACCATTTTTCCTGCCAATTTTTTATAAACAATGTTTTTAAGTTTGTTTATTTTATCCCATTACCTTAATCAAAATATTTGCTACAAATTATTCATTTGTAGAAAGACCTCTCATTTTGCATGAAGCTACATATGTTACATTTATTACTCTCTAATGTGCATATTATAAAGAAGCAATAAGATGTCCCCTGGTAAACTCTCCTTTTTTCTCTTCCCTATGTATATAGAAAGGTTACATACCCAGCTTCCTTTGCTGGGTCATCTATATCTATATCATACATATCTATATCTATATCCATATCTGTGATTATCTAGATGTTATATAATTAATTCCAGCAAGTATAAGTTGCAGAAGTGATTTATACCAATTTCAGGACTAACCTCTAAGATCATCTGTTAGATTCTGCATTACTACTCTCTCATTCCTTGCAGCTGAAAGAAACAATCATAGATACCAGAGCTACCAGAAAGAAGGAGCCAGGATTCCTAAGACAGAGCTTGGAATCAAAATCCTCGGGAGAGATACCTGGCTTTTGTGTTTTGTGTTTTGTTTTTGCTGAGGAAGATTAGTCCTGAGCTAACATCTGTACCACTCTTCCGCTATTTTGTGCGTGGGTCACCACCACAGCATGGCTGATGAATGGTGTAGGTCTGTGCCTGGGATCCAAACCCACGAACTCTGAGCCACCAAACTGGAGCATGCAAACTTAACCACTACACCACTGAGTGGTTTTGTTTTTTGATGTTAAATAAACGAGAAATGAACTTCTATTTTGTTATATTGGTAATATTTTATGGATTTTGGTTACACTAACTAGCATAACTTCCCAACTAATACATGCTCATTTGTATGCTTTTCATTCTGAGCAATAGAAAGCGTCATTTTTTCATTTGTATTTAAGAGCTTTTTGTTTTCAGGTGGTTGTAGAGTGAGAGTGATCAAAATGATATTTTTAATTGAGGTAAATTTTTCTTACAGCAAAATGTACTGTTCTTAATTATACAATTAAATAAGTTCTGAGAAACATATACACTCATGTACCCCAAGTAGCCACCACTTCAATCAACATATAGAATAATCTCATCACCTAAGAAAGTTCCCTTATGTCTCCTTCTGGCCAATTTCCATTCCCACGGTACCCACAACAACCACCACCACAAGCAACCTCTCTTCTGATATTTATTACCCTAGATTAGTTTTTCCTGTTCTTGAATTTCATATTAGTTAAATCCTACAATCCACACTTTTCTGTATCTAGTTTCTTTCAATCAACAAAATACCATGGATTTCATGTTTTTCGTGTATCGGTAGTCTATTTCATTGCTGAAGAATAATTGGTTGTATGAATGCACTGCATTTTGCTTATCTGCACACCTGTTTAGGTTATGACTTTCTCCCCCAGGTTCTAGGTATTATGAATAAAACTGCTATGAGTATCCATTATAAGTTTTTGCATGGACTTTATTTTTCAGCAGTGAAATTTCTAGACAATATAGTAGGTGAACCTCTAACTTTTCAAGGAACTTCCAAATAGTTTTCTATAATTTTTATACCAAGAGCAATGTTTGAGAGCTGCATTTGGTCCACATCCTTGACAGTAATTGATATTCTTTGTATTTGTTTTTTTCAATATTAGCCATTCTACTGAATATCTATGTCAATGTGGGTTTAATTTGGATTTTCCTAATAAATTGTTTTATGAGTTTATTGGCCCTCCTTAAATCTTCACTTATGAAATGTCTGGTCATGTCTTCGCCTATTTTAAAAATTAGGTTTAAATTACATTATTGTCACTGATTTTAGGAATTCATTATATACTCTGAGTGGGAATCCTTTGTTAGATAAATGTTGTGATAAATGCTGCAATTCAGCCCCCCTTTGTTGCAGATTTATTGACGCTACTTCTGGGACTGCTATTAACAGACAGCCTTTGTTGTCAACTTCTTCAGGAATTGCCACAGCTATAGAGAGTCATTTCACTCAAGATCATGCTCGTTTTTGAGATGGGCTGCTTTCAAAGACTGATGGATGTAGGAGTGTGTAAGTAGGAACAACTTTGAAAGTCCAGAGTTTCATATGGAGTCAGCCAACACTCTTGTTGTGCCTTAGGTTTTAGCTCAACTTTTTTCTCTTTACAACCTTGCTTTCTCCCTTTCCTTTTCACAGGTATTGATCCCAAAGATGCTCTTTAAGTATCCTGTACATTAAATTCTATCTTACAGTCTATTCTTCAGGTATAGACACCTATGACATGTGATACCAGGAAAGATCAAAGAAAGAAGGCACAAGGATGGGATATTGGATCTGGATTATATGACACCAGCCTGACAATGAGGACCTCATTGTTGGTTATAGTTGAGACACAGATATTCCTTGGCACAGGTGGTAACTAAAACTTTCACTGTTGGTGAACTGGAATGGTAAACTGGTAAAAGAGGATACATTATCAGGTGTGATTATCTAGGCTTTTGCTAAATATGGGAGAAATAGTAACTGTGAGAGCAATGGAGTAGTTGGATACTGCTGAGTTTGACTGAGGTATTGGAAAATGATAATAAAAACGGAGAGTTATTAGTTGCCAATTAAAAGCTAAGTGTGAAAACTGGCGAGACTTTTTGGTAGCTTGCAAATAGGCTCTCATCTACTGCAGCTGAGAGATAGAGAAATATACAGTCCAGTTCATAGTCTTCAGAATATCCAAGCTTCAAAGAAGTTTAAATTCTCCACCAAGACAGTTTTGCTATGCTAAGTTCATGCTGCTACTTGGAAAAGAATGAGATGCTGAATCATGGTATGGACACAACTTAGTTAATGGCACAGAAAACCTTGAATACTCAGATTATTATAAATGCTTTGGGCATGCATAAGTGGCTCACCCTTCCATATTAAGAGCTAGTACTCACCACTTGCTTGCAAACAATACTGAGGTTTTTTTTTTTTTTTCCCTTCAAGACATATGCATACCCCACATCCCTAAATCTGCTTCCTCTCCCCTCCCAAATATTGGATCTAAACCAGGCCTTAATCTCAACGTAATGCAGACAGAGTTGTGCTGGGCCTGATAGGGAAGAAAAGGGACTATGCTCCAAAAGAGCTACAAAACCTAAAGCCAAAAATATATACCAACAGGAACTAGAAAAATGTGCATGCAATTTGATTTTGAGGGTGACTAATGAAGGAAGGCCTGGAACAAAAGGTTGGATGAGTAAGAGTTTATGGATTTGAGATTAATTTCCTGGTGTACAGAATTTAACATTACAATAAGGACCTTGGGAGATGGTGTGAAGTCATTACTCGGATAGCTTCTAGATGCATAAAATAGTGGTTGCCACACTAAGTGGTGGAGAGTTACTGTAGCAGTCAGTAGAAGAAAGGATTAAAAGGCTCAGGGTGGTCATGATGGAGTGGATATACTACATAAGGCTGGAAGACCCACAAGATTTTGTTCCACAGAGCTGTCAGAGGTACACCATTGTGGAAGGCCATAAGGAATACACTAATGAGAAGGGTACAGGCATTATTAAGAATTTCAGTAGTGCCTCACATCTATAGGTCACAGTTAGAGGTAGGAGACAGCATTACAAAACTAGGTCCATGGATAAAAATGAGTCTAATAGGACTCTGAAATTATGAAGGTTAGTTGGTGACACAACTAATTGAATCAATAAAAACATAATTATGGTATCAGCGGTCAGATCAGAGAAGCAGTTGGTAAATGGTAGAAAGGGTAGTAAGTACTAACAGAGATCACAGAGATGTTTATTAGAAATTGGTATTCCTATAAGCAAATCAGATGGACCCTCAAGGGTACTACTCGACTTGTATCATTAAAACAAATCAAGGATGAAGGCTTAGGAGGCTGAGAGCAGTGCCCCAAGAAAAATTCATAATCCTTACCCAGTTAATGAACCTGAACCAGTTGTGAAAACTGAAAGGAAATGATTGAAAAAAATCATTTTCTCCAAGAGGAAGGCGTAAATATACATCATAATGATCACCTAGTCCTTCCCCAAAGGGATCTACAGTCATTTACTTAGGTAACAGGACACTAGGGAAAAGGAATAATCCAACTATTTCAAGGACTATTGGATAAAGGGTACAAGTTAGCATTGATGCCCAAAGACTCGACGCACCATTATGATTAAGATCTCAGAATAAGTTGGGGGTGGGGTGGCAAAAAAAAGAGTCACAGCCAGGATCTGTCATCACAGTGTTTCCATTGTACATTTCCCTGAACATAAAATTAGAATAAACATACTCAGTAATTGGCAAAAACCTTGTATTGGGTCCTTGGCCTCTGGGACAAGAGTCATTACATTTGGGTACTTAGCCCATTCTTTAATCAAGTTATTAGGTTTTTTTTTTTTTTTTTTTTTTTTTGCTGTTGCATTGTAGGAGGTTCTTACATATTTTGGACACTAACCTCTTATCAAATACATGTTTTGCAAATATTCCCTGAATTTCATAGGTTGCCTTTTCACTCTGTTGATTATTTCCTTTGCTGTGCAGGAACTTTTTTGATGTAGTCCCACTTGTTTATTTTTGGTTTTTTGTTGCCTATGGTTTTGGTGTCATATCCATGCAATCATTGCCAAGGTCAATATTATGGAGCTTTTCCCCTATGTTTTCTTCTAGGAATTTAACAGTTTCATGTCTTGCATTTAAGTCTTTAATCCATTTTGAGTTGATTTTTGTGTATGGTGTAGGATAAGGCCCCAGTTTCATTCTTTTACATGACATCTGTCCAAAGAAGACATACAAATGGCCAACAGGTATATGACAAGTCCTCAACATCACTAATCCTCAGGGAAATGAAAATCAAAACCACACTGAGATATTACTACACATCTATCAGGATGGCTATCATCAAAAAAAGCAAAATACAAGTGTTGGCATGAATGTGGAGGAATTGGAACCCTTGCACACATTGGTGGGAATGCAAAATGGTGCAGCTGCTATGGAAATTCCTCAAACAATAGAAAATAGAATTACCATATGATCCAGCAATCCCACTTCTGGATATTTACCCTAAAGAATTGAAATCAGAATCTCAAAGACATATTAGCACTCCCACGTTCATTGCAGCACTATTCACAGTAGCCAAGAAGTAGAAACAACCTAAGAGTCCATTGAAAGATGAATAGATAAAGAAATTGTGGTATGTCCATACAGTAGAATACTATTCAGCTTCACAAAAGAAGGAAATTCCGCAATATGTGACAACATGGTTGAACCTTGAGGACATTATGCTAAGTGAAATAAGACAATTGCACACACAAAAAATACTGCCTGATTCCATTTATATGAGGTATCTAAAATAATCTCACAGAAGCAGAGGATAGAATGGTGGCTGCCAGGGAGAGGGAAAACAGGGAGTTACTAATCAATAGGCAAAAAGTTTCATTTAAGGAAGATGAATAAGCTCTAGAAATCCATTGTAGAACATTATGTCTCTACTCAACAATGAGTCGTACACTTAAACTTTTAGGGGGGTATATCTCATGTTAAGTGTTCTTGTCACAACAAAAAATTTTTAAAAAGAGTAATTATATTTAGTATTTCCAAGTGAAAGTCTTTGACACTTTTCAACCCTCCACTCACCAAAAGAGTAAATAAAACCATATAGTATCCCAAGAGTTTGGCCAATTCTAAAGATTTAAAGGATACATAGTGGTGATCACTGTCATACAATTTTGTTCACCAGTCTCACCCCTGCAAAAACCAAAAAAGATTCTGGTGAATCAAGTAGGTTACCACAAACTCAACCAAAAACAACCCAAATAGTAGCTACCATGATATCTTTACTAGAGCACATTAATAAAGCCTCATACATTTTTACTGCACTGTTGATTTGATGAATACTTTATTTTTTTTGTCACTGTCAGAGCTGTACAAATTTACATGGAATGGACAATATACATTTATAGTTTTGCTCTTGTGCTTTGTTGACTCTCCCACTAGCTTTCATAAATAGTCTGAAGAGATCTGGGCCACCTGGATAGTTCAAGGAATATCTTCTTGATCCACTGTCCTGGTGATGTCATGCTAATTGGACCACAGGAGGAAGAAGAAAATATCACATTTAAGGCCTCGGTATGCACATATACTCCAGAGGTAGGATGCAACCCATAAAAAGATTGAGGAGCCTGACATTTCTGTAAAATGTGGAGGGCTTGAATGGTTGTGGGCATGCCAGGACAAACTAGCTATATAATTGCATCTTGCACCTGTCACCATGGTGGAGGAAGCACGGTGCCTAGCAGACCTCTTTCGGTTTTGGAAGCAGCATGTCCAACACCGGGGAATACAACTCTGACTTATGTGCTGGGTGACATAAAAGCCTGCCTGAATTGTTTGGGGCCAGAATGGGAAAGTGTTCTGCAGTAGGTTCAGGCTGCAGTACAAGCAGCCCTGAACTTGAACCATGACACGTGGCAAATCCTATGGTATTAGATATATCAACAGGCTGAAAAATTGTCATGTGGAGTGTACAGCAAACCTCTAAGGGAATATCACAATGCAGACCTCTAACTTCCAGAGAAAGATTAAGCATCTGCAGGAGAGAATTGCACACCTTTTGGAAAACAATTCAGCTACTGAGTCTTGATGAAAATGAAGTGAGTGACCATGTGGCCACAATTGCCTATTGTGACCTAGCTTCTGTCAGGCTTAGCACATCATAAACTCGGCTAGGCCCCAGTGACAATTTACTATAAGTTAGAAGTGACAACTATGGAATTTCAAGATAAAGAGGACCAGAGGGCACAAGTGAGCTCCTGGAGCAAGTAGCAGATCCTCGTGTCATCCACTAATGTTGTGGCAATGCCCTTCCTTCAGCTCACACGTAAGGTTATCTGGGGAATCTTTTACAACCAATTGATGGAGGAGGGAAAGTTCAAGCTTGGTTCACAGATGAGCCAGCTGGATACATGGGTGCCAGCCAAAAAGAGAAGGCAATTGTAAAACCCCTCCACTTATGGATGACACTGAAAGAGAGTGGCAAGGGAAGATACTCCCAGTGGGCAGAGAATGGTGGACATGGCCATCTAATTTATGTGGAAAGAGAAGTAGTTGGAGTTTAGAACATATATGGATTCAAAAATCAGTTGTGAATGGCATGGCTGGATAGTCAGCAGCCATAAGGAGAAAGATCATAGGATTAGGAATACTGCAAACAATTATTGCACTTTATATACACATTTATAAGTGTTAAAATCTTGGTATCACATGTTAACACTGGACAGAGAATATGCTCCATAAAAAAGGTACACAACAAGTAGAGAAAATGGCTCAGCTGTTTTTTAATTTAATTTTTCATCTTAAAAAATGTAAATAGCTTAATATATCATAGAAAGTGGGCAAAATGATATGAATTTAAGAAAAAACAGAGGTGACTACTAATCATAGGCCTGAAAGTTTGCAGAAGATTTTTCAGAGGTTCCCAGACCAGCAATCCATTCTCAGGTTCCATGTAGCTTTAAAAGCCAGAAATATCTTGAGATGAGGCCCCTACGGATTTGGGCTGCTCAAATTTCCCATTTTATTTCCTGCCAGGCTCAGGTGACTCCTGAAGTTTCCCTGGCTTTATTTCCTCCAGGGTGTTTCCTGTGTTGGGGCCAGCCCCAGCTTCAGCTGGCATCCGTAACTGGCAAATGACATCAGGGAAGAGAATGGTGCAGGTTGGGTCTCCACAGGGGGTGCTCCCTTCTCTGAAATTTTAGTTCTTATTGCTTTGCAACTTTGAGACACATTTAAAATATGATTTTTGTAATACATCTTATTGTTCCTAGT
Source organism: Tapirus indicus (assembly GCA_031878705.1). Lineage (NCBI taxonomy): Eukaryota > Metazoa > Chordata > Mammalia > Perissodactyla > Tapiridae > Tapirus > Tapirus indicus. The sequence goes on from CM062933.1 coordinate 26,189,028, forward strand.
TTTTGCAGCAAAGCATTGACCTGTTATGACTGGCTATATTATAGACGGAAGTGGAAATTCCTGACTGATTATAATTTCAAAGTGGTAGCTCGATTCACAGATATTTTTGATATACTAAGATACGTTTATCTCAACATAGAGCTAGACTTTACTTTTTCTGCATTGAAAAAAGCACAAGGCTGAAGACCAAGCTAACAAAATAGCCTCTATCCATAGAGGTTATTAAGTGTAAACAGACTTGACTGCCTTCATTGCAAACCCTGCATCAATGCTAGCTGGTAAGGCATTTCAGGAATAGTAAGGTTGTCAAGGATTACACTTCGAAGTATTTCATTTAGATCTGTAAACAGCTGTGATGGTCCACATTTAGAAAATTGAACATAATCAAGTTTATTATCTGTATGCTCTAAAGTTGCTCAAGAACTAATGGATACAAGCAGCCTTAAATTTGAGGCCAAACAAGTTCCAAGAAGAAAAAATATAGAAAGGGAAAAGGACCCAAAGATCATAAAGTAGGATACAGTATAACAGGTTGTTGATATCCTTTCACTGTATAGTCAGTCATACTCCTGTAGATCACTTACAGTATGAATGGAAACTAAGAAGACTAGCCAAAGGAAGAAAAAGAGAGGACAGAAGGAAAATGAAGAAGGGGAGAAGACAATAAAAACACAGAAGAGACAGCAATGTCTGTATTTATTACAGTGAAAATTGTAGAACAAACAGCGAAGAAGCTTTGTGAGGAGGCTAAATTTCCACAAATGTAAAAGCTGATACAAAAAACCAAAAATAGATTACAACTAAGATTTTTAAAAACGACATAGTCTTCAATGTTCTTGGATAAAATGCTTTAATATTCTTTAGCTGTCTCATAACCACAAAATCCCCCAAAAACCTTGACTGAAAATGCAGAAGAAATGTGTGAAGAAAGATTTCATTCCTCATAGAATAAAATGGAATTAATTGATTCAAAGGCAAAATTAACACTAATTTCTAACAGGCACACATATTATGGCAAATATTATGGTAAATATTTCTGAATTATGCCAAAATTCAATGAAAGTTTTCTGTTTTAAATTTACTAGTTAAGGGTTAGTGATAGAAGGGAAGAAGATGATACTTATTTTTTACGGGCTTAATTAGTATTTGGGTGGTGAAAATGATGTAATCTATGCAAAAATAGAAGTATAATAATGTACACCTGAAATTTATACAGTGTTATAAACCAATGTTACTGCAATAAAAATAAATTTTAAAAAATGTTCTGGTAGAACCTCATCTCAATTGGAGAAATAAATTATACTAACCTCTGGAATTATGGTAGAAAACAAATGTACTATATTGAACGAACAGGATTAGAATCCAGGAATACCACCTAATGGTAAAGTATAATTTTGAATCTAGTATAATTTCCTAATGATGGATCGTTCACAAGAAAATTTGATAAGACAGTGATTTATATAGTTGGAAGAAATAAATATGAAAATAAATAGAAAAAGTAAAAATTTTCAGTGTTTATTCTTACAGTAGATATATTTTCATAGTTAATTCAAGAAATTAGAAAATAAAAAAAGTAAGAAAAAATATAGTGAAATGATAGGGACATATGGAAACAAGAGAATTCTTCTTGGATCCTAGATATAAAATATATATATATATATATATATATATATATATATATATATATGAATTGCCTTTGTGCATACAAAATAAAAGTTTAAAACTTATGACAAAATACCTATAAAAAGATAACCATTCTGCATAGGAAAAACAAAAACATAATATAATTTAAAAATAACTCACAAATAACCCATAATTAATTAAGAATTCATAAGGTTTCTGTGTAGTAAAGTTCACCTTTCTGGCTACTGAGAGACGCCAAAGAAGAATTAAACAAATTGAAAGGCCTCCATGTTTTTAGATATGAATATTTTAATTAATAATATTATTATATTTCCCTAAATTAATACCTAAGTTTGACACATTCCAAACAACTTATATCAGCAGGATTTTCTTAAACAGATTCTAATTTTCATAGGGGAAAATTAACTATAACCAGAAAAATTCATAGAAAGGACTAACAGGGGGCCAGCCAGGGGGCACAGTGGTTAAATTCATGGGCTATGCTTCGGTGGCCTGTGGTTTGCTGGTTCAAATCCTGGGCTTGGACCTACACACTGCTCATCAAGCCATGCTGAGGCGGTGTCCCACATAGAGAGACTAGAAGGATTACAACTATGGCATACAACTATCTCCTGGGGCTTTGGGGAAAAAAGAAACAAGGAGGAAGATTGGCAACAGATGTTTGCTCAGGGCCAATCTTCCAAAAAAAAAATTATTAAAGAGAAAAAAAAGGAGTAGTAGATGAAGGATAACTTTCCCAGATATTGAAAAATTTTACATCTAAAATATTAAAAAATATATCAGAGTACATGAATAGCCAGCTCTGATGATGGATGGAAAAATCCAGAATTAGGCCCGGATACACAAATGAGGTATCTCAAAGCAGTGAGGAAAAGATGGATTATTCAAAAACTTTTGAGACAACTGAGTAGCCATATTGGAAAAAATAATTGAATCTGTAAAGTCAACTTATGCTAAAACCATTTTAAATGGATTGAGGATTTATTTCTTACAAATGGATCCAGGAATATACTGGAAAGGTACACAGAAAAAGAAATCTAAATGTGGAATGTCTTTGAAAGTATGACAAAAAACACACCTATAAACAGTGAAAATTTTGATATTTGTTGTTATGTAAATTTGAAAAACTTGTCTATATGAAACTGAACAGAAAAAAAATTCAAGGGAAAAATGAACTTGAGAAAAAATATTTGCAAGTAATAATACACAAAAAAGACTGATTAACATATAAATAATTCTTAAAATCACAGAGTAAAAGGTTTACAACTAAATAGCAACCTAAAATATTGGGAAGGGTGTGAATAGAAAAATGTTTGGGGTTTTAAACATGAGAAATTTTTCAAGCTCACTCATAAATGCATATGATTACAATTAAATGTCATTTTTAAACTATCCAACTGATGAAAATAAAAATATTGACAACTTGCTTTCTAGTGTTGATGTAGAGAAATTCATATGTTGCCAGTAAGAAAGTAAATTGGTACAGCTTCTGTGGAGAACAACTTGGCAATATCTATCAAAATGGAAGTACCAGCAATTATAATTCAAGGAATTTATCTTACAGATTTTCTTGCAGGTGTGTGAACTTCCATTTTGTAAGAATGTTCACTGCAGCATCTTTGTAACAGTAAAATTGCAAACAACCTAAATGACTTTAATGACTGATTAAATAACTGTAGTACAACTATGCAATGGAATACTATACAATTTTCACAGAATGAGGCAAATCTACCTATCTTTATCTGTAATAAACTTCTAGACCTTGGTAACTGTGGAAAAGAGGGAGGAGAAAAATAGATATAGAATACAAACATTTGGTTATGTGTGTGCACGTGTTTGAGTATGTTTATTCTTTTATAGTTTTTTGAGCTTTGCACCATAAGTTCAACTTTGTAATGCAAGTTAACTTTGTATAAACATACAAGGTAACTTTGCATAACTATGCAGGGTAACCTTGTATAACTTTGTATAACTATAAAACTAAGAAATCTATTTAGAAATATTGTGAGGATCTGTAGGCATAGAACCTCAATTTATCCTTAAAACTGGACCTCTTCATTTTGTAACCATGTCATTTATAGTTTTATAAACGACAAAAGTTGCTATCATCTCTCATTTTAATTTTCTTAAGACATGTGAAAACTGTTGAAGATCTGATGTTTATTTTATCAAATTATGTCAACCACATAGTTCAGACTAGAAGGTTTTTATAACTTTAGCTGACATTTGAGCAGCACATGATTGTTTACAAAGTGCTTAACAAAAACGTTACTTTCTCATACATTAGGACTGCTTACTTAATTAATTCGTGTATAAGCTTTATGCATATCTTTAATATTTTTGTGCATATATATTTAATATGAAGGCATAAATGTGATGGTAGACTTTCTTAATTATAAGTCATGATAATAATAATGAGTGCACACTGGTATTTTGTGATCTGCTGTAATAAAACACTGCCTCTGTAAGTCATTAATGCTATTTCTCTGTCAAAAAAATGGAAATTGTGCTGTTTCTCAGACCAAAGAATTTCTTGGGTTCTGACGGCTCTCTGGGGACCAACAGATGGATCAGTAAATAGCAGATGGTTTTATGAGCAGTTCTGTCATATTAGCATCTAAAATGCTTTACATGCCAAAGCTGTAGAAGTTTGGCCTCTGCTTTTGCGCAGTGAGCCTGCTGTTAACCTGGCTCTCTGATTAACTTTCTTAGCAGATTGTGGTCCTCTGACTGAGAGTTATGGCCACACATATACAACTTCCCTCTATGTTCATATATTGTCCAGAATGCCTTCTTGTATAAAGAAGGCATTAATGGGACTTTGGCCTAGTCAATAACACAAATTAAATCTTTGTATGATATTTTATAGAGTTACTTCCTTTTTATCATTCTGGTCTTTATATCTGTGCCACTTTTTAGACTGAGAATGCTAATATATATATTTTTTAATTTCATAAACCCAAGTAGCTATCTTGTAATTTTAAGGATAACACATGCTTATTGTAAATCCACAGAGAGAGAGACAGAAAAGGGTACGAAGAAGCTAGAGTTATCTACCAGCTAAATTGAAACAAAACAGAGAATCAACATATTGGTATATAATCTTCAAAAGTTATTTTATACATATATACGTGCATGCATACCTAAACATATACAAACATATTTTTACACCAACAGAAAACTTTATGATGATATTTTCTAACCTATTTTATTAAGTTAACAGTTTAAAAGGAACATATTTCCATGTCAATAAATTAAATATCTATGTTGTCATTTTAACTACTGCACATCATTGCAGTACAGACATGTAAGATGTGATTCATTCATTATTTTAGCACATTTATGTTGGTACTACTTTTTCTCATAGACACTTTTAATCATCTTTGGACATATGCTTGTATACACTTCACTTATGGAGTACTTACTAGATTTCAGACACTGTACTAAGGACTTAACATGCATTACAATATGGATTCCTCTCAACAAGTCTGCTAAATAGGTACTGTTATTATTTCCTGATTATTGATAAGTAAACTGAGTCTTATACAGTTAAAGGCACAATTCAGTTAATTAGATTATAAACTTCAGAAGAGGGGAAACAATGATTGGGGCTACATTATTAGTAGTTCAAATTTCATCAACCTCAGGGGGTTGGCCAATTTTGTATCATGTTGATAAATCTCTGAGTACTTTCTACTCAAAGAATTTCCCATTTTTCAGATTAGTCTGGCATGAACTACCATTTTGTCTGCCAAATTTTTTGCTTAAAATAGTCTGTACTCCTGGGACACATTGTGGCACTTTTTGTTCACATTAATGTAGTTTTTGCTCACTGAGTTGGCCTGGTGACCTTTGCCACTCGGCAGAGACTGTTCTTCTGGATCCCGGTTGCATCCCTGTTTAGGGGCAAACCAGCTGCATTGGAGAGAATATAGGTTCCGGAAAAGTACAATGGCATGAAGTTAGTTCCAAGTAAATCCATCTCCTCTCTACATCTCATAGACATTTTGACCTTCTTAGTTAGCAAGAGTTTAGCAATGAAACAAACAAAAAAATCATATTGTGACTGTATTTTATCCTTTCTAGTTCTATCCCTATGCATCAGTATGCTATTTTATTGTGTTAAGGAGCATGGCTAGCAGATAGATGTCAAAAATCTTTCCTATCATCCCATCCCTCCAGCCTATATTCTTTTATTTTAGGTGAGTGCTGTCAAGAATGCCCTGTATTCACTTCTCACAATGTCATAACCAGAAGATGGATTGTTTCTCTTCTGTGTGAATGGGGAAAAATTAAAAATAATTAACTTAAAAAGCTTTATCTGTATTTAGTAGTATACTCCCAAGTTTTGTATATAACTGGCAATGTTCCTGAATTTTTGTCTTGCTAAAGCTTCTACCTTTGATCCTCCCTGTTTTGCTTCTCAACTGGAATTTCTATGCAGGTATTTATTAAGCTTTTCTTATGCTGCCATCTTTCCAGTTTGACTTCTGGACGTCAAGTCCAAACAGCATTAAATGCGATGACATGGTATCTAAAGTCTGTGTCAAATTCAGGTTGGTTTCTAGCGAGAAAAAGTAACAGAATACTACATTAGGTCTCAAAACCCATTGAAGTTCCTAAGGGAGCCTAGTGAATAGTGACTGTAAACATCTTTGATGAACTTATGCCTGGAAAAAAAAAGAAACTCCAGTAAACTACATTGCTACTACAGCTATTTATTCTGCTCTTCTAGATCCTCAATGAAATCTATAAATGATGCAAAATAGGAAGAACTTACAGTTACCATTCATATGTAGGAAACTTCATAAATATGTTGTTAGATACAATTTAAATTGGATCAGACTGAAATAAAACTTCAAGAGTCTTACTGTAACTCCCTTACTGGTGTCAGCTAGTATGTGGTTTGTCCAGAATTACCAAGTAATAAGTGTGATTCCAGAAAAAGTTCCAAAAACCCAGAGACCTTAGGAACCATGATGTTGCCCAATTACAGGGTGTTAGTCACATTATGTTTATGTGGATAGTGTCCCCTGGAGCACCAAGCAGGTAGGAAAAGTTAGTCTATGTGAAAAGGGAGTTAGAACAGATGCCGAGGCAGTTGATTGGGAAGAAAAAATCTGATGCCAGAAGAAATTAATGAGATTGACTTGAGAGTGAGATTAAACTGTTTTCACATTAAAAAAGATTTCATGAAATTTTAGTCATCATCTGAAATTGCAATTATTTAGAAGATCGATAGGAATTATTAGCAAAAGTTTATGATTATACACCTATGGTGAAATACTTATAGGATGCCATTATTGCTTTTATATTTATATTAAATTTGAACAGCATTAAAGAAGTGCAAGGTGAACTAGAACAACAAATCATCAATTTCTACACATTTAGTTGATCTGGGGGTTCCTGAAATGAACAGGATATTTTCTCATTAGCTGTTGGGAAAGACAACTATGAAGTAGGACTCTAGTTTATAAAAGAACAAATTGCTCTGGAAAATCACATGTGTCCTGGGCAAAAGGAATGATTAGGCACATGTGTGTGGTGACGGATTGTACTTAGTATTTGAGTGGTGAACATGATGTAATCTATGCAGAAATAGAAGTATAATGATGTACACCTGAAATTTATACAATGTTATAAACCAATGTCGCTGCAATAAAAAAAATAAAGAAAAAAAATAGATCAAGACCCAGCTTATGTTTTGAGGTAGTAAACATAGTTTTGAATCTCAATCAGCTGTTTTCTGCCACATGGAATAGTTATATTCCTCTTATATATAGATAGATATGTATATATATATATATATTATATAGCTATAAGATATATATATCTTATAGATATATATCTATGCATATATATCTATATATATGAGGACATATTGTATTATTATATTATTATATATCTTATATGTATATATAAGGTATATAAGAGGTTATATATCCTCTTAATATAAAATAGTAATCTCCATACATCATTGTTATAGAAATTTAAAATAGTGTATGTTGCAGGACCTGGAGCATTATGATTTCTCAATAAACACTTCAAACAAACTATGTCACCCATAAAACTATATACCTGTAAGTCTGACTGGCCTTTTCAGGAGGATCAGCCACCACCACTGCAATCACATTCACAATCAGAGCAACCACAATCAATTCACCCAGATAGGGTAGGCAATGATTTCAGAAACAGCACAGTGCAACTGGGAGGGTTCACGCCCAGCATCACTACTCTCATTTTTATCAAACAAAAGAAGTGTTTTGCAGCACACCCATGTTACCACACTGATTCTGTGGAAATTCAATTTTGACGAGCATCTTTTGCTTTACAATGACTTTCTCAAGAACATAGGCCACCTCAATATGATAATGGTATAATAAACTGTGATTATTTCCAATATGCAAAAAACCCTCAATTATTTACTGATAAATTTGAAAATGTAAAAGTTGGAATATTAAAAGAGAATATACTTATTGCCTAGACTTCTAAAGGTTTTAACCACAGATTCTAAGTATCACTACTAGTTGTGGTCATCCTACACTTAACAATTTATTTTAAATCTTCGCTTATTCTCTGAAATGTATTTCAGCCTGAGATCTCTGAACATTGATTCTAAGACATGGGCTCGGATGGAAATAGTTTACTTGAGAAATCATTCCAGGAGCAGTAGTAAGTGACAGAGGATGTAAAACAAGGAAGGAAGGAGAATCAGTTCAACATTGCTTCATGGTGATTGCCAGCTGCTCTAGGACCAGTGGTCCATTCCATGAAATTTTCTGAGTAACCCAATGACCATCTCAGAATGACACACCCATTGGCCTCCATTCATCATTGGTCAAAGGGGCCTCAGAAGTGGCTGTGAACTTCCAAGTTGGTCATATGTTAGTCCCTAGTGGTTTACCTCAGGTATCTTCTCTATCTCAAAGAAGCACAAGAGCAAAAAGCAAGAGTTACATGGCTTTGATCCAAATTCAGAGAACTGCTGGGTTGCTTTGAAGCTGGTTGAAGCTGAAGCAATGGTAGGAGTAGAAAGAGGGAATGAACGGATTTGAAAAGGATTACAAGAGCTGTCTAATACAATCAATTAGAAACTTGTGCTCATCGAGGATATTAACCATAATATAGACTATATTATTTAGGTTAATTGAGGAAAACTCTTACTATCAAGATTAAAATATCTTCTATAATTGGATATTATATGGAAAATTATTATCTAAATACCTATTTATGTTCTTCTTGAAGCATTATAACTTCACTTTTTTCTTCCTATGGGGTAATTTCTAACATCTCTTATCAATCACTTTCCATCCTTGCTTTCTAGTTGAAATTCCAAAATGTTCTATTTGGGGTACAGTGCATTTTGTTTTAACACTTTTAACTACAATGAGACAGCTTCCTTTGTAACTCTGTCCTAGATTTGACTTAGAATCTGATTCAATATTCTAATTAAAATTAAATGTTTCGGTTTTTCTTAATATACTACACAGGGGTTGCAAAGAAATGTCTACCCTTGTAGCCAATTTAAGCTTACATCTGAGTATTTTTCAGCCTCACCAGCAGTGCAAATTTATAGTGGGTGATCTTTCATCTTGAAAAATGAATCCAGCTGTGTTGCCACTAAGAACTGGTGGTGTGCAGTCTGTTAAATAGCATGAAATTCAACTAAATCCTGATTACAATGTGCAAATAATGAGATTACTATACCTATGTTAGCATGGTAAATTTATGGGATACATTTATTAGAAGCATATTTTGTGCATTCTTAAAACAAAGTTTTCTCCATTATGAGATTGTTTGTTAAGATGGAAATTTGAAGAAAACCATAACAAACCCTTTTAGGAGATTTATCTCTCATCTTGAAAAAATACAGTGAGTTTTGGAGAAGCACAATCTGTGACCATTGGGCTCATTTTTTGAACTAAGAATTTTTTAAATAGATATATGACTGGGATTAAAAAATAGCAGGTATGTGATCTTAAATTTAGCTTAGACAAAATGCTTACAAAACTCCATATAAGAGCATAGAATTAATACTTGAAGTTTTTCACATCTTAAATAAATATGTGGGTGCTGAGCAGCCTCCACTTCCAAACACACACTATACAGACCTGTATAAGTTAACACTCATGTCCAACTATGTCCACTCCGAGAGTCCATTGTGATATGCTTATATGCACAATGTATAGCAACTAACAGAATAAGCTGCCTCCTCATACTTGTCATGCCAGCTGCACTTACATTGCATTTAAATATTGCACAGAATGGAGTGCCATCAACAAAATATTAGCAGCAGTATGAAAGTAGAATAACCAGGCAACTTGCTCATATAATCATTTATATTCTTAAGTCATGATTATGGGAATAAAATCCATATGTTCAATATGAGTTTAAAGAAATAAATGAACTTTGTTATATGACACTTGATTAATTGACTCTCTATGAACAAAATCTAATCTCCACGTCTCTAAACCAATTAGAATTACATTCCCCTATATCTATAATGATGGCCCCGATGTAAGATGAAATGGGAAATCTGGCAGATGTAAATTCCATAATATTTTATGAGATATCAACTATGAGTCAGTTTTATTAGCTTATTCATCATTATTCTAAACAATGCTCTATAGGGGCACATTATTTTCATTTTGTTAATGGGGGAAATATGAGGGTCACAAATTGAGACTTGCCCAAATGTGCATAGTGTCAGAGCAAGTTTTTGAAATCAAATCCTCTTAGATCCACACTTATCCTGTTTCCACAGTACCACAAGCCCTGGCAAATTATAAAAGTAGTAAACTATTTCTTCAAAACATTATAATAAAATGAATTGAGGAATTGCTAAAGATAATAAGGAAATTGGAGTATAATACAATAGCAGCAGACATCTGGGAAAGATAAAGGACATTGAGACAAAGCATTCAGGTGCTGGGGACATGTAGCTAAATATTTAAGAGCCAGACTGTGTAAAGTGCTTTCTGATCTATTCAGATCTGCTTTGACACAAAGCCAAATAGGTGGAGAAAAGCCTAGTATGCTAAAAAGGAAGACTGTATCTTCTGGAATTCTGTCTCTAAGTGACCAAAATAAGAAGTTGAATAAAATTACCGTGTGGTTTTATTTTATTGTATATTTTCATCCATATTGTCTCCTAGCAGTTTTTCATAGAAATGAGCTAATACTATAGTCGTTGTAATTTTATTGTCATATATTTGTGGTGGAATTAAAGTTTGACCATTGTTATAAATTAGAAGAATGGTATTAATGAATCAAAGTTCAAGATATCTCATTACTTTATAATCAAATGATATCTATTGATGCATATTTTGAGAATTTTATATTTTGATATGGACACTTACTGATGATAAGCAAGTGGATCTTTTAGGCAATAACATGGCATGTCATTTGATTAAGGGGCTAAATTAATTCATAACAATTCCTAAATGTCTTAAGAACTATGTAGTACCTGAATGAGCTCTTGAGAAATATTTATTTAGTGAGACTAAGGCTTGTGTATGTGTGTGTATGTGTGCATGTTTGTATGTTTATATGTAAGTGTATATAGAGTTAACTGAAATCTGCTTTTTATATATACATTTCATGCAATATGTAACATTTATAAATGTGCAAAATATACATTGTATTAACCAAAATCTATATATTTAAAATATATAATATGAAAATATCTTTTTGAAACATATATTTTATAATAAACACATATTATGTATATATATATATATTAAAGGATGCAATTTTAGTTCATAACATTATGAGAACTAAAATTGCACCCTTTCATTATCTTTACATGTTTAAGTACCCAAGCATATATAATACAATTAGTGACACAAAATTCCTCTATGCCAAGTTTTTGTCAAGGAGTTGGTCCAGCAAAAGGATATAGGAGAGAACACAAGGAAGCATTAAGAATTACATAACTTGGGGCTGACTGGTGGAGTAGTGGTTAAGTTCACGTACTCCACTTCAGTGGCCTGAGGTTCCCAGGTTCGGATCCAGGGCATAGACCTATACCACTCATCAAGCCATGCTGTGGTAGCATCTGACATACAAAATAGGGGAAGACTGGCACAGATCTTAGCTCAGGGACAATCTTCCTCAAGCAAAAAGAGGAAGATTGGCAACAGATGTTAGTTCAGGGCCAATCTTCCTCACTAAAAAAAAAAAAAAGAATTGGATATCTTAATCCTGTAGTGTGGTGGTCCAAATGGAAGGAAGTATTAAGGGAGAATTTACCAAAAAACAAAAACAAACAAACAAAAATACAAAATTTAATTTGATTTCAGGAGAAAGAACAGGAATTATAAGTGAAAGTATAAGATCAACTTCTTATGGTTATCATTTATTACTTCTTGAAGAAGTGGTGTGTTTAGTCTATATCATGCACTTTCCCCAAACCTGAAAAAAACATTGGGAATTTTGGTGGAAGTTTTGTCTTAGATATATTTAAAAAGGAATAATTTGGCTAAAGATAGTACAAAGGGCAGAATGACATGTTAACTCTCTGCTTACAAGAAGTGGCTTTGTCCTTGTGTGGGACAATAATTCAAAACAAGTCCTTCTTGAAACTATGAAGAGACAAAGGAGGATCCTAGGCCCACTCTTTTCTACTCATTACCAAATATAATAACTAATTATTTCTATTAAATATTTGCATTTTTAGATATGCAAATTCAAAAAGGGAGAAAACAAACAGAACCTTCTAGCTATCGTTGAGGATCCCCTGAGCTTTCCCTCCAAGCTGATAGGATTCTCTAAAATATCATTAGAGAATAAATAGCAATCTGGAGCTAACAGAAAAGCTTCTGGTGCTCATCTGAAAATTATAAGATAATGTTCATTTGCCTCTAATCATCCACTAAAATGATGCCCTAGGGATAGCTGAAAAAATAACATGTTCCAAATTGTTTACTTATTTTATTGAAATGATTCCTTTATGCATCATCCAACACACAGTCTCACCCCCGAAAGAGACCTTTATCATCAGCTTGTACCAATTCCTCATGAATTCTGCTCGAAATAGAGTTTGTGTAAATAGATAATACTATAGCACTGCTCTAACGCTATAGCAAGGAAGTCACAAGTTAGGTTGTCGGTTACCTAACAGTGATTAACTTCTTAACATGAGCCAGGGCCCTCTCCCATATCCTCACACCACCTCTCTGGTGACAGTACTTTTAACATCCCCTTTTCTTCAATAAGCAATGCCCCATACAAAAGACGCAAAGCTCAGGAGAGTATGGGGCCCACCCAGACTAGCAGCTCTATCTTAGATACCAAGATCGAAGCAGCTGTCTCAACTGCTTTTAGCTTTCCTTCTTCCTTTCAACCCCTTCCTTTTAACTGCAGAGTCACAACACACTGGTCTGGAATTTTGGAACTCCTAGTTCTAATCTGGCTTTACCACTTTCTATATGACTTTTAGCAAGTCCTTTGACCTTCATTTAAAACTGTCGGTTTCCCTCTCTCCTGAGTGGAATGAGGTGGTTAGATGAGATGATTGTAACTTACAAAAAGAAAAAGTGAAAAGCTGGTGCCATTGTTCTTCAGGATAAGTCTGTGCTTCTCTGGCAGAGCCATGTCCTAAAGAAGGAGACAGAAGTGTTAAAATTGAAGAGAGAAGAGATGGCAAGGCAGTCTTCACGTCCCTTCCATAAGTGGACTGGCAGTCAGTCTACCCACTCGGAACCTTCTGGAGCCTGAAACCTGGCAGTCTCCCATCATAGATGGTGCCTTTCTCACAACCTTTTCTTTTGACGAAGAGAGGCTTCTGATACATCTGCACTTGATTTTGTTGGATTTTCTAACAATTACTCATTCTTGCCAGACACCAACAAACCTTGCTCATTAATTAAATCCTAACTCCATTCCTCCCATGCTTACCTTGAAAAAAACAGAGTTTATGTAATAATGATTTCTGGTAAATATGCCAGTTGAGAAGGCTTTTTCTAGTTCTAAGTTCCAGTTCTTTTTGGAGATTTTTCTTAGAAAAAAAGTGGAACAAACGTAGAGGCAGAGGTGGCTGTTTTTGTTGTTTTGGTTGTGTGGTTCATCTGTTGTGGTAGTATTTGCTTGTTTTTAAGTGAAATAAATGTAGTATTCTGAATTGCCTCTGATTTTTGTGTCCCAAGAACACTGCCTCCTCTGTCTGGACCCAACAAAAGCTTCAGGAAGAGGGACCGCAGATTTGCTTACTAAGCTTATCTCTGTCTTATAAGTAAAGCTCTCAAAAAAATACAACCAATAATGTCCATGTCCAGTGAGTAGACTTCTTTCTCTAACCTGCTTTACTACAAAGCAGCATTTAGCACAGCAGATCACTCATCTTTAAACACATGCTTCCCTAGGCTATAGGGACAACATTAGGTTCCAGCTTTTTCTCTTACCTCTCTTCATGATCCTTTTATGTCTTTCTAAACAGCTTTTCTTCCTCAAGACAATCCTTACAAAATAGAACCGTTCAATTTTTTTGTTGGTATTCTTTTCTTATCATCATAGATCTTTTCTCAATGTGATTGATTCTCCTCCTCAAGTGTGTATTAGAATTCATATGTGTTTACACACGATCCTATATTTTCAAACTTCACCTGTCTTCTGAGTTTTGGATTTATAACTCTAAGTGCATACTCAACATTTCCATTTGGATGAATCAAAGAACCTCAATATTCTATGTTCAAAACAAATGTCAAATTGTTATACATCAACTCTTCCCCAAATTACCCTTCTCGGTGTTCCCCATTTTAACAAATTCTGTCAGCAGTCACTTCTTTGCTTGAGCAGAAAACTGAAAAATTTCATTAACCCCTTTTACCTCTCCCTCACCTCTTATCCAATTATATTACTTCCCTGTTAACCTATCTATTTGTCCACTTCTTTCTGTTTATATTGCTAAAATGTGGTGTAAAAAAAAAAGTATTCCTTGTTTGATGTACTGCTTCAGCCACTTAATTGTTCTTTACACATCCAGTGTATCTCTCATTCACTTCTCCATAGAGAAGTTTAAGTGATATTGAAAAATTAAAATTCAGTCATATAATGCTTGAAGTTTAGGATGATAAAAATCACTGGTTTCTCACTGACTGAAGTAAAAAATCTAAAATTTTTAATAAGGTCTATAATGACTCATACGATTTCATCCTTATCTCTTCTATATGATTTGTTCCCAGATGTTTATATTCCAGCCTTTCTGCCTACCATTCAATATTTCAGACACATGTCTACTCATGGTCTTAGAACAAACTATCCCTACTGCCTGGAAGACTTTTTAACTCATATCCTGCACCACTGACTGATATTTTCTCTAAGGTCTGCTAAAAACTCAATGCATCACTTAGTAAAGTTAAAATTGTCCACCTTCTAACACCCAGAAATTTCACATTTTATACATATGTGTAACAGCAGAATATTCAAGCAGTATTTTTAATAGCAATTTAGCTGAAATTCCTTTAAATGGCCATAATTGATACCATTAATTTAAATTAAAACATCATAAACAAAGTGAATGAATTAAAACATGTAACAATCTGAATACATTCAAAAAGCATAATATTAAGTTTAAAATAAAATTACAGATGCAAACTTAATTGCATGATTTTTATATAAATGCCAAATTAAGCAAACTAAATAAAATATATTTTAATGATTCATCCATATGTGGTTAAACTATAAATAAAAGCAAGGAGTGTTAAAACCAAAATTCAGAAAAAAATTTACCTGTTTGAAGCCAAGAAGAAAACGTGATAAGCGTGGGATAAAAGCACTTACATTAAAAATAGGATATTTCTGGGGCTGGCCCAGTGGTGCAGCAGTTTAGTAGGCGCTTGGCAACCTGGGGTTCTCGCGGGTTCAGATCCCGGGTGCCCGCCGACGCACCACTTGTCAGCCATGCCGTAGTGGCGTCCCATATAAAGTAGAGGAAGATGGGCACGGATGTTAGCCCAGGGCCAGTCTTCCTCAGCGAAAAAGAGGAGGATTAGCAACGGATGTTAGCTCAGGGCTGGTCTTCCTCACACACACACACACACACACACACACACACACAAATAGGATATTTCTTATTTTTAACTACATGCTGTTATTTTAAAACTGCATGCTTTGTTCAAACTAAGAACAAAATGTATTAATTTTAAAAATGCAAAGGGAGTGTATATGAAGTTAAATCAGAAATATCACAGTACAAAAAAACAACGTAAAACTGAAGTATCAAATTTTAAAAAGGAATACATCCAATTGTAGCCATGTGTCAAAAGAGATTCTTGACTAGACACTCGGAATTTATCTGAGAAAAACTCATGTTTGTCAGTCTTCATTGTAAATCTCCTCTCCTCTTTACTCTATGTTTAGTTCTTGGAAATTTTAATGTTTTCTAATCTTGTATTACTGTCACTGACTAGGTGCCTTGAGAAACTCAGAAGTGGGTTCTAAAATAGTGAGCTGTTTTTCCAAATTGTTTCTTTTGGAAACAAGAAACAAGAGCTACACCCATGATCTTTGACTTATTTTTAAGCAAAGATCTCTCCAGGAGGAGCTTAGGCCTTATTATGTGGAAACATGTTCTCCAAATGAGCCTGTGCAGGCAAATACCCTCCTCTCCCTTTTGAATATGCATTCCCATCCAAAATAAAGTTCCCTGCTTCCCTTTGTTCGGGGATGCCATGACTTTGGAAATGATTCCTCATGGCCTCCTATTTGCTGCAAATACACTTTACTTTGTGAGACAGCTTCCACTGGTGTAGAGTCTTATTTAACTCACCAGGAGGCGAGCCCACTTGGTTCAGTAACATTACTGCCAATAAATAGTCGACATTAGCACGTTTTACTGCAAACGTTTTGGCAAAACATTAAAACTAAGCACTTACATAACCACTATGAATATTTTGTGTGTGTGTTTCTGTGTGCGCGCACATGCACACAAAGCAAAAGCTGTGACGGCTTTATAAATAATCATTTAATATACTTTACTTTCTTTTTTGCCAGAGTTAATATTTTGGTACACCGGTTGATGACAAAATTCCTTACTAGACCTGTCCCAAGAGAAATCTTGAAATTTCAAATTTCTGTAACCATTGTCTTCGCTCTTTTGTACCAAAGCCTTAGGAAGAGGCTAACAATACTGCAGTTTCAGAGATAGATGTTTGGATATATACTTTAAGGTAAACAGAATATATTATGTTATAGCAGATGTAAACATGGGCAGAAATTAAAGACAATAGCACATTCTTCTACATTTCCATGGCACTTAATACCCACATTCACTGCAGGTCTTCCCTCACATTAATGCAATTTTTAAACTCATCTCGTTATAAAAATGTGAGATCTCACGAGGCATCTTCATGGCTTTCGTAATTTTCTTCCACGTACCTGGTGTCTAGCGCATTGGAATTGTAACAGTTTGGGTTCCCACCGAAGCAGATGAGTGCAAGTAGTTTATCTGGGAAGTAAAACCAGGGGTCACTACCAGAGGAGTGGAAAAGTGATTCAGGAAGCAAAAGAAGAAACAAAAGATGAATTAACAAAAACGTTGCCCGGTGAACAAGTGCAGCTTAAGTCAGCTGATGAACTCTGTGACACTCGTGCTGCAGAGTTATCTCACATGAAAATTAGGGAACTGGGTTATTTCTCTGCTGATTCCTTTCAGTCAGTCTTTGATTGGGGTCTTTCCCCTGGTACTTCTATCTTGACCCACAGGAGCAGAGCAGATGCAAAGACCCTACAGGTGCCGGACACTGGAATTCCAGTCTGAACAAACCTTAATGGTAAAGTCCATGGATATGGATAGGGACACTGACAGCATCTACTGCAGTATTAATCCACGAGTTCCACACTATGCATTGTGGTTGTGCAAATATCAATTACTACTTAAAACAAAGCACATAAATGGCTGAGATAGTTTTTCTTTTTATAATATATTCTACTTAACCCTGACCAGTTTATTTTTTAAGAGTAAGAAAGTAACTTTATAAATAAACAAAACAAATGAAATAAAATGTACATGATCAAGCTCTGAATATTTTTGGTTGTTTAATGCTAGATAATATTGTAGATAATCCATTTTGTAACCTCAATTTGCACAAACTTCTTTGTGTGGTACATGATCTCACCGTGTTATATCCAAATTTTTTCCTGTCCATATTCCATGGGTAGAGATAAGCCCACATCAGTGTTAATAAATGCATTTTGCTACCACAGTTGTCTACCTACACAGTCCAATGTAGGGCATTTTGCTAAAATTCAGCTAAGTATTTCTGCTTGTGTATAGTTGTCTGTCTTAGTGCATTAAGAATTTCACACTCTAGATTCATTCCCATATCCATGTTGTTCCTACTCTTCTTTTCCACTGGCCATTTTCCAATTTCATCTAGAGTTAGTTGTTTTCTATTGGCGATTTTCTTTTCCTAATACCGTTAATCTCATTCTAAGGACCTGTTTGTTATTTCTCTGTGTATTTCAAAGCTCTAAAATATCCCAAAGAGACATAAAAACATTACTTTTCAATACACACAGTATCCGCATGGAAACTCCTCCTCTAGTGCTAGTCTTTAATCTCCAAACTCCAAAATGTGGAGGAATTCAATATATAAGACCACATGAGGAATCTTCCTGAAGTTTTATAAAATATCAGATTGTCAAAACAAGCGCAAGCAAGCCAGACATATTACTCACATTTAAACTCTACTCCTAATTTCAAAGACACATGAATCACAAGGCACAGGAAGAGTAGGAAGCGTTCAGGACCTGCAACGTGATCTCCCAATTCCCTTCTTGAAGCATCAGGTGTGCTCTGGGACCAAAATAACACATGAAATCTCTAAGCATTACTCAGATAAGGACCTTTCTATTAGCAAATACCATTGACTTATTAGTCAGGAGGTCTGACATTAGTATACCAACAAGGAAATTTGATAGACTTCAGCTGTTTTTCTCATGGGAATTCTCCCAAAGGCAGGGGATGGAGTCAAGACCTGCTGCTTAACCTCTTCCTTCCAGTACACCCTTTGTCTTTTGTCAATATGACCTTTCCATAAACTTCTTATGTATATTTTCATTATTTTTCTTACAATATTTTCTGCAAAATACTATATAAAAGAGCAAGCTTGCAAAGACTCTGACAAGCACTAGGAATGAAAAATCCAGTGT
The DNA here is from genome assembly GCA_031878705.1 of Tapirus indicus. Lineage (NCBI taxonomy): Eukaryota > Metazoa > Chordata > Mammalia > Perissodactyla > Tapiridae > Tapirus > Tapirus indicus. The sequence goes on from CM062933.1 coordinate 26,207,823, forward strand.
GGACTAGGAATTCCCTCTACAAAGCATGTTAATAATGACTGTGTTTCTGTATTGGTTTTTTGCTATTGACTTACTAGGTCATTTACTCCTTTTTCTTAATCATCCATAATTATTTAAATATCTTTAATATACTTGGTGCATACTTATTCTTATGGACAATGGTTTTCCACAGATATTTCAACAATTGTGAGCTTCAAATAAACCTACCCCATATCTTCAAGATAAGATATTTTCTTGAAGATATTGATCTTGAAGATCATGTCTACATGACTTTACTTTTCACTTAATTCTACCAGAAAACAATAGAAAATATATTTCAACAATGGATACCTGTGGCATAGAGGTTAAAGTTTCCCTGACCGTATATCAGTTAAAATGTACGTATTCCCAATGGCAGATTGTGACTAGAGGTCCGTAAAATCTGGATTCTATTTGGTCGGTGAGGGCTGCTATATCTCAGATATCATGGCACAGGTTTTTAAACATATCAGCTTCCAACTGTCGTTATACAGTCCCACCTATCTGCTTCCCACAAGGCAATGTGGTTTTGATCTTTATCGGCCTAATTGCAGCAAAGAGAAGATTGTATTTTTTAACAGGTATCTGGGCTGTTAGAGACACCAATAAAAATCATTAATAAATGGTGATGACCTCCTAAAACTTAGCCTTACCATAGTGTGTTGTCATAACTTCACTTTTTAGCTTGGCTCTTAAGTGTCACAACCACTAACCTTCAAAATCATAATATCCATGATTTCATATCTACTAGTCCTTCATTTGTGAGGATGTAGGCCCTCTCCACCATTACTGATGGATATGGTCATCCAATAGAGCAGGAGTTCTCAATCAGGGGCAATTTTGTTCCCCAGGGGACAGTTGTCAATGTCTGGAGACATTTTTGGTAGTTACAACTGGGGTCTTGCTATTGACATCTAGTGAGTTGAAGCCAGGGATATTGCTAAACATTCTACAATGCACAGGAAAGTCACTCACAAGAAAGAATTATCTAGTCCAAAATTTCAATAACATGAGGGTTGATAAATCCTACAGTAGAGTCATTATTCAGAGTCATTATTAATATTTTCATTTATGGCCTTATTATCCATCCAGACCGATTTTCAGCCATGGGTGATATCCCTTATCTTCTAGAATACGGATCCCTCTGATATGCTGAAGAGTGGTAGTTTCCTTAATATGATTTCTTGCCTCCAAGAACATTATTACAACCTGACACAATATTCCATGAGCAGTTCCTAAAGTCCCCACAAAATATCTGAAACTATTGATTAAGCCTCTACATATAGTGTTGAGTTTGAAAATTAATGAGTCATGCAATTTGAGAACATGATCTTAATCACAAAATGTTGTGTGTAGTCCAAGACTGGGTGTACCATAATTTTTCCATAAATGTCTTTTGTGTACCTCTGAATGGTCATTATAGGTAATGTTAAGCCACAAATTCGCACCCAAATATGCCTGCTTAAAAGCTGCTCAAGTTCCGTTTCCACTGTCATTAAATAAATTTCATCCAGATTCACACTTGATATATTTAAATGAGCATACTAAATAGTGAAATATCAGGTCAGCAGCTGTAATCTGCTTCTCGTCATATTCAGGCTTCTGTCTTAAAAACATATAATTTTTATCTTTGGTTTTATATAATGCATAAGCTTTACTTTTCATTACTGTCTATCCTATGTGATTCCGTGGTAGTACTTCACAGAATCATCTGAAAATTAGAATTGGTTAATATAGGACATTAACTGTGAATCAGGCAATAGCCGAGGCCCATGAGTCAACTCACCAGGATATACTTTGTCTCTTCTGCACTCCAGATTATGTAAGGGGGATCTTTAGATAGAGCTTGTTTATAAAGCAATAGTCCAATTTTCCTTTTGTATAGGGACGAGGTCTGAAGTCTTCTCCCGGCACTGTCACCAAATTTGTAGGAGAAAGCTATGGGCATTATTCTCTGGCTCTGAGTTGCTCTCCTGGAAATAGCAAGATTGCATCCTTAACTGGGATTGTGATCTACTTTTAAGCATCACTCTCATTTGCTATGATCTCCGTTTATCCCTATTTTTACTTGTTTTGATTCTCTCTTCCTCCTACCCCCAACACCACTTTTCCTCATGATCTAGCTTTCTAGTTCAGAGAAACAGTTTACTCAAAGAGCCAGCCATAACAATATCCTTGTAATTTTTCTTGGCTCACTTGCCTGGAAGACACAGTAGGACTTGACAGGTAAAGAATCAAAGGACTATCCCTACTTCTTGGTAGCAGCACTGAATTCATATTGCGTTTTCATTTGGTTACTTGGGTGAAGTTGTGACCAACCCAAGTACAGTTAGGAAAATGCACTGCCAATTTTAATGAAGTTATTGTATCAACTACACTGGGTATATGTAAATTTAAACCCAGACAAGGTACCACCAGAAAAGACAAAAGAGAACATTATTTTTTGTTAGATGGGAAAATCTTTGTAGTTGCATAAGTGCATCTTTCCTCACCCCCACATTCCAACCTCCCCAATTTTTCAAGTTAAGTCTTGGTCTTACTTCCGTTCATATTCAATCCAAGAGATTTAAATGGAACACTAATCCTTAAAATATTTTCTATCTCTTATTACTAATTGGTAATATTTAAATTAAAATGTAGTATTTTTAAGTAACATGAAATTTCCACAATTATTGTTTCCTTGTCCATTTCCTCACCTGAATGATAGATAGTCACCATTCTAAACATTTAATTTTATCTTCTAAGGTTGCTTCTGTTATGGGATAAATGAAGTCTAGGGTAGAATAAATCTATTCCACAGAACATCCTTTCATAACCCACTGGGTTTACGAAGAGAAGTCCAATGTAATCCACTTGCCGGATGTGCATTGGCTTTTGTCTTTGAGAAATTATTCCACAGACAGTTTCAAACAATTTCTTTCTTGTTGATATTAGTGCAGTTCCCCTTCACTTTGGTCTGAGTTTCCCTCTGGCCTCCCCTGTCCTGAACCCAGATAACTAAGACAGGGACCGGAAAACTGCACCTTAGCCTTCATTCCAATCTCTTAAGAGCCAGCACTTCTTATTTATTTTGCTTTGCTTTCTTTTTGGTGGTTGTCTACATAACCCATGCTAATACTTCCTCTAAATTTACATAGAGATTTTTGGATCTGGCTTCTTTAACTTAGTAATATGTATTTAAGATGTATCTAAGTTTTTATTGCTTGATGGTTCATTTCTATTTATCTCTGGTTTTGGTATTAGAGTAACGTTGGCCTCATGAAATGAATTAGGAAGAGTTCCCTTTGCTTCTGTCTTCACAAAGAGATTATAGAGAACTGATATGATTTCTTCCTTCAATTTTGGTAGAATTCACTAGTGAAACCATATTGGCTGTTTCCTTTTTTGGAAGGGTATTACTTATTCACTCCTATTCTTTAATAGAGATAGGTCTGTTGAGATTATCTGTTCCTCCCATGTGAGCTTTTGTAGTTTGTGTCTTTCGAAGAATTGATCCATTTTATTTAACTTATCAAATTTGGGGGCAGAGAATTGTTCATAGTATTCCTTTATTATCCTCTTGACATCCAAGGAATCAATACTCTCTTCCATTTCTGATATTGGTAATTTGTGTCTTCTTTTTATCTTGAGTAAACTGGGTAGAAGTTTATCAATTTTACTGATCTTTGTAAAGAACCAGATTTTGGCTTTGTTGATTTTATCTATTGTTTTCCTCTTTTAGTTTTTTAGGAAGGTTGGCCCTGCGCTAACATCTGTTGCCAATCTTCCTCTTTTTTTCTTTTTTCTCCCCAAAGCCCTAGAACATAGTTGTATATCATAGTTGTAGAGTTGTAGCTCTTCTATGTGGGACGCCACCTCAGCACGGCTTGATGGGCAGTGAGTATGTTGGTGCCCAGGATCTGAACCAGCAAACTCTGGGCTACATAAGCAGAATGAGTGAACTTAACCACTATGCCACCAGGCTGGCCCCATATTGCTTTCCTCATTTAGAGTTCATTGATTTCAGCTCTAATTTTTATTATTTCTTTTCTTCTGCTTGCTTTGGGCTTGAATTATTCTTCTTTCTCAAGTTTCCCAAGGTGGAAGATTAGGATGTTTTATATCTTTCTTCTCTTCTAATGTATAGATTTCCATGCTATAAATTTTCCTTCAAACACTGCTTTTACTGCATCCCACATATTTTGATTAGATCTGTGTTCATTTTCTTTTAGTTTAAATGTTTATGAAAAATTTTTGGAAACTCCTTCTTTGACTCATGTATTATTTAGCAGTGTGTTGCTTAATCTCCAAATAATTGAGGATTTTCCAGCTATCTTTCTGTTATTCATTTCTAAACTAATTCCATTGTAGCCTAACCGTCTTTAGACTACAGTCTAACAGTATGATACCATCTTTAAAACATTGTTAGTGTGCGTTATTGCTCAGAATACAGACTATCTTGATGAATTTTCATGTGGTCTTTAGGAGAATATGTATTATGCTGTTGTTGGTTGGAATATTCTATAAACGTCAGTTACATCAAGATGATTGATAGGGATGTTCAGGTCAACTAACTCCTTGCTTACTTTCTGTTCACTTGATCAATCATTTATGGAAAGAGAGGTGTTGAATTCTCTAAGTACAACTTTGAATATGTGATTTTTTTCCTTGAAATTCTGTCAGTATCATGTATTTTGATGCTCTCTTGTTAGACACATGCAGTCATGTGCTGCATAATGATGTTTCGGTCAACAACGGACCACATATATGATGGTGGTTCCATAAGATTAGTACCATGTAGCCTCGGTGTGGAGTAGGTTATACCATCTAGGATTGTGCAAGTACACTCTATGATATTCACAAAAGGATGAAATCACCTAAGGACACATTTCTCAGAACGTATCCCCATCATTAAGTGATGCATGAGTGTACATGGTATACAGGTGTAATTACATATATATATACATACAGGCATATATACATGCAAGTGTAACTATGCCTTCTTAAAGAATTGACTCCTTTATCATTATGTAAAGTTCCTATTTATCCCTGAGATTTTCCCTTGCTCTGAAGTCTGCTTTGTCTGAAATTAATATAGGCATTCCAGCTATCATTTGATCAATGTTAGCAAGGCATATCTTTCTCCATTCCTTTACTTTTAACCTTAGTCTTTACAGTTAAAGTAGGTTTCTTTTAGTCACCATATAGTTTGATCATTTTATTCATTCTGATAATTTTGGTCTTTTAATTGGTGTATTTAAACCATTCACATATGAAATTATTATATATCTGGATTAATACCTAACATGTTTGTAACTTTTATATTTACTGCATTTGTTCTTTGTTCCTTTTTCCCCCTTTTTCTGTCTTTGCATGTTTTAACCAAGTATTTTATGTGATTCTATTTATTGCCCTTTCTTACCATATAAATTATGTTTCTTTTTAAAAATTTGGTTAATGGTTGCTCTAGAGTTTGAAACATACATTGTTAATTAATCTATGTCTCCCTTCAAATAACACTATACTACTTCACATATAGTGTAGATACCTTGTAACAGACTATTCCAAATTCCTCCCTCATATCCTATGATATTGCTGGTATTTACTTCACTTAGTCATATGTTATAATCACCCAATACGCTGATAATATTTTTACTCTAACCACAATTTATCTTTTAGATCAGTTAACACTAAGAAAAGGAAAAGATTTTATTTTACCTTTATTTGTTCCTTCTCCAATGCTCTTCCACTTTCATTCTTTATGTAGTTTGGAGTTTTTTTTCCTAACTTGTTTTCCTTCTCCCTGGGAAGTTTTTTCGTTTGTTTTTAACATTTCTTTCAGGGCAGTTCTACAATGAATTCTCTCCATTTTTGTTGGTCTGAAATATCATTTTTTTCTCCTTAACTTTTGAAGGATCATACACTTGTGAAGAATTCTAGGTTACTGGGGTTTTTTCCAACAATTTAAATATTTCACCTCACTCTCTTCTTGCTTGCATGATTTCTGAGGAGAAATCTGTTGTAATTTTTATTCCCCTTCCTCTGTAGGTAAGATGTCCCCCTCCTTCCAGCTTCTGTCAAGATTTTATTTCTATCTTTGGTTTTCTGCAGTTTCAATATGATATATCCAAGTGTAGAATTTTTGATATTTATCCTACTTGGTCTTCTCTGAGATTCCTGGATTTTTGTTTCTGTGCCTGTTATTAATTTTGGAAGATTTTCAGTCCCTATTTCTTCAAATATTTCTCTTCTCAGTGTTCTCTCTTTTCTCCTGTTGGTATTCCAATTATGTGTATGTGATACCTTTCTAAATTCCCCCACAGTTCTTGGATGTTATGTTCTGTTTTTATTATTACTATTATTATTTTTTTTTCTTTTTGCTTTTCAGTTTGGAAAGTTTCTTTTGACCTATATTTAAGCTCGCTGATTCTTTCCCTAACAATGTTCAGTCTACTGATGAGTCCATCAAAGATATTCATCACTCCTGTTACAATGGTCCATAAAAGCGTTCATCATTTATGTTACAGCATTTTGGGTTCCCAGCATTTCCTATTAATTATCAGAGTTTCCTTCAGTCTGTTTGCATTTTCCATCTGTTCTTAAATGATATCTACTTTTTCCATTATAGCCCTTAACCTGTTAATCATAACTCTTTTAAACTCCCTGTTAGATAATTCCAAAATTTGTGTCCACTTGTAATGATCACTTTGTGTCTCAGCCTGTATTTTTTTTTTTTACCTTTTAACAAGCTTAGTAATTTTTTGCTGAAAGCCTGGTATGATATACTGTGTCATAGGAATTGTGGTAAATAGTCCTTTAGTGTGAGGTTATGTTAATCTGGCCATGAGTTGTGATTTGTTTAATGTGTTGTAGTTGTACATGCCAGGGGCTTTAAATCTGTATCTGCCTATTTTCTTTCTTAGAATTTCCTTCTCTCTGCTTACATTACTCATCTGTTCTTGTTATCTTCAGGTTTCCTAAGGAATTGCTCCTCAGATACTGTCTGTGTCTTGCAGATCTTTCAACTATAATCTACACTTATTACATACACTGGAGCTCTGTTTGTATGGTGGTAAGGCATGAGGGAGAGGAAATGTCCTATAATATTCTGATTAATTCTCAATCTTTTAATGGACCTGTGTCCCTGAGCTGTAAACCTCACATGTATTTCATAGCTTCTTTTTCCTCCTTAGATGTGACAGAAAGCCTAGAGTGGGCTGGATTTGGAGGAATGTCTTTGCCTCAGGGGGACTAAGGCTCTGGTAAAGTATTTTTCCCTGTGTTTATTCTTCCTTTCCCCTTCCAGAGATGTGAGAGGGTCTTTCTCATCACCATGAGAATCTGGTAGGGTTCATGGAGGTAAAACCTACAAAAGTGTGCGACTTGCCTAAGATTGTGACCCCAGGAAGTTCCTAATCTCAAAATAATCCACACTGACACTCCAGAACTTCATCAAAATTAGCATGTAAGTATCCCTGCGAGTTATGGCTCTAGCCGATCTCTATCATGACTCTGAATTTGCCAATATCTCCATATTTCTGGGTGGTGCTTTGCCATGTGACTTCAGCTCTCTAATGCGTCCATGAAAAAAACATTGATTTTCAACTTGTTCAGCTTTTTCTTGTTGTTGGGGTGGGAATGACAATTTCCAAGCTCTTTACATGTCACTGCTGAAACCGAAAGTATTATTCAAATATTTTTGATTATAAATCACGATTGACATAATTTCATTTGAAAATCTCCAAAATGGGATAGATAGAGCAAATTTGCTATGACACTTTAATAGTCAGAGCATTGGTTGGAACACCTCCATTTCCCCCAAATTTTATCCTGTGCTATGAGTTTCATAATAGGAATTCCATGCACATTCATCTTTTTTCATGTCATTCTTCAAAAGTCATCTAAAAGCTCCATATTATTGTGATAGTTATTACTTCTTCTGTCTTCTCATTCTCCCCCTTTCATTTTGGTGGCAGGTACCTTTGTTTTTCCATCATGCAGCCCCTTGTGCAGTAACTGAGACAGCCTCATGAGTATTCTCTTGGCTTCCCAAGAGCAAGTTTATATAACAAGCACATGACTGGGGAGAACCTCTGATCACAACATCCGTTATCATCTGCATCAATAGCATTAAAGTGTTTACTCCTGATTATCAAAAGTCCAGTTTAAATTCACTTGGTATTCGTAGCATTCCAACCATGTAGGAAGGAATAGTCAATTTGTACCTCAGGGAGAAGTGGGATGATTATTCCTCCCAAAGAACCCTGTCTTAAACCACAGCAATGAGTTAGTTCTCTTACCATAAGAAATTTGACCAATATTTAAAAAATCTTCTCCATAATCAATCATTTTAATCAAAATGACAGTTTATAAACATGAATGTTTCAAAATTTAACATACATTCAGACTTGGCATTTTACAAAGCTAAAGAAGATGGTTTAGGAAAGAAAATAGACTTGTGGTATCAAATCCCTGGAACAAAGTGTTCTAACTTTTAAGGATGTCAAATGATGTTGAATTTCCAGATGTATTGACTCAACCCTGACATACAATCCACAGGATCCCAATTACCATTAGTCCTACTTCTTTTGCCTCCGGCAGTGCCAAGTCCTGGGTCTTCATGAGCAAAGCTGTCCACTAATCAGCCACAAATACTGGAGTGAAGAAAAACAGGGACATAATTGTTAGCAGAATAAAAAAAATATATACTGGAGCTAGTTAAAAAAGTAACTTCCTGTTTGAATCTTACATAGATTATTTTCGTTTTATTAATGTCCTTATTTCATAAATCTTGTAAAGTTTCAGTATAATACAAAATGACAGAAGAACATCAGATAACAAAAAAAATATGACAAAAACACGTTCAGTAAAAACATTGAAAAAACTTTCAAAAGTACCTTAAATAGAAACAATATATTGGCTAAAACATATTTTACTGATTTATTACAACTTTGAAATTGGATAATTTATTTCATGGTTTAAAATCTATATTTAATACATGCTTATAATTTTTCTGTGCTATATTTCCCATCCTTCGTTATTAGCTATGAGAGATTATTTCTGTGTTGGCATATGTGCATATGTATGTTTATGTATGTGTGATTACATGTGTACATCCAGTTGTTTCAGGTCTTATTGAGAGCAAGCGTTTGATAAAATTAGCATTTTATTTGAATGAATTTACATTCAAAATATGGCATGGAATTTGGGTGTACTGCTTTAGCTTTTGTTTATGGCTTTTTACTTATAGAGTTTCCATTTTATATAAATGATATGAAAATATCATTTTGAACAGGTTATTACTTCAACCAAAGTTAGATGCATTAGGTAATTACATAGCATCTGCACCAGCAATGATGAATCTTTTTAAAATCACCTTTGCTTATTCGCCCATAATAGTTTCTGAATGATTCCATACCTTTTGATGTTTACCCATATTACCTATGCCTTGGTTATGTCCATTTTCAGGGAAAAGCAATATGTATTTGAGAAATGGTAAATGCCAGGGAAATAGCAAAGAATGGTAAGAAGTTGTCTAAGTTTTTTATTAAGACAGGTTTTCACCAATCTTGTTTTAGAAGATGAATCTCAAGAAGTAAATATTTCCCTGAAATATAGCTTAAATCAACCAGATGATGCCAGGATTGTTCTCATATGTTATAAGTGATGGTATGGAAACAAAAAGCACATGCTTTTTATTGTATTTATAGATGACAATGTCATATTAAAGGCTTCCCCCATAAATTTTAACAAATTAAAAGTGATACAAAATGTGGGATGTTTTATGTGAAAAGTGAAATATTAATGAACTTCACATCATATGTGTTTATTTTTGCTACAGCTTTTGTTGTTCACTTGTAAGACTCAAATCCTCCAGTAATAAGTTTTCATTTATAAGAACATATTGAAATGTTAATATATATGCAATCTAATGTAGTATTAAATTTAAAAAACAAAAGAAAATTGTCCCAATAATTTTTTTGAATGCAGATATTTTAGCAGCAAAGATTGTGGGATAAAGCACTTAGAAATTAGCCTTATGATGCAAGAAACAGCTTAGTACAAAACTAGTCATGGAAAGCTGTTCTTCCTTCATCCCTCCTTTCCTTTTATTCTCCCTTTCTTCTTTCCAACCACACTCTCACATAAAAGTTGGTACAGGACTACTCATTCATTCATGTGTAAATTTGTTTACATTTTGGCTGGAAATCAATTTAAAGCGTATCTGTTTCAGAGTTAGCATATCGAACAGTTTAACATCACTAATAATTGAGGTAGAAAATCAAATTGCTGAATTTTTCAGTACATTGAAATCTGTTCACTAAATACTAAATAATCTACCAAGTTTAAGCTGTTTTAGGGCAGATGACATCTTATTATCCAAAGTCACTGGCATGGTGCTTCCCTCACAGTAGGCATTTAAAAAATATTTATTTTGTTAAGAAATGAATATAAGAGCTGCTTCAGAATTAAACTGACGTGATAACTTTCATTTCTGATTATATCTTAATTTTCTGAATATATCTTAATTTCTGATTATATCTTAATATATCTCAATGTTCTAAAGCTAAATAGAAAATTGGACATGATTTATCTCCTCATGAATTTGCAAATAAATGTGCTAGATGCAACACAATATAAGGGATAAGGCAAAGAACAATTAAATGGCATTATGTCAAGAAAAACATTATATTAATATATAACTTAAGAAATTAATATCTATATAAATAGCCTAAGGGTAAGCTGTTTTAGCAGGTCTGAGTCAGGTTAATGGATGAAGAGAATGACACCAACATCTGAGTTGGTCCTAACAGGGCCATTTTCTGGACCAGGTAGCTCCCATTGTTACATAGTGAACTAAAAGCTTTCCTCTACCCAGAAAGGTATTGAGGGTTATGAATTAGATACTTCTACCAGAACCCTTTCCAACATAGATATAGCTCTGCCTGACCTGAGTATATTTCTGAGTGCAGATTTTCTCCAGAAAACTTATTTTATATTTAGCAGTGTGTGACACAACTGTTTTGTCCGTCTCTGCTTTAGTTTCGGATATTCTACAAGGTCATGTAAGTTTAATCATACAGTATTCAGCATTTTTAGTCTAGTCTTTCACTTATCATAACTCTGTTGTTATTGCTTTGTTTTGTTTTAATTGTTTGTTGATATTTTTTATTTCTTTTCTCTTGGTTTCTTGGATAATTGGATTTGTGTTTTGATGTCTTCTCTTTTTGAAAAATTCTCTGCAGTTATTGATTTAGATATTTCTTTTGAAACTTTATCTTCCTCTTTGCAATTGCAAATCCAATTCTATATATCTTAGACAATTTGATATTGTATCACAGCTCTTGGAAACTGTAATTTTTGTTCTTACTCTTTTATTTCTTTATATTTCAATTTGGGCAATGACTGTTGGTCTATTTTAAGTTCACTGATTCTTTCCTCAGCCATGTCTGGCTCACTGATGAGCTCCCTCAATCTAGTTTACCATATTTTAAATTTCTTCCTTCTATTTGACTCATTCTTATAATTTTTATGTCTCAAGTGAAATCCCCCATCTGTCCATAAATGTTGTCTATCTTTTCCATATAAGGTCTAACATGTCACTTACAGGTACTTAATTTCCAACATATACTTTTTATCTGAAACTTGTTCTGATTTGTCTCTTGATGTTATTTTTGTCTTGCATTTTCATATGTCTCATAAATTTTGGACTAAAGCCAATATTGTGTGCAGGATAATAGAGACTGAACCAAACAATACTTAATGTCTCACTTGCTGGATCTCTGATAAGCCGGCACTTGCATGCCATCTCTTCTTGTTTTTTTCCTCTATTTCAGCTTAATTCATTGTCCTGCAACTTCAGCTCTCTGATTGGTTCACAAATGTGATTGCTTTTTCATTGTTTCTAGGTTTTCTCATTGTTCCAGTAGGCATATGTACATATATCATATATCTCTATCTTTATTTATCTACCTGCCATCTGTCTGTCATCTATCTATCTAATCTATGATTTTTACCCAACCGTTTTTTATTTAGCTGCATAGGTTACTAATCTGATTTTCCTACATTGTTTCTGTCAGAATGTATCAGATGCAGAATGTATCACTGTATCAGAATGCTTGATGTGATTTAATTATCATTACTAGAGAGAAAACATTTTTTATCAATGTGTATAATATTTTATTATTTATTCTGTTCCCACAGACATTTCAGCCATTTTTATTCAAATAGATGCAACACAATATAAGGGCATAAAGCAGTAATAGGAGCAGAACTCAATAAAATGGAGTCTCAAGAAGACAATATCCAAGGTCTGTTTACACTAGTATTTTATAAGTAGCATGAATTGGCTTTGCCTTTTCATGTTTGATTGGCAGGCCGCTGAATGCTGGAGACTTAAATGGCTACAGAGAATGAAAACTGTTTAAATCAACTAACTATTTGCTCTTTTCTTGCTCACTTATATTTTTGTATAAAAATTAAAAAAAAAGAAATCCATACCAGTTCTTATCATGTTGATAACATTCTTTATACTATTTAGCAGTTGTTATGGTTCTCATCAATTGTGTATTGTAAACAAGGGCAGTACTAAGTCTATCTGTCAATTCAGTCGCATCTAAGAAATAAACTTATCTGTTTAGTGTATAAAACTCCTAAGTGTAAAAACTTTAGAGCAAAAAATGTTTAGATTTAAAAAATTTCAAAGCAGTTCTTGGATTAAATTTCCCTCTTTGGAGCGAAAGGGAAGATTAGGCACATGTGTGGTGATGGATTGTAATTAAGTCTTTGGGTGGTGAACATGATGTAATCTATGCAGAAATTGGAGTATAATGATGTACACCTGAAATTGATATAATGTTATAAACTAATGTTACCACAATAAAAAAAAAATCCCTCTTTGGCCATGAACTTGTCTACATTACTTGGTTCTTTAATGCACTTTTGTGATACAACAAAACAAAAAATTATAAGGCACTAATGTCCTCAGTGTAATAAAAATGAATACTCTATTCAACATGTAATAATTGAGTATCTATTACTCTGTATCCCCCAGATTTTATAAAAGTATGAGCCATTTTTTCTTGATAAAATAAGAAAATTTGCTGTTAATATAAATGAAGGCTGATTTTTATAAATGCCTATTAAAGGATTTCCTTGGAGAATTTGGAAGCTGTTGCCTTAAATGGTGATACCTGACACCAATTATGATTTTACATTAATATGATATTGTTAAATTTAAAAAATTGTTAATCACTGGAAGTTAGCAAAACCTTTTCAATCTCATTAAAGATATTTGCTTGTATAAGCCTCTTCTCTGTATTTTTAAATTAATATCTGTGGCTTCTAGAGAAAGCAGCAATTAGCTCTCTATAGTTCTGTGGCAATGATTTAAGTTAATTAGCATTAAACATATTTCAGTAGTCTTTTTGGATTTAAGTAGAAAATGGCATCCACTCAATACAAGCATTTAGTCTCAAGTGAATTTTTTTTAATAATATTGTCATCTCTACATTTAATTCTGAAAAACATTTATTGTGCATTAAATAATAAGCAAAGGCAAGCATGCAATAAATGTTAAAATGTTAACTTTTTGAGAAAATGCTCACATTCTCTAAAATTTTCTCCCATTGTGAATTACTTGTGCTTTTGATTGCTAATATCTTTAATTGAGAGAAATTTCATTAGGCCTCTTGAAATATCAAACAAACTCTTGCTACATCATTAAGTATCTGGGAATTAGACAGGAAAAAATGCCATTTCGAAAAATATCCTGGACTTTTTCTCAAATCTCCAAGAAAATTCCCACAGTTGTGTGTAGAGTTAAGCAACATGTGAAGTAGAAATAATCCTTTTATCCCTTTAGCCTAAAACCTAACTAATGGCTAAAAAAGAAACCAACAACCACAAACAAATAAACAAAATTGTGGCCAAGTACCCAGATCTAGATCACCAATATCTTTCCAGATTTCATATAAAAGTTCTGCAGGAATGATAGAATGAATTGAGATAACATCACAGGCAAGAATTTGATCGGGTAAACTTTGTATATATTATAATAAAATATTTAGGTTTTCTTCTAAGTATAATCTGGATTCTTTGAAGAATTGTAAAGAAATATTTTTTATCTGATCCATTCTTGAGAAATATCACTGTGGTTGCTGTAGGATTATGGATTATGGGGGAGGGCAAGATACATATAAACATAGGGAGAAATGTTAGGGAAAGTTGGACATAGTGCAGTGATCGATGATGGTGTTTAGACTCAAGTTGTATCAATAGAGATGGATATGTTGTCACATTTGGATATACTTTAGAATTATAGCTAACGAGACAAAAAATTAGACTGTATTTGAGATATGTTAGAAAATTAGGAGTCTAGTATGATGCCTCATTTCTGTTTTGGTCTGAGTAACTAGGGAAATTGTGACATTATTTACTGAAATGGAAAAATCTTAAGGAGAAATATAATTGCTGGTGGAGGTTTTGGTAGGAGAATGTTAAAAATTTAGTTTTGTGCACAAAGTCAGTCTGATATGTTTTTAAATGTCCAAATGAAAGTGTCCCGTAGGCATTTGGATATATGAAGTTTATGCTCAGTGGAAAATTCCAGAAGAAGGATAAAATGAACATACAGATTACATTTCAAGTTATGGAAATCAATAAGAGATGACTTAAGGATGAGGTATGATGGAGAAGATATCTAAGGTACTCCAGAATTTAGAGGTCTTATAGAAAGATCACGCAAATGACACTGATAAATAATGGCCAGTGTGTTAGCAGGGTAGTAATAATGACTAGAGTCTTTTCACAGGAGTGGTGAGGATAAAAAAGTGTGTGATATTAAAGTATTGGTGGTTCTAGTTATGATGGAGTAACTAGAAGCAGAATAGCCCTTCCAGTGGAAACAATTATGAAATTAGATATCATATATGAGATTTTTTTTTCAGACACTGGGTAACAAGAAGCACAAGACTGTGATCACTGAGAGAAGGGAAACTTGTAAAGTAAAACACGTGATTGCCCAGCTCTCCCCACGGGGGCAAATTCCTGACCACAATGCAGTGGTCTGGAGTGCATCAGGGCATAGCACTCAGACTAACCTGCACAGGCAGTGATTACAGTATAGGGCAGGTCATGTGGCTGGAATCTGTGGGACATGGCACCAAAGAAAAATGAGGGGTTTTTTGTTTTTGTTTTTTTTGGGGGGGAGGGAGAAGGTTCCAGAAATCTATGCATGGGACAGGTCCTCTTTGAGCTAATTGCTAAAGAGTGGACTATACCATCCAAGGTTTATCACATATTAGCTACTACAAGATTGTAAGTAGAAAGATATTTGAGAGGTCAAACAGTGCTGGGGAAAGAGCAGTGCTCAGGGACAATGGAATTCCAAAATTGCTGGAATGGAGAGGTCTCATGAGAACTTTCTGAAAACGTTAACTTTTGCTGAGAAAATAAGGCCTTGCCTTAGGACTTAGGGCCACATCTTAGATTAAGACATACTCTGGACCTGCTGTAACAAAGACTGATGCTAAGAGTTGAAAAAAATCTGCAGGAAGACAAGCTTTGGATGTTGAGTCCTGTCAACATAGAAGAGTTGGGGTAATACCTTGGGCTTTCCAGAGATTTGTAACAAAAGGATGGAATTAAGCTTATAGAGATTCAAGGAGTTCAGCTGATATTTGAGATTTCTTCTAAAAAGCAAACAAAACAAAATAAAAATAACTCTTCAAGGGAAAAGAATAGAATCCAGAATTTATTATACACAGTGTCTAGTACCCCAAAATTATGGGAAATTCAAAAAGGGGAAAGATGATTTTAATAGGTGTGCAGTAGTATCTATTTGTTCTTTTAATTTGCATTTCCCTAATGGCATATGATGTTAAACATCTTTTCATATGCTTATTTGCCATCTCTTTATCTTCTTTGGTGAGGTGTCTGTTCAGATCTTTTGCTTATTTTTTAATCAATTGTTTGTTTACTTATTGTTGAGTCTTAAAGTTTCTTTGTATATTTTGGATACCTGTCCTTCATCAGACATATGTTTTGTGAAAATTTTTCACTGTTCTGTGACTTGTCTTTCATCCTCTTAAGAGTGTCTTTTAAGAGTAGAAGTTTTATTTTAATAAAGTTCAACTTGTTTTTTTCTTTTATGGATCGTGCTTTTGCTGTTGTGTCTAAGAAGTCACTGCCCCAAACAAAGTAACCCAGGGGCCAGCCCTGTGCCCTAGTGGTTAAGATTGGCATGCTCCTCTTTGGTGGCCAGAGTTCAGTTCCTGGGCATGGACCTACACCACTTATCAGTGGCCATGCTGCAGCAGCAACCCATATACAAAATAGAGGAAGATAGGCACAGATCTTAGCTCAGGGCAAATCTTCCTCGAGTAAAATGAGGAAGATTGGCAACAGATTTTAGTTCAGGGTGACTCTTCCTTAACAACAACAAAAAACCCCCCAAAGTATCCTAGATTTTTTCTTATGTCATTTTCCAGGAGTTTTATAGTTTTGTGTTTTAAATTTAGGGCTATGATTCATTTTGTGTTAAATTTTGTGAAAGACGTAAGGTCTCTGTCTAGGTTCATCTTTTTACATATGGATGTCCATTTGTTTCAGCAACATTTATTTAAAAAACTGTCTTTTCTTCACTGAATTGCTTTTGTTCCTTTTTTTTTTTTTTTTTTTTTTTGTGGGGAAGAGCAGCCCTGAGCTAACATCCGTTGCCAATCCTCCCCTTTTTGCTGAGGAAGACTGGCCCTGGGCTAACATCCGTGCCCATCTTCCTCCACTTTATATGGGACGCCGCCACGGCATGGCTGACAGGCAGTGCGTCGGCGGGCGCCCGGGATCCGAACTCATGAACCCCGGGCTGCCAAGCACGAACTAAACCGCTGCGCCACTGGGCGGCCCCACTTTTGTTCCTTTTTTTTTTTTTTGCGAGGAAGACCAGCCCTGAGCTAACATCTGTTGCTAATCCTCCTCTTTTTGCTGAGGAAGACTGGCCCTGGGCTAACATCCGTGCCCATCTTCCTCCACTTTATATGGGATGCCGCCACGGCGTGGCTGACAGGGAGTGTGTCGGCGGGCACCTGGGATCCGAACTCGCGAACCCCAGGCTGCCAAGCGCAGACTAAACCGCTGTGCCACCGGGCGGCCCCTGTTCCTTTTTAAAAGATCAGTTGACTAAATTTGTGTAGTTTATATCCAAGGTCTGTATTCTGTTCCATTGATCTATTCATCTATTCTTTTGCTAGTAACACACTGTCTTGATTACTATAGCTTTATATTAAGTCTTCAGGTAAGGAATGGTCAGTTCTCTGACTTTGTTTTTCCCCATCAATATCGTGTTGGCCGGTCTGTGTCCTTTGACTTTACATGTAAACCTTAGAATTAGTTTGGCAATATCTGCACGATAACTGCTTGGGATTATGATTGGGATTGCAATGAAAATACAGATCAAGTTGGGAAGAACTGACATATAGATGTCCACTCCCCCTGCCAGAAGTACCGGGGAATTTTCTCCAATTTTCAATGGGAAAACCTGATAGGGCACTTGGAATTAAAACTCACGATAGTGTGAGAGCCCTCCTAGGACTGGCCCCCCAGGAGTTTTTAATTCTCCAATTTGTCCACATTGAACCTGCAGAAATTCCTCAATTACATGTTAGACTTTCTTACCTACGTGCTGTTTCCTGGGGAGTTTTCTGCTCCTGGGCGTCTGCTCCAGTAAGTTGTGATTCACTGTGTCTGCCTATCTGTCTCTTCAGCTTAGAGCCCATGACTTGTCCTATGACCTCAGTTTTCTGCTAGACCTAAGAAAAGTTTTGGATTTTCAGTCTGATCAACTTTTTTGTTGTGTAGATGGAAAAGATGACTTCTAATCTCCTTACATACCAGACTAGAAAATAGAAGTTTATTTCCAGAATATATAAAGAATTTTTACAACTCAGCAACAAATGGATAAAAAAATCCAATTAAAAAATGGGCAAACAACTCAAATAGACATTTCTCCAAAGATGATATACAAATGGCCAACAAGGACAGAGAAAAATACTCATCTCATTAGTTGTTAGGGAAATGCAGATCAAAGCAATGATATACCACTTCACAACTACTAGAATGGCTATAATAAAAATAACAATTGTTGGCCAGGATGTGGAGAAATTTGTATCCTCATACATTGCTGATCAGAATATGAAATGATGGAGCCATTGTGGAAAACACTTTGGATGTCCACAATAAGTTAAACATAGAATTTTCATATGACCCAGAAATTTTATTCTTAGGTATATACGCAAAATAATTGAAAACAGGTGTTCAAATAAAAATTTGTCCACAAAAGTTCATGACCATCACTATGCACAATAGCCAAAAAGGAGGATATAGCCCAAATGTCCATCATGATGAATGAAGGAACAAAATATGGTATGTTAATACCACAGAACATTATTCAGCCTTATAAAGGAATGAAGTACTGATACAAGTACAACATGGGATGAACTTTGGAAACATGTTAAGTAAAAGAAGTCAGACACAAAAGGCCACATAATGTTTGATTCTATTTATGTGAAATATCCAGAATAGGTAAATTCATAGATATAGGAAACAGTAGTTGTCATGGGCTGGGGAGAAGAGCAAAGTGCTTAATGTGTATGCAGATTCTTTTGGGGTTGATCAAAAGTTCTTGAATTAGATAGCAGTGATGATTGCACAACACTGTGAATGTACTTAATGCCACTGTAAATTTTGTTTTTTTTCACACTTTTATCTTTTTATTAAAAGCCTAGTTTGTTCAGAGTCTCTTATTTTCATGAACAGTCATTGTAATTTGTACAGCTGATCTGAGCCACAAATGAATGAAGACCATATTTTCTGAGATAAAAAACAAGCAACATGCTCTAACAGCTTTGGGAATCAAACATACATTGATTAGTATTTTGGATCCACCCTTCTCAGCCTGGGGGATTCAGTTTCTTCATCCATAAAATGAGCCGATTAACACCCACTTTGCAGTTATCGCAATGATTAAACTTCCAATACAATGTCTGACACGTAGAGGCTATATGCCGTAAATCGTAACTGTAATCGTGATTATTATTTTTTCTGATTTGACCATTTAGTTATCTGAGAAATTTCATAAAGTCACAAAACACAAATCTCTTTTTTTCTTTTTTTATTGAGGTATAATTGACATATAACATTATATTAGTTTCAGATTTACAACATAATGATACCATATTTGTATATATTGTGAAATGATCACCACTTGATGCTACTATATTGTAAATTTGAAAAGGTTAGAATGGATAACTTTATGTTATGTGTGTTTTACCACCACCACTACAAAAACAAAACCCAATGAGCTCATAACGGTAATAACTCCATACAGTATCTAGGTGGGACCCTGTTTTATGCTTTTCTTTGTAGACTTTTTGGTGTGTTTTTCTCCTTTCCAAGGGCAGTGAGTGCTTGTGATGATGTATTTGTTATTGGGATCAAGCTGAGAGGCAGCATTTCTCTCTGGAAAATTAAAACAGGAAATAAAAGTTAATTTTTATTCCTCTTCTATGTGGTCAAAACTGTAAAGTGTAAACTTCAGATATGAGGGTTCCACATTCTGCAGATTATAGAACAGAGAAGACAAACATTACAGAGGAGAAAATAATAGAACATGAGGATGGAGAACCTATATAATAAGCATATGCAATGCCTGTATTCCTTATGGATTTTCATTTCTTGGCTCTTTTCTTTCCTGACCATTGTCTGGGTTTCTTTAGACTTCCGTATATCTTTTTAATACATTCCTCATTCTCCAAATTTTTCCTATTACTATTGTAAATTGTGGTAATTGAAATTTCAGCAGACAAATCAAGGCATGAAGATGCTTTCAAAGTTTAATCATATGCATAAAAGTTAAAATGGAAACTTCTAAAGATTGTTCCATGACTTCTGAACTACTTCGGCAACTGTGAAATACTAAAAAGCTTCTGAGTGCAGAGAAAGAGAATATTTTTGAAGAGATTACACTGAATATAGCTCATGCTCCGCTATGGGCAACAACTCTCTCCAAGGGAAGAAGGGTAGAAGGCGACCTCTCTTTCCCCTCAAGTCTAAGAAGGGAGCCCCCATGGAACACTGGAGAGTGTAAAATGTTGGCAGGCGCACACATAGAGATCCAGCTCCCCAAACCCCTTCCTGGAAACCCAAGTAGCAGGAAACAGTTTAAATAGATGCTTTGTTGCCTGAGAGTTACTGCTTTTGGAATATATGTATTCCCCATGTTTGCAGGGAAACTGGAAGGTTTTACCAATAACTGGATGTGGGCCACATGGCAGAGAAAGGAAATATATCTTCTTGTGTTTTATCAAGTAGGAACTGTTAAAGTAGTGGAGGGACTGATGAAGTGAGAAGTTGAGGTGAAGTTGAATTACTAGAATGCTGCAGAATAAGACACATCCAAAAGTAAATATATAGATAGATAGATAAATAGATAATATCTATATATATCTGCATGGATCAAGAGGATTGTGGAAGATTTCTCACAAGGAAGCTCCAAAGAAGCCAATAAAGTGTCCAATAACAGAAAGGGTCAGATTTAAACCTCTGCAGTATGCCAGAAGCTTATCAATATCCTCATAAGTAGGAAGTTTCCTACCCCTGACACTCCTTAGTCTTCCTGCTCAGACATGGCTCCCTTACCCTCTATAGGCTTTCAGCCTGAAGCAAGTTCCACACTATGGCAGAAGAGGGTTTCAACCCAGACTAAATCTTATATTGGACAAAACAGTGTAGTGACTTAAAGTTATCGTAAGAGATTCTATTCCCTAAGGGCAAGCAGAGAAATTGTGAATCTTTTCATAGTCTTTTTTTCTAGGAACAGAAGAAGCTTAACATTATATCCTCTGAATTAATGTTAAAGGAGTAGAAGACTGAAAAAATGGGCGAATTAGGACATAAGCCATGCTTGTTCAACCTACCAATTATAGTTGAAACAAAAATGAGCTAACAAATCTTTGAAAGTTAACTTCACCATAATGGTTTATAAAATGCTAAGATAACTACTTTAAAAGTGTCAAAATAGTATAATCTCAATATTAAAAATGAACATAGCATTTTACGTACAATGACAAAAGTGAAAGTAAACATACTAGATAATAATGGTAAAATCAATAGTGATTTTTACTCTTTTCTATTTCTTTCCTTGCAAAAGTGATAATGTTTCATAAATAATTGTATAAAAGAATTAAGGAAAAAAAACACTTAAACCACGAAATACAAAAGGAAAACTGCTTAAAGGTAAACAAACTGAAAACAATAATTTTTTTTTAAATAACCTAAAACTCTCACTTAAGGCATTAGATGAAATAATTCAGGTCATCTCAAGGAAGGTCTGAATATAATGTGAGTATTACAATACCAGCACTCGTAGCAACACTGCTCTATTTGACTTTGAAAACCTGCTATATTTTCTAACCAACCATAATATACCCTTAGGGCTGACAGAACATGATCAAATCTTACATGTCAATCTAAACTAGCGAACAGAACAGTAACATTTTACAACTTAGAATTATAAACTGTACTGAAAAAATTATAAACTGTACTGAACATTTTGCAACTTAGAATTATAATCTACACAATATGGAATTCTGTTCACTCTGAATGACACAATGAATGGTTAAACAGGTTATAGCTATTATTATTTTAATTCAAACTTCCTTTATATTATTGGCATCTGAGTCACATTGATGGCTTATTAAATAATAAAATAAGGAGTTCATAATTGAGATTTTGTTTTAAGTATTAATGGGAAAATCTATTTTAATATGAGAGCAAATAAGTGTGATTGATGTATAGAAGAGTATAAGGCACCAGGTGTTTGTTTTATTAAGTGCAATGCAAATAAAAAGGAAAAAAAACTGCAGTTTGAAATAAGTAAGATTGGAATAAATAAGGAGGCACTTGAGAATATTGTTGCTGTTTGTAAAAATGATTCATAATTATAATTATGCACATTAAACCCAGGGAAAGTACTTTTAAAAATCCATCTTATGCAAACTGTTATACTTGTGTAAAGCTATAAATAGTCAAATGTTCATAGCAATACTGTTTATAATAGCAAAAAATTAAGCATAATAATACAAATATCCATGTTAAAGGGAGTAGTTGAATGCAAAATTTATAATGTACAATATTGTGAAGTCTTTAAATACAATGAGGGAAGAAGAGTTATATATATTGAAGGAAAATATTCCTAGACATGTGATTAAGTTGAATAAATTCATAAAACAATACTTGTGTTAAAATTTAAAATGCACAAAATGAATATTCTTACTTATAGGAAAAGATGCCTATTAAACTTTAAACAGTGGTATCTTCTATGATGGGGGAAGGAAGGCAGTAAAGGAAGATTTCAATTGTTTTATTTTTAGATTATGTATTATTGATTTATTAGATTATTCTCACATATTATAGTGGGCTGGCCAGAGCCTCAGACCCAGGAGCTGCTCTTTTTCTGCAAACACCTGTAAGCCAGGCCCTGGCTCTATATCTGTTCCACACCTGCACCTCAGGCACTGGACCACTACCTCAGTAGGCTAGCCAGTGCCCTAGACCCTGGAAATGCTGTCACTCCAGGGGTTCCCACACTTCAGACCCCAACTCCATAGCTGCTGAATAGGAATCCATGCATCAGGTACCAATGTCACCACCTCCACGAGGGTACCTATAAATGAGACTTGGCAACAAGAAGGATCCCCTCAGCCATGACATTCCCCTCTGGGAGAAAAAGAGATCAGCAGGTTCCCAACAGCCTTCACCACCAAACATCTTGATAGCTCTCACCATCACTGCAGACACCAAGATTCTTTACCATTGAGGACACCTGAAATCTTGGCAGATGTTGATCTCAACTGACAGAGTTGCATAGTGATTACAACAGTGGATCTTCTCTAGATCCAGAACAACCACACTCTACCCAGTCAGTGCTCACACACCTGCCCACAGGTGAAGGTCATTCCCCACCAAAACCAGTCCATAGGTCTAAAAGAGGTGACTGCTCCATCAAATGCACACACATCAGCAGGAGGCTACAAGAAACATGAACATTCAAGGAAACATGACACCACCAAAGGAATACAATAATTTTCCAGTGTTTAACCCCAAAAAAGAGATCCATCAATTACTGGACAAAAAATTCAAAAGAAATGTTTTAAGGAAGCTCAGCAAGCTATAAGAGAACACAGGCAACTCAAAAAAACTTATGGAAGTGATATACAAACAAAATGAATAGTCCAACAGAGAGATAGAAGTCATAAAAAAGAACCAAACAGAAATTCTGGAGCTGAAGAATACAATGAATGAAATGAAAAATGCAATTAAGAGCATCAACAACAGACTTGATCAACTAGAAGAAAGAATATATAAACCCAAAGATAAGTCATTTGAAATGATTAAGTCAGAGGAGAAAAAAGAGACAAAAAGAATGAAATGAGTGAAGAAAGCCTACATCAATTATGGGACACCATTAATAGAAACAATATTCACATTATTGGAATCTCAGAAGGAGAAGGGAGAGAAAGGGTTAGAAAGCTTATTTAGAGAAATAATGGCTGAAAACATTCCCAATCTGGGAGAGATATGGACATCCATGTACATGAAGCTCATAAGTACGCATACAGATTCAATCCAAAGAGGACTTTACTGAGACATATTATAATAAAACTGTTAAAAATCAAAGAAAAATTTGAAAGCAGCAAGAAAAAGAAATTTATTTCATACAAGGGAACCCCCATACAATTATCACAAGATTTCTCAGGAGAAACCTTGCAGGCCAAGAGAGGGTGGGAAGGTATATTCAAAGTGCTAAAAGGAGAAAAAAAGACTGCCAAGCAAGAATACATTACCCAACAAGGTTGTTCTTCAGAAATAAAGGAGAGATAAAAACATTCCCAGACAAACAAAAGCTGAGAGAATTCAACTCCACTAGACCTGACTTATAAGAAATTCTAAAGGGATTTCTTCAAGCTTAAGTGAAAGGATGCTAATCAGTAATATGAAAACACATGAAAGTATGAAAACTCACTGGTAAAGGTAAGTGTACAGTCAAATTCAGAATATTCTAATACTGTAATGGTTGTGTGTGAATCACTTTTCACTCTAGCATAAAGATTAAACAACAAAAGTGCTAAAAAATCTATAGGTTCAACAGTTTGCTATGGATACACAATATAAAATGATGTAAATTTTGATTAAAAACATAAAATGTTGGGAGGGCAAAAGAAAAGTTTTTCTATGTGATTGACAAAAGTTTTTCTATTATTAGCTTAAAAGACTGTTATAACTTTAAGATGTTTTATGTAAGCTTCATGGTAACCACAAGGCAAAAACCTAAAGTAGAAACAAAAAGATAAAGAAAAAGGAATCAAAGTATACCACTTTGGAAAATAGTCAAATCTTAAAGGAAGACAGGAGGAACTACAAAACAGCCAGAAAAAAAAAAAAAAAAACTAACAAGATGGCAATAGTAAGTTCTTACCTATCAATAATTGCTTTAATCATAAATGGATTAAATTATCCAATCAAAAAATTGAAGAATGGATTAAAAAAACAAGAATGGATAAACAGAAATAAGAATGGCTAAAAAATGGAAAAATAAAATAAGAATGGATAAAAAAAGACCCAACTATATTATGCCTCCAAGAGATGTAATTCAGCTTTAATGGTGTACATAATCTGAAAGTAAAGAGATAGAAAAAGATATTCCAGGTAAATGGAAGCAGACAACAATGCAATAATAGTAGGGGACTTCAATAACACACTTTCAACAAAGGATAATCATCCTGGAAGATAATCAATAAGGAAATATTGGAATTAAACTACCTTTTAGATCAAGTGGACCTAACAGGCATAGACAGAACATTCCATCCAACAACAGCAGGATATACAAACTTCTCAAGTGCATATGAAACTTTCTCCAGGATAGATCATATGTTAGGTCACAAAAAAAGTCAAGAAATTTAAGAGGATTGAAATCATATCAATGTCTTTTCCAACCACAATATTATAAAACTTGAAGTCAATTAGGAAAGGAAAATTGGAAAATTCAAAAATGTGTGATTAATTATGCTCCTAAACAACAAATAGGTCAAAGAATAAATCAAAAAGGAAATCAAACTCTATCTTGAAAAAAATAAAAATGGAAACACAACATACCAGAACGTATGGAATGCAGGAAAAGCATGTCTAATTTATAGTAAAAAATGCCTACATTTAGAAAAGAGAAAAATCTCCAATAAAAAAAACCTAACTTTATACCTCAAGACACTAGGAAAAGAAGAACTAAGCCTAAAATTATTGAAGGAAGGAAATAACAAAGATCAGAGTGGAAATCAATGAAGTAGAGACCAGAAAAAGAATAGAAAAGATCAACAAAACTGAGAGCTAGTTTTTTGAAAACATAAACAAAATTGACAAATCTTTAGCTAGATTGACCAAGAAAAAAGAGAGAAGACTCAAATAAAATCAGAAATGAAAGATGAGACATAACAAATGATGCCACAGAAATACAAGAATCATAAGAAACTACTAAGAATTATGTACCAACAAACTGGATAACCTAGAAGAAATTATTATATTCCTAGAAGCATACAAGAATCAAGACTGAATCTGAAGAAATAGAAAATCTGAATAGATCTATAACTATTAAAGAAATTGAATTAGTAATAAGAGAAAAAAAAAACCCAACAACAAAAGCCCAGGAGAAGACAGCTTCACTGGCGAATTATACCAAGTATTTAAAGAAGAATTAATGCCAATGTTTCTCAAACTATTCCAAAAAATTGACGAGGGAGAACACTTACAAACTCATTTTATAGGACAAGCATTACCCTCATACCAAAGCCAGACAAGACCATTACAAGAAAAGAAACCTACAAGCTAATATCTCTGAGGAACATACAGGCAAAAATCCTCAACAAAATACTGGCAAACCAAATTCAACAGCACATTAAAAGAATCATACATCATAATCAAGTGGGATTTATTCTTGGGATGCACAGATGGTTCAACATACATAAATCAATAAATGTGATTCACCACATTAACAGAATGAAAAATAAAATTCATATAAGCTTCTCAATAGGTGCAGTAACAGCATTTGATGAAATTCAACATCATTTCATGATTAAAAGCCTCAACAAATTACATATAGATGAACATACCTCAACTTAATGAAGGCCATTAATGATAAACCCACAGCTACATCACACTCAATGGTGAAAAGATAAAAACTTTTCCTCTAAGATCAGGAACAAGGCAAGGATGCCCACTTTCACTACTTCTATTCAACATAGTACTGGAAGTCCTAGCCTAAGCAACTGGGCAAGAAAATGAAATAAATGACAGCCAAATATGAAAGGAAGAAGTTAAATTGTCTCTGTCGATGGCGTGATCTTATATATGGAAAACGTTAAACATCCCACCAAAAACCTGTTAGAACTAATAAATGAGTTTAGTAAAGTGGCAGGAAAGAAAATTAACATGCAAAAATCGGTTTCGTTTCTCTACAATAGCAGCAAAATACCTGAAAGAGAAATTAAGAAAGCAATCCCATTTATAATAGCATCAAAAATAAGAAAATATTTAATAAATGTAACCAAGGAGGTGAAAGATCTATACACTGAAAACTGAGATGCTGATGAAAGAAATTAAAGATACAAAGGGATGCAAAGGTATTTTTGAGTCCATGAATTAGAAGAATTAATATTGTTAAAATATCCATACTACCCAAAGCAATCTACAGATCCAATGCAATACCTATCAAAATTCCAATGGCACCTTTCAAAAAAATCCTAAAATTTGTACAGAAACACCAAAGACCCCAAATAGCCAAAGCAATCTTGAGAAAGAAGAGCAAAGCTAGAGGTATTACACTTCCTGGTTTCAAATTATATTAAAAAGCTATAGTTCAAAACAATATGATACTGTCTTAAAAACAGACACATAGACCAAAGGAACAGAATAATGAGCCCAGAAATAAATCCAACATATACGGTCAACTGATCTTCGATAAGAATGTCAGGAACACAAATGGGGAAAGGATAGGCTCTTCAATAAATGGATTCTCCAAATGAATTAAAGACACAAATGTAAGACCTCAAATCATAAAACTCTTAGAAGAAATCAGAGGAAAAGCTCCTTGACATTGGGCCTGGCAATAAATTTTTTGTATATGATACCAAAAGTATAAGCAACAAAAACAAAAACAAACAAATGGGACTATATCAAACTAAAAAGCTTCTGTACAGGAAACAATCAACAAAATGAAAAGGCAACGCATGGAATCAGAAAAAATATTTGCAAACCATATATTTATTAAGGGGTCAATATCTAAAAAATATAAGGAACTCATAACTCAACAGCAAAAAATAAATTAAATTAAAAATGGACAAAATTAAAAATTCAATTAAAATGGACAAAGGACGTGAACAGACATTTTTCCAAAAAAGATATACAAATGACCAACAGGAACATGAAAAGTTGCTCAATATCATTAATCATCAGAAATGCAAATCAAAATCACTATGGGATATCAGCTTACACCTGTTAGGATGACTATTATCAAAAAGAGCCGAGATAAGTATTGCTAAGAATATAGAGAAAAGGCAGCCCTTGTGCACTGTTGGTAGGAATGAAAAATGGTACAGCTACTATAGAAAAAAGTATGGAGTTTCCTTAAAAAATTAAAAATAAAACTACTATATGATCGAGCATTTCCACTTCTGGGTATATATTCACTGAAAATGAATCACTGTCTTGAAGTCACATCTGCACCCCCGTCTTCACTGCAGCACTTCTCACAAAAGCTGTGATATGGAAACATCCTAAATGTCCATCGACAGATGAATGGATTAAAAAAATGTGGTGTGTATACACACACACACACACACACACACACACACACACACACACAATGGAATATTATTCACCCATAAAAAAGGAAATCTGCCATTTGTAACAATACGGATGAACCTGGAGGGCATTATGTCAAAATGAAATAAGCCAAAGAAAGACAAATACTCTATATCACTTATATGTGGAATCTAAAAAAAAAGTGGAACTCAAAGAAACAGAAGGTAGCATGGTTGTTGCCAGGGACTGGGAGAATGAAGGAAATGGGAACACATTGGTCAAAGGTATAAATTTCAGTTATAATATAAATAAGTTCTGAGTATCTAATGTAGAACACGGGGATTATAGTTAATAATAATACTCTATTGTTGTATACTTGAAATTTGCTAAAAGAGTATATCTTATGTGTTCTCACCACACACACATAGAAGGGTAACTATATGTGGTAATGGATGTGATAATTCACTTGATTGTGGTAATTATTTCACAGTGTATATGTATAAGAAATCATCATGTTGTATACCTTAAATATATGCGATTTTTATTTGTCACTCATACCTCAATAAAGCAAAAAAAAAAAAAAGAAATTCTAGACAATTCGTAAATAATTGAGTGTAACTATGTTCCAACTCAACCTTGTTTATGAATAGTAAATTGTGAATTTCAAAAAAATAAAGTAAAATTAAAAACAATTGCATTATTTTTAAATGCAGACGTAGATGACATAATCAGATTTTATGTGTGGATTGGATATGTAAATTATTCTGTGAAATATAATTCTATATTTTTTCATTCATTCATCCTGCTTCTTTTTATCACTTTTATTTAAATTATTATTCTTCAAAATTAAAACATAGATTTACCGGTCTCACATTCATTAACGTTCAACAAAATTTTATTGAGTGCCTGCAATGTAGTAGGTCTATGCTAAATAGCAAGACTTAAAGATGATAATTATATGGTTTCTGACCTCAAGTAGCTCACGAGTTTGCCAGGGATGGAGAGGATATAGGTTCCACAATAACACAATATAGATAACGTCCCTCAAAAGGAACATCTGACTCTGAATAACAGTTAAACTTCACTTTTATTTTGAAGGATAGATAGATTGTTTTTTTAAGAAGTTCATCCAGACAATAGCTATTCACAGAGATTCGTAGAAACTGTCTGCACATGGGGACGGACAATGCAAAGATAGTGAATGTACAATATTTCTAGTAATAAGGTGTGTTATGAGGAAGGACTGTTGTGATGAGATTAAAGTCGAAGGCAGCCACACTCAAAAGAGCTGTAGTATGGAATCTGGCCTTTGCTCCTTGTGATATTGTGATTTAAAAGAAATATATATTTCATCATTCAGATGGCCTAAATATATTTTCTCACATATGTGTGGTTTTCGCCCACAGTTCCTGGCTCACATGTCTCAAAACCCTTGGAATTTCTTATTTATGTTAATGCAGGTGACCCCCAGGAGGGTGAGGCTGATTGCCAGGAGAACCAGCCATGTCATCAGAGGATTGGAACTTTCAGTCCCCTTGCTTTCCGGGGAGAGAAGGGGAGCTTGAGGTTGAATCGGCCCATGGGTTAGTCAATCATGACTATGTAATGAAGCCTTCATAAAACCCCAAAAAAGGACAGCTAATCAGTGTGGGGTTTTTTTTTTTTTGGAGAGTTTCCAGGTTGGTCAACACATGGAGGTGCTAGGAGAGTGGTGCTCCCTGAGAAAGTATGGAAGCTCTGTACCCTTTTCCTCATACCTTGCCCTACACATCACTTCCATCTGGATGTTCATCTGTATCCTTTAAAAAACTAGTAAATGTAAGGAAGGGTTTCCCTGAGTTCTATGACCCGTTGTAGAAAATTAATCAAACCTGAGGAGGGATCCATGGGAACCTCTGATTTATATTTAGTTGGTCAGAAGTACAGGTAACAACCTGGACTTGGGATTGGCATCCTGAGTCGGAGGGGATTGTTGGAACCTCCAGTTTGTAGCCCATCAGTCAGAAGCCTGAGTAACAACCTGGGCTTGGTATTTGAAGTGGAGGGTGATCTTGTGGGACTGAGTCCTCTACCTGTGGAATCTGATTCTATGTCTGGTTAGATAGTGTCAGAATTGAGCGGAACTTTTGACATCCTCCTGGCATCTGAGAACTGCTCCTCGGTGTGGAGAAGCCTCCACATACGCATGTTGGAATTGGGTCCAGGAACCCTTTGCATCCCTTAGGCCCAAAGGTTCTAGCCTCTGTGTGGACTAACACCATTTATCATTTGAAAGGCATGTCAACAGCAATTACTTATAACAGTCATTAAGTTATACATTATTATGAATAATTTACCTTTGCTTTTGTTGTTTCTTATAAATTAAAAATGATTGTATTAAAGTAATTTGAATACTGTCATAAAATAAAGAGGCCTTAACTTATATTTCACTACTTAATAAATGATTTCATATATTTTTGATAGTTTGATCAACTCTTTTTTGTTGTTCATCAGAATTCGAGGCAAGAGGAGCAAGCAAACACTTCTCCCAGTGTCTCCTATATATGAGGCTAATTAAAAAAAAAAAAAAAAAAAACAAGAAGGAAGGAAAGAGAAGGGAAGGAGAAGGGAAAGGAAGAGAAAGAATTCCATTGTATGTATATAATGCACTGTTTATCCATTCATCCATCCCATGGATGTTGGGTTGTCACAACAGGAATTAAATTAAGAAAATATTCTCAGTGATATTGAAATTTTTAATGGTATGCTTTAGTCAAATAGAAAGTTATTCACTTTATCAGAGCAAAAATATATGGGGAGTGAAATCAACAGCAAGCAAATTCACAAGAAGGTATGAGAGTCTCTTATACCTAATTATTAGTAAATTGTTAGATATATTTGTAGAACATGCACTGGTAAAAGACTGGAAACAGTATCTTATGTTTTTCAACATACTGAAAAAGTGACCCTATTGATAAAATTAATTTTCCATCTATCATTGAAGGACATGAACATATGGTTTTAATTTTGGAAGTTTTAAAATCTAGAACTGTCTAATCATGTTTAATCTGTCAGAAAAAGGGCAATGTTGATTTTGTACTAAAACTGTCAATCCATATTTGGAATATTTTTCATGCATCCATGCATCATGCACTGTGAAATCATGGTGATGGTACACGATTAGAACTGTCAAAGTTTTATGCGTTCTTTTGAATTTATAATTTACCCCTTTTTAACTTGACAGGCGATGATTCCTTTTCATGTCTTTAAGACACTGATGAAAATATTTATATATTAACAAAATCCCACATTTCCCCACACTTTTTACAAATGATGAGTACACAAAAGTGACACTGTGTTTGAAGTCACACATCACAGCATTTGATTCATCTTTTTTCAGTCCTTAGCCTTGACAGGTGCTGATGGTTTGCTTCCTATCTTAGTAACTGCTGCAAGCTGTCACATCTACTTCCAATTAATACATATCTGTTACAGTCCAGCAGCTCTAACAAATGCAAAACTACAAAATATTTCTTCAACTTTCACTAACCAGATGTTGCCATGGTATCTGGTCTAGCAAGGGAAGTCATGTGGCCTGTTTCTAACAAGTATATTGTCAATCATTAGACCTATATATTTTACTCATAGACAAAAGCTATCAGAGTAATAATAGAACTTTGACTTACAGTGTAGCTCATTGAAAAAAATACACAAAAAATTCAGTAAACATTTTATATGCCTCTGTACTGATTGATATTAATTTTGGGGGGGGGGATTTCTTCTTCGGTTAGAAAACTTGGTCTTCAAGAATATTGTTCAAGCTTTCATAAATTCCAAATGTCATGCTACTTCATCATTATTTTATGAATATTAAAGCACTAAAGTTACTGGAATTTTACCACCATGCATTAAATTCTGACTAAAAATTATTAGAAAAAATAATCTAAAGAAGAGTATTTTGTTGATTTGTTGGGAAATTTCAAAGTAATATTTCAGGAAGGACATAGATAGATAGATAGATAGATAGACAGATGTATAGTTTTAAACGAGCAGATTTTTCAATAAAAGCTCTTAAATCATTTGACTGATGGTTTATGCTACTTGTATCCAATTAAAGAAATATCAAACTCATTACAAATAAAATGAATGAATTTAAGAAAAACAATTAAGCAAAGATGACATTCTTCATGTTGATGTGAAAAGAATTATTTCTCTTGCAAATTATATTGAACTGGCACTAGGATCCAGAGTGGACTGTCTTCTTAGCACATTAGTGTACATAAGTGAAAGAGAGATATATAACTGTTTAGTTCTTCTCAGAGCAAGAGAACCTGTGTGATGGGCATAGCCGTATTAATTAAATTTTTCTTTCCATTGTGTCAGAATCAGCAGATAAGCGTAAGTGGTTTTGTAAGAGAATGGAATCTGAACAAGGAGCTGACTGTGACTGTGCTTGGGAATGCGAGGCCTGGCAAGATAACGTCTGTGTGAGTGTCTGTATCATTTTGTAATGGATAATATTTGCTTAAACAACTGAAATGGAGTAGAAGAGAAAACTAAACACTAATAGAAAGAAGACAGGAGAAAAAGGTCATATGATTGAGAATATGAATATAGTTTTAATAGGGTCAGAAAAAAAGAATACTAAATTTTGTGATGCCAGAAAACATATTTCATAAGTGGTTTGTGTAGGTAAGTGTGTTTTACTAAAGTAGAGTGCAGTTTAGAATGCTCACACAGTTCATTGTATTCAGTCACTCATTTTTTCATAAATACTTCAAGTCACTGTTATACTCCAAATCCTGTGTTCAACACTGGCTGAATAGTGACAGTATAATATAAATAACAACTCTATTCATTCACTCAAGAGATGGTATTCACTAACCTTCTGTCTTAGGCATTTTGGATATATCAGTGAATAACAAAGGTCCCTGCTCTCTCACAGCTTATATTTTAGCATGGAGATGTAAACATTAAAACTATCAGTAAGTAAGTAAATACTACAGGATATCAGCAGGTAATGCATGCTTTGGGAAACAAAGGGATAAAAAGGGTGAGAAGTAGTCAGATTCAGAAAATATTTTGAAGGTAGTATATATAGGATTTTCTGCTTAGTTGGTTTTAAGGAGAGAGAGAGGGAACATGATTCAAGGATGAGTCCAAGGTTTTTGGACCAAAGACCTGGGAATATGGTGCTTCCATCAACTGAGATGGCAATGTCTGCAAATGGAGATGGTTTTGGAGAACAATCAGGAGTTCAGTTTTCGATACATTGAATTTGGCATAGATATTATATATACAAGTGGAGATAGTCTATGGGCAATAGGATATATGAGGCTGAAATTTGGAGAGGGCTATTTGGAGATCTAAACTTGAGGGTTACCATCATATAAATGCTATTTAGAGTCATAAGACTGGATGGGTTCACCATGTGAGTGTAGACTGAAAAAAAAAGAGGACCCAGGGTTAAACCTATATAATGAGTACAGGCTCTCAAAAAACATGTAGTATATATCATGTCTACAGCACTGGGTAGGGGCTCTTATAAAAAGCAAATACTATGTTAGTAAGTTCCTCTTGAACAAAACATTAGATTTTTTTTTTTTTTAGATAATAGCCTTTTTCATTAGTCATCATCAGGCAAAAGAATCAAAAACATTTGTCGTGTTAATATATTTATCATTTATTTCAAGAATTTTTATTTAAATTACCAGTCTAATTTTTTAGAAGCAGTATATGGTAATATTCATCATTCTCACATGTCATGTCTGATATATAAATGTCTCTTAGAAGGATTGTCTTTTGTTTCTTTATTTCTTTATATTGAGATTACTATGTATGCCACAATGTAAGAAAACATTTCATTTTCAAAATTAAAAATTGTTTAAAAATAGACAAATTGTATAATTTTCAGGATGTAAATAATAATATGTATTTACAATACTTAATGCATTAATATTTTACATATAATATTTAAAATCATATATGGAATGCATTCACTTAGAAATAATGTTACTTTTCTCTTTCATGAAGCATTTTTAAAGACTTTTCATAGTCATTTTTGATACTGTCTTTATCAACATTATAGCGATTTTCCGAGTGATCTAAAACGGTGTTTTCAACAATCTTATTTTAGGAACTGCAAAAAATATGTCTTGAAAATCCCCTATTCTCTGTTTACTGTCAAAAAGATTTTCAAGAAGAAATCTTTTCAGTCATTGCATTTATCAAGAGCGAAAATTCGGTCCCGCGGGACATTCTGTGCTTGAGAAGTTTTTGCAACACTAACTGATGTGGATGGTTATTATTATTGATACAGTATTGGTGGAAGTAATAAGGATATTTATTATTGTGTTATGTTTATTATATGGTTGTTATTATAGATAGAGTAAAAATCAGCAAAGATTTCCTAAATTTGTGTAATGAAAGAAACAAAATTATGCCAATTCTTGTTTTTGATTTTTCTAGTGTGTGGAACAATAAATTCCATTTTTCCTGTCCAAGCCAATTTGAATTGGCTAATTTCTAATTCATATTTCTATGAGTGAATTCTGTGGGGGAACGGGTGAATTTCTAACCCATATTAAAGACACATTGGGAACTAATTATAAGGCAATTATTTTTGTTTTCTTAAGGAACAGCTATTTTAGAGGTAAATTTAGACTTGTAGGGTATAACTGAAGATAAAAATCACACAGAAAAAACCTTAAAATGTTTAATGATACAACGTTTTTTTTTTTTAAATTGTGGCTTTTCCTCATGTGAGACTTATTTATAAATGGTTGCTGTTTGTCTTTGTGGCACAGTTAAATCAATTTCAGAGGTTCCTGGATAAAATACGTTAGTAAAACCAAAAATTGTCAAAAGAGTTATAAACTTTTTGGAAGTAGAATAAGAATGTGAAAAACAAACATTGGGGGCTAGGTAAAAAAAGCCAAGAATCTTTTATTTTGTTTTTATTTTTAAAAATAGGTATGCAATAAGGATTTTTTTTCCAATAAAACATTAGATCTCAGTGTTTCTGTCAACAAAACGGATGCTGCTTTGTTATAATAGTATGTGGCATATAAATAATAATCACCACCTTTTGATTTTATAGTCTATAGGGCACTTTCTTATATAATTTGATATATGCCATTTGAAATAAAAAATGAAGAAACAAACTAGGGTTTAACTTTAATTTCTGATCTGTGAAGAAATTGACAACTTAATAAGATGTAAGAAATAGCCCTTGCACACATAAACACACAATTCAATTTTTAATGTTAGCATAATTTTTCACTTAATGCTTCCAGGATTTTCACACGTTTTTTCACATACATTTTGTTAATTAATATATTTGAACTGCTTTTGCATTGCATGCATTACTTTCTCACTCTATTTATAATTTTGATCAATCGCAAATAAATTTGTGGACCTAGGGAAGTATCCATGGAAGAGTCAAGAATGATTAACTTGAAGTATTCTAAACAATTTGTTATTCATATCACATTTATTTTCCTTAAAGCCATACAAACCTTCATTTAATGGGTATGTACTTACACATTTGTAAGATATTAAACTCCTTAAACTTTCTTTTAGGTTCTTAGCTTTATGGTATTAAATATATCTGATGACATTTTTTGCATGTCCTAATTTACTTGAAAGGCATTTTGGTATGCTGGAACAACCAAGAGGTATAAAGTCACAAGGCCTATTTCTTTCTGCTATACGTATTTGTAAAAGTTCTTTCCACTTAGCTCTCAGTTTCAGAATCTTTACCGTAGAGACAATATAACTCATTTAATTGAGTTGTTAGAATAAGAATGCCTTTTAAATGATTTCCTAAGCTAGTAAATAATATACAAATGTTAGACATTTTTATTACTCATAGGTTAGAGTAATTCTATGCCTTCACACCATCAGAAAAATACCTTTAGCTGTTATTCCAGATACCAGTTTTGTGTATTTTGTTATTTCTTTTCAACACGCTGTATCTTGAGAATCATGATTTACAATGAATAGGCAATTTGGTATACTAGAAGTAATGTTGGCTTTGTGTAAAACCAATCTGCATTTTACTCTGCTCTACTAATACAAGTATGGGCTTTGATATATTTCTTTAATCTTTTTGATCCTCATTTTCATTCGTAAAGAAAATCGTGTCTATTTTAGAAAGTTATTGAAAAGAGTTGTCCTTTTTTAGAAATTGTTAAAACTCAGTGTTGTGAAACACACTAGGGCTAACATAAATGAGAATCAAAATTGATTAGTATATAAATGTGTGTGTGTACGTGTGTATAAGGAGTAAAGTTTATTTATAAAACAGACATAACATTCTTCGTAAATAATAAAGTTGACTTATCCTACTATGTTTCTACTTTCTCATATACCCCTAATAGGCTTTCTTCCTTTTTTTCCCAGCTGAATTTGTATCATCACACATTTGTGTACCTCTTTTGCTCTGTTGGTCCTCTTTTACTTTGACAAACTAGCTTGTCAAACAATTCTAATTAAAATAAATTTTCTATCTATTCTATATTTATATACCTGATTGAAACCAGAGAAGTAGATATACCATGGAAGCTGTTCTCATTTTAAATTCTTGACCATAACCTTCAAAAAATCGCTTATGTGTTCTGAAAAACACACTTTCCCTGGTCCACTTCTCCATTTTTTTTCTGCAGGGATATTTTATATGATCTTTCTCTTTAAATCACTGACACCTCATTTTCTACCCTCACTCTCAGCAGATGATTTTGCTTTGTACTACTCTGAGAAAATTAGAGTAATGAGAGAGATCTCACAACAAAATCCCCTCTATATCTCCTTCTTAATTCACTGGCACCTGTTCTGTTATCAAAGACAAATTGTTTTTGCACCTATCTACAATAGCTTCTCCTATTGTTTTAAATCCCACCCTGTCTCACTCAAGGGCCTAGGTAAAACTTTCCCCTTTTTCTCCTAGATCTTACACTTCTTTGTCTAAGTATTTCCGTCAATGTACAGATATGATGTTACCAATCCCGCTAAAAAAAAAAAGATACTTCCTTGACCCATTTACTCTGTGGCTATTTCTCCATTTCACTTCACAGCAAATTTCCTGAAAATAATTTTCTATGTTTAATATCTCCAATTCCTCTCCTTCCCGTCTCTCTTAAACTGACTCTAGTAAGTATTTTGCTCCCATCATTCCGCTGAAACCACTCTACTCAAGTCACCAATTACCTAAATATTGCTAAATCTAAAGGTCAAATCTTAGTCCTCATCTCATTTTAGTTATCAGCAGCATTTGCTGTAGTTTATTAACCCACCCCCACTTAGAAATAAATTCTTTGGTTGGCTATACTTTCATCACCTGTCTACTAAGATTGCCTGCTTTCTTGATTTTTTTCTTTTACTGAATTGGCTGCTTTTTCTTAGACCCCTTTTGGTTTTTTTTTTTTTCTTTACTGCAAACTCTCAATCATTAGAGTGTCTCAAGCCTCAATCCTTGAACTCACTTCCTCTATGTACACTCAATAATTTAATGAACTCACTCAGTCTCAAAGCTTTAAATAATAGCGCTTTACTAACAATTCCACATTTATATCTCCCACCTGAATTACGGCCTCTCCCCTGAATTCCAGACGCATACATCCAACTGCACATCTTCTACTTAAGATCTCCACATGGCATTCAAAGTGAACAAGTGCAAAAAAACCTCTGAATTTCCCTTCCAAACCTTCTCTGCCGATGGTATTCCCCATGTCAATGGCAAATACATTTTTCCATTACCTCTGATCTCAAATCTTGGATTCATTCTTCTCCTCTTATTCCCTCACACTCTATAGTTAAGCTATCAGAAATTCTATTGACTCTACCTCAAGAATTTGATCACCACTCACCATCTCTTTTGTTTCTACGCCAGTCCAAGCCACCATCTCATATGTGAAGTATTTCATATCTACTCTGCTACCTTGTCTATTCTTACTCCAGAGCTGGCTCATCTTATTAAATATAAGTCAAACTAAGTCACTCTGTGTTCAAACCCTTTAGTAACTCTCTACTTATCTCATAGTAGAAGCCAAATACTTTAAAATGGCCAACAGCCTCATAAAGAGGCTGATACTCTGTCACCACTCCTCTTTTTACTCTGTCTTCCCAGATATGCTACCTCCTTGCTCTTTTCAAACATACCAGACATGCTCCCTCTGCTTGGAATATTCTTTTCCCTGGTATAGCATCATATTCCTGAAGTGAATGGAGGACACTTATGAAATAGAGAATTAAATGCAAGTATACCATGTTTCCCTGGTATAGCATCACTCACTCACATCTTTCAAGGCTTAGATGAAACTTCATCTTCTCAGTAAAGCCTCTTTGGATTATACTAGCAAAATTGCAAAACTCCCCTGAGCACTTCCAAATCCCTTTAGACTTGTATTTCCATAGCACTTAGCACTACTAACACACTACATGTTTTACTTATTTACTATATTGTTTACTGCCCATTACAGTAGAATGTAAGTTCCACATGTGCAGATGCTTTTTACCTAATTTGTTCACTGATACCTTGAACAGTACCTACTACATACTTAACAAATATTTATTTAATGGATAGATCATTGACATGGCTGCTATTACAGTTGAGGGAACAGACAGAGACAAAGTAAGTTGCCAACGATAACACCAAGAGTATGTAATAAACATGAGATTGTGATTGCAGACAGTTATATTATGGGATATCATGCCTTTAACCACTTCACTCTTTTAAAAACCAAAGCATAAATCGTAATTTCCATCATGTGTATTTCTGCTCAGCTGCATTGTAATCTTACATTGTTGCATTGATTATCTTATTTTCTTCATCTGCTTCAAATAATAAACTCTGTAGGGGAATATTTGGGGATTAAGGATATTTAGGGATTGTATGTAAGTCAGTGATATATTCTTTAAACAAATATTACTAACACTATTTATTCCTATCTCAACCAGGCAGCTTGTATCTGGAATCAAGGTTAGCTCTGGGTATCAAGAATTGTTTGTGCTCCTGAGTCCTTGAATTCCCATGAGACTTTAGTGAAATCTAAAGTAAGAACAGATCATCTATGATATAATGTGAAATTCTACATATCTTTTAAGAACCATCCTAAACACCAGTGGTTTATGGTTTTCCTGTTTGTCTCAACTGGAAACATTCACTGTCATCTGTGAAACCGATTACATTTTTATTCTTTTGTATTGAAAGGATCATATTTTTATTTGCATTATATTTATTTGAAAAAAATCATCAGACATTCCTAAGCATACATGAGAACAGATGTTTATTTTTGTGACCCACAGTATCTAATACTTTGTCCTGCTTGTTAAGGAGAAGAGAATTATAAATGAACCATACGATGCCCTGGGTTTTATTTCAGAATTTCAGTGTTTGTTTGGTTGGTTGTTTCTGAAAAGCTTAAGAAATCTCTCCCTGGGTCAGAAATCTTTAAAATCTAGTGTACTTTTGGAGCTTTTACACCATGGATAAGGTAGGATTTTAAGAGAAGAACAAATAACATTTTAAATTCATTAAGTTTGAAAGTAGTTGAACTCTTCTTTGTATGATTACTAAAGTAGAATAAGTTATAAAAATAAAATAAAGAGCTTTTCATATACTTTGGCAGTCAAAGAAAATCCTGAAGCTTTTGAAGTTTATACTGCTTCATTTGCTGGATTATTAGCCTTATAATGTTTTGTGAAAGACTCTGTTTTTCAAGCTCTGCATTAGAAAATTCAGCTTAGAATATTACTTTCAAAATGCTCAACTACATTCCTAACACTTCTTTTCTTTTTCTTTTTTTGTGGGGAGGAGAGTGGCCCTGAGCTAATATCTGTTGCCAATCTTCCTCTTTTTCTTTTTTCTCCCAAAAGCCCCAGTACATAGTTGCATCTCCTAGTTGTAGGTCCTTCTATGTGGGACACCGCCTCATCATGACTTGATGAGCGGTGAGTAGGTC
Source organism: Tapirus indicus (assembly GCA_031878705.1). Classification (NCBI taxonomy): domain Eukaryota; kingdom Metazoa; phylum Chordata; class Mammalia; order Perissodactyla; family Tapiridae; genus Tapirus; species Tapirus indicus. The sequence continues at coordinate 26,247,665 of CM062933.1, forward strand.
CACGTCCAGGATCTGAACCAGCAAAGCCCCCGCCCCAGCGAACCCCAGTGAATGCACAAACTTAACCGCTATGCCACTGGGCCAGCCCCCTAACACTTCTAACTGAAGGATTAATATGGATTTGGATGCATATTTTCAACTACAAAAGTGATACATTATCCTTTTAACCATTTTCTTTTATAATCATTCATATGTCAACTATAGGAGCATCTGCTTTTTGTTTGATATTATCAAGTGTGAATGTCACAAACGTATGAGTGGTATATATTTCCTGTATTTGTTTTAATCTTGCTGGTCATAGCCATCAGAATTCTGAAGCATTCCTGAAGTAAACAAAGATCAATTATGAAATAGAGAATTAAACGCAACAGAAATGTAAACTATTGGTCTCAATGATAAGGTTCCATTAATTCCAAAGATATATTGAGTTCTAAACATATAAAGAATATTTCTATTACTCATTTTCTATTCCAAATTTTAAATGTCATTTTATTTCTGCATGCATATTCTCAGTAGCTTTTCACTTTTCTATGTCTTTAAGTTAAAATTATACGTTTCAAAACATAAAGGCTTTTTAGAACTAAAAATGCAATATCAATTTTAAAATTTTACTAGAACAGAATGAAAACAAGAGACTTTAGACTGCATGACATAGTCATCAATTTTGAAAGTGTTATACAAGTTAGGGACAAATATGAAGATGTAATAGAATATTATGTGTAGGGGATCACTAGCTTTACATTTTATTCATATATGTATCCTAAAAATGACATATTTTCATCTCTGGGAAAACCTATTCTTTTCCATATGGTCCTTGGTTATATTTGATTTTCAAGTAAGTCACTATTCGTGATTGTGGCTATATTTACAATGTTAAAAATGGAAGAAAGATCATAGAATAAGGTACCCTAAAAATTTAACAAAATTTCCATGTTTGTTTTCTTCTACTATAGTCAATAGATTATTGTCCTGCTGTTTCTCCTCTGGTTCAGTCTCCTTGTTTAAGTCAAATCTCTTCATTGTAATGTCAATGCAAATGGCAAATATTCCATTTGGGTGCTATAAGTATTGGGCTTTATGCCTGTATAAATAAGTTACTTATGATCTCTCCATCTATGGAGACCTAATTAACAGCTTCATGACCTAAATTTCATAACCAAAGTGTTTCTATGTCTCACCAAGTTTTATTATTATTTCTTACGTTTTCTGGTTCCCTCTACTCTAGGCTCTGTGACCTCTGTACTTCTTCATGTCATTGTCACTGTGATTATTAAGCTCAATTTAGCTTCTACAACAACAATCCCACTCGGCATGCATTTGTATCTTCAAATTTTGGACAATTTCTGCAGGCGGATGGAAAAGAGATTATATCATAGTAATAAAACCAACACTAGTGAGCACTGCAAGCATCATATTTCTTAAAATGTCTTCACTTTTGCAAATATTGTGAAATTTTACTGTCCTTGAATGTAATCTCTGCATCTTGCAGGTCTATCAATTCCCTTTTGTTTCCATTCCTTCTCCATTACCTGGTGTCTCACTTTTTCTGTCTCATGATCTTAGGAGGAAAACAAAAATGCATCTGTTCATGCTGAAACTTACTCGTACCTTTGAGGTCAAGATGGGGGGGTGGGGTACTGCAGCATCAATTTTTAGGATTTATCACCGTATCCATCTAAAACATTTAGTATGTTTATGAAATGAAATTGTACTGAGTACTTTTTTCTATGTCATTGCAATTAAAAGTGGCATTGCATTTCTTTGAAAATAGCAAGTCACATGAATGTTTAAAAAATTTTTAAAACAATATTAATTAACCGGTAGAAATAAGTTTTAGAAATCTTGGGGTCAATTGTATATACAGGGAAAATTCTGTACTATCCTGAGAAGCACTTAAGTTTGCAAGAGTACTTTGAACTAAAGTAGGTAATAGAATAGCTTCTGAGTTTTAAAAAAAGTTCTGTTCCAAAGCTTGTTCACATTTACCAAACAAAAAGTTTCGAGAGATAATATCACTATTATGTACATAGGTTTTTCTATTTAAAAATATAACTTCCCACCATAGAAGACAACATACATGAAACGATTATTTCCAGGTGGTGGAGGACAATGATGTCTGAGAGAGTAGAAATATTCAATGTGAGTCCTTCAATAACCCAGTTTTTGTCCCTGAGACAGTTTTTAGGCCATAGTGCACAGAGGGGAAATACTTCACTCCACCGTCTTCTTGCTTGCATGGTTTCTTAGAGAAGTTGGATGTAATTCTTATCTTTGTTCCTCTATATGTAATGTGTCCCCCCCACCATCCCAGTCTTTGAGGATTTTTTCTTATCTTTGATTTTCTGTAATTTCAAAGTGACATGCTGAGGTGTGTTTTTTCATTCATTTTATTTGTTCTTTGGGGCATTTATCCTGCTTAGTGTTCTCTGAACTTCCTGGATCTGTGATTTGGTGTTTGACATGAATTTGGGGAAATACTTAGTTGTTATTGTTTCAAATATTTCTCCTACTTTTTCCCTTTTTCTTTGTCTTCTGGTATCCCCATTATGCGTATGTTACACCTTTTATTGATGTCCCTTGGTCCTTGGATATTCTGTTCTGTTTTTTATAGTCTTTATTCTCTTTGCTGTCTAGTTTTTGAGGGTTCTATTTTATATACTCTGCCTTAGAGAGTCTTTCCTCACCTGTGTCCAGTCTACTGGTAGGCTCATCAATGGCATTCTTCATTTTTGTTACTGTGTTTTTGATCTCTAGCAGTTAATTTTGGTTCTTTCTTAGGATTTCCATCCCTCTGCTTATATTGTCCATCTGTTCTTGCACGTTGCCTACATTATTCATTAGAGCCCTTCACATACTAATCATGATTGTTTTAAATTCCTGGTCTGATAATTCCAACATTCCTGCCATGTCTGGCCCTAATGCTTGCTCTGTCTCTTCAAATGTGTTTTCTGACATTGGTATGCCTTATGATTTTTTGCCTTAATGATCTACTGGGTAAAAGGAACTACCTTAAATGGGCTTTTAGTAATGTGGTGTTGAGGTATGTGGGGAGAGAAAGCATTCTATAGTCCTATGATTAAGTCTCAGTCTTTTTGTGTGTGTGTGAGGAAGATTAGCCCTGAGCTAACATCTACTGACAATCCTCTTCTTTTGGCTGAGGAAGACTGGCCCTGGGCTAACATCTCAGCACATCTTCCTCTGCTTTATATGTGGGACGCCTGCCACACCATGGCTTGATAAGTGGTGTGTCGGTCTGCGCCCAGGATCCAAAACTGTGAACCCTGGGCTGCAGAAGCAGAGTGTGTGAACTTAACCACTATGCCAGCTGGCCAGCCTGAGGTCTCAGTCTTTTGATCAGTCTATGCCTCTGGACTGTTAACTTCACAAAATTTTCTCAGGTTTTTCTCTCCCCTTAGGTGGGGCAGGATGGCTACAGTGGACTGGAGTTGGGTATTTCCCTTCCCCCAGGTCGGTTAGACTCTGATAATACCGCAGAAAGTTAGGCTCAGGTTAACTAGTTTCCCCTAAGGGCAAGCCTTGTTAAGAAAAACAGAGTGCTCTTGCATATTTCAAAATAGTTCCTTTCCCCAGACCCCTGCCAGAAGCCAGAGGGGAATTTTGTCCAATATTTACTGTGGAAACTTGGTCAAACTCCTGGAGATAAGTCTCACTGAATTGTGAGGGCCTCTTTAAGACTGAGTCCACCTGGAGATTTTAACTCTAAGACTTGTCCACAGTGAGCCTCCGCAATTCATCAGTTATATTCAGGCTTTCCTGCCCCAGCTCTCCTTCCTGTGGTGGTTTCCACTTGAAAGCCTCTCCTCTGATAAGTCCTGACTCCCTTTATTCACATGCCTGGCTCTCCAATCTTGGGGGCAGAGGGGTAGTGTCTTCCCCTCTCTTAGGGATCCAAGAGGAGTTGCTGATTTTTCAGTCTGTTCAGCTTTTTACTTGTTAGGATGGAGTGGAGACTTCCAAGTTTCTTACTTGCCGAACCAGAAGGTGGAAGTCCCTATCTCACAGTATTTGCAGTTAGTAATTTTAGGGTCTCTCACAGACTGTAATCAAGGTATCAGCTAGGACTGTGGTCATTACAAGACTAGGTTGGAGGAGGTTTTACTCCCAAACTCCCTCATGAGGTTGTTAGCAGGATTTTCAGTTTTTTTGATATTAAAAATTCACTTGGAAAAGAAAAATACCTAGAACAGATGAAACAAGTTAGAAAAAGCAAGTTGGGTTACCGTTACCTGACTTCAAGATTTATGATAAAGCTAAAGTTATAAAATCACTGTGGTATTGGAATTAGGATAAACACATACATCAATGGAATAGAACACAGAGTCCAGAAATAGACCCACTCTTGTATGGGCAACTGATTTTTGAGAAAGGTGCAAAGGCAGTTTAGTGGAGAAATGATAATCTTTTCATCACATGGTACTGGAACAATTGGAAATCCATATTCAAAAAATATTAAACTCTAAATAGATTTGGAAATCATGCTAGGAATCTGAGGACATGTATTTACAAATTCTGTCATGCTCTTCATGCTTTACTTTTATGAACCATCTTTAGTTTGACCCTCATATTAAATTAACAGCTCTGCCTTTGGATTCGTGTTCAGGTTTTGGTCCGTTCTAATTCTTAAGTAGGTTCCTACTCTATTTCTGCCTCAGAGGTCTTTTTACTATTTTTAAAACTCTAACTCAAGTCATCACTGTATTAATACTTTACGGTAACTAAATCTGTATCCATAGCCAGCCATTTGTTTTCATTGTCAAATTGAATTTCAATGTATTCATGGAATAAATAGTGACAAAAAATTGAAGAATTCTATAACTTCGAATCACATCCTTGTGATAGTCCTCATTATTTATTTTCAAAAATCATGAGAAATAAAATTCTTAGGACATCATAGGGCACTAGATAATTTCATGTGTGCTAATCTTAATCTAAAGCATTTAATAAAAATTTTCCCTAATTAAAAATAAGAATATCATTTTAACTAATTTGTAACATTAGAACCATTATTTCTTGACAATATTCATGAGTCCTTGAGTTTTCTGCCTTTCATAATTTTGTAAGGAAACATCTTTTTGTTAAAAATACATTGGATTTACAAAATACCTCTGGTTTAGATATGATAGTTATCATTCTGCTCTGGAAAAAATTCTAAATAAAAATTTGGCCTATGGAGCTCTATGCCTTTTATTCTAAAATGTTTTAAGTTTAAATGCCAAGTAGATCATTACAAAAACAAATGTTCTGGTCCTATTACTTGGATGTAAACATCTATTTTGACTTTAATGTCATAAACATCCTGACTTAGAGCCAAATATACTCCTTTAAGATATAAAAAATAGTTTGCTGGTGAGAATAAAGAATGGAAATGGAAAGATAATTTAGTCATTTCAAATGCAAATTTACACGCATGCAATTTCAAAGTGACTTTACGTGTTTGTTGAGGACCCGCTAAGAATCATTTGGTATAGAAAAGCATCTGCTACACATACATAGGAATATTATTCAACTTGAAGAAAAATTTACTACATGCATCAAATTGACATTATAGAGGCTGTAAAACAACAAATAATGAAATATTATTGAATGAATTGCATTTGTTTAAGGACGTTTATGATGATAAATGTAGCCATGTAAAAAGTATTTCACTCATCTGTTTTTATCTAAATTTGCATACACCCCCATATATTTTACTCTTTCTTTTAGTATTCCATGATTTACAAATTAGCAGTGGGAAGAAAACTACGCTTTTATGTTGGTATCTATAAAACTGTATTTTGTATTTTTGATAAGGGTCCTTATTTCTAACTCTAAATATTTTACCGTCTGCAGCTAGATGCTCTATAAGAGTTCTATTTCTTAAACAGAAAATTGCAACGTCAACTTGCTCAGATCCAAAATATAGTGTGACACATTAGGAAAAATAGAAATAAAGCTAAGAAAACATACAGAAAAGACAATGACACCTAGGAAAAAGAAGTTGTGATTTCTAAGGAGTGGATTTATCACTTAAAAAATATATATTATAAAGTTATTTCCCAAATTATTCAAAATGAACAAATTTTTATAACAGAGGGAAAAATATGTCTACTTTTAAATTTATTCTTCTGCCTGGGCTACTTTATAATTTAGCCTGAATGATTTGTGTAGACATTATAATAGGCAATCTGTATGTAAACAGTTAAATATTAGAACTATGAAACACACAGTTGGAAAAGAAAAACACATACACGCATTGCAAACTGAGTGATAGAAACTCTATTTACCATAAACATTTATAGAGGGAAGGTGTCACTGAGAACAGCACCGAAGTAAGAAAAAAGTCACAGAAAAAAAAGAAAGAACAAAACCAAAAGCATCTTTTAACTAGTTCTCAGTTGCAGGAAAACATTGCTCTATTTCTTTACCTGGAATACCATAATGAATCGGAATATCAGATTAAGAGTCAGAAATGAGTATTCTATTTTTAACTCTACCCTCTGTTACATATACGGGTGTAGGTGTGGCGCGCCACCTAGATTTCTTTTCATAGAAGGACGTTACACTCCATCTGGGATCTGCCTTAGGGTTTGACTCAGCTGCAGAGAGTGACCTCACCCAAGGCTGTGCTTTTGCTGTGTGGCCCATATCCATTGATGGCTCAACATAGTCAGTCCCAATGGAGGGCAATGCTGATGGAACATGTTCATTCCAGAGGTCCTCGTGAGGTTGGCCAAATTGATCATGCCTATATCAGTTTGACCTCTCCCTCTGCCCGGTGCTGCTTCTGCCCTCATCCTTCCACAGGTGTTGATCCTTAATTGATACTCGGCAAGACAAACTCTGTCTCAGCTACTGCTTCCAGAGAAACAAACTAGTGACAGTGATTCTCAAGAGTGGTACAAGAAAAAAGGTCACACTATTTGTAACTGGATCTCTTGTCAGTCTCCCTACTAGTAATGAGGAACCCTTCATTGGTGATGAGTGGAGCACAGAGAGCCCCTGACACAAGGTGGTTGTCCCCTTGTTGAAAGTCTCACAGATAGTGAATTGGTTGAGTATAACAGTGAAAAGGAATGTGTTACCTGGTGCCATTTATCAGACATTTGAGAGGCACCAGAGAAAGAGCAAATATGAAGACACTGGGATACGATGGCCATTGCTAAGCACCATTGATACCCTGGAAAAAGGTAATGAAGAACTGCAGATTAATAGGTAGTTATAAAGCAAGTGTGAAAGCCAGCGGGTCCCCTCGGCAGGTGTAAAGTGACTCGCATCCTGCAGCTGGAGGGCAGGCAAAGCTGAGGCCAACCCAAGGAGTTAATAAGGACTGAAGTCCAGAAAAGCTTAAAAACTCAACCAAATCAGGTTTGCTATGCCAAGGTCGGGCCATTTTGGGGGAAATATAGGGCCCTAATGTGACACATACCCACAAATGTTGAATCCTTAGACATCTGAAAGCCCTGAGCCTGTGGAAATTGCCCAGTCCTCCCTATTGAGAGCTAACATTCCCTTCTTATTTGAAGTCCCAAACACTGTGGCAGCTCCTCAAAATGTTAAATGTATAATTACCACATGACCTAGCAATTCTAGTCCTAGGTATAGTCCCAAGATAACTGAACATAGGTGTCTACACAGAAGCTCGTACAGCAATGTCATAGTAGCATTTTTCATAATAGCAAAAAAGTGGAAACAACCCAAATTTCCAACTGGTGAAGGGATAAAAATATGTGACTTTGTTATCCATTTATAAAACAGGATAGCTGTACAATGGAATAAAAATTAATGAAGTACTGATACATACTACAACATGGATGAACATCCAAAGACATTAGGCTAAGTGAAAGAAGCCAGCCACGAAAGACAGGTTGAATGATTCCATTTATATGAAATGTCTACAATAGGCAAACAGAGGCAGAAAGTAGATTAGTGGTTGCCTAGATTAGGAAGAGCTGATGGTGGGAAGGAACGAGGACTAACTGCTAATGGATATAGGATTACTTTTGGGGATGATGCAACGTTCTAAAATGAGATCTTTGTGATTGTTGCATAATTCTGTAAAGATGCTAAAAGTTGTTGAATTGTATATGGGTGAATTTATGATATACAAATTATATCTCAAAGCTGTTTAAAAAAATAGTACAGAAAATTCACAAATAACTTTCACCCATCTTCTCCTAATGTTAATTTCCTTACAATAACCAATACCAATAAAATTACAGACTTTATTTACTAAAGTACTTCTCTAGTTCTGAAATCCAGTTCTGAATCCCACATTGAATTCTTGTGTCATGTCTGTTCAGTCTCCTCCAGTCAACCAGTTTTTCCTTTGCAAACTCTACTGTTAGAAGTTATTTTCTGAGCCCAGCCCGCAGAGAAAAAGAGGGTAGTTGAACTCCTCCTCCTTGATAGAGAGGTAACAGAAAATTTTTGATAATTTTTAAAAGTATCAGAAAAGTTAAGACATTTGAGGGGAAGCTATATTGAGATATGCAAACAGCTAGTTTCTCTTTTAAGTTCGTCCAATAATTTTGCCCTTCATCAATGAATCTTGCCTGTAACAGTTATTATTATGGTGTTCTCACAGAGTTTTCTATTTCTCTCATTTCTTCTACATTGTGGGGAAGGGAAAAAATCTTTTCCTTCTATCCTTCTTGGTTCTTGGGTGGAGCTCTGTGACAAAATGCAAATTAACAAGAGAAAAGCATGCAAATTTATTTAATATCAGTTTTATATGACACAAGAGCCTTCTTGAGGAAATGAAGACCCAAAGAAACAATTAAAACTGAATGTTTTTTACTAAGTTTGATGAAGAGTAGAAAGTCTTGGAAAAGGTAAGACAAAAGGGTATGAGCTAAGTGTGGTAAACTGGGGAAAACTTAGCAAGGCCTATTCATTCAGATTCCATTTGGGGTCCCTCCATCTTTGGAGATAAGAATGCTTTTTCCCTTCTGGTGTAGGGAGGGCACCTCTCAACTGAGGGTCTTATGACCTAGTTCAGGAGAGAAGGTCACAGAGTCCTTACCAGCACCTACCATTTCTCAAATTCCTTCAGCTTAAATTATTTAATATGGCAAGGTGCCATATTTTGGTGTAGTGCATCCTGAATCCTATCAACATGTACTAATCAAAATTATTCTGTAAGAAAGATTTGTCCTCTTTTCTCCTCCATTTATTTATTCAATCATATATGTATACCATTATAGACTCATGGAGATTTGTTTTATTTTAATTTGGGTTACAATCCAATACTATCACTATTTACTACTTTGCTTAAATTTTTTCATTTATGGCCACTGGGGGCTTTTGCAGGCTACTTGGAGCTCCTGTGTTTTTTGACATGTACCGTTTTTTTTTTTTCCCCAGCACTTCCTTAATTTCTAGTACTACAAGAACTCCAGGCTTATTTTGCATTTTCTTTATCCTAGATCTAGAATCAGCCATTACTCTAAGGAGGCCTGGTTTCTCTAATTAAAGAATACTTGGAAACCAAAGACTGGGTGCAAAGTGTGCTCATTGCTACTGTGCTGTCAGATTCCAGCCCTCTGAGTGGACAAAGTGGGGAAATGTATGTCTGTATAACAAAACGTGAATAATAATTTCTGTAATTATCTATACATATTAAAATTAAATTGCTTATACTGACATTTCCAACTTTAGTCTTTCAAAACGAGGTTCATTTTAATCTTTTCTCTCTTGAGTATTTGTAACTTTTTCTCTGGCCATGAGAATCGGGCTCCCATTTTCTACAGGTAATTCACTTATTTGTTCAACCTTAGTATACATGTAATTTCAGAATTCTATGGTGTTCATGCATAGATCTTTTTGTCTTTAGCCTTATGATATCTGGTCAAAAGAATCTTTACCAAAGTTATTTGGATCAGTTCCTTTTCTTCCCCATCCATTCAGTGATGTTATGTCATATATTTGTAACATAGTTGGATTAAGTTTTTACAGTCCGTATTTGATGCTTGGATCCCTGATATTCTAGAATATTTTTTTTAAATCAGCTGTAGTGGAGGAAAAGTTTCTCTTTGACCTTCTTAGAGTCCCTGGCTGGGTCTGAATATTAAACTGACAAAGACAGATTAAGAGGAGAAAAGCATAAAATGTATTTAAGTTTCCATGACACAGGAGCCTTCATAAAGAAATGAGGATCCACAAGAACAGTTAGACCTGTGTACTTTGACGCTAGGTTTGATGAAGAGTACGCAGTCCTCAAGGAATATGATAAGTTAAGGAGTATGAGGGAATTACAGTAAACCCAGGGAGACTTAGCAAGGCCTGTTTGTTAGGATTCTCCTCTGGGTCCCTTTGTCTTTGGAGATAAGGATGCTCCTTTCCTTCTGGTACAGGGAGACACCTCTCACTTGAGGGTATTATAAGCTGTTTCAGGGAGGGAAGAGGAAAGAACAGTGGAGGGGAGGTAGGTCAGAGTGACCTTCCTGCTTCTGCTGTTTTCCCAAACTCCTTTAGCCTAAGACATTCAATATACGAAGGGCCATATTTTGGGGTAGTGTGTCCTAAACCCCGTCACAACATTCAGTCAAGTCATTCTTTGTGATGATACAGTTCTATGGGTTTTGACAAATGCAGAGAGTCATGTATTCACCACCCAAATGCCGTACAGTACAGTTTCATCACCCTAAATTTCCCACGTGAAGCTCCTTTGCAGTCAATCCCTCCCCCCCTCCCTCTTCCAGCCCCTGGCAGCTACATACCTGTTTTATATCTCTATAGACTTACCTCTTGGATCGGAGTGTAGTTTGGCATCCCTCTTTCTGCCCCCTGCCCCCACCACAGTCTCCTCTAGCTGCAGTGAGTTTCTCACTAATGTCCTAAGTAAGGCTCACAGCGTCACGCGCGCGCGCGCGCACACACACACACACACACACACACACACACACACACACACACACACCCTCTCTCCCCTTCTCTCCAGACACAAATTAAGGCTTTTGTTCCACAGAAGAGAGAGAGAGGGGAAGAATCTGTGTTGAGTTTCTCACTCCTCTTGCAAGGCTGCCGTTCCCCTAGGTCTGCAGCACAAAAGACATTTCTCAGAGCTGATTTTTAAAGATTCAGGAAAAATAGCCTCTATTTTTTCATCCCTCCTTCCAGGGATTTCACACTATCCTGCCTGCCTGCACTTGCCCTTCAATAACTTGTCAGCAATTCTAGCTAAACTCTAATGCGTTAAGTTGCATCTATCCAAGTAAGTGTGAATTTTCATCTGCTCCCTCCCTTTAAGTGCTGTCTTTTCTTAGATTTGGGGCCAGTCATTTGCTCTACTGCCAGTCATGAATTGGAAGTGAATTCAGCTTGGTTTCTGCAAGAGGGGAAGTGTCCCACCATTTAGCTCTGTACCTCTTTGGGCAGAAGCCAAATGTTCTCCTTCTATGGTTTTTGATTTGTTACTACCAATTTACAGTTGGTATGCAAAGCAGGACGCTATACTCTTGTGACTTATGCCTAGAGTGAAAACAAATATGCCTAATCCAGCCCCATTCGTATAAATTACACAAACTCTGTCCTTGCTTCTGAGTAAAGTTTTCCTCATTTCTGCCTGTGTGCTTACATCTAGAAAGTAGAATTGCCAAACTAAGTGAGCGTTACTCTATTTGGATTCTTTAAGTCTTTTAAAATACCCTTACTTATCACTTTCTTCCATCTCTTGCTGCTAGTGATCAGTTTTCCAGTTCTTTATAATATGATGAGAAAAGTAAATGTTCGTGCGCTTTCCATTGTGATTTCTGTAGATTAGAGTAACTTCAGGAAGGTAGTCAGTTCTTCTATGGAAACTTTTACATGAGGTAACATCAAGGAATGTGATTATCGAGTAACAGAAAACTGGCAATTTAATGATAACAATACCTTGCATTTGTAATCCATTTTAAAATCCAAGAAAACAACCCTAAAAGATATGTAGAACATATATTATAAGGTAGTTAAGTAATTTCTTGAGGTCATAAATCATCTGTGAAAGCTGAAGTCTAGAACACAAAGCAAGATACTGACTAATAATTTAATCAGCTGAGTTTTTTTCTTTTTATTAAAAATCATGAAATGTAAGTAAAGTTATCTTCAATAAATATTCAAAAAATAAATTTGAGTAGGGAAAGGAGCCAAGAACATGTCTCTCTTTTTTGCCAGTCAAGTCCAAAATATACCCTTTGCTTTAGTAAATAACATTACATATTTCTAAGAGGCTTTGTCTTTCAAGGAAAATTTTTAATTGGAGAGTTTGAATGAAGACCTATTATTGAATATCTGCAGATAAATCCAAATAAGACAATAATGTTTCACTCTCATGTATAATTCAGCAAAGTCTCTAAAAATATAACAACTTAATGGTTACATAGTATATTAGTTTTTTATTACTGCTGTAACAAATTATCACCAATTTAGTGACTTAAAACAACACAGATTTATTATCCTACAGTTCTAGAGGTCATCAGTCCAGAATCAGTCTCAATGGCCCAAAGTCAAGTCAGTAGGAGTGATTCCTTCTGAAGGCTCTTAGAGTTTAATACTCATCCTTCCTTTTGCCAGCTTCCAGAGGCTAATTCTTTGACTGGTGGTCCCTTCTTGAATCTTCAAATCCTGCAGTGTAACCTCTTCCAAACTCTCTTCTGCTTCCATTGTCACATTTCCCTCTCTGTCTTTGACTCCCCTGCCTCCCACTTTTAAGAACCTTTGTGATTACATTTGCCCCACTGGGTAATTCGAGATAATCTCTCCTTCTCAAAAACTTTAATTTAATTACATCTACAAAGTCTATTTTGTCATGAAAGGTAAAATATTCACAGGTTCTAGGGAATGTGGAAAATGGGAATCTTTGTGGGACCATAACAATGCCACACGTAATTTAAGAGTTTAATTTAGAGACTCCACAAAAGATGAGACTGCACTAGAGAACAATATTTAAGTTCTATTTATGTTTATAAGAAAAATATCATCAGAGATTTTTTCATTACTAAAGAAAAGGTAAGTGCTATTATATCTTTGTGTGTGTATTTGTGTGTGTGTTGTGTGTGAGTGTGTAAGCTAATATAGACTGCCTTACCGATGGTAGCTTACACTATATTCAACCAATGTTGAGAGGCCCAACAGATTTTATAAAGGTTTCGTAAGCAAGAAGAGTCAAATGAAACTAGTGTATACATAATGTTCTTCTACTGGAAAGCAGTCATTCTGTGTTTGGATCTTTGGGGAGAAACAGCTGGAATGGCATGAAAAATGTATTGCATAAGGGTAACAATTGCATATGTAATATTTAGTTATATAGAATATACTGGGATTCATTTTGACATCTGTGGTCTTTGAGCCTATATATGCAGAGACCTGCCTAAATTGTGGAATTAGTGAACATCTTTAAACTTGGAAAGCATAGAGGAGCTCATTCTCTCCTAATTTGAAATGTATATAATTTCAGTTCTGTGGAAAATAGAAAGTAGACTTGCCAGTGGTAGTTTTCATTAAGAGTGCGATATCTTAAGAACCCCATAGAGTTGAACTCCCAAATACTTAAATCTATATTACATAGAAAGGAGACTAAAGTCAAAATATATCATCACTTTACCCCCTTGAGTTAGCTCAGATTATATATTTGGTTTTGTTTCAAGTGGTTTCTTTGTCTTTTAAGAATAAGACAGATATTTTTCAAGGGGAGAGGATAAATCTTAGCAATTTAATTATCTCTTTTTCCTCCAATCCATGAACAGGTAAATATTAAAGTGAATCATTCTTTTAAAATTCATTTAAAGTCATTCAAAACATTGATTTAAAAATTTTTCTCTTGGTTCCTGTATTCTTAGCTATTTTAATTTGAAACTTCTTAAATTTGTATATTTAAAACCTAAGACATTGTCTTCACAACAAAAAGAGATTTTTGTATTGATGTGTTGTTTTGATATGCTATAATCTCAGCTTCTCCCTAACTGAGCCATAGACTCCACATAAATCTCATATCTAGCTACAGTTTTACATTTTTTTGGTATTAATTTAAAATATTTTCCACTGGAATTTTGCATATTGCACATGACCAGTGAAAACTGTCAATCATGTAAAGGATCATTTATGTATTATTTAATTTGTTTATTTTATCTATTTATTTGCTTGTTTATTAATTATTTTATTTTTTACCACTTGGAATCTACCTGCTGAAATAAAAGAGTATATATTAAAAAATCTTACTAAAATAGGTCTGGGTGATTAAAATAAAATTAATATGTTACTATTTTAAGAAAACAAATATTTCATGCCCATGAATCACAATCATAACCACAATAAAACATTAGAAGTAAATAATGTCTGTAAGTCTTCAGAAAAATTTTATAGTAACAGAAACTAAGCCAAACTAAAGACTCAACTTGATATGTCAAATGTGCTTAAGAGATATATCCCTAATTATATATAATATTTATAAAATAAGTATGCATGGCTTTAATTTTGCCACTATTTTGAGTGTATGTATTTTCATCATGCCTCTTTGTTAAGACTTCACCTCTTGTCACCAACAGTACTCTTGATGGCACTTTGATATTAGTAAGCCATATTCACCCACAGGTGAAAATATTAAGAATTAAATTAGAAGATAATTTAGTTAATAAGAAGTATAGTATAGATGAGATCTGGTATTTTGTTTGTAAGCATTTTCTAAAGTCATTAAATGTGGGAGTTCTTCAAGTCTTAATTTTAGATTCACACCTATTCTTGCTCCATGCTCTTCCTCAGTGACTTTATGCACATTTGGACTTCGCAAACTATCTGTATAAAGATTTCATACACATTTATGCTTTAATAGCATCCTTTCCTTCAAAAGCACCTAGAAAGCTACATGACTGAAACCAAACAATGATGCTGTTAGCACCAACGATGTTAGCTCCAAATGCATTTTAAAAAACTTTCATTTCAAACAAGAAAATAGAAATAACATTTAGATAAGTACGCCATTGTGGTTTATTTGTACAATCTTCCCTTCTAGACATCCAAGTTCTTCATAATTAGAGATGAACAATTTGTCAAATGTGATGCTTTCTGAATACTATTAAGGGATTGAGAATATTGTTTACTTGAGATTTATAGCAAAGATTAGTCTTAATTCCAAAAAGAAAATCATGTTTTCAGGATCTCCAAGAACATCTCATTTGCAGTGAAAAAATCATTTTCAAGTATTATTTTCTAATCAAGCAATCCACAGTGTAAATAAAACATAACTGATTAGTCAATATATACATATAAAAAGTTTAAAGTATTTTGTTCTATTTGTTATTAAATGGAAAAATATACTTCTAGGTAATAAATTTTATGTCATGGAACTTCAAAAAAAATACAAGTTTTTGTACGTGTACGCAAAGACCACAAAATATTAACTGATCAAAAATATACCTCCAGTTATTTGTTGTTTCTATCTCCAACTATGAACAATGACTATGATCTTTAAAAGATTTCAGAAGGGATGATTTTAATGAACGAGTCTGGCTCTCCGTGTTTGGATATGTCAAGAATGTTAAGCTCACTTGAAAGACAGGAATTTTCTACTGATTTAGAGAGTTATAAAAAGGAGCTTTTATTTTATTCATCAATATTGTCCCTTTTTAACACAAATATAAATTAACATGTTTGTAAGTAAGGAAGATAAGTTTGTGTTAGTTCCAAAATAAAAATATTGGCATTCTTTCTCCAGTCATATTACTCTGTTTCCTTATATTTCTAAATTTCTTTTAATCTATGAGAATGTATTTTCTTTTCTTGATTTTGACCATTTTAAAGACTGTATCAGCTGCTTTTTTTTTATTGCAGTAACATTGGTTTATAACATTATATAAATTTCAGGTGTACATCATTACACTTCTATTTCTGCCTAGATTACATCATGTTCACCACCCAAATGCTAATTACAATCCATAACCACACACATGTGCCTAATCATCCCTTTTGTCCTCCTCCCTCCCCCCGTTTTAAATTCAAACAGTTTTACTGTAAATTAGTAAACTGTAACGTATTGAGTGTCTATTTTATAATTATTTAATCATCTCATTACTTATGTCAGAATTTTTTGGATTTTAATTATGAAAAGAAGAGGGAAGTAAAAATAATTGGCCCATATTTGCACTACTCATATAACCCACGTTGACATTTAAGTAAAAGATATGCGGTGTGCATAATGTATGACAACTCAAATATAGGTTATCTTATCAAACATAAAATATCTTAAAAGTAAGCATCCCCTCCCTCCTTTTAAAAAAGTATATCTTCTGTAAAGAAAGTTTCTTAGGTATATTTCTATGGAAAATGAATATACTAGTTACCCACTTATTTTCATAAAAGGAAATATGCCATGGAGATTGATTTGCACATTGTGTTTATGTGTTTAATAATGTAGTTTAGAGACAATTTTATAACAGAACTTAATTGTTAACCTCATTACTTTAAATAGGGATGGGTATTTAGGCTCTTTTTCTTTTTGAAACAAAGATCTTTGTACACACATTTATCGTAATTTTATGAGTGAATCTGTAGGTTTATTTTCTAAGTCAAAATGATTAAAATTTTTATTTTGATGGACATTGCCAAGTGTGATAAATTATAGCATAGTTCCAAATATTTATGGCTGTCCCTATACATCTTATCCTAATCCCTGAGTATAGATGATGGGTGAATACGAGCAATATTGATTCCAAGTTTTAGAAAAATTTCAAGGATGATGAGTCACAACTGGGGAATTAAGGAGTGCTGTGGCATCTAAAAAGGGGCTGAGGAGGCTGACCTAGTTTTAAGATCAGAAAAGATATCCCTTATGACATGATATTTAGGGTGAATTGAAAGAATGAGTAGGAGTAAAATACAGAAGAACCAAATTCATGTTCCTCTTCAGAGGTAGATAGTGATTGCAGAATCAACCTTTATATTTTTACACAATCACAAATAAATAACAGTGAATATGTCTAATATCCTTTATAAATTTTTCTAAGCAAATAATATTTTCACAGGCTGGGTCTTTTATTTCATCCCCTGTTTAATATCTCTTAAGTCAAGGTCCCTAATTTTTAAATAATATCTTGTAAAGCTTGAAAAAATATAAATAATTTCAAATTCCTCACTAGTGCATACACGCATAAAGAAGGGTAAGTTTGCTAGGAAAGACACAAAATGATGGCCAAAGCCTGTCTAGTTTTTGCTATATTTAAAGTTCATCTTGAAAACCAGGATAAAAAACATGTTCAATTTGTGACTGAGACAAAAGATAATAAAAAATAAAATCCTTGAGTTTTGGTAATTATAAAACATAAAGTCTTTTAAAGAAAATAGGTACTGTAGGTAAGATTCATACAGCTATGTTGACTTGGCAGTTTGTATAATAAAATGAAAATACTTTACCAAAAATTATGTTTACATTATGCAAGCAAGATAACACTTTGAAATGACTGAGTTCATTTTCTGCCAACTTAAAATACAGCTGTTATAATGCTTATCCAGAGCTCATTTGAAAGCTTTTTAGAAGGAGCTAGAGTATATATGGGTTATCAGAACCAGGTAAAGACTCTCATTCCTTTAATTCATACAGCGACTGTCTGTAAATGTTACTGTACAGCGGATACTTGGCTTTCTAGTGAAATTTCTGAAATTTGACTCATTTTTTTCTCCAAGATTGTATTTTTTTTAAAAAAAGCTCAACTTTTCATAAATCAGAAGTTTGGAAGCAGAGATGCATTAATACCCGTCTTTTGCTGCAATTAAAAAAAGGAAAAAAGAGAACTCTTTTACTTGATTAGAATATCAAACACTAGTTTCTCAATTATAATATACAAAATAGGTGTTAAGTTTTGTAATATTTTAGATCAGATGTTTCAAAATTTAATTCCAACTAGAATATAACAAATTCAGGCCTAAAAGGTTATTTGATATTTGCAAGTTACAGTTTATTTAAGTCTAGCAGCAAATTGGACAAGGAGATAATTTAGTAAATTTTTTTTTCTCAGATTTCTACATTGAGAAGGGCTTTATATCCCTTCTACAGGGATCCAACAATACTACACAATTGCCAACAATCTATAAATAATTATGTGCATGCTCACACACACACACAAACACACACACCCAAATCCACTACACAAAACATAAATATTAAGATAAAATATGCTGACATATCCCTATCAAATATAAGGTGTTCTTAAAACATCTCTTTAATACTAAAATCTGCGAGTGTGCTTGTGGTTGTTAGAATTAAACTTTATTAATAGGATAAGACCTAGGAATGATTATTTATATAAATTCTCCATTTTATCTATCAGCAATCTCATGAATACTTTCTCTTTTTACAAAGCTTAAACATTTAACCTATTTATGGTACATTAGTATAAACATTGTTTAGACATTTCAACACAATCCAGAAAAATAAAAAAATTTTCCTCTAGTGGAGTTCAACTTATTATCTAAAATTCAAAAAGTAATATGACACTGCCTGGAAATTTTGTTTTAGGACTATTATTTAAGCTTATATTATTTGAATAGTTTTTTTAAACTATGATTATATGAAACACTTCTCACAGGAAAGTGATAAAACAATAGGAATGAGCCTCAAAATTATTTGTAAAAATCATAGAGTAGAATTATTGAATTAAGAAAGGAAACTTGGAAAAGACTTGGTTTACTATTTTGTCCAAAGGAAGCACCCCTTCACAAAATCTCAAATAGGTCTATTTCAATATCTACAGTCATTTTTAGGAGCTGGAAACTTTATTGAATATTCTCTCATTTTAGAAACATTTGAAGTCTTGCAATAGAATAACTTCATTATTAGAATTTGTATTTAGTAAGTATAAATAAATCCCATGGGTTGTTCTTCATTAAATAAGATGTCACTAAGAGAAAAAAAATACCTGATACATTATAGATCAGGTATTATATATATACGAAGAGGCCATGAGAAACTGAAGAACATACTAGCAGAAAATATTAATAGGAATAAGAATCTATATGAATAGATGCAGAACTAAGAAAGTGAAGATACATCTTTTCTTCTGATTTTTTCACTTAGGAGAGTATTAGAAAATAATACTAAGATCCATTTCCTTATGGAAAAGCAATATTAACTTCAATAATGAAATATGTAAGTGTATTATAAGAAAACAGTGTAACAGTTGAGAGATCAGAGCGTTGGAAAAACGAATGCACAGTACCCAAGCATAAAAATAAGGACATTTGTAACAGTTTTAATCTACAATAGAGAAAGAAGTATCTTTATAGAGATTATACAGGGCAAAACAGTTAATAAGGCCTTGAGGGGGAGATTAAAAAGGTATTAAAGTTAATGCCCAAGTTTCACACTGGTAAAATTGAGAGTTACGGAGTTAGGAGGAGTGGAAGGGTGCTTAGCAGGAAATTTCAAGAGTCTGACCTTGTCACATTAAGTTTTAGATGGCAACAGAACATACAAGAAGATGTCACAGGTAACAGCATAGATAGTGAATTGAATAAAGCAGAGCGTGTCATGAGTAGAGAGACCCATGGAATTGGAATTGATCGGATGGTAATTGAAGACACGGGAAAAGATAAAGACCAGTAGAAGGAGAATAGAAGAGATGATGAAAGGGTAATAAATGGTAAGCATATCCTGTAGAATAAGCAAAACAGAAATCACCGGGAAAGTTGCTGATATTATAAATGGAAAGTGCAAGGGAATTCTTTTATTGTGAACAGATATCTGCCAGAGATTTTTGAAATGGAGTAGGAAGATTTATTGGGTCTTTCCAGTAGGAAGAATATAACAATATAATGAAAATAACAAAGTAGTGACAATTAGGGAGATCATGAGTGGGTATATATAAGGAGATTGAGAATTTAGAAATGTGTCGTAAACATGGACCAGTTAATTTCATAAAGGCAGTAGCTACCTTAGAAAAAGGAGTCTTAACTGAGGATACAGGGCTGAAAGTGGGTTGTAAGAGATCGAGATGAGAGTTGGATGCCTGAAAGTCTGAGTTCTTTCGTAAATTGCCTCTTCAGGGACCATAGATATCAAGAAGATAATAGTAGTTGGAAAGAAAAGGCATGCTTTGCAGCTGCAAAATCAAAGCATGACTGATAAGGGTGTAAAAAGATGATAGTGTTAGAAAAAGAAGAGGCAGCGTGTTTAAGTATAGATGCCATGTTAAAGTAAATGAATTTATTTCTGAGGTTTAAAAAATATTGAAAACTTTTCCTAAGAAATCCCTTCTATGTGACCGTACTATTACGACACCCATATTTATTCACAGCTTGACATTTGTTTATATCGTCAAGATAATGAAAGGAAAGCCCCCTGCCTATGCCAAGCCAGACTGTCTTTTCTGTTTCTCTCTCTTCAAAAGAAATAGCTGAAAGAAGTAAAGCCAATAGTTCTTAGAGCAAAAATTCAGCCAAAAGTTACCTTTATTGAATAGGACTACCAAACAATCAGTACAGAGCATCGGTGAAACCAAAGGAAATTTATACAAACAAAAACTTTAGGCTTTTTCTTGGATCTTGTGAATAATGAAAAACGTGTTCGGTAATTAAAAGTTTAATTTAACCCTTGGTTTTTATTCAGAATATTCAGAAATGAAAGTATTTGTAGAGAATAATGCATCAAGTCCCTCATCCCAGTCAGCAATCCTCCACACCCACCAACCACAGCAATAATTCTCCTAATTTATCTGATTGGTCCACAACCCCTTATTCTCCTCCCCCATCTACTAACTCTTCATTGTTCTTTCTGACTGCTCTCCTTGCCAACAGACTTCTCTATGTCATAAGGCTCTCTCCCCTTTCCTGTAGTAAATGAAACCTGAATCTTCCCTGAGGAAACTACTTCCCTGCAATCTTCTTAGATGATGAGTACTTAGATTCATGTGGCCCCTCAGGGTCAGGAATTGTACTTGCTACTTCTTGATGGCTATTACTTCATCACACATGCAAATATCAAAACCAAGTCTACTGAGTGCTTAGTCCTTCAGCTACGCCACCACTTTCCATTCTACATTCTCTCCCATCTTTCTTGCCGTAAACTCCTGTTCACCACATCCATTTAACCTTGGCTCAGTTTTCTTCTCGAGCTCAAGCCCTGCCATTATTTTAGGGGATTCCAATAACTAATTGGATTACAAATCCCAAAGCCTTCCCTGTCAACCTCTTCACAATCTCATTTCAACTGACCTCTTTTTCTCCACTTCAGAAAGCCGTGCCCGCAGTCAAAATTTAGGTCGCCATCACAAAAGTACCGACCATTTTACTTTCTCCCAATCCATCACTCCTCTATTTCCTTCCCTTCCTCCTATCTAATTAGATACCCCATGGTCTCTCATTTCAGTAATCTCACCTCTCATCCTCACCAGTATCCTAAACTCCCTTGCCCCTCTAAATTTTGTTTGCATCTGTCTAGCAAATTTTCAACTTCTGATGAATCCAAACATTTGCTTTCTCTATGACTCATTTAAAAACTTAGAAATAATAGAGAAAAATCACCAAAAAAGTACAGATGGTCACCAATTTCAAATATGCACTCACAACACTGCCCAGAAACATCACAAAGTCCCTATGTTCAATTTACTCTACTATTGTCCACAGTGACAGTTTTAAATCTTCTTCAGACTCAACAAACATTTGATACTCCCCTATATTTGTGATAAGTGTTCAGTTTTTTAAATCTATTCTTCAATTACAGGACATGTGCTTTTTTTTCTTTTTTGTTTTTGGTTATTATTAATAAAGCTGCTATAATCATTTTTAATAATTCTTTTTGTACACATAGATATTAGTTCTCTTGGATACACCTAGTAGTGGAATAGTTGGTTCATAGGCTATGTTACATTTACATGAAACAAACACTTTCCAAAATGGTTGTACCAGTTTACACTCCCACGCACACACACAAAAAGTAAGATTTCTAGTTGCTCCATATTCCTGCCAAAATTAGGTGCTATGTGTTGTTTTAACTTGAACCACTCTAGTGGGTGTGAAGTGGTATCCTACTGTTTAATTATGTGTTACTTTAATGAATAATGCCACTAAGCACTTTTAAAAAATATGCTTGTTGGTGCCAGCCCGGTGGTGTAGCAGTTAAGTTCGCGCACTCCGCTTTGGCAGCCCGGAGTTTGCAGGTTCGGATCCCGGTGTGGACCAACGCACTGCTTGTTAAGCCATGCTGTGGTGAAGTCACATATAGAGGAAGATGGGCACGGATGCTAGCCCAGGGCTTCCTCAGCAAAAAGAGGAGGATTGGCAATGGATCTTAGCACAGGGCTAATCTTCCTCACAAAAAATGTGCTTGTTGATAAATATATCCTCATTGTAAATGGTCTTTCCCAATATTTTGTTCATTTCTTTAAATTGGCTGTTTTTCTTATTAACGATTTTTAAGATTTTCAAATACATATATTCTGTATCACCTGTAGGTTATCCCAGTCTTTCAATTGCTTTTTGTTTTTTAATGGTGTGTTTTAAAACCAGGGGCTTTATTTATTTATTTTGACAAAGAATATTTTACCAATCTTTTTCCTTATATGGTTACTGAATTTTTGTGTGTGTAGGATATTTCTTTTTTAAATTGAAGGGGAGGGATTGAGATTTCCTATATACCTCATGTTCCCACATATACATAGCCTCCCCCATTATCCATTTCTCTTACCACAGTGGTATATTTGTTACAATTGATAAACAACATTGATGCGTCATAATCGTCCAAAGTCCACAGTTTACATTAGGGATCACTCTTGGTGTTCTACATTTCATAGCTTAGAACAAATGTATAATATGTGTACCCATCATTATGGTAGCATATAGAGTATTTTCACTGCCTTAAAAATCCCCTGTGCTCTGCCTGTTCATCCCTCCCTTCGTCCAGACCCCTGGAAACCACTGATCTTTTTAATGATTCCATAGTTTTACCTTTTCCAGAATGTACTATAGTTGAAATCATACAGTATGTAGCATTTCCACATTGACTGCTTTCACTTGGTTATATTTCTTTAATGTTCCTCCACATCTTTTCATAGCTTGATAGGTCATTCCTTTTTTAATGTTGAATATACTCCATTGTTTGGATGTACCACAGTTTCCTTATCCATTCACCTGCTGAAGGACATCTTGGTTATTTCCAAGTTTTGTAAATTATGAATAAAGCTGCTATAAATATCCATGTGTGGGTTTTTGTGTGGACATAAGTTTCAATTCCTTTTAGTAAATACCAAGGTGTGTGAATGCTGGACTGTATGACAAGAGTATGTTTAGTTTTGGAGGAAAACACCATACTGTCTTCCAAAGTGGCTGTATCATGTTGCATTCCTACCAGAAATGAATGAGAGTTCCTGTTGCTGTACATCTTCACAGGGATTTGGTATCAGTATTCCAGAGTTTGGTCATTTTAATAGCTCATTGTTGCTTTAACTTGCATTTCTTTGATAACATATGTGGAGCATCTTTTCATTTGCTTATTTGCCACCTGTATATCTTCTTTGGTGAGGCGTCTATTAAGGTCTTTGGCTAATTTTTTAATTGTGCTTGTTTTCTTATTAAGTTTTAAGCCTAGTCGTATATTTTAGATAACAATCCTTCATCATATATGCCTTCTGCAAATATTTTCTCTCTAGCTGTGGCTTGTCTTCTCATTCTGTTGACGTTATCTTTCACAGACAGAAGCTTTTAATTTTAATGAGGTCCAGTTTATCCATTAATTCTTTCAAAATCATGCCCTTGGTGTTGGATCTAAAAATGTCATCACCATATCCAAGGTCATGTAGGTTTTCTAGGAGTTTTATAATTTTGCATTTTACATTTAGATCTGTGATTCATTTTGACTTAATTTTTGTGAAGAGTGTATGATCTGTGTCTAGATTCATTTTTTTGCATGTGGATGTCCAGTCGTTCCAGCACCATTTGTTGATGAGACAATCTTTGCTCCATCGCATTGCCTTTGCTCCTTTGTCTAAGAGCAGTTGACTATATTTGTATGGCTCTATATCTGGGCTTTTTATTATGTTCATTGATCTATTTGTCTACTCTTTCACCAATGCCATAATGTCTTGATTACTACAGCTTTATGGTAAGTATTGAAGTCAGGTAGTATCAATCCTCTAACCTTGTTCTTCTCTTTCAATAATGTTTTGGCTGTTCTTCATCTTTGGACTTTCCATATAAACTCTATAAACATTATCCATATCCGCAAAATAACTTGCTGGAATTTTGATTGGGATTGCATTAAATCTATAGATCAAGTTAGTAAGAACTGACATCTTGACAATATTGAGTCTTCATATCCGTGAATGGGGAATGCCTTTCATTTATTGAGTTCTTCTTTGATTTCATTTACCAGAGTTTTATAGTTTTCCTCATATAGATCTTGTAAAAATTTTGTTAGGGTTATACCAAAGTATTTTATTTTGGGGGGATGCTAAGGTGAATGGTATTGTATTTTTCATTTCAAATTCCACTTACTCATTGTTGGAATATGGGAAAGCAGTTGACTTTTGTGTATTGACCTTGTCTCTGGAAACCTTGCTATAACTGCTTATCAGTTCTAGGAGGTTTTTTGTATTTTTTTTTTTTTTTTGGATTCTTTTAGATTTTCTACATAGATGATCACATCATCTGTAAGCAAAGGCAGTTTTATTTCTTCCTTACCAATCTGTATACTTTTTCTTTTCTTTTTTTATCTTACTGCATTAGTTAGAACCAGTGCAATGTTGAAAAGGAATTGTGGTAAGAGACATCCATGCTTTGTACCTGATCTTACTGGGAAAATTTTGAGTTTCTCACCATTAGGTGTGATGTCAGCTGTGGGTTTTTTGTCTATATTTTCTATCAGGTTGAGGAAGTCTGATTTTTTTTCTGCCTTAGAAATAGCCACTGCAAAGTCATAAATATATTATGTTTCTCATTTTCTTGATGCTTTATAATTTTAGCTCTTACCTTAAATCTATATTCTATTCCAAGTTAACTTTTCTATATTGCATAAAGTAGTGTGGGTTATTTATTTATGTATTTATTTTTCCACGAAGATATTTAATTATTTTAGTACAAAGATGATTTTTTTCCTTTTAGTTGTTTTAAAACTTTTAGAGACTCAACTAACCATATGTGTAAAGGCCTATTTCTAGACATTTTATTTTATTCCTTTGATATATTTATCCAGCCTTACTCAAACTCCTCTCTTGATTAGTGTAGCTTTATGGTTAAGTCTTGTTTTAAGAGTTTACACTTTTTCAAGATTGTTTGGCTATTCTATAACCCTTGAATTTCCATATATATTTCAGATTCAGCTTATCAATTTCTGCCAAATAAAAAAAAACTGTAGAATTTTTTGAGAGAAGTGACATTTTAACAATATATATATTTTTTCTGCTGGGAAAGATTCACCCTGAATTAACATCTGTTGCCAATCTTCCTCTTTTTTTTTTCCTCCCAAAGCCCCAGTACATCGTTACATATTTTAGTTGCAAGTCTTTCTGGTTCTTTTATGTGAGTCACCACCAAAGCATGGCTGCTGACAGACGATTGGTATGGTTCTGTGCCCAGGAACTGAACCCAGGCTGCCAAAGTGGGAGTGTGCCGAACTTTAACCACTAGGGTGGTTGCATTTTAACAATATTGAGCTGAGTTTCTTATTCATAATCATCATATATTGCTATATTTGCTTAGATTTTCTTTATTTTTCACAATATTTTGAAGTTTTCAATGTAGTTGACTTGATATATCTGTTAAATTTATTCTTAAGTATTTTATTCTTTTTATTCCATCTAAGTTGTATTTTTAAAATTTAATTTTGAGATTGTTTCTTGTTAAGTTATACAATACAAATTACTGTTTTGTGTGTTGATATTATATTCCATGATTTTCCTAAATTCATCTATTAATTGTGAAGTTATTTGGTAGATTCTCTATGTAAAAACTCATGTCTTTTGTGAGCAGAGATATATTTGCTTTATTTTATTCTCATCAGGATGCCTGTCTTTTTCTCTGCTTTATTGCATTGGCTGCATCTCCAATAAAATCTTGTTTCAACATGTAAGAATGGACATCACTGTCTTTCTGCTAATCTTAGCAGAAAAGCAGTAAGTTTTTCATCATTAAGTATGACGCTATCTGTGAGTTTTTCATAAATACTCTTGGTCAAGTTTTTGAAGTTTCCATCTATCTCTAATTTTCTGAATAAGTGTTGAATTTTGTCAGTCTTTTAATACACCTACTAAAATAATTGCATGATTTTTTTTCTCCTTTATTTGTTAATATGGTGACTTTTATTGATTGATTTTTGAATGCTTAACTAAAATTGCATTCTTGGGATAAGCTTAATGCGTATAAAATTTTTAATCTTTTTGTATATCTTTGGATTGTATTTTCTAATTATATGGTAAGGGTCTTGCATCTAATATTGTGGGGAATATTGCTTTGCAAAAGTCTTGTTAAAATATTTTTGCAAGATTTTGGTATCAAGGTTATATTGACTTCTAAAAAATGTAGAGCAATATTTCATTCTCCTCTACTTTTGGAGAATTTTTTAGAAGATTAGTATAATTTCTTCCTTAGATATTGGATAAAGTTTACTAGTGAAGACATTTGGGCATAAACTTTTTGTACAAAGGTTTTAAGATCACTTATTCCATCTATATTTATATGCACATAATGAATATATTGTTGTGTACAGGTCTCAGCTTATAGATAACCATTGTTGTGACTGGACTTGTGACTCTTATTATGATTCCAATATGCCCTCAGCAATAACCATCAGAAAAATTTGAAAGAGAGAAAGTTTATTATTCACATGTCCTGAAAAGCACATGAGACACCTGGGGCCACACAGTGAGGTTGTGGGTAGAGAAAGAGAGAGACAGTGTGAGTCTGGGTTTCTGCTTTTATTGGGGTCAAGTGTGGGGGCCTAGGGTTTCATGGGTTCATTGTGTATTGATGCATTTAGACAGAAGAGCAGAAATTTAAAGCATGGGAAAAGAAAAACAAGTGGCCCAAATGGTCAGTTATCTAAATCAACCAAGATCTCTAAAACAAAGGGGCCCAGTTATTGGGGGAGGGGGAGGGGCTTGGTGGCCTGGCTCTTTATTTAGTGGTTGGCAATGTGTTTACCCAAGATAGCCAACTTTGAAGTAGATGCCTAGGCAATCAGAGTTTAAATCAGGCACTTGCATTACTAAAAGAAAAAACAACTGTCAGGGTTTACACCACACATATGCATATGTGTATATATATTCTTATGTCAGTTTTGGTAGGGTTTTCGTTTGTTTCATAGGAACTTGTCATTTTCATCTAAATTTTCAAATTTATGAGAAAAATGTGTATATACATATATATACATATACTCCTGCCTTGGTTTTTTAGTGATGCCATCTTTGTCATGTATGATATAGTTAATTTTGTTTATATTTTTTTCTTGATTAGCATGACTATGATTTTAACCATTTTATTTTCTTCATCTTTGTCTATTATCCATTTCATTTATTTCACCTCTTATATTTACTATTTCCCTTCAATTATTAAACTGTGTCTTATTTGCTCTTTGATATTAGCATTCACTTTATGTCATACAGATTTTGACATTTGGAGGTTTATTGTTATTTAGTTGGAAATATTTGTGACTTCTTTTTTGACCCATGAATAGAGAGCACCTACCAGGTTGATGCTCTAGATCTCTTATTTTTATTGATTTCTAATTAAATTCATTGTATACAAAGAATATATTCTAAATTACTTCAATAATTTAAATTCGTTGAGACTTTTTAAATGTTTCTGCATATGGTTATAGTCAGTAAATGTTTCCTGTGCACCCTGAATAAAGGTCTCCTCAGTTATTCAGTATAAACTTTTGTAACTGTGAATTAGGTCAAGTGTGGTGAATAACAGTATAATTTTGTATGACCTAACTGATGTTTTGTCTATTTTCTGAATTACTGAAGAGTAATTTTTAAAATAACCAACTATGATTTTGGATGAGTCTATTTTTCCCTTTACTTCTGTCAAATTAGTTTTCAGGTATATTGAAATTCTGTTATTAGGTAATGAATTAACATTTTTATTATTTGGAATTTATCTTCATTTCTGCTAGAACTTGTCTTGATCTCTATTTTGAGATTAATATCAGATAAATAAACTTTTGTATGCTTACAGTTTGCATGGTATGTAGCTGTACATCCATTTTTTTACCTTCTAATGATCTTTAAAATTAAAATGATTCTTTTTAAAGCATCTTATAGTTGAATCTTTCTTTGCTTTATTCCAGCTGACAAGTTTTCATTTTAATTGAAATGATTGCTCATTGAAAGCAATTATTTATAATTCTGTGTTTAATTCTTCTATCTCGCCAAATGATCTAGAACAATAATAGAAGAGAATGCTCTCCTTTAATACATACTTCTACAACTCAAATGTAGTTGAATTATTCAAAACATAATCAATTTTAACTTATTTTATTATGAATTTTCTCACTGATCTTTCATTTGCCCAATCAAATTTTTTCTATTTGTCTTTTAATTGAAAAGTACTTAAAGTGAAATCTTAGGTAAAATTTTCATTCTGTAAATAGGGAAATGGGAAGAAGAAGCATAGAAACTAAAACCAGAATAGTATATTTCTTCTATTAACTTAATAGCTTATTTAAACAATGTCAGAGCTAGGGCCATGTTGAATCTTTTCAACAAAAACATGTTATTCCTCCTTGAACTTTCAAATAATTTTGCCATAATCCATATCCTTATTTACATATTCTAAGGAAAATCTTTTTGGTATTTTTTAAAGGTTGTGACATTGAATCTGTTAACAAAAGCCTATATGACATGAGTTTTCATTTGTATCTAATCTTAATTGATTAAAGCAAGCATATTTAAGAGCAACATTTCTTGGAATAAAATTTTAGGTTTTATTTATCTTTTTCTGCATTTTCTAAATTTGATAGAGACTGTATATCACTATCGTTTTTCCCTTTGTAGAGAAACTGCCATCTTAACATCTCAAGAGATGACTTACAGGCAGAGCATATTTTTTAGGAGGTATAAATTTCCTGAATTTGACATTAAATTTACGTGTCATATATCTATAGTTTTATATATATATATATATACATATAATTATATATCTATATATAGTTTTAATAGTATAGTTCGTATACTTTAGGAAAGTATAGGTGTATATATTAATGTAATATGTATATAATATGTACACGTAAATTTATATATGAAGTATATATATATCCTTAAAGTATGTGTGTTGGTAGCCATCTATCCATCCATACACACACATACATACTGCAGGAAAAAAAATTTATATATTATATTTCCTCAGTTTTCAAACCTCTTTTCTTATTTTGCCAACTCCTAAGCTATTGTCTCTCTGAGCTTCAAATCTACCCTTCTATACACAACTTCATGATGCTGGAACTGGGACTCTCCAAACCAATTTCTGTTTTGCCAGCTACTCTTGGTTAGTTTCTGCTACTGGAAAGAGATTGGTAAACTTGAGAAAAGAGAAGGGATTTGCCCCTTCCAGTTTTCTTCCTGTTCCTGTTTTGCTTCTTGTTTCTATAAGCATCACCCTGGCAATGCTTCTTCACCCTGGAGGTGGCAGTCTGTTCCCATAACAGCAGCTGAATCCCTTTTGCGCTCTTTCTGTACCCTTAGAACCAGTCTTATTTTGCCCCTTAAAGACTTCAGTACCCGTTGGCCAATGCTCACTTCTTACAAGTCTTGATCTCGGCTCCATGGGGACCTTCTTTGATTTCAGGGACACCAGCAGCAGCCCCTTCTCAAGAGCTTGAGTTTAAGCTCTGCAGGGTACTCCTGCAGGCTTCTCAATTTCAGTCATTCCAGACTTTTACCTGTGCTTTGGTACCTATTTCCCACACTTCCTACATTTGTGCTATTTTATTAGTGATTTTTATTTTTCTTATTTGGTGCTTCCACACTTTGTAAACAACTTTTCTTTGATTTTTTTCTGTTAAAAGAACTGGTACAATTTTTGTCTCCTGACAGGTATTTGAGTAATATGCGTATACTTCTTTTATTGATATCTTTGATGCGGTGTGATATGATATCTCTTTTTTCAAGTAAGCCCTACAGAGATTAAAACCATTAGTCCACTTAAAACTGTGTTTTGTAGTTGATTTCCAACTACGATAACTCCAATGATAATTATATTAATATATGTTTTATCTAATCATTTTATATTTGGAGTTAATTATGATATCAGTCTAAGAAGACGGAAATGGCAAGTATTTTTATGTAGGCAATGGTACTATATAAAGCTCAGCTGCATACATGTATATACTTCTTCCTCCTATGTCAATCACCTACTTACAGGTTTTGTGAAAGTCTAAGTGGAATGAGTCATATCCAGATAATAAATAATTAAAATCTCCTTACTGAACTGACAAGAATAAAGTGAAAAAGCATCTTTAATTTTGGAAAGATTTTGCAAATTATGAGCCATTTGCTGAGTTTCTATTGCTCAGTAAATGATTCTTGTCATGTGCAAAACTCTTATAGAGTGCAAATGACAATATTCATATTTTTCAAATCTGTGAAGTGACTTCACATGGAGAGAAAATGTTATTCAGATGACAATTAACCTTTCATATAGGTGATCTCATCTATAGAGGGAAAAACATTGCTAATGTCCAGGAAAGGCTTTTTGCATTGTTTAGAAGAGTCAAATTTGTCTATCAGACATTTTTTCCCCCAAATTCTACGATAGGAACTTTAGCCCTCTAATAGGAAATTATTAATTCTGTGGTATACTTAGTGATTCAATAGTTTTCTGTATCAAATGACATTGACTTTGAAATGTAATCAGTAAAATACAGTGTCTGTATTAACATCTAAGCAACCGTGTTTATTACAACAAGAGTATATTCCACTGGCATATTTCTGTGACACTGTAAATTGAAGAATGAAACTGCGTTCTTCATGATTGTTGTTTAGTGTATGAACAAGGCATTCTAGCATTTTAGATTATAAATAATGACCAAGTAAAACACATGTTTTTAATTCAAAATAGATTGGCCTAGAATATACAAAGTTACCAAATATATGGAAAATTTAAGATTTTTGCACTTTTGTCATTGAGGATATCTGTTATTCCCCTGATGAACTTTAAAATAATTTCCAGGTATGTATTTAAACTCAGCATTACCCCTGGGTGGCTATAAGAATACCATGATCTGAGTCACTGTGATAATCAAAGCACTAGGTGGTTTCTGAGTGTTTATTTCATCTTTGGGGATTCTACACTAACAGGCGGAAGTTCTGGATTCCACCGGCTCTAGCGTGGTCCTGGTTCAGTCATTCTACTTTCAGTCTCAGATTTCTAATACACACAACTGAAATCCTATTACCTTAAGAATTTTTCAAGATTTATTTTTAAATCAAATGTGATAATGCATGTGGAATCTTAACTTAACCTTAATCGTAAAATGTAGAAATCTTAAGAAAAAAATATAACGGATTGTACAATTTCAAGTTTTAGAGTTAGGAGAGGAACAACGATTTGGCCTTCTAATGACTAGTAGCAGGTAGCCACTGAGTAGAA
Source organism: Tapirus indicus (assembly GCA_031878705.1). Classification (NCBI taxonomy): domain Eukaryota; kingdom Metazoa; phylum Chordata; class Mammalia; order Perissodactyla; family Tapiridae; genus Tapirus; species Tapirus indicus. The sequence goes on from CM062933.1 coordinate 26,279,207, forward strand.
TCTCTTTTTCTTTTATCCTCCAGTGGCGATATGACACTATAACTCTCAATGAATTGATCCCAGGTATAGCCTCAGATACCTTTTGTGGAAGCTATCAAAGTGTCTCAGGTATACTGAGAAAACAAGAAATGGAAAAACAGTGTGGCTTCTTAATAAACTCAAATGACGGTCCACTTCCTTGCTGCACAGAGCTGGCCTACACATGGTTTAATAAGGTTTGAATAGGTGATCTTGAACATTTTCTATTCTTTTAGACCCATACTTGAGAAGAACTGATTGAAATAATTAAACTGAGAAGGACTAGCAGCACAGGATGAATACAGACAGGGACAGGGTAGTTGACTTCGGACTTGATCTAGCACAGGTTGCACACAAATTTTCCCAATTGCCTCAAAAATCAATGTATCTCTTTGGAATCCGAGAAGAATATTCACTACTACTTAGATAGATGATGACAGACATTTATTTGTATATATCATAAGCCTATTTACTATTAAAAATAAAAATTACTAATAGTTTGTACAGAGAACTCTGAATATTTGTTATTCAGAATTACAGTATCACTTCATCATAAGGGATAAAAGAATTTACTTCCTTATATTGTTAAAATTATACCTCTGTACAATAAAGGACATGACTTGAGAAAACTATATCCCTAGAAGCCAAAAAGAATAAAATTTAAAACTTTTGTATTTAAAACCAAGGCAGTCATGTCTGGGGGGTGGGTCTTGAGAAAGATAACCTAAGTTTACTCCCAGATTTGCCTGTGAGAAGCTGTGTGACTTCAGGCACCTTATTTCACTTCTTTGAACTTCAGTTTCCTCATCTACAATATGGTGACAGAAAAGTCCTACATCAAAGAGTTGTTGTGAGGAATAAATTAGCACAGGTGTAGCATTAAACAGATAGTAAGTACTCACTAAATGCATGGTATTAATATTGAACAAAATATAAATTAGGAAGTGTTTTATAAAAATGAATGCAATTGATTTTTTTAATTCAATTCTCTTATTGTATTTGTTTATAAAATTACATTTTTAAGTCTGTTTACATTGAGAATTTTTCAGGCTCACCATTCATTTATTTACTTATTTCTTCTCCACCTATTTTGCAACACATAAAATGTGATGAGCACTTGCTTGATGTTGGACATGTAATCAGAAGAAGTTCACAGTCCCCACCCTAGGGGAGCTCAGGAAGCTCACAGAATAGTATGGAAGATAAACAAGTTAACACACTCATCTCATACATGATGATGGAAGCTTCAAAAGCCTTACTCACAGATGCTGTGAGACCTATGCCAGCTCCTCAGCTTTGTGGAGACTTTCAAGTCCTGTTAGAGGAGGTGATTCTTAGTAAGACCAGTCCCAAAAAAAGAAAAAGAACGCGGGGGGGGGATTGTATTTCAGGAAATAAACAGTGTGTGTAGAGAAGTACATTAAGAAATGAAAGTAAAAGTTCTAGAAAACTAGAAGCTAAAACAAACAGGAAAAGAATAGTGAGAGATGATGCTAAAAGGCAGACAGAGGCAGGTTACAAAGTAGCTTTTGTATGTTACTTAAAATTTTGTCAACTTTCTTGTGGTCAATGAGACATTGACATGTTTTAAACATAGTTTGTACCTATTTTTAAAAGGTCACTCCAGGTCTAAGATAGAGAATGGTTTTGAGTTGGAACGACCCAGAATTTATTCTACCTAAGTAGGGATAGGAAGGCTGAACTAACTGGGGGCTTTTAAGACATCACTCTCTCTCTTCACAAGTCCTCTCTGCATGCTATCTTAACTTCCTCACAGCATGGTGGTTGGACTTCTTACATGAAAGTTGGATTCCCCTAGAATGAGTGTTCTAATAGATGTGGAGACTGCTGTAAGTCCAGGGCCTGGAAACTGGCATATTATCACTTTTTCCATAGTCTGTTGGTCAAAGCAGATACCAAATCCACACAGATGCAAGGTGAGGGATCACTGGCCCCAACTCTTTATGGGAAGCATGTTGAAGAATTGTTTTGGCCATCTTTAATTCACTATACTCATTACTGTTACTAATTTATTTCTTGAGAATTGACGGAAACAAGAAGTGGTAGAACACCAGGGTAATTGTCGGGTTTCTTGCTATTGAAACTTTGAAAGAGAAAATGGTTTGAAAAAGAAAATGAATTCTATCAAGTAGAGATACACAGTAGTTGGATTTGTATCTGGAGACCAGAAATCAGGATCTCCTTTAGAATTAAGCTTTAGAGTTATATATCCACACATTATATAAATGGCAATTAAAAATCTGGCAGTGAAGGTGCACATTCAGGGAAATTACAGAGATAGAGCAAATTAGGGGGTCCAGAAAGAAATGGTAGAAAAAATTGGCCACTTTTGTATGGGCAGGGCAAGAGAGGCCAGTGATAAACACTAGAATAGAGTGATCAAATATGCAGGTAGAAAGAGAAGAGAGTCTGATATCATAAAACCCAGGAGAAAAGAACTTTTTGTTAAGGAAGGCATTCAACGATGGCTTGCGCTGCTGAGAGAGCAACTAACCAGTTTATATGTGTTGTTTCCATTGCATATTGCTAAAGCAAAATTATTAGTGAATTTAGCAAGAGCATAGCACCAGTAGTTTCCTAAGGGAAGAAATCAGATCATAATGAGTTTAGGCAAGAATAAAAGGTAAAAAAAATAGTAGAGATAGAGAGGAGAAATTCTCAAGAATGTCTGAGTACTATTGTCAAGAACAACAAAGACTATTTTTATGTGAACTGTTTATTCACTTATCACATAAAAACATAAAAGCACACAGCTCAATGCCTTCTCACAAAGTGAGCACTCATGTCATCTACACCCAGATAAGAAAACTAGTAGAAGCTAAGAGCCTCCCCCCTACCCCTTGTTTTATTCCAGTCTTATCTTTCCCCCAAAAGTAGCCCGATCCTGACTTCTAACATCACAGACTAGTTTGCCTGGTTTTGAATTTTAATTCAAATGAAATCATATGGTATATGCATATGATCATCTGCATCTGGCTTTTTTTACACAATGTTAGGTTTGTGACATTCATCCATTTTGTTGCATGTAGTTAATTGCATTTATTCTCATTGCTATGTAGTATAGACCAGTGTGTTTTAAAGAAGAAAAGAATTAAAAGTTCCTTCATGTTCTGAAGTCACAATAAATAATTTAGTGTAACTTTACACAGTGAAAAATACCAGTGGTACAAAATAGCAAACTTGGTAATAGTTTCACATATATGGGAAAAGATAATATATTACAGAAATGGCATTGCAAACCAGTAGAAATAAGATTAAATGTTCAATAAGTGATGCTGAAATCATTGGTTTTCCATATAGAAACAAAATAAAGTTAGACTCCTAAACACACACACAAAATATATAGGTAACCCAAAAATCTAATAAGAAGGGTAACATTGAAAAATATTAAATGAAGTTATATGATCATATTTTAAAATAAGCAGCAATTTCTTAAACAGAATGAAGATAGGCAATAATAAAAATATTAATAGCTTTAACTATATTAATTTTTTAAAAAACGGACACAATAATAAAACTTAACAAGGATAACACAGATTCAAGTAATATATTTGCAGTGCATATAACCAACCAAAATTAGTACCCAGCAATTATGTAATCAGCCTAAAAGAAATAAAATGAGGAATAAGAGCTCAAAGGAAACATAAACAAAGTGAAAATAAGGATTCACACAGGTTCAGTGGCCAATGAACATTTGAAAACATGTCCATTCTATCTGGTAGTCTGAGAAGTGCAATTTGAGACAATATTGACGCCTCTTTTCATACTCTTCAAATTGGCACAAATCAGTCAATACCAAGGTGTTTAAAGATGTGGAGAAGTGGGAACTATTATACACTGCAGTGGAAGGGAGTGCAATTTTCACAACTTTTTTCAAAAACAATTTATCATTATTTAGTAAGTTTGCAACACCCGTTCTACTGTGAGATACATGTCCTTCAGAAACTAGATGTATCCATACGAGTACATAGTCAATAATGTTTTCTATAGTATTATTTCAATGGCAAACATTAAATCAAATCAAATCATGTCCAATGAGGGGCCAGCCCCATGGCGTAGTGGTTAAAGTTCTGCATGCTCCGCTTTGGCAGCCTAGTTTTGTGGGTTCAGATCCTCGGTGTGGACCTACACCGCTCATCAGCCATGCCATGGTGGCAGCCCACATACAAAATAGAGGAAGAATGGCACAGATGTTAACTCAGGACTAATCTTCCCCAAACAAACAAATAAACAAATCATGTTCAATGAGAGAGATAGATAGATAGATAGATAGATAGATAGATAGATAGATAGATAGATAGATAGATAGCATCATATATGGAATCCTAAACTGCATTTAAAATTAATGAACTAGAGATTCTTCTATCTAAATCAATATTTCTCAAGAACTAATGTTGGGCTAAAACTGCACTATACTACCACTTTAATATAAAGTTTAAAAGCGTGGTAAACAATATCAAATAATTTTTATAGATACATAGAATGAGCATGGCTTCTAAAAACTACCAAATTCAGATACAGATTGTCCCTGATGAAGCACAGATAGGAAAGACATCAGAGCCATCTACAGGTCTTGACTACTAAATAAACTACATCATTTATTTAATTGTAACTGTTGCAAGTATGGAAAATGATAGCATTTGATAGAGCTGGGTAGTAGGTACACTTCCTTATGCAGTTTTCCATTTTCCTCTTTTCTGTATATTTCTATGTGACTTAAAACTTTTATGTAAGTACTTATTAAAAGTTTTTTCTGGCTTGCTTGACTTTTTAATGAAAGATAATTGTATGTATTTAAATATTGATTGAAATAAACCAGAGGAAAGATAGAAGATAATTTTGAGAGATACATTAATTGGATCACAATTCCCCTAAGAAATATAAGCAATTTCAAAGAGATTGTCCATGAAAATTGTAGGGAATCTTCCTTTACTGTGGGTCTGGATTAAAGCAAATTCATAACACTTATGACTGAGATTAAGGTTTATTTTAGATTGGAACTGGTTTTTGGAACCCGAGAATATTATTGTGTTTGGGAAATGTTCACTTTAAAAGTAAGTTTTGTTGTGTTTGGAATTATTTTTCTTTTAAATTTTACTACAGCTTCAGTTTCCTTTTAAATATATCAGATAGATAGATAGATAGATAATCTATTCTATCATCCATCAATACTTTCTTATAATTTTGTAAGTACAGAAAAATATAAAAGTCATAGGGTGTCTGACAAATTTTGGTGATGAACATTTTAAGTTTAGACCTTCAAAAGACGAAGTTTCTTTAAAGTGCCTTCTTAGGCACTTCTTAGAGGTTTCTCTTTTAACATTTTAGACACATTTGGCTTTTCTAAAGCTAGGTATCAAGATAAAGAGATTCTGCCGAACTTGCGAAATCCAATCTGTCATGGGAGGCTTTGCTGCCATTTCTGAGAAATCTCCTTTTTGGGTATAATCCTTCCTAGAACAGAAAAAGATTTACAACCAGAATACAACCTGCAGTGAAATGTCATTGTACCATTCCAGAATTACTTATAAATCTCATTAGAAGTCATCTCTGTTTCTACATGAATAGTAAATATAAATTTTTGTGAAAGTAAGAAAGTATGAATAATAAAACAAATTCATTATAGGGAATATTTTACAGGTAACAACATGGAAAATGTGCTTTATTTCCTTAAGTATGAACAGATTTGTAGCTCTGGAAGGAGATAATTAGTCTTTCTTTATACCTTGGCTGCCATTGACTTGGGCTGTCATTGACTTGGGTTGTCATTGACTAGTTCATGTATATATAAAAAGAATATATGTATATATATATATATATATATATATGAGTGTGTACATGTGCTTGTGTGTGTATGTATATATATATATATATATAGCTAAAGAACCATATCCAACTTTAATAATACATGGATATTCATGCTGAAAATTTCAAAATAAAATGCTTAGAGCTTAACAATTTAAAATACATGGTCATCTCTTTCTAAAAAAATAATATTTGTCTTCTCAATAAGAATACCTGTGAAATAAAAGACTTACAAAACCTTGTATATTTATTGTTTAGATGTTTCAAGTAGATCCATAAAGTATAATTATTTTTTAATATCTCAGAAACAAAACATCGAAATATTAATTATGAGAAGCTCAAATATTTCTTAGCTCTCAGTTTCAGTATTGGTCCAACGTGTAAGCAGCGGTAGGCCGAAGAATCTTCACCAAAAAAAGCCTTTATGTCCAAATTGTGAGAGGGCATACAATAGATATTATGACAGTACTGAAGGCAAAATTTACATTTATTAAATGGCAATCAAGGGGCCGCCCGGTGGCGCAGCGATTTAGTCCGCACTTGGCAGCCCGGGGTTTGCGAGTTCGGATCCCAGGCGCCCGCCGACGCACTGCCTGTCAGCCATGCTGTGGCGGCGTCCCATATAAAGTGGAGGAAGATGGGCATGGATGTTAGCCCAGGGCCAGTCTTCCTCAGCAAAAAGGGGAGGATTGGCAACAGATGTTAGCTCAGGGCTGGTCTTCCCCACAAAAAAAAAAAATGGCAATCTAGAAAAAAAAATACCAGATGTAGGACATATTTGATAATTTGATTTCCTTATACAAAGAAATATCTCATATTATCCACTTATTAACAGAGAAAGATATTAGTCACTGTTCAGAGGTACCATTTTAAAAGACATTTTAATTAAGATGAAACTTACAGTATTAAATCATTTTATTCATAGTCAGTATAGATAATTAGCAAAATATTTCTAGCTCTATTGCTCCATCAGCTTTGTATGATATCATGAGAGCTTGGTTGCCGAGCCTAGAGAATGCAGCATGAATATGTTTACAATCAGAGTCATGAACAGAGAGTGAGTGGACCTCCTCACACTCTCTAATAACATGGAACACCCAACCTCTCTAAAGGAGAAACTGGTAGCCGAGATGGACCCCAACAGAAAAACAGCATGGGATGACATGGGATGAAATCCACACAAGGGTGAAATTCCTCAAGTAGTTGCTGCAGTCAGGCTAGTACACATTTGGTTTTAAATGCCGTGGATAAGAGATGGGATGAACAATCTTGAACAATCCATGAGAGTATTCTTCAGTGAGATAAATTAGAATTATCTTTCAGAGAGGGGAACATGAATTAAATCTGAGGATGGTAACAATGTATTGTAAAGGGAGTGATGACCAAAGCAATGGGACAATTTTAGACTAGGCCTTTACAAATAGACACGCGTGAACAGGTCTGGCATAGCATTAATGTGACTTCTTTGTAATTTTTAACTGAATTGTGGGAGTGGAAGAGAAGCAGGTAAACCATCTGAACTGAAAGTTGTCCCAAGCATAAAGGATGGCACAGGAAAACATATATAAAAGGAAGTTTCTCACCTATGGTGAGAAAGACGATGAATATAAGAGCAATAACAGAGAGGTTGATCCCATTATCATTGTATTCTAGCTACTGCCATACAAAACCAGCTATATACCAGGTTGATAAGAACCCAAACTCTGTGGAAAGAAAAATTAATGTTCAGATTTCAGCAAAACCCACAGTAAAAATATGAATACCTATTGTATTCATCTTGGATTTTTGTCTGCTTTTTGAATCATATTGAATCTGGTTCACGGGTTAGCAGGGGTGAAACCACATACTAGGCTAGTTTTCTATAAATGAAAGTAGATTTGAAATAATTTCATATATACCTCTAACAATCTGAATATTAAGATTTATTCTACATGTCAATAAAGCATCCAATTTGACAATAAAATTTGATCAATTAAAAATAAAGGATGTAACTGCATTCAATTGTGTGTGGAACTGCATGGATGGAATCCAGTTGATGATTTTTTTTCCTAATGTGTGCTATATTTTTCAGCGCTCATAACCTTTGATTGCATAAATAATATCTCAGGCTTTGAGCTTGTTGAGAATCTTCTAAACAAAATTTGAAACTTTGATAGACTTTAAAAAATTTGTCTTATTTAAATGGTCACTGATAGATTCAGAATCATCCTATCACTTTCCAAACAATCCCTTTTTCCTATGTCATTATCATAATTTTCCATGAAATACCTTGGAATATGTTTTGAAAGAAAATCAAACCACTGCTGAATTTCACAAACAAAAAGGCAAGATTAAATCATGTTTTATCATGTATCAATTAGACTACAACGAATAATGACTGTGTAGTTTACAGTTTTCAGAAGTTAGAATACACATTACCTCATAAGCAGTGAAGGCATAGTAAATACAACTAGTGTTTGACTTCATATGTACTATAAAAGACTATCTGTAGGAACATTTGAATTATGAGGAAGACTTTTCTGTGATTTCCCTTAAAACCAAATTTCCCCATGTTTTCCTTGTCTTTTTAAATATCTCTAGAACACTTCAATCCTAAGGCTGCTAATTAACTGTCAATATAACAAACACTCTTTCTTCTCCTTGTAGTGAAATCACAGTGTGACATCTGAATACTCAAAGATAATGACCTAATATGTGTTAAATTGCAATTGAAAAGAGAGTAACCAGGAAATGCTTTAAAAGGTTGTGATATTTTTATTTTATTGAAAATAAAAATTTTATTTTAATTTTCAATAAAATAAAAATATTTTAATATATTTAATATTTTAATATATTGAAATATTTTTAATATCAGAATACTGGCAGCCAAAAATATTTGAACCAAGATTAGAGTTGATATTTAAAGTTATGATAAATAAGAATAATTGAAACGATAGTTTGGGTCAGGAATTTCACTTTTTTGAAACCTGAATCAATTTTGTCAAAAAGTGTTATGAGTGGGGGCCATCCCGGTGGCGTAGTGGTTAAGTTCATGTGCTCTGCTTCGCCACCTCCAGGGTTCACAGGTTTGGATCCCAGGGACAGGCAGACACACCACTTGTCAAACGATGCTGTGGTGGCGTCCCATATAAAGTAGAGCAAGATGGGCACGGATTTAAGCCCAGGGCCAGTCTTCCTCAGCAAAAAGAGGAGGATTGGCAACGGATGTTAGCTCAGGGCTGGTCTTCCTCATGAAAAAAAGTGTTATAAGTGATCAAATATGTGCAGGACTATATGAGTTAGTTTTTGTCTGTCAACTATTTCCAGTATTCACTGTAATATTTCAGTATTTTAATCCCTTATTTTGTTCTACATCAGGGATAATTTTCATGGTTGATTTATAATAACTTCAAAACACACCATGTGTCCAAAAATGTACAAAAAAATGAAAAATTTCCTTATCAATATGAGAATAATCTGCCCTTATCCTGAATGAATACTATTGCTATATACTGAAAAAAAAGCAAGAGTGGAGGAATAGTAGATTTGGAGGATAAGTAATGAAGTCATTTTAGTGTTGAATTAGAGGTGCTGTAAAAAACACAAGTAAAGAAGACCACTGGTTGGTTAGGTTAAATTGATTAGCACTCGATATGATGTCTGGGCTAGAAATACAAATTTGGGGGTATGAGCACATAGGTGATAGAAAAACAGAAGGACACATAAAATTTCCTGCTGATGGTATATTGAGAAAGAAGAGAAAGAGGTCAGAAACGGATTACTGGGAGACAGCAATCCCATCTTTGGGGATAGACTAAGGTAAGGAAGCCAACAATGGGAATTAAGAAAGGAAGAGTTACCTTTGCCATTTCCATTTCTTTAGCTACTCATAAAACCAGCCATCAGACGACGTGAGTTCTCTCTAACATCACTACTATATTGTTTCTTCTTTCAGGCCCTACTAATATCTGTAGCCTTACATATATCAGCTTGCCACAAGGGCTCTCCTCCCGTTGTGGTTAGCTCCTTTTCCTCTCCTCAATCCCAAACTCCACTTTGTGTTTATTTTCTGCCTTCTCTTATGGAACTCAAATTGTTATGCCTGACACAATCTGTTATTTGTAATTTCCACCATATAAAGAAGAATTTATGGTCAGAACCAAAAAAGTTGGCAACAATTACAAAACAGAATACAGACTCGTTTTATTAAATGTGATGTTGAACTCACCTTGTTTTACTAAATGGGAATGGTTGAGATCGTCTTTCACATAAGAAGAAAGCATACATCCTTGGGAATTAAGATAGGTGAAAGAAATATAACAGAATAACACGCAGATTTCAGGTGTCAGACAAAAATCAATGAGGTCACCAGCTAAGAGACATAAGGCCACGGCCTCTTTCAGTTGTATAATTTAGGAGTAAAACGTTCAAACCAATACCTGATTTCACTGGAGTTAGTGTAGTGTTTTCTAATGCAGGATGTATACTGATTTTTTGGGTAGGTGGAAAAACATTATTGATCAAATATGAGTTCAAATATTGTATACATTAGAATCCTCAAAATATTTTATGCAGATAATTTAATTAAGTATATGGAGAAATACATTTATTAATATGTCTGAGAAAAATTATCAAATTCATTTCTGTCTACCAGTCACTAAAGATAAAAAGTTTCAGTTCATAACTCCTTTCATCATATAACTTTCAGCTGAGGCATGAAGATAGACAGATGATTATAATATCATGTGCTTCTTGTATGTACAGAATGCTGAATTGTGAATTGTGAATATCTCTTTCACAATGGAAAATGTAGACATTTTATTTGAAGTTTAAAACTAGAAGTATCTAATAATAGAGTCTATCCATGCACCCTTCATCAATGTACCTTGCTCATTTACTGTTCTTCTGATTGTATCAGTCTTACTGGAACTTACTCTCTCATGTGTAAACTTTGATTCTGTGTGTAGGGTGGTTGAATTCCTAATGGTAAGATCATAGTTAGTTGTTTCTTTCTTAAATTTTCTATCATCATTTAACAGAAACTTGGTCTTTACAGGAAGCCAGTAAATGCATACTACTTTGGGCAAGTAGTCAGGATTTATTGGGCAAGTTTGTCAGGATCTCAAAAAGGGAGGATGCAGAATTATAATCATTTTTCCAACTTCACATTTGGACTCCAGGGAAGAAACTGATTATCCCCATATAATGAGAATTGAACCTCAGATATAGGATATGTTTAAAGCCATAGAAATTTTAAAAATAAGTTAAATAAAGGCAGAGAAAGGAAAAGGCACAGTACAACTGATGGTAAATGTTAACCTAACAAAATGACCCAAGTCATTCTGTCAAATATTTTTTGGCAGTCTTTCTGCCAAATATTTTTTCTCCTTTTCCTTTTTCTCACATAGGAGAAAATTAATCAAAGAAGCCAGTTCCTCAAAAATTCTCTTAAATGCTTTTCCTTTATTTTGACTTAATTCTTTTCTCTTTGTCTTGATTCTCTTTAACATCCAGTGAACTTGTATCAAATGCTTTATATCAGCACAATCGCTGTCTACTAATAATGCTGTTACTGCTCTTCATTCTCTCTACTTTTCACATATTAGCCTAAGAATAGAGGTAGAGGCATGGAAATAAATCCTTTTAGAACTGTATTATTCCCAGGCAGAAGTTCATTATACCAGGTCAGTTGCACAATGCCACGATACCATTGTTTTACATATGTAAATAATGAGTTCTCACTAAAGTCAGAGAATGATTGGTATATCAGAATCAATAGCAGAAACAAAAATTAATTGATGATATAAAGATATATTTAATTTATTTTTATTTATATAACCACATGACATTTAAACCTTAGTTGTTTCATGAATACACATATATACTTATTTCATTGAGGGGGATAGGATCTATGTTAGTTGTTATGAAACTTGTTGCATGTTGGAAGTATCTGGAGAGCTTTCAATAATGATGATTCCAGGGTCTCATCTATAGCCTGATTAAATTGATCTTCACTTATTAAATTGAACTTCAAAATTTCTTAAAGCTCTTCAGATGATTCTAATGTGCAACCAGGGTTGAGAAGCACTGACCAAAATCATGTGAAACACAGCTCTTACTTCCATACTGGTTAAGGTATGTATATAAAGGTACATATATTAAGGAAGTGTGTAAAAAGCTCATTATAATGGAATTTTATGGTGATATTTTGCCAGATAACTCAGACATATCCAAATCCTGTCTTCAACAATTCAACCTGTTTCCCAAGGTATTAAAGAAATACATATGCACAGAGAAAGAAAGCAACAAAAAATTACCCTTTAGTATTATCTGAGGCTTTAGAAAACTAAGCCAAATTAAGTGAAAGGAAATAATGAACAGAAGAAAATGAAATTCCAAATTGAAAAATATAGAAAAACATAAAGGACACTAAAATCAGGTTCTTTAAAAAGATCAAAGAATTTGATAAACACTTACCAAAAAAGAAGACACAAATTACCAATATTAAGAATGAAAGAGGGACTATAACTAGATTGTATACACAATAAAAGCATAATAAGAGTATATTATGACCAATTCCATGCTCATAAATTCAACAAATTTGATTAAATTGACCAATTTCTCAAAAAATCACAAACTTACAAACACAGCCAAGATAAAACATTAACATATATATACTTATACATCTTAAAGAAATTGAATCGAATTAAAAATATTTTGAAAAACAAATATCTGGCCAATGATGGTTTCAATGGTAAATTCTGACAAACAATTTTTTTTTTGTATTTGACATATTATATTAGTTTCAGTTATATAACATAATGAGTCAATATTTGCATACATTTCAAAATGGTGACCACAATAAGTCTCCTTCACATCTGTCACCATACAAAGCTATAAAAATTTTTTTTCTTGTGAAGAGAACTTTTAGGCTCTATTCTTTTAGCAACTTTTAAATATGCAGCACAGTATTATTAACTATAGTCACCATGCTGCATATTACATCCCCATGACTTATTTATTTAATAACTGGAAGTTTGTGCTTTTTGACCCCTTTACCCATTTCATCCCACCCACCACTGCTGCCTCTGACAACCAGCAATCTCTTCTCTGTATCTATGAGCTTGTTTTCTCTCTCTTTTTTTAAGATTCCACATATAGGTGAGAACATACAGTATTTGTCTCTCTCTGTCTGACTTATTTCACTTAACATAATGCCCTCAAAGTCCAGTCATATTGTCACAAAAGGCAAGATTTCATTCCTTTTATGGGTGAGTAATATTCCATAGGCTATATATACCACAGTTTCTTTTCCCATTTTCCCATCCATGGACAGTTAGGTTGTTTCCATTGATTGTTATAAAAGAAGTCTAAAAAATTTGAGTTAGGTATAAGGAAGAACTTGCAATACAGAATGGGTGTACTGAGGTGTGTGTGAATTAGGATTTCAATATATATGATGAAACTAAAGGATACCAGAAATCTAATCATTAATAGACTTGAATGACTGGCTAAGAATTTTGGAATTTAGTTGGTGTCTTTGGAGTGGGTTTGACCATTTGTGTATTTTGGAAGTTAGTCAGATAGCATTGTATAGTCTGGTTTGGAATATCAAGAAATTGTAGTAGATAAAACAAGTTCTCTGTGACAATTGTCTAATTATTCTTGGTAAAGACATTAATAAGAGAAGTTTATAATTGAAATACCATTGTAAGAAGGCATAATACTCTCTGTTTCAATCTTCCTAAAGAGGAAATATATATGCATACATATACATTTATATGTAGATTTTAAAATGTAACCGTATTATGCATTATTGACTATATTATTCTCTAAAGCTCATAACAGTCAATGTCTTCAAATGCATTCTATGGCTCAAAGACTACAATCAGTCTTGCTTTGGCTGCTGGTAGTTCTGATACCCAGAACAGCATAGGTGTCTCTGCTTCTGCAGAAAACTGCCAATCCCTTCAACATCTGTGAAGATATCAGAATTGTTTTCTCTTCTTTTGACGTTATGATAATTTTCTTCAAACTGGGGTAGATGAAGACATGTTACTAACCAAGAATTGAACAATCTACTTCATTCCCACCTAAGAATTTCATTTTAACACCCTCTTTGTATATCAGAAACTAAAATGGTATCCCTTGAGGGTAAATAAAAAATGTTCAGGCAGAGAGGTAACATGAAGTATTTGAAAATGAATCTAAGATTGGGGATTATTGTGTATACACATAAGAAAAATCTGATGCAAGGTCAATAGTCCTTTTGAACTTGTGTAGAGTAGATAGTTTAAACAAATTTGAAATGAATCAGATAATTAGACAGATTCAATTTTCCAGATGGTCAACAAATTAAAGCAGCACTCTTCACATTTTGTAGCTTTCTTAGGTATAAATGCGATTTATATATATATATATATATATATATATAAATATAAGTATATATGCGATTATATATATATATATATATAATGCCAAGTCAATTAGAAGTATTTATTTAATTAGCTTTTGTCAGATACACTGAAAATTTTTTTCCTTAGAATAACATTTGAAAATTATGTCTCTTACACTATTTTGTTTCTTAAAAATAAAAGTCTGCATTTCTGCTCTAACATGTAAATAGTGTGGAAGTTAGCTGTCCCATCCATCCTCACAACAAGAAAAAGCTAAACAAGCTGAAAACAACTCTTCATAGATCCATCAGAGAATTGAGGTCACAGGGCAAGCTGCTGCCCCAAAAATCAGAGAGAGAGGCAGATACAGGCAGATACAGCTCCCCTGGAGCAGAAGCCACTGCTGGCGCCGGTACCAGAAGGCACACTTACACTGTCACTGAAGGACTGCTGGCAGCTCAATGTGGGGTATGTCGAGAGTTAAAATCTCAGGGGGAGCTCAGTGTTAGGAGCCCCCACCCCACTTTATTGATTTTCACCTCAAGGATACTCATCAGCTTCTCACTGTGAAGAACAAAGAAAAATTCCTTAGTGCTTCCTACATATTGTCTTGATTTCTGTAGCTTTATGATAAGATTTGAAATGGGGTATTTGGTGTTTTTCAAACTCATTCTTTTGAAAAATGGTTATGTCTATTCAAGCCCCTTTGACTTTCCATATACATATCAGAATCAGCTTGTGAATATATCCAAAAAATATGGTGGGATTTAGATTGGAATTCTATTGACTCTATAGATCCAATGGAGGAGATTAACATATTAGCAACATTGAATCTTTAAATCCATCAACAAAGCTTTTTTCTCCATGTAACTGGGTGTTCTTTGATTTCTTTCACCCATATTTGAAATTTCCTTTTTTCCCCAGTTTTATTGAGCTATAATTGACTTATAACATTGTGTAAGTTTAGGGTGTACAACAAAATGATCTGATATATGGATATATTGCAAAATGATTACCACAATAAGTTTAGTCAATATCCATCACGTTACATAGTTACAATCTTCTTTGACTTGTGTTGAGGACTTTTAAGATCTACTCGCTTAGCAATTTTCAAATATGCAATACAGTATTGTCATCTATAGTTGTCATGCTGTACTTGACCTCCTCAGGATTCATCTATCTTATAGCTGGAAGTTGTATCTTTTGATCACTTTCACCAAATTCCCCCACACTTCACCCCTGACCCTGGCAACTACCATCCTGATTTTGTGTCTATGACTTTGGTTTTTTAGATTCCATGTATAAGTGAGATCACTCAGCATTTGCCCTTCTCTGTCTGATTTATTTCACCTAGCATAATGTCCTCAGGGTCCATCCATGTTGTTGCGAATGGCAGGATTTCTTTTCTTTACTGCTAGAATCTGAGAGTTGTAATAGCATTCCATGATATATATCACATTTTCTTTATCCATTCAGCTGTGTATTTAATGTGTTCTATTCTTTTTTTCATAGAAAGAGTGCTAGCAACACTTCTTTCAGATTTCTGAAAATATGATGGAAGATGGAAATATATACATTTTAATTAGTTCATGTATCAAGATAAAAACATTGATGTAGCCCATCAGCTATGTATAACTGAATTCAATGAACTTTGTCTATCACATTAGGACAATTTTTTCCTTTGTTTACTTTTATATGTAATTTCTTTCATCAGCTTCACTTATATTGTTTGAACATCTTACTGTTTGCAAAATGGAAAACCTAATCTTAAAGTATTCCTATATGGTAAGAGTATTCTCGTTTTTAGATGAAGAAAATGATGCTCAAGGAGGAAACATTTTTGACAAAGTTTACCCAGAAAATAGGCACTGAAGTTTGTAAATAAACTACTGTTTCCAAAATCCATGTTTTTGCTCCATCCCTATTCTATACTTTTGTAACAGTGCATTGTAAATATTATAATAAAAATAAAGATTGAATGTATAACAGCCTGCTTATAAAATTAATTAATATAAAATTAATTAACAATAAGTCTTTATGTCCATATTAGGAGTTATTTTGGGATACACAGTTCTTCATGGATGACAAATAATGTAATCTTGAATTTGGAACACCATCCTATGTATCATGAATATTGGTCTCAAACATGATATATTTATATGAATCTCTATCAATGTATACTACTTTATCTTTGACAAATGATGGTCTATCTAGGAAATTAGTATTTAGGAAATTAAACTGGGGGCCAACTTGCTTTAACTATACTCAGTTGTCTGTTTGCAAAAGTAGTTAGATAATGCATTACTAAAGCCTACATCTCTGACGCTTGGGTTACTATGGTAACAGGTGCTTAAATTTTTCAGGAACTGAGAGTTGACTCCTTGTCCAGTTCTGACTCGTCAACTGGGCCTGTGCAGATGACTGATAGGTGACCTTATGACGTCAAGGAGCCAAAAACTGTACCTTCAGATCATGGTAATGCCACCATTTTGTGAGCACGTGTCCTATGAAGAGCCATAAAACTTGACTACACTTGCACAGATCATCAATTACCTCACTTCTCCTTACCTCCAGTCATCTATTCCCACACTCAGACTACTCTGCCCTCTTATCCCATAAATATCCCTAATCCCCTTTCTTGGGGACGTGGATTTGAGATTCACTCTCCCATCTCCTCACTTGGCTGCCTTGTGAATAAAAACCCTTTCTCTGCTGCAAACTCGTAGTCTTGCTGATTGGCATAATCATGCAGTGGGCAAAATGAATGTGGTTCGGTAACAGAAAGAAAGATATAACTTTTTTAAGCCCTTGCTTTCTTAATAGGGAAAATAAAGATTGAAGTAAACTGTAATATCAAATTCTTTATTGCTGAATAGATTTATTACTAAAAACAAAATGGAAAAATATTTTCCAAGAATTTTATTCTGAATGTTCTTCCAAATTGAAAATATATTACTGTCCTAGATATCAAGCCAAGCCCCCAAGGAAAGCACATAACAGTTTCACATTTCACTGACTAGTGTTTTAGATAGTTACTTTAAATCATAGCAGGATATTTGGAATTAAATGATTTTATCTTGGCTTGAGAATTAACCAACAACTGAGTATGTTACCTGTAATCTCATTCAATGTGATTTTAATGGACTACCTCGTGGTGGGAAAATGCCATCACAATTAAAATGAATCTTCTAGGTTTATGAATCTTTGTGGAGACTAACTCACGGATATCAACTGAGGTTACAAAGAATATTTCAAACTTGCAGTTTTCAGACATACTCTGAATATGTGGCATCTTTCATGAACTCTTACAGTTTATCATATTTTCTATTTTAATACACAATTATCATCAACTAAATACTTCGTCCATGTTTTAACAGTGCTATAGACCAAATTTTAATGCTCTTACCTTGAAGAGAATTCCTTGTACTTCAAGGGTTTAACTACTCTCTAATGTATGGAATTCTACACTGAATAGCTTGCACAACTGCTCCTAATTCTCTTACTTTGCAAGATAATGCCATCATTAGCATCAAACTTCTGGATCAGAAACAGCAAACACAGTGCCCTACTTCTAGAAGCCTTCTATAATTAACAAAATCATTGAAGCAGGTTCCAAACCAGTTTTTTTCTCACTAAAATTTTAGCATAGTTTATTTCAAAGTAAACAAAATTGTTCTAATGGCAATAGTTAATCCATTCTTTCATTTTCTCACTAAAATTATAGCGTACTTTACTTCAAGAGTATTTAAATTTGTTTTAATGGCAATGGCTGTTGAGAGGATTAATAGATGTGATAGATTCTAATGAAGATACAACTGAAAATTCATAAAGAGTACCTTGTCAGAGGTAACACAAAAGCAGGAAAGACAATAAAGACAAGTTGGTGATAGAGGTCCAAGTTTGAGATGTCCTATGTATTTTTTCTGGAAACATACTTGAGGCTATAAAGAGAGCACGTCTTGGACTAGGATGGGGCAAATGAGGTGCTCACAGCACAGAGTTAAAGGAGGAACTCAGATTCTTGCAAGTGAGAGCCTCCTTAAATTCTGTGTCCTAGGCTCTTGGCTTGCCTCATCCTAATTCTAACTTTGAAATATTGAATTAAATACTACAAAGAATTCCCAAGTTTGGATATTTCAAAGGGCTCACTAGACTTTGCAAAGCATGCTCACATAGTGCTTTTATTTAACAGTGAAAATAAGGTACAGCAACAGAAAGAGAGTACAGGCAAATTTGGGGGGTCTGAAAGACATCCAGGTGCAATCTCCCCAAGGTCTTTAATGGCACTTGGGCCAGGCTTCCACATCAATTGAACCATTAAGATCTCTGCAAGGAATCTTGGCCTCATGAGAGCTTGACTCAGAAGTTAGGAAGGGGGATTGTGTGTTTCTGCCCATGTAGTTAAACCAGGGTGTGTAACAGGCTACACCAGGTGAAAACCATCTGGGGATGTCCAGGGGAGCTTGGGACCAATATTTACATTATAAATCATACAGCAATTATTTTGGCTAAGAATCAAAGACAACATCCAACATCTCCAGGGAAAAGGACAGAGCTTTCCCAGACCAGCTGGAAATCAATGCCAGTCTACACAAACACCAGTATGACTCCCCATACCTTAGGGCTTCTATGCAGAACCATTTTAAGAGATGCCAGATGGATTGCAAGTTAGTATTAAACCAATCTTAACCATGCAAGAGAAATCTCGATAGTCCTAGACCTAGCCCAAGACTTATATCAGGGATAAATTAAAGTAATAATAGTTGACCATAGGAATTCGAATTCTCTGGATGTTTATCAAATATTAGCTTTTCATCATTTTTAGTCTCTCTTCTATACACACACCTTTTTTTTTTTTCTGTTTTTGGTGAGGAAGATTAGCCCTGAGCTAAAATCTGTAGCCAACCCTCCTCTTTTTTGCTGAGGAAGATTGGCTCTGAGCTAACATCTTCCTCTATTTTGTATGCGGGACACTGCCACAGCATGACTTGATGAGTGGTATGTAGGTACGTACCCGGGATCCGAACCTCCATCACAGAAGCGGAGTGTGTGAACTTAACCACCATGCCCCTGGGCCAGCCCCACACATACCTTTTATATGTACTAAAGAATCAGAATTTGAAAAATTGTATTATGTTTAGCCATTTGAATTATGTTCAGACAATGTTGAACTTTCAGTGGTCTGATTCTTAGAATAGGTTTCTTGGAATATGTTTCCAAAATCATATATTATCTTTGAACTCTTGTATTTATTTGCTCTTTTAATAGGTAAAAGAAAAGAAAAGAAAGAAATTAAGCATAACCAGTTTTAAATGGTTAATAACAAATAGGGTGAAGTATTTAGATGAAATTGCAGTGTTTGTGAGGTAATAATATATTTGGGAAATTTAAATGCAAAAATTCATGAGAATTTCCATTCTGTGTATGCACTCTGATTTCCAATATGGTATATGTAAAAATATTCTGAAAAATATCTTCATGTTATTCTCTATATCACTAAAAGACATTAATGAAACTTTGCTGAATGATGTACTATAATCTAACTTTGAAAGTAAAATATAACATCATGATTAAAAATATTCTGAATTTATATTTTATTCATAGACATGACTGCCTTAAGAATTGTCTTTATAAGCATCTGTTGAGATACATTTTTACTTTTTATTAACATATTCATAAAGTAGAAAAAAATTTGTCAAAAATGTTTTATCACATAAATGTATAATTTCAAACTATACATTTATTATTATAATTATAGTGAGGTCGCTAAAGTAAAAAATTGTAGCTTTGGGGAAAATGTTTTGAAATTACATATTTCTGTAAAATTGTTTAAAGTAGTTGAAGTAATTCTTCAGTACAAAAATGGTAACTATTTTGTTCATTTGAATAAAATACTGCAGACATAAATAAATTACATAACATGATAGAAAAAATTTCATTGATATTGTAAAATCAGAGTATAATGAATAAAACTAAAGAAATACTTATAAAAACGGTAAATTATAAAATATTGGTGAATGATGTCAATAAAATCACAAAAATGTTTCAGAATGAGGATTTGAAGTGACTCACAAATATGTGCAATAATGTGCTACTCTTGGGCATAATTATTCAAACACTATGCTAGATTCCATAAATATGTAGCACTTAATATCATTTTACGCTTTTACAATTTTATTTTAAGCACCACTGTCAATATTGGGTAATAGTTTATTATTTAGAGATAATTCATCTTTAACTTTTATTATTTTCATTAAAAATTTGAGTCTACATAACAGAGGAGAAAAATAATCATTGGGTATATTATATTTACAGTTTATCATGAGAGATGTATTTCTATTAATGTTGGGAAAAAACAACATAAGAATTCTAGCATATTGATATAATTTTGAATTATGAGTTATTTATATAGTACCTCATCCTTTCTCAGTTTTCTAGACTTGGTTGGGGGACTTCAGTGGAAGAGCAACTGCTGTTAAATAAAACAAAAATGCATTAAATAATACTATTTCTGTAAATGAATTTTAGACATTTGATAGTTTAGCTTTAGTGGCAAAGATTTTACTTGATCAATTGTTTTCGAGAAGAAAGTGTTTTCTTAACTATTTTACATAATATTTCTTAGAGAAAAAAATTTTAAACCTATCATGATAAATATTGATATCTAAGAATACTTTTTTAAATTGTTACCAAAAATTTTGTTTGTGTACACAAGTGTGTTAGTTTTATTATGCCCAGAAATAGATTAGATCTGTATACCTAAAATAAGGGTAAAGAAAAAAATGGTACAGAACTCCTAAAATGTGGAGTTTTTAACTTTATAAACTACCAAACATGTAAGCTGCTATCAACTGCCTTTTGTGTATAAGAGCTGTAAAAATAGCCCTTCTTACAATAAAGCCAACGGTCCTCCTCTCTATGGCTAGGATAAACCACTGAATTAAGACATGGGTAAGGCATTAAAATTTGATGATTAAATTTACACTTAATCTCACTCCATTTTGACTTGGAGCTGCACACAGGGACAAGGAAGAGGCGAGCAAGAAGGGCAAGAAGTCTGGAATTGTGAAAGGTGAAAGGCGTAGAGGTAAAAGCCCAGGAGAAGGTGACAGCAAGGCGCCCTCTTCACCCTGTCCTTGCCTGAGCATGTGGAGCCCAACAGACTGCTGAGCAACTGTCCTGAGGGGGTGAAGTACTTAGGTCTGTTAACTGCATACCAGGACACGTGAATGCCCCCAGCAGGAACGAAATCCTGCACTCCATGGACGGTGCCCACCAGCATCCTGGCACTTGAGCTAGGAGCACGATGCCGTGATCAGTCTGTCTGCCTACCACGGCAAGCTGGCCTGGGAGGACGGGGAGGACACCACCTCGGGGTTCCTATCCATGACATTGCCTTCCTCTCCTACTTCCGAGATGACGCCTTGCACCTGGTCGTCCTGAAGACAGCCCAGGAACCTGGCATTTCCCCAGCCAGAGTCTGTGCGGAAAGTTCCAGAGGCCTCACTGCAAGGCTCCCTGTCTGCGAGCCGAGTGGGCCGGTGGAGGCGAGCTGCCTGGTGCTCCTGGCCGCGGGGAACCAGGTTGCTGCAGGGGAGCTGTGCTCCCTGCTCAGCCAAGCCTTCCAGATTGTTTACACGGGCTCCACCATCGACTTTCTGGGAGAGCAATACTTGATGGGGCCTCCACACCCACCCACCACCTGTCCCTTCACACGAAGTGACTGATCCTCCCCCGAAGGGGACATTAAGGAACCCTATGAGACTGAAGCCGGCACTTTCTCCTTCCCTGAGTGTGCTCACTCAAGCGGCGTCTCACTCTGGTCCTTCCGCGTGCAGACGTCGCCTCACGCGCAGACGGTCAGTGAGAGCGCTTTGAGCGCCGAGCTGCAGCGGGACTACATGGTGACGGTGCTCACCAAACTCTAGCTCCAGGAGATCCCGCCAGTCGCTGCGCTGTTGCCCAAGTACTGCAAACGGGCCTCAGTCCACGAGTTCGGCGTCAAGCTGGGGCAGCTCTGCAGTAACAGCCACAGGTTCCTGCTGCTGGGTCTGTGGCCCTCATCCCTGAGGAGGACAGCCAGCACTTTGAGAACTTCCTGGAGACCAGCTGGGTAAAGGATGAACGCTGCATTATCAAGGTGAGGGCAGGGCCTGGGTGCCTTGCTGTCCCCACCCACGCCCTTGGTCGTCGTCCGGCCTTCTTGGGAAGAGTTTCCCTGGACCTCAGAGCATCTGCCCTTCCCATTGCTGGGCTGGGGGCTGGGTGAGGGACTCCAGGCACAGGTGGCCCTCTACTGTGAAGGCGCGTGTATATATCAAGAAACCATATATCCAGCAACATATAATGATAACTCATTTTATCATATTAGCCAAAACTATCCAGATATCTTCATTTCCTGCTACATTGACTGAAATGTTCTTTCTCCTGCCACCTTCTTAGAGAAATATTTTCTTATTATTGACATTTTGTATAAAATGTTTTGCAAACATACAGGGCTACATTTTTTAAGCTATTCATTTGTTCAAGAAGAATTCGTTGAATGATAGTTATGTGTGAGGATGGGTTCATTTAAAATAATTTTCTGATAGTCCCATAGGTAATGTCACAATTCTGGAGAAATATATTTTGTTGAATTGTTTGCTGCCTAATAATTTAGATATTGGCTGTCAAAATTCTTTATTTCCATGCTAACTGATAATTCAAGGAGATTCCTAAAATGCAGGATTTTTTTAGTGGGAGTATAGAGAGGTGTTAGAGTGAAAGCTTCCTGGGTGCATAAAAATGATTACACTAGCTCAGACACTGAATAAATTAATACATGAACAAGAGAAAGGTCCAAAACAGTCTATTAAATCACAAAATAGTTCACTGAACTGTGTAACTAAACACGTTATATTTGGCTTCAGTCTATGATTAAGACCAGTAGAGAATTCAGAGTGGAGTAGGCATAAAGTGCGTCTACTCTTCTTTACTGACATTCCTTTCTAAATCAGAAAATTTGTGACAATCAATCATTAACCAGGAGGAAAGACTTTTTATTAATACTTTCATTAAAATCTACCAAGGAACTTTTTCCTCTCTAAAATCAAGCCACATCATTTTTTCGAAGAGGAAAAATATTATTCCAAATGGGCACCGTGTGGATCCCTGTCTACAAAGGGCATTCCATAAAATTTTTCAAATCTCCCTGGAAGCTAGGTAGGTCATGGTTTGGGAGAAGTGACAGATAAATGAAATTCATACCAAGGCACCATACTCCTATACCTTTACTCAAGACCCTTAGAAAACTATGTAAGTCATCATCCTTTCCAACACAGTGTGTTCTGGTCTTATCTGTACTATTCACTTGGACCAGGAGTTCCCAGATTGGTTAAGTTCTAAAGACATAGAAAGCTGAGAAAAACTCCAAGTCCTTTCAGTTTATCTTCAATTGTTGTGTCTTCTTCTGATAATATTTTCAGTAGATAATTATCTTCTACTCTGGATACGTTTATTTTACATTGAATATATATATATTCAATTCATATATATGTATATATATATGAGAAATTTCTACTTATATATCATTTTGAGTTAGGAACCTTGTTTCTCTAATATTGAAGTGTTTCCTCTATAACTATTTATTTTATATTGGCATTTCAAGTCATCTAAAGCATTGATTTTCAAAAATTCTTCCTTTTCTGTTATGACATTTTGTAATCTTTTCATGGACTAGTGTGACTCATGCACAAAACAGATTTGAACAAAAGTACAGGAGCCACCTTACTGGAGTGCCATGACAAATCAAACCATGGCCATAGAGTCCACAAGCCTAGCTAACTCTAGAATGAGAGCTATGCACTGCAGGAGAACTTGGGTAGGACCTGGTGTTTAGGTCAATAGTCATAGTCAATGGGTGATGACAGAATAACATTATGGGTCATTTACAGAGGACAGCAGACACCATGACTCTATGTTAGAATGTCAAATTGAGTTTTTATTTAATATTTTACTGTGTTACAAACTAATTTCTCAGTTTTCTTAGTTGGAATTTTCATTTTCTCATAGTATCTTAGTTAGTACTACTGTTTTAGAAGAACTGCAAAGGTTAATTTAGGCCACTTTCCTGTTAGCATAGTCAATCCATCAAGAGATTTTGAAGTACAATATAAACAATTTCATTCAATAAATAAGAAAATTCATATGCAATGTGTAAACTGAGAAAAAATAGTAAATTAAAACTTAATAGCTTGAAGAAAATATATGAAAGTAAAAATAAAAAAGAAGTGAAATAATAAAAAAGCATGGTAAATAGCAAATTAATAATATACATAACTAAGTACAAACCTATACATAATGAGTATAAACCTGAAAGCTTTGAATATTTTTAATAAACAAATTTTCGTAATGATTTTAAAATTCAGTTGTACATTGTTTAAGAGAGCAATGAACAAAACTGAATAGAAAGTACAAAAATAGAAAACAATAACATATGAAGTAAAGGTTGTTGAGTGAAAAAAATTCAAAACAAAAATATTAATGGGAACTAAAAGGAAACATTTATCATAATATATATCACATAAAAGCATTAATTTACCAAGCAATATTGCTTTGATGAGTTCCAAATTAGTGAAATAAAGACAAATCTGAAGAATGCACAGAGGGGAAAATGACTTTAAATACTATCCTCAGTATCTAAAGTAAATAACACATAAGAAATCCCACCAAAACCATGTATTTGATCGTGAAGGTAAACCATTAAGCTCCAAACAGGAAAAATGTTACAATACGTGTTCATAGACCAGAATTTGCTAGTATTAGATATAACAACAAAGGGATAGCCAAACAACAGCAACAAAATCTTGGCACTCAGACATTTAATGCAAGAAATAGGCAAAAACCAAATATGTATTTAATATAAAAATGAAATAAAAATAGACTTTGAAATGTTTAGAAATTAATCAAACTATATGGCAAAGCTTGTGTGGAAATTGACAGACATAAATATGTCTATTGAAAATATGAAAAAATTAAAATAGCTTAGCAGAGACATCATCTCAAGAAGTTGGAAAAAATATAACAAAATAAACCTTAAAATTGAAGTAATGTATAAATCAATATATAACCACATATTGACATGAAGGAATATCTCAGAGTATAACTCATCAATAAAACAAATTTTATTTATTTATTTATTTTTTTGCTGAGGAAGATTTGCCCTGAGCTAACATCCACTGCCAATCTTCCTCTTTTTGTATGTGAGTCGCCACCACAACATGGTCACTGTTAGATGAGTGGTGTAGGTCTGTGCCTGGGAACTGAACCCGGGCCACCAAAGCGGAGCATGCTGAACTTAATCACTAGGCCACCGGGGCTGGCCAAAACAGAAATATTTTTATCTGAAAATGTATATAAATGAAACAGCTACATAGAAATTTGGATGAACTAAGAAAGAGGGGAGAAAAAAATAAATATTACAGAAAAGAAAGCAGTTAAACTTAAGACAAGGAGATTTTTTAAATAATAGAACAACTATAAAAATTTCACATTTACAATCTTAAATAGAGATAAAATGTCTAAATTCAGTGAAAAATATAAATTAAAATATACCTCAAGAATAGAGTACATGCATATATTAATAGTTTTACAAGATCACTGAAAATGAATTAAAGAACTATTCAGTACACAGATTTTTGGTTAGGATTAAAGGAACAAACCAAGGCTGGTAATGTCCCTGATAGAACTAGACCTTTGGACTAGAAACCAAGGAACTCTATAGCCACCTGTAGATAAAAGGCAAAAGGATTGGTGTTATTGACCCTGGAAAAAATTCAAGTCTGGAAAATAGACACCATGCCAGAAGTTTTAGCCATTGGAAGAGGAATGGAGCCTGTTAAAATTGCAGCCCTAGAGAATTCCGAAATAAGTACACTTGGTTCTCCTGTCAGTTCCTTCCATTAGCCAAACATGAACAGAAGCCAGAGTGCAAGGAGCAAGAGTCACGCAATCAACAGAGGTCAGCTTCCCTGGGCCTAGAATAGGGAATGAAAAGTTAGAGGTTTCTGAAGTGGAAAATGGAGAAGAAGTTGTTTAATTACACCAAAAGTGGTCTAATTGACCTTGAAACATTGACAGGATAAACTTTGTATGTGACATGTTCTTTCAAAGTACTGTTTGGATTCATTGAATCTTATGTTATTTATTATTTTTACAGTTGTATTTATGAGTAAGATTGTCTAATAGTTGATTCAATTTTCATTAGTTTCTTCTTTTATAGCTTTTGGTTTTCATTTTCTTCTTATATTTACCATTATACTTCTTTTGCCTTATTGCCCCCAAGACCTGTAGTTCAGTCTTAAACCATAGAGTGATAATTGGCAGCCTTCTTTGTAACTGTGAATGCATTTAAATTATTCAGCTTTGAGTATCATGTGTACTATAAATTTCAAGTAGATAGAATCTTTTTTTCTTTTTTTGCTGAGGAAGAATTGCCCTGAGCTAACATCAGTTGCCAATCCTCCTCTTCTTTTGCTTGAGGAAGATTAGCCCTGAGCTAACATCTGTGGCAGTCTTCCTCCACTTTGTATGTGGGACACTGCCACAGCATGGCTGGTGAGTGGAGTAGGTCCATACCGGGATCCAGACCTGTGAACTTGGGCTGCTAAAGTGGAAATCATGGAACTTTAACCACTCAGCCATGGGGCTGGGCCCTCAAGTAGATAGATTTTAATAGGATAAGCCATTTTTTTCTACTGACAATTTGATGAAATTGTTATGTTAGGTTTGTATTAAATAAATAGTACATATTAAATGTTAGAATTATATATAAAATGATATCCATCAAGATAGGTACATAGGCGTATTATTACAATGACATGGTCCTGACTAGAAATTGTACATTCAATGGATTCAATGAAAAATGTTAGCAAATGTCAGCTAGTAAATGTTAGTGATATCAGCAAGGTAACAGAATAAGAGGGCCCCTGCTTGTGTCCCCCTCCAGCAATAATAATTGGGCAGCCGTCCACGGACAAAAGTGTGTTTGTAGTAGTATTTGGATCCAGGTAGGAGGTTGTGAAACCCTGGTGAAGCTTAAGACTGAGGAGAGCCATTTTGAGAAGGCAGGTCCATGCCCAGGTGGCAGATTTACTGACCTTAGTCCTGGCTGCAGACCCAGAAATATTAACTTTTGACAAGGGATACACAATGAGGAAAGGATAGTCTCTTCAACAATGGTGTTGGGAAAACTGGATGTCCACATGCAAAGGAATGAAATCGAACCATTACACAATACACAAAAATAAATTCAAAGTGAATTAAAACCTTAAATGCAAGACCTGAAACTATAAAACTCCTAGAAGAAAATATAGGGAATGAGCTCCTTGACATTGGTCTTGGCAATGATTTTTTTTTTTGGATATGACATCAAAAGCACAGGCAAAAAGCAAAAATAACAAGTGGGACTACATCAAACTCAAAAGGTTCTGCACAGGGCTGGCCCAGTGGCATAGTAGTTAAGTTCGTGTGCTCCACTTTGGCAGCCCATGGTTCACGGGTTTGGATCCCGGGCATGGACCAGGTTGTAAGATCCTCAATACTATTACTCTGTTTGATATTCCAAGTTTATTTTCCACTTCTCCCTGAAATTATCATTTCATCATATTCAGGACTGTCTGTTCATTTTTCCGCAAACATGCTATGGTCATTTCTGTTCCAGTTCCTCTTCTCCCAGTGCCACTTTCTCCATGAATTTATTTTCTGTTTTTCATTTCTTACCAACTCCTGATCTCACTAGCAATATTCAGTATTCTTTTCTCTAGGTGCAATCTATGCCATTGTATTCCATTTTCATATGTGGAGCAAATGTCTCCATTGAAACTGAAATGTTAGAGCCACAGTGATCAACTGTGTATTTCAGAGTCATTCAAAGTTACAGAAAATAATTTAATATCATAAAATCTTGCCTTATGAAAGAGGGGCTCACCAGTGCTTTTTCTGTAGCCCAAGGGTGCCCTTTTTACTAAATACAAACTTCCAGTACCTACTGCATCAAGGTCTCTAGCTAACTGATCATTCCTCTAAAGCAGGGCTACATTTCAAATTGCTGTTTTAACAGATGGTTAAGATAAAGGGAGAATGGCAATAAAAGTTTCACATGGAGCAATTCCTTTTTCAACTATTTTACTTGCTAAACTTATTTTCCCAAGATTGTAGGCCTCCAGGGCAAGGGCTTGTCTTCTTTATGTCTTTTGTGGGACTGTAACAAATGATAAATTATAATGTCTCACACATTATAGCAGCACAGTGCATTTCTACAGTGCAGGCTGAATTTTTTTCAATCTATACACTTGACTTTATCCAGAATGAGCTCCCTATTAATTGTTTTTTAGTTGTCTCTCTTGTTAACAAGTTATGTGGTAAAGTCAGGTGAATTTTCTTTTACAAGGCTCTTATTTGATGACCTATTAATTTGAACAAAAAAACAACTTCCTCTTTATAATTCCATTAGAAGAATTCATTACAGGGGAAAAATATGCATGAATAGTAAACAACATTTTTTTCTTTTTGATTCATCATTTAATTGCAATTAGACATGATTGTACAATACATTGTGTCATCTTTATCATTTTCCTGCTTTAAAAAAACCCAGATTTTCCCCAACATGTAAGTAAATTTATAATTTACATGGGACACATGTAGACTTTCAACATTTTACTGTATGTTTATTTAGGATGTGGTGGTCGAGAATATGACCAGCACTATTTAGGGAATTAGTTCATGCTAGAGTTTTATATTAATAGATATTCTTAACTTTTTTTTATGTCTCATCTATCATAAGTGTTCCTAGTTGATTAGATGAGTAAAAGAGAACCTTCATGAGCAAAATCATGTAGCTATCAGATTTTCAAAGACTACTTACAATATAAATTAATGATGTTAAATATGTTACGAAGATAAAGGGAGGGAGTAAATAGTAGTCTACCCAAATTTTATGATCTTCTTATAACCCCTTAGCTATAGTGGATTTAAATCAATAAATACCTATATGTCTCAATAAAAAGGTAGACAAAAATAATTTTAATACTAAAACCATTTCATCGTTATCATTTGGTTTCTCTTTTATGATTTGTTCTCTTAAAAACACTTCCATCTGTTTACCTACCTATTTATCATCTAATAATCTCTCCATGAGGCCAAAAAATTAAGCTAAGGAAAGCAATCTGTGCTCAAATAAAATAGGCGGGCCAGGAATGCTGTCCATCATAACTAAAATTCTTAGTTTTCCTAATGTAGATAGCTCATAGTAGGCCACATGGAATATTTTCATGACATGAATATACCTCTCATCTGAGACACATAATTCTTAGAGTCCAACAATAATTTAGAAAAAAAGCTAATTTAATAATTGTGGCTTTACAATTAGATATCTCCCACCACACGTGAATCTTTAATATCAAATGTTTTTGTCGGCAACCAGAAACTCATACTTTCTGATCCATTAGTGAGGCAAAATAAAATGATAAAATTTACTGAAATGTATTAATTGTATTCTCATTTATTAATCTATTTACTTCACTCTACCTCTCAATATACTTATAATCTATCCTACTTAGTATTCTTTTCTCCCACTATTTTGGTTCATCATAACTCAATTTGTTTTTAAAATACTTTGCTTCAAAAAAAGCAAAGCAATACCAGTATACTGAAAAACAGTAAACTGCTAAGTGTATTGTGTGTTTATTTTTGATTCTCAGAAGGCCATCGAAAGGTCTCTGTGTAGGAGAGCTACAGCTGCAGATTGTACTGTACGCTATGGGTCAAAGGGCACTAGTAAGCCATATTGCAAACAAACCAATCAACAGTCATATTCTACTGTGCTGTTCTGATTTGACTGCATTCTGCAACATGTGTTGTTTGTTCCTTTGTGGCTTCTCTTTCTTCTATTTCTCTTGTGTCCTGGTGAAGCATTTTTACCCACACTGGCAGACAAATTTTGTGCAGAAAGAAAACAAAATAAAAACCTGATGCTAGATGCTAAGTCTCAAGTTGTCTTCAAGGAAATGCTTGGGGCAGCGGCCAATGCGTATAAGCATGCAATTAGGAAATGATGGAATCATTTGGTATTATTAAGGGCAATATAAACAGTATTGCAGCTGGAGAGGCATGTCCCTCATTTGTAGGAATGGTTGCTTGAATAAACTATGGGCAGGAATATGTTGTGACTTTAAGGAATTTGAGAAAAACAGAAGACTGGTTTCTAGGATAAAAACCTGGGATGAAAATCCTGAGTAAAACTGATTCTGTTAGCAGTCCCATTTCTAGGAATGGATTCTTAAACTGCTACAAAATTTCTCTGATGCTCATAACAAACAGATTGATTATTGTAGGCTTCACAAAGGCTAATTTCACATTGATTATTAAAAGAACCAGTGAAGGCTAGAGATATATGTAGATGCCCTATAGAAGTCCTACATTATATATATGTAAATACATATAGTGATAAATTTATATATAACTTAGTAGGATCATCCTGCATAAGTTGAAACTTCAATAGTTTAAATTAATTCTAGCTGCAATAACTCTAAGAGGGTAAATGATTATTTAACGCTTTTCTGATTAAATTCTAATTCTATAAAATAGTATAATACAGTATGATCACAAACAGAGATTTTGAAAAAACCAAAGTGACTTATGACTTGTGTAACCTTATGATCAGGTTTGTTGATCTGAACGCTGATTGTTTCCTACCTCTTTTTTTTTTTTATTTTTTTTTTTATTGATGTCTTAGTTTATAACACTGTGGGGTTTTAGTTGTACATTTTTGTCCGTCACCTTGTGGATGTAACCCTTCACCCCTTGTGCCCCCCCACCCCCCTTCCCCTTGGTAACCACCAATCAGTTCTCTCTGTCCACGTGTTCACTTATATTCTATATATGAGTGAGTTCATGCAGTGTCTGTCCTTCTCTCTCCTACCTCTTTTTTATTTGTCAATGATAATCAAGTTTGAGGTGAGGCAAAGACTGGCTGAAAGCTTATTTCTATTTTGTGAGATTCTATTTTGATGCAAGGGCAAAACGTTTTGCAGGAGGGAGAGAAAGAGAGAAACAGAGATTAAAATATTTCAAGTGAAGTTA
The DNA here is from genome assembly GCA_031878705.1 of Tapirus indicus. NCBI lineage: Eukaryota > Metazoa > Chordata > Mammalia > Perissodactyla > Tapiridae > Tapirus > Tapirus indicus. The sequence continues at coordinate 26,310,544 of CM062933.1, forward strand.
TGGTTTCTCAACAGCAGAACCAGATTGCTCAAAAAGGCATTTTGAAGGAAACGATTAAAACCATTACCTTAATTTACAGTTCAAAGATGGGAGAAAAATTAGTGAAAGTTTTTCAGTAGATCAGCTTGATTATTCTCATGTAGAAAAACCTCTTCATGGAAACTACCACATCTTGCTTGTAGCTATAATTACTAGGTGAGTCAGGCTGTTCTATATTTCTACTCAGAAGTGTGGCCTTGCTCTGAATAGCAAATTTTCCCAAATCAGATTCATCACTAAATCCTATAAAATTTGCTTTCAAAATAGATGTTGAATGCTATGCACCTCACCATCCTCATGTCAAACCACCAGAAAAAGTGTGCACCTATTGTTAACATGACTTCAGAAATAACCCCCTCACTGGCTACAAGTCCTCTATTGCTTCCTTACTATCTCTTCATCACCTAACAGCCTGCTCATGTTCAGAGTCAATGAAAATTCATAAATTTTAGGGTCACACCATAGCTCTTAGGGTAAATTTCAAGACTCTATTATCACAGCACTGTTTTCTATCATTTTTTCTTCTCTCACTTTGTTCTCACACTGGCTGGCTTTCAGTGACTTGAATGTGATCTTCACATATCAGAAATTTTATATGCACCATTCCCCTTACTGGAATAATTGCTTCTCTCCCAACCACCCACTCCTTCCTTAGTTAACTACTACTCATACTTTGTGTCTAAGTTGAAATGGCATTTCTCAATGATCCGGTTCCCCAAAACTCACAATACCATTCATTCCATTTTAGCACTCATCACAGTATTAAAGAATGAATTACTTGTGTAATTATTTTCACTTAAAATATGTTTTCCTTTTTGGATTCTACATTCTCTCTCTGTCTCCTTTTCCCTCCCCACCCTTTGTGTTGGTGTGTGTATATATATGTGTGTGTGTATTTTGCTGCGTGCCGAGGAGATATATATATATATATATGTACGTATCTCCTCGACAGGTAGCAAAATATGAGGCACATGGCCACATTGTTGGTATTTAATAAATGTTTGTTGAGTGGATAAATTAGAAATAAAGAGCACTCACCTTAGACAGAAAGTACAGCAATGTTAATACTTTATTATAAATTAATAGAGAATAACACAGATAAAAACTTTGGAGTTTTGAGAAAGTTCATTGTAGTAGAAGTTTCCTGAGAGGATAATTTCACACTATAGAGACACAATAGAGAAAGCTGTCATAAGTTTCTATATTTTTATTGAAAAGTAATTATAACATTAATGATAATAGTAACGACAACATTTTCAGTACTCAAAAGAACCATGTTGTGTACTTATTCCTCTAAATACAGTCTTTGATTTAGGTTATTCACATATTCCTGAAAAAGAGAAGTTTCTACACTTCTAGAAAAATGATTGATTGCCTTATAACCATGATACAAATAGCAATCCAAACCAGTTTTAAACCCATTTATTCAATAAGCGAAAACTTTCCTCACTGAGCATGCTTTCTGCATACTAACCAACCAATTACAGCTCCTCATTTATTAGCAAATCACAGACTCACCAAATAGATACACCTCTGAGTGCCAACCAGTTAACAATACTCTTACCTGAGTAATCATGCTTCTACAGATGATATGATCCCACTGATGCCTTTGAAAGTCCACCAATCCCTAAACCCTACGCTTCCTAAGAAAACTACTTGAGATGAGCAGTCTGGTCTACTCAGATTCAGAGAGACTATACCTAAAAGGCATAGCTCTCGCTTATTATACTAAGCAGTGAGTTTAGCTTTGTCTTCTTATTTCAGATATTGAGTGGTAGACTCATTTTGCTTTGACATTCCTAAGCCACCTTTTAGTATATTCATTTTATAGAAGAGAAAAATGAGTATCCGAAAAGGTAAGTGACTTAATTGAGGTTGCAGAGATAATAATATATCAATGTTGGAACATTGATAATTCTCACTCCAAATATAATTATTTAATCACTATCATATACTGATATAGGCATGTCCTTGATAAATGTTCTTTTGTAGGATTTTTAAAGAAGGGTATCTACCCACCAAATCATTTAAGAGCATGAAAACCAACAAAACAGAAGGAGAGACAAAAATAGAGGAAAATATCAAGGAAACATTAAAAAATCAAAAATATAAGACATTGACATTAGAAGTAAGTATATCTGCTACTAAAATGAATATAAAAGATTTAAACTTATAAATCAAAAGTGAAATACCTTCAGTTTTTCTTAAACAAAACATGCAATCACAGAACACTTCTAAGAGATAAACTTGCAATAAAATCAAGTGGTAAAATAGGCATAGTTGGTGGACAGAATGAAATAGTAAAATTTAAGTGAATATTAGTTTGAGATCATTAGACAATTTGGGTTGATATAAGATAAACTCTCAATAAAGATATTATGGTTATTAATATTCAAGTTCAAAATATTACACTAAAGAAATATTTTAAAATTTCAGGAGGATACTGAAGATACACATTTTGGATGTACTTTTGTACATTAATATGTGTGAAAATGGTAAAAAGTTAACTGATAATTTCACATAATATGTTAAATTATACAAGAAAGAAAAAAGTGTCTAGAGGATTTTTTTATAAAATAACTATTATAATTGAGATTTTTAAAAAGCTTTTCATTGGATACATATGTTTATCTCTACTCCTTTCACAATTCCAATAAAAGAAAAGTGAATGCATATAAAAAATAATAAATCCCCAAGGATAGATATGTGAAGCAGAGATGACCAGAGATGAGAAATGCCAACCAGGTTTGCAAGAAGACAAGTAGGTGTACAAATAGTAAATTACATAGGGTTTACATATATCTCCCTGACAAGTGCCTAAATGAGTGACCAGGAGAGGGTAGAGGATAGTCCAAGAATCCTTTAGATTCTTTCCACAGAATGTCCTAAAAATGCTCAATGATTTGGAGCCAATGCGCCTCTGAAAGTGTGTGCAAGAGAGAGATACTGAGAAGACTGTTTGCAAGTGTACGTAGAGAATCGATAAACTCCGTCACTAGATGGCTAAGAGACTGCCCTCCTCCACTCCTGTTGAAAAAGGAAATTTACCTCCTAGGAAAGGTGAGTATGAGAATCTTTGTCCTGGGACACCCTAAACCCTGGTGAAGGTGGGAAGAGGTGCCTTACTTCATGAAACTTTCTTTCTACACCTCAAACCCGCTAACCACACCAGGCCAAACTTAAAAGTCCTCTTTAGGAAACTGACGAGTCCAAGAGAAAAAGCCTACGGATACAGATTTTGGTGTAGATGGAGAAAGGAATGGGGGCTCCACATAAAGCAGCCCGGTCTCGTGGTTCACGGTGGATTTAAAGGCCCACCTGTGACAAACTGTTCACACATCTGAGCTTTCTGTCAGTGTTTAATGCTTAGTTTATAAGTATGAAAAAACAATCACCAAGAATCATCAGATGTTGAGAAACAGTAAAAAAGACTTGTAACTCATTTGAATAATGTATTTCTATGACAACTGTACTCCTGCATATATCCCGATAATAAGAATAATTAAATGATAAGAGACCTTACAACACTGATTTAAAGCATATGTTTTATACTACACAGCTAGGGAAAGATCATCAATGTATTTTACACTTTCAAAACTCACACTGTATGAAAATTCATTGTGTAGACTACAGTCATAAAGGCCTATTGAACTGAAGTCTCAAGAAAACATTTTCCTGTTTTGACAAGTTCATTTTATTTATTACTGAATGACGTGTCAGGATGTTTCTGTCAGGCTGGCTGGCAATATGCATTATTCTTATTTGGAATCAATAACTTGACTGGCAGGCAACTCCCAGAGAGAGGGGATATTTAACTGCTTGCTTTGCCATGCCATGTCATTTAACTTCATCCTTCAAGCTTCTTTAATATGACACAGCACAGAAAATAGCATAGAACATGCTTCATAATTAGCTTCCTGTTTACTTTGGATATTTTTGTTATTATGAGAGGCAGTATATCTTGGTACAATATGTCGTCCTAATGCCATGTAACCTATCTAAGATTTAAAGATGTGTTTTCTATTTTAAAAGAGGGTGGGGAGGGTAAGATATATTTTCAATGTAATTAATAATTCCCAGACTTCAAAAAATATCTACCCATAATTGCCAAATGTCAGGTCATAACATTTATTATTTCCAACTTTCATTCAAGTCGTAGTATTGTTAGGAAAAATCTTTTTACATATTTTACATATCATTATAATGCGGTGGGTGAATTGTGGTTAATGGTTTGTTTTTGCTTGCTGCAGCTCTAATCCTGAACTCAACGACAAACAGTTCATATTTTGGAAACCAGCTTGAAATATTTTCCTTCAGGAATTTTATATCAGAAGAAAAAAATACCGGTGTCCAAAACCTACGGCTTATAAGCCTGGGTTGATCACAGTTAATGGAGGTTTGGATTTCCATTAGAGAAATATGTTTAAATCAAACTACTCTGAATCATTTATATCTTAGTTAAATTGTTGCAACTATGAGGAAATCCTAAAATTAGTAAAGTTTGAAGAAACTTAGATGCAGACAGCAATCATGCCTCAAAGTAGTAAATACAAAGGTATAAATAAAAATGCTTTCTGAATTAGTAATATCTTAACATTTCCATCACTACAACCTTAATGTGAATCAGTCTCCTGGCTCATCTACATGACTCCACTATCTCCCCTGTGTCCCATCGTGGCTCCCTACAGACCACCTTTCATCAGCAGCCAGGTTTTTAATATGTACATCAGATCACATTACTTCTTTCTTTGAAATTACCAATAGCTTTCCATTACAAATTAAGTAATAACTTTCCTTGTTACCACAGACTGCAAGGCTGTGGTACATGAAATGGACCTGGTTTCCATCTTTCATCCTCTCTCCTATTCACGAAGCACATCCACTTTGGCCTTCTTTCTGCCCTTATTTCACAACATTTGCACTTACTTTTCTTTCTGCTTGGCTGTTTACCCAGATCTTAGCATGTTTGCTTCAATTTCATATTTCGAGTCACAATACATATGCTTCTGCCATGAAGCTGTGCAATGGCCAATGAACTCATTGCAGCAAAACTACCACCTTTCTTACTGCCGTTATCAGCCAGTAGAGAATCACCTCTGCCTCTCTTCTGCTCGTCAAATCTCATGTGAGTGAAAGTAACTTACAGAACCTAAATGACACTCAGAATCCTAGCAGCAAAGAAGTCTGTAAGCATAATGTTTTAGCTTTACAACTTCTGCTAAAAACAGAGGAAAGGAAGTTGAGAGTCAATCCAAGTTACGTAGATATAGATACAGACAGATATTGATGATAGATTGTTTGATAGATCAATAGATATTATGCAGTACTGTAGTAAAAATAATGATGCTTGGTTATACACAAGGCTCTTAAATAAAGACCAGGCCTGTGGGAATTCCAGAAACATTTTAGGACAATTCCTCCTTTTTGGATCTGGAAAGAAGGCAAGGGATTACTTTTCTGCATGACAAATTGCATTTTGTTTGCATTTTCAGATGTATCCAAGGAGGGATACCCATCCTCTTGATGCTAGACAAATATTATTTAGTTTACAGGGATGCCTTTGCCATTATTTCACTATCTTAAAATTCCTAAACATACTTTGAGATATTCTTGAGCTTCTCGTCCTCTGTGAAGCTTGCAGCCTCCTAATAAAACCCCTAGAAAAATCTCTTTATGTATCTTAGAAGTTTCCCCAAGGATGTAGGACATTTTACTCACTCATTTAATCATTTTCCTTTAACAAATTTTTACCGAGTGTCCAACTTGACCCAGGCACTCTACGGGGCACTGGGCACAGTCCATCAGTAGAACAGAAAAATGAACTAACAGTTGCATTCTGTCTAGTTAATGTCATTCTCTATATTTGCAGAAACAAGTAAGTAGCTATCCACACTGAATGGGAGGCAGGGAGATCTGGGCAGGGAATGGAATAGTCAACTTAGTCTAAGGCCCTGAAGTTTACCTAGGAAGAACTAATATGAGATGGAATCTTTATGTCTTCCGCTGTCACTCCAGTTCTTAATGTGTAGGTTTGCTTATGTGATCAAATGAATGCACTTGTGTACAGACATGAGGGATGATTGAATTTATGTGGGGCCATGGGAGGATCAAGGCTGTTACATTTTCCTAAGTCAATGTTAGTAAGTGATCTTAGGAAGGATATGATCCACAATAGTTCTCAACTCTAGAGTGGTTGTGTAAACTTATTCCTATCTATGTCCTCTCCAACTACTTTTTCCTGATTGGTTTCATAGTCTCTCCTGTCACCTGTGTAACCATTTCCTGTATTAAATTCCCTCTGTTCCAAACACTCAGAGTGGTTTATGTTTTAATAGTTGGATCCTAACTGATACAGGCTCCAAAGTATTGTTACAAACTTTCTGTTTATGGGTGCTGGCAGGGTTCAGCAATTTATCTCTGAGGAAATATAGCTGAATACAATGCATAATAACATAGCTCTACTTATTATCAGATGCAAATTGTGAAAGCTTTGACATAGAACCCTACTATACACTTCAGAATATCTGTGTTTATTGCTTCCAACTGTGGAGAATGCATTGCGACTCTGGCTCTCCATGTGACCCGAATGTGGACAATGATGCAAACTTGGCATTGACTGATACATCATATCTTCAAGTGTTTTAACATGACAGATAAGAACATGCCATGTCAGGTCATCAAGACCCTGAATTATAGCTTAGTAAATGTGAAAAGTACTTGGATAGGCTGCAGAGGCTCCATTGTAGGCCCAGCAGAGTTGGAACACAACATAATAAAGGCTTTGGTCCTGCTACAGCTCTGTCAAGAGGGTGGGTAATATTGATGAGCTTGATGCTGATTGTGTGCACGTACTTCCTGAATACTGTGCCTGAATCCTACTGGAACTATGACAGCTACTTATAAATACAGATTTATTTTGTGGAGACCACTTTGTCCACTTTTCTGCTGTTATGTCATCAAGGATTGGGTCCCGTATTTAACAATGCACAGCTACATCAGATATCAACCTGTCGGCCAAGCCTCTTGTCTGATCCTTGAACCCCGGACACTGAAGGTACCTGGAACCCATGCAGACATTGAGTTGTATTCAGATTACTGTACTCCATCAGCCTTGCTTTTCTCAAATCAAGCACTTGTTAATGCATCCTCCTCATGAACCTCAGTTTCACAACAAATCTTCTCCGTCTGCATTTTGGGCCCTAGCTCTGAACGCCTTTTTACTTGCCACCCTTGTTCCTAGTGTCCAGCCCACTGTAAACATGATGTGGAATAACCAACCCTACAGTACAATGTTATAATAAATGAGCACATCTCTTTACTTTGAATGAGAGGAAACCACACAAAACGTTTATTATTTACTACAAAGAATAGACTTTGTTTACATTTCCTCTAATGTGCAGCTTCCCTATCAAGGTTAACCATAACCTTGTTTGGTTAATTGGATTTTAAATACAGTGCCCTTATCAGCATAGACTGTGGCCGTTTTCAGCATATCATTTAAATAAAGTATTTGTTACTCAAGTGTTTTGTTTCATGAAATTTTTATTAATTAGCAGTGGTTACTTTCTTAAGGGAGACTTGCAATTTCTTATCTTATTTTTTTTTTCTTCTCAGAGTGGAGTCTTAATATTTGTTTGGCAGATTTTATTCTGCTCACCTGCAGTTGCACAAGCTGGCCAACACCACTCTCTCTGCCCATGGCAACATCCTGTATTACGTTAGGATCTTTCTCCAGTTGTGTAGATCATGCGGTGTCCCATCCCTCTTCCATTCCGACCTTCTTGTTGTTAGTCACTAGCCGTTTCATAAGTGGGGGTTGTGTTCTGTGGAGGAAAATAGAGCTCTGGCTTAGCACAAGCTCATGTTCCAGGTATTTCATAGTCCCCAAGTTTCCTGTATTCGGTCCTCCTTAAGCCCGTTTCGTGAAGCATTCCTGTTTTTACTTATTCTTTCCAATATGTAAGAATTTGACAAATAGAAATATGTCTACTAGGCTCAATAAGGACTATACAAATTAAGAAAAATAATAAACACGAAATAAAGAAAAACATTGTAATATGTATCACCTGTCAAATTTACAGTTATTAAATAGTAATCACGATGGCCAATCATAGTGATGATATAGGAGTAAGCCGATTATTGATAGGCTTGTAAATTAAAAAAAATAGTTTCTGGAAACCTTTCAACCTGCATAAAATACTTTAAAATGACAAAATCCGTGTATTCACTAGGATCCTGTTAAAACATTTTAAGAAGTATGCAGTGATAGAAAGTCAAATATGTTGGCAATAGCAAACCTATAAATGACTTGAACATTCGAATTAAAGGAATGTTTACGTAAGCTACAGCTGCACTATTCAAAAGTGTGGCCCTGGGACAGGCAGCATCAGTGTTACCTGGGAGCATTTTACAAATGCAAATTCTTGGTTTCTACCCCAGATCGACTGTGGCAGAATCGAGATGAGACCCAGGATGCTGTGTTTTAATAAGATTTCCTGGAGGATCTAATGCATGTGAAGTTTGAGAAGCATTAAACTACAGTACATCTTTAAAAAAATCACCTACCAAAATTTATGTAATAATATAAATATATAAAAGTCTGTGCTGTGCCTGCTACCAAATAGTATGATTCTGTCTTTTTTATAAAAAGACAAATGTATGCATAGAAAATATTGCTGGAAAAGATACTTCAATAAAAGAGAAAACATCCTTATTTTATAAGAAAACAACAGTTATAGAGTAGTTTTCTGATAAGTAAAGTTAATGTAAAATTTGCAAAAACTGGGAGCATATTGACTTGCTATAAATTTGCCTTTGCACACACACATACACACACATGGAAAGGAGGAATAGTAGACCCTGACAAAATATGATTGATCCAAAATAAAAGTTTGTATCATTCCATTCTGAAAATTCACTTCAAAATAGTACTATAGCTAAGGAAAGGAAAGAAGCTGACTATGGAGGAAAGAGAAAAAAGAATTGAGAAACCATAAAGCTAATTAAGCTTCTGCTAAACATAGCATACTGCAGATAATAACTATAAAATCTGGACTCCAAAAAATGGGTCCATATGAAGGTTATGACACAGATGAGTTTTTCATTTTTATAGTTTTTTTGTCTTTAAGGTTTGTCTCTCTTCCATGCAGTGTGGCTAAGGCTACAATTTTAGTCTTAGGCACAGTTTTTGTGGTATGAAGGGACACACATCAGAATTTGGAGAAAACACAGGCACCAAAATGTGAAGCAGTAAACCCAGAAAGGAAGGAGCCACAGCAGGTGAACCTTAAATCCTGTGCGAAACTATTCAGTCACTGACTGACCGCAGACTTCTACATAAAGCAAAAATATCTTTCAAAAATGAAGGTTAAATAAAGACCCCTAAAGATAAAAGAAAACTAAGAATTTGTCACTAGCAGATGTACACTACAAGAAATGCTAAAAGAAGTTCTTCAGGTGAAGGGAAATCATACCGTATAGAAAATCTAATCTGAAAACAATCAAGATAGTTGGTAATGGTAAATACTATTAATAAATTCTATCAATAATTTAAGGAATAAGCAACACCAATTTTACACAAATCCTTTAACAAAATGTAGTAAGAAGGAACACTTCTCAATTCATTTTATATGGCCAGTGTAAACCTAAATAGCCAACTCTATCAGAATAATACCAAAAAATAAAACTAAAACAAATGTACCAATGAATATTCCCCATGAACATACAATACATTTAAACACTTATTAGCAGATCAAGTGCCTAAATGGTAAGGATATAGGATTTTTCTTAGAAATGCAAGGTTAATTTAACATCTGATAAACACTGAAAATTATAATATATCAAATTAACACAGTAAAGGAGAAAAACTAGGTAATCATTACTGTAGATGGAGAAAAAGCATTTGACAAAATTCCGTGTCCATTCACGATAAAACATTTTCAAATTGATAAAGGGCATATACCAAAACCCTACAGTTGACATCAACCTTAATGACAAAATACCAAAATCTCTCCCCCTAAGATTACAGGAAGGCAGGAATGTTACTTCCATTCAGTTTTGTATTAGAGTTCCAAGACCACTGCGATAAAGCAATGAAAAGAAATGGAGCGCAAAAAGATTGAAAAGGAAGAAGGAAAACTATCTTAATTTAGAGATGGCATGATTGTATATACAAAAAAATCCTAAGTAACCTATGAAATTATTAGAGCTAATATGTATGTGAATCTAGCAAGATTGCAGGGTGGAAGGCTACATTTAAACATATAAATTGATATGATCTCTCAGTAAACAATTGAAAGTAGAATTGTTATATTGTAATGCCATCAAACCCCCGAATAGGAATAAATTTTGACAAGATATATTCACAACTTCTACACTGAAAGCTACAAAACATTGCTGAGAGAAACCGAGTAAAATGTAAATAAATGAATGGAATGATCTATCAAGATCACAGATCAGAAGCCTCAGTATTGTTAGGATGTCAGTTCTCCTGAAATTGATTTACAGATTCAGTGTATTCCCAATCAAAATCCCGGAAGGCTTTTTTAAGAAACTGACATGCTGAGCCTAAATTTTATGTGGAATGCAAAGGCAGTAGAAGAGACAATATTAAAAATGAGGCAAAGCTGGATGAATTCATTACCTGATTTCAAGACTTAACATAAAACTACGGTCAACCAGACAACGTGGTATCGGCATACGGAATGACAAGTATATCACTGGGACAGAATAGAGTGGCCACAGATAGACCAGCATTTACACAGTTGTTTGATTTTTATTGGAGACACCAAAACAGTCCACACATAAAATGATTAGGATCACGTTTTTAATTGCATTTCTCATATTTGGAAAAATATTTAAAATTTGACAGTATCAATTGTTGTAAGACTTTTGGTAAGTATAGTGGTAAATTGTGGTAAAATAATTTTTATAACAACCTGATGGCAGAATGAATTTGTATAGTCAATTCAGAGAAAAATTGGTGATATTTAGAAAAAAGAATAGAACTATCTGGCATGTTATACTCCAAGCACACGATAGTGGTTTCCTCTGAAGGTGAAGAAAGTGAAAAGGCACTTGTTAGAGGTGGAGGAAATGTTCCAAGAGGACTTACTGTATCTGTTCTATACAACTGTTTATAAGGGAGAAAGAATGCATATATTAGAATATTTAAATTTTATGTATGGTAAAGATAGACTGGAAATAAATATTGAGTTGCTTATTCTATTGAGCAAAATACGTGTATTTGTTGACTGTTGGTACTTTTCTGTATTTCTTTATTTTAAATATCACACCACCATCAAGACCTGCAATTGCTGCAGTCAACCCTCAAAAAGTATCCATTCCATCTTGTTCCTGACTTCCTCAGGTCTTATCCTATCCCTCAGATGCAGGAGCTTTGCCCAAGCTCAACTGTCAAAATTTGATTCTCAGGTCTCTGGCTCCATGCAAACACGATAATCCTATTACAAAAATGGGTTTTCCTTAATCCTCTTATTATCAGGCATTCAATAACCTAGAATATCCTCCACAGCAGTTTCTCTCTACAGAGGGCTTGCTCTAGAGCCAGCAGTCAGTCAACCTCATGGATCTTCTCCTTTTCTTTTATTCCACACAGCATCTCAAGAGCGGGGTCCTTTTATCCCTCCGTGATGACTAATGACTTATCATTCTCTGTGTCAGTCCAATCCTGTGATAACTAAACTCTAGTGTGTTTTGGCCAAACTACATAAGATCCGCAGATAGGATCAATCTCCCTTTGGAAACTGCAATACACGGCTATCCCCTGACTAAATCCTGAGCTTTAGACATCTAGGTGTATCGTGGCTGCGCTGCTGCTCCTGATGGTGTGTTGGAAGCATTCAGGATAGGGTTTTATGTGGACGGCACCAGATCTTGGGTCTTATAGTGGCTGAAGACTCCCTCTAGCTTTATGATCTCACACATGGACCTTTCTCTTTTTTTCAGGATCATTTTTACTGCACCAAGAGTTTGTTGAGACTTTCTTAACCTACACAATAGAAAAAACTGCAATTTATTACATCATTAAAAAGAATCTGATTTAAATATTATGCTATCCTCAGGCACATTACAGACATGGTTAAGAAAACTGGCTGTGTCCCCTCCATCATGGTGCTGCACTACCACTGATCTTTGTGCCTCATGCTGTGTATGTCACAACCTGCTCTGTGGCAGAATTGTCACTTTTCGTGTGTGAGAGATTCTATAATGACTGCTGAGACTTCTCAACTTCTATGGATGCAAATACGCAGTATTCACATTTCCACTATCTTCTCTTTCAAGGTAGTTTTATACATAAAAATACTATTTTTGCTAACAGACATTGAAAACCTATGCAATTTATAAAAAGTCACTATCTTTCTAATGATTTTCAAAAATGCCTGCCCAGTTATTCCAGAAACGACTTCTCCCTCTGTACTCTGTGGCACTGCTCTGATGATTTTTCTTTTTCTCCAAGTTCTGCTGTGGATTGGAAAGGTTATTCAAAAACTTGTTATATTTTGATTGGAAAAGAAAAATTTCCACATTTAGAAATGTCAGAGTCACCACTGTTGAATAAAATGTCATTGATTGTATGATAATAATATTTGTTACAGAATTAAGCATACTTTGCCTGGCTTAAGCAGCCTATCGTTTTATAGTTTAACATGATTTCTTAAGTTTAACATGTTCTGTTAAACAAATCCTCCCAACGCCCTTCTACTTATCGAAATTCTAACCATCCTTTGGTTCACAAGGTTCACATTGTACTCCATGGAACTTTTCTTGATCCCCCTTTGGAATTAATTGATCTTTCCTCTGTACTTCCATGAAATGTTATTTTTTAAATTTCGATAAAGGTACTTACTTCTGTATATATGGAGTTAATAGTTTGTTGTTTGTGTATTTTTAAAAAATATCTAACACCCCCTCCCAATAACGAGCTCCACTTGTGACAGGAAATTTCATGTCATCTCTCTGAGAATGTAATACATTTATGATAGTTGATATTCAAAATATATTTGGGGGCCTGCCCGGTGGCGTAGCAGTTAAGTTCACGCCTGGGGTTCACAGGTTCGGATCCCGGGCATGGACCTATGCATGCTTGTCAAGCTGTGGTCTGGTGGCGTCCCATACAAAGTAGAGGAAGATGGGCATGGATGTTAGCCCAGGGCCAATATTCCTCAGCAAAAATGAGGAGGATTGGCAATGGATGTTAGCTCAGAGTTAATCTTCCTCAACAACAACAACAAAAAATTGTGGAAACTCATTTTTTACACATTTAAAATATAAGCATAAAATAATTCAGACTTTTTAAGCATACAACTAGATTAATTTTCAAAATTAAAATTGAGATAAGGAATAATACCAGCACCACAGAAACCTACCTCTGGCCCTTCCTAGTCAATAAAATCATTATATATTAGTTTTGTCTGTTTCTTAAACTCATATTAATGAAATCACAAAGTATTATTCCTTTGTATCTGGCTTCTTTAATTCAACATATTTTCTGTGAAATTCATAATTCTTGTTGCTTATAGTGGGAGTTCATTTTATTTCATTGAAGTATAATATTTCACTGTGTGATATTTCACATTATATTTATTCATTTTACTCTTGGTAAATCTTTGATTTGTTTGCAATATTTGGCTATTTTGTACAAACGTATACTCAGGTTGGTTGAATGCATGTCTAGGAATTGCTGGCATAAGGTATGCATGTGCGTATGTTAAGCTTTGGAAAATATTGTCAGACCATCTTTCAAAGTGTCCTCAGCACTTGACAGCACTGAGACAGTTATTTATTTTTTATTGTTTTAGCTATTCTCATGGATGTGTGTCATATCTCATTGTTTTAAACAGCATGTATTTGATGACTGCTGATGCTGAGCATATGCATATTGTGTATTCATATATCATCTTTGAGAATTCCTGGAGTAATGCCCACTTACTGGTAATGTGGGGCATTTTTATATATTGCTGGAATTAATTACATAATATCTAGTTTAGAACTTTTCATCTGTATGCATGAGAGAAATCAGCCTATGCTACCCTTTCTTGTAATGTCCTTATTTGATTTCAAAATTATTAGGCCCTTATCAAATAAATTCAGACTTTTTTTTCCTTTGATTAATCAGGCATATTATTATTCTATCTCCTTACATTAATTCTTTGTTCTTTATCTTTTAGGATTATCTTAGAGAGTATCATATGCTTCCTTGACATGTTAGCATCCACTTTAAATTAGTAATTTTATCACTTCCCGGACAATGCGAGGACTAAAAACATTTTAATTCTATTTCCCTTCCTGCTGCCCTTTCTGCTATCACTTTCAAATATTTTAATTTTACATAAATTTAAAACCACACACAGCCTTCTTATTATTGTTTTAAACAATATCCTTACATTTAGATTTACACACATAGTTAGCTATCTTTTCCAATAGTTTTCATTTCTTCCTGCATTTCCTTGCTTGCACATGGGTTAATTTCTTTTTTGTCTGGAGGACATCTGTTAGTGTTCTTTTTAGTGTAGTTCTTCAGGTGATAATTTATATTCTTTCAGGGTTTTTTTGGTTGAAATGCCATTATTTCACTCCTATTTTTAAGACATTTTCATTGGGTGTAGAATTCTAAGTCAGCAGTTATTTTCTTTCAAGAATGTAAAGATGACTTTTCTGTTTCTCCCATTGTTTGTATTGAAAAGTCTGCCATCAATCATTTGGTTACTACATGAGAGATAATGTGCGTTTTTTTGTTTTTTTTTTTTTATCAGTGCTTTTAAAGCTTTCACTTTGTTTTCAGTTTTCAGGAGTTTTATTATGGTATGACTATTTGTAGTTTTCTTTGAGTTTATGCTACTTGGGGCCCAGAGAACTTGAATCTGGGCCTGGTGTTTCTCACCAGAAAAAGAGAAATCTAAGTCAGTATTTCTTCAGAAATCACCTCTGTGCGTTTTGCTGCTGAGATCACAAGAATATGTAAATATTACACTGTATACAATATTGTACTTTTGCTTTTTCTTGTTTCTCTTTATTTCTTTGTGGCTTTTAATTTGGATATTTTTAAACTGATGGTTATTCCAATGTCTAGTTTTCCCCTCAGTTGTTTATAATTTGCTCTAAACTATGTATTGAATTTGTTATTAAATTTTAAATACTTGTAGTTCTAGAACTTCTGCTTAATTCTCCCTTAGAAAAGATTCAGGGGATAATCTTTCTTTTGGTAGATTAAGCAAAATTCTTAATCTTCCATTTCCTATCTTGTTATTGAAATTATTAATTATAGGTATTTTAGTTCTCTGCTGATAAGTGCAATTTCTGGAAAATGTGTTTCCACATTTTTTTTTTTTTTTTGCTCTTTTTCTCTTTAAGTCATAGAATCCCAATTGTTAGCATACCTGCTGACTTTTTATTGTGTTCCAGACATAGTACCAAAGGAATAGAGATACATTAAGCCTAACATATTCATGATTAAGTCAATAATCATGCTGCAAGATAACGAAAATGCCATAGAATAATTCAGGAGAAAGGTTGAGCAGAAAACTTAATGGAATAAATTCTTTTTTTATTGCCTTCAGTAATATATTAATACCATAAATAGTTTAACTTTTTGCAGGATTGAAGAAAATTTCCTCTTTAAGTAGGCTTCCTTAAAGACACAAAAATCAGCCATTTTCACAGCATTCTTAAAAAACTGATTGTCGTGAAAGCCATTAAAATAAAAAAGGTACATATTTATGAAAAATCTATGCACACATTGAGACATTTTCAAAATAGTTTAAGTACATTTTAGATAAGTAAAACTAAATCCAGTTTCTCTGTATATGAAACCAAATAAATGTCAAAGACTTATTAATAGTGAATGATTGAGAATATGATAACTTTGGTGAACTCAAAATGAGATTTTAAATTGCTTCAAAAATGATTGTCATAGTATCATATTTATCATTTTAAAATAAGCTAGTTATACATATCTGTAAAAATATAAATTGAATCAGTATGATAATTCTTGACACTCGTTAATATCTGTGTATCAAACCATCTTACCGTAATACTGCCTTAAATGTTTAATGTGAAGCACAAACACAGTTATGGTGACTTTATCCTGACGTCCATAAGCATTTTAAAATTTCTCCAAGAAAAATAGTGTTAAGCAAAATTTGAGAGATAGAATATGTGTCACTATGCCTTACATATGAGAAAAGATTCCTCACATATAAAGTGAGGAGTAAGATATTTTTCCTTTATCAAACAATTGACATTGAAATTATTTCACTTCAGTGACCAAAATACATTATATATTTGGATTTTTTTCTTATAGCGTAACATTATTTAAACTTAAATTTTTGCTTCCAATTTATATTTTAACTTCCAAATACCTTTGCACAGGACATTTCCTTTTTATCCCTAATTTATATCTTGAGATACAAAGACAATAAACTTAGCTTGTCTGAGGAGAGAAAGCAAAAGTGGGTCCAAGTCTCTTCTTCCTGGGATACAAGGGGACAAATTAATTCCTGTGTTATGTTTTGTTTTAACTTTTCTCACCAGGTGCATTTTTCAGCAGACATGCGTATTTGTGTTAGTAATCTATAAACTTGCCAAATAAATCAGAATGTACAATAAAAAGACGTGCTAATATTTCAAGCATTATAATTGAAGATTTGTAACCTCCTGTCGTATATTACCCCGGTGAAGGTATTTTGATTGGCATATTTTAAATGGAAACAAAAGCAGCCCGGTGGTTTCAGTAGTTTTTCACGTCAGAGAACCACTTAACAATCCTGCCTGCGCATGAAAGTCCCAGCTTTTAAAATAGTCAGTGTTTTAAGTGAGGATTGCTAGATTAAATGCAGGATGCCCAATTAAATGTGAGTTTCAGTCAAACAATGATTATTTTTATGAATATGTCTCATGCATACATTTAGGACATACTTATACTAAAAATTATGTGTTCTTTTCCTGAAATTAAAATTTAGTTAGGCATCCTGTATTTTTGTTTTCCAAATCTGGCAACCCTGCTTGCAGTGCATTGACAAGTGTATAAAGATACTATTGGTAGAAAGACCTTCTGCCTATACTTAGAAGGTCAAGGCAATTTTTTACTTTCTTAACCACGAAAGTCTCCTGAAGTTAAATTGAGAGCATAATAAGAATTATGGATTATCTCACTAAATAAGACTTAACTATTTAACTATATAATGCATGTGTCATAATATGCTGAACTAAAATATCAAAATAGCTGTAAGAATTTTAATATGGAAAGAGAGTACACTAAGTTCATTTTTGAAAAACTTCTGAATTATTAACACCAAATCTTTTATTTCTTATATTTGACACTTGTGATTTAGATTTCTTTTTATTAAATACAACCTTAAGTAAATAATACAAAAAAAGTCTGCAGATAAAAAGATTATTCAGTGATTCTTTCAATCATTTCCATTGGTCTACTGAAGGCAAAAAATAATAAAAATGCATAATGACAGTGAGACAAACATGAAGGTGTAAATATTTTAAGACTATTGGCTCCTTGTAGTTTGGAGACATTTTATAGATGGTGGGAGAACATCCATTCTCTTTTTTTCTTTATTGTGGCAAAATATATATAACACAAAATTTATTGTCTTAACTATTTTTAAGTGTATAGTTCAGTGATATTAAGCATATTTATTTTGTGTGACCGTCACCACCATTATCTCCAGAACTCTTCATCTTGCAAAACTGAAACTCTGAATCCATTAAACAATAACACCCATGACCCTCTACCTCAAGCCCCTAGCAAGCACCATTTTACTTTTTTTTTAATCTCCCATTTCTGTTACCATGAGTTTAGCTTTTCGTTCTTTCTTTTATTTTTTTAGATTCTACATGTAACTGACATCATGCAATATTCATCTTTCTGTGTCTGGCTTATTTCACTTAGCATGATGTCCTCCAGATTTATCCATATTGTCACAAATGGCAGAATTTCCTTCTCTTTTTAAGGCTAAATAATATTCCATTGCAGTAAACAACCTAAATGTCTGCTGACAGATGAATGGATAAAGAAAATGTGATTATCTATGCATCTCGATAGATAGAAAGACAGATAGGTAGATAGATAGATAGATAGATAGATAGATAGGTATGTAGATACACAGAGATCCATTCTTTATTTAAAACAGGAAGAGAAAGTGACTACAGAGAAACTGGGGATGCACTATAAATACTAAAAAAGCCACATGTGGGTTATTCATATAATATTAAAAGTTTGCTTATTTTTCTCACTTAAACACTGTATATTTTTTACCTAAACTCATTTTTTCTATACTCATGAAAAGAAACAAACATTCTGTAAATAAAACATGGGAATAATTAAAGAGTAAATATTAGATATGTTTGCATTTTTTATATTTCTGTTTCTTTTAGCATGGAACTTCAGAATTGATTTCTCACATAGAATTCTCATTATATCCAGCTTTTGTTTCTTCATTCATTTATTCTAAAATCTGTATATTCACTCCTTACTTTTAAAGAAATGAAAGTAACACGTTGGATTACTTTTCACCAATTAAATGACTATTTACACTAATGATTATGAATATACCTTCATTACAGTTGTAAAATGTTTGGAGTTCTTCGAATTTATCCTTGGAATACTATAGCAATGTATAAAATCTAAAGAACAGAAGACAAAACAGGAATCTATGAGTCTATGCGGATTAAATATCTAAAATTTTGTCTCTAAATGTAAATATCACCTAACATTGTAATAAAAATGCATGTATGTCATTTTAAGAGTTTGCATTTTATTAATAGCTATTACATATAAACATCTCTATGTACAG
Organism: Tapirus indicus; assembly: GCA_031878705.1. Lineage (NCBI taxonomy): Eukaryota > Metazoa > Chordata > Mammalia > Perissodactyla > Tapiridae > Tapirus > Tapirus indicus. The sequence continues at coordinate 26,329,410 of CM062933.1, forward strand.
GGTATTAACTTTTGTGACCTCACTTTTTCTCTAGTTTAATAGTTTGAATATATATATGTTTGTGTGTAGTGTGTCTATGTGTGTGTGTGTCATGTATATTTTTGTGTAGAAACTTAAGAAAATTGTAATTATACTTGCAAGGCTATCCTGTTATGTAATATAACGGTGTGGACTTTGCTCAACTCAGATCTCCAGGCCTTGTCTACTCTGATCTGATGAATATATGACCAAGATATTTCTGAATGCCTTGACTACTTCTGTCCCAGTATAATTTGCAGAAGTGAAATATATATTTCTAAACTTTTTAGCATCATAGATATAGAAAAATGCTATCAGTGACTTTATAACACTGAGTAAATTTGTTATATTTCATATTAAATCTGGTCTATTTTGTCTCACTTATTTATATTAGTAAAACCAAATAAGATCTAGCATCACTGTAAGAAATATCAATATGACTCTCTCCTATGATTTGCCTCCACAAAAGCTAACCACTTACTGCATTAATATTCAAGTCTGGTATAAGTCTTAGTGAATTTCTCAGTCCCTATCATTATTTTGTTCCTACCCACACTCTTGAAATGGACTTGACAGATAAGGCTAAGAAAGACAAAAGAATTGATTTGTTTATGCAGAGATTATGTTAAGCTTGCTGGAAGCAGCAGAAAAATCTCAGAGGAGGAAGTAAGAAGCAGATAGGCAATCTATGTGCCTCTCATCTCCCAGCAGTTCCTAGAGGTTACACATACGAAGATTAGGAAGCAAAACAGAATTACAATTGAAAAGCTTTCTAATGAAAACAAATTTACCATGTTTGATTGCTTATATTTGTCATCACTTTTTGACAACAGCATAATGTGGAGAGATGATTCAATACAATAGCATTATTTACTATATAAACAATTTGTTGGGGACAGTTTGGTTACTGACAGCCAGCTAATATTTCTATCAGTTTTAAATGACTATTTTAGTTACCAAACCTAATCTAAAAAACAAAGGAAAAAAATAAGACATTGTTCATAATAAATGGAGACTATCGTGAGATACCTGAGTTTGTATAAATATTCGATGTAAAAAATATGCAGTGCCTAACCTTGTATGTTCTTCAGTATCAATGACTGGCTTTTTCTGTCTACCTATATTATAGGCTGCACCATAATGTTTTCCAAAATATTCCATTTCCATTTGACAGTACAAACAAATATGTGGGCAACCAACAAGTGTATAGATAGTGAATGCAAAGAAAGAACCAGCAACATCTATTATTTTTAGGTGCAGAGAGGACTTAGAGGAATAACTATTTAATCTATTGCGCTAAATGCTATTGCCAATTTAGTAAATCTGGGAATCCCCTTCCTGTATGGTACTGGAGCAAAGATAGCCAGAAAATAATTTGCAAGAGACTTGGGAGGTGAAGAAAACAGGTGGAGGAAGGCCATCTGTTGTGATCAGATTGTGATGAGAACGAGAGAGAGAGAGGGGTTCCAGCCTGTCTTCTCACTCTTCTGCTCCATGCCCAGCTCTTCTCCTTGACTGTGGGTCTTCTCTGCCGTATAACAGCATCCCCACACCCACCAGCAGACAGTAGGCAATGGTAACTATACAGAAACAACAGAGTCCCATAAACCACTGCACAAGCTCCCCCTTTGCAATCTGTGATAGCCGTATGTAGTTAGTTGAATTCCAGCATGTCCCTGCCTTTTCATCCCTGCTGTTGCTGCAGATGACTTATCTGATTCCCCCAGCTCCACCCCCCAGCCCTAGCAGGCCTTCACTTCCTGAGCCCTTCCTAGGCTTGCACAAGGCACTTCCTATAATAAATGCTTTTCCCCATATTACTCAGAGATTTTATGCTTCCCTGACTAAAAACATAATTAATGGATCAGTGTTGAGTGCTTTACATTCTGTTGTAGTGTCCAGACTGGCACAATTAGTAACTTAAGATGTGATTGAGAGAAAAATTTAATGAACTTTTATAAAGAATAATATTAGGAGAAGTCAATGAGGTTTTGAATAGTCATGGAAGGCTGAAAGGAGAAAGTGATATTTTAGCTGGGTATTTAATGATAGACAGTGGAGGGATAAAGAGTCCAAAGAGAGCATTATAGGACTAGAAAAAATGATGAAAGGATAAAAGGAATAATAAACAGAGAGTGTACATAAGAAGGCAAAATGAGAGATGTAATTAAACTTTGTGTTATGTTTAGGACAAATATAAAGAGTTAGGTAGGAACTATAGACACAAGCTTAAGAAAGGCTCTGATTCAGGAAAATCACTGAGAGATTTTTTGATAGGTTCTTATATGTGGAGAAGGGTCAGGGTGTTCTTTCAGTAAAGATAGGTTTCTCTGTTCAAATAGTCTATTTCTAGTGCCACAGGGACTGGTTCCTGAAATTTGGGCTCTATGGGCTGCAACTCTGTCTCTATTAGATATATTCACTCCATCAGCCTACTCATCCAACTTTCTTTTGTGGCAAATCAGGGATATAATATTTACACCTCAGTGTATACTTCTCTCTCTCTCTCTCTTTTTTTTTTTTTTTTTTTTGAGGAAGACCAGCCCTGAGCTACCAACATCCTTTGCCAATCCTCCTCTTTTTGCTGAGGAAGACTGGCCCTGGGCTAACATCCGTGCCTATCTTCCTCAACTTTATATATGGGACACCACTACAGCATGGCTCAACAAGCAGTATGTTGGTCTCACCCGCGAACCTGAGGCCCCTGAAGCCGAACGCACAAACATAACTGCTATGACACTGGGTGGGCCCCACTTCTTCTTTTTTTCTGAGTCCTCCTTGCTCTCAGATCTCTCTTCCTCCTTCTCTCCACCAACTTCTATCTGACCTCAGTTGTTTAGGGTATTTTACACAAATTTTGGAATCTACAGATTTTACCCACCTCCTAGTTTGACCAGATATGAATTGTGCTGGGAGATTAGATAGATAGATAGACAGATAGATAGATAGATAGATAGATAGATAGATAGATATAGATAACATATATATTTAGTTATTTAAAAACTCAAATTATTTTCTTCAGAACAGACAATTGCTGCTATATTTACCACATTCAACTGGAAGTGACAACATAATTTTTTTAATTCTATTTCTCATAGATGTTAGTTTTCTAAAATTCACATAATGTGTTATTCAAATAGCTCTTCAGTGTTCACTGTACAACTGTTCATAGATAATGATTTCATTTGGATGCATTAATAGAGTCTTTAGTATACCTTTTGAATTACCCTCTATAATAAGCATTGAAATTTAGAAGGATTTTTTTCTTTTAGAATTAAATAGATTGAACCTATACGTTTATCATTTCTCTTAGGACATTTGACCAATCCCTTATGTTGCAGTACACTATTAGAGCAGCTTTCTACCTGATCTGTGATGTAACCACTAGTAGTTTCTATTCCTGATATTTTCAGAACTATTAAAGATGTTTACAGTTCCCATTTCCCATTCCCTATTCCCTACTAAAAGCAGAATATACTATAAATCCATGTTGTATAATCCAATATATACTTGAGAAGTATTCTTAGAATACTCTTGTATGTTCAGATCTTCTCATCAAAATTTAATTGAAAAATCAACCTAAGTCCATCCATCCTTTTTTTAATATTACAGATCTTTTTTTAACCTATTTTTATGCTTGCTAGCAACTTTTCTGTTTGCCAGTATGATTAAGGACACATAGATTTTACACTTAATTTATGACAATTAGTTATAATCATTATTCTCATTACAGTGCTCACATTTTCCCCATTTGGCCGGGGAAATGTCTTTAAAATGGTTTGACTTTCATTTAAGCACTACCTGGAGATTTTGAAAACACCTTGTTTTCTGGCAATAATGACCATTATCAGGTTCGTCTGGATTTGTCTCTGTCCAGAAAGTATGGTATCGAGCACTTACCAAGAATCTTTTTGTTTATTAAAGGGCAATCATATTGCAAATCAAATCTGGTCATAAGATTGAAATGTTGTACATGTAAAGTGGTGGCAGCTATGATCACACCCTTGCTGGACACTCAGGTAACAGGACTGGAAAAGATGACCCTCATAAAAATCATGAATTCATATTTATACCTTTAATTTAATCTTAATACTATTTATTGCTAGTTGTTCCAACATAAAATTTAATTCATTATCATAAAAATATTTTTATATGTTAATCACCTAATTAAAATGTAACATTCTTCTAGATATTGTAAAGATTCATTTACTAATAACATTTTTATATATTGATAACATTGTTAAATACATAGAATTGTAATAGTTATAGATTATCTGTACTATTTGGGATATGTGAACAATGAGGTCTGATATGGTACATAAAATTTTCCAAACATATCCAGTTATTCCCCGAGAATGAATGAATATTTTTCAATGCTTTGTTTTCCTGGAAACACAGACGTATAAATACATATCTTCTTATATATTCCTATATACGTATATATGTAGGGATGTGTGTGTGTATATACATAATTCTAGATATTAATATAGTGTAATTAGAGACATTAATATATATATATGTAATTAATATCTCTTGTCTTTTTAGTCTAACAGTGAAGTGTGCTTGCTTTATCCAAAAGAATCAGGAATTCCACTTTCACCCAGAAGGCCCCTGATGGAATTGAGGTAGAGGGATGGCCTCCTGGGCCAGTGTTGTCAAGGGTCTACCCCACTAGCCAGCTCCAGCCTAGTCTCCTGGACCAGCCTGTAGGGCTTGGAAGCTGCACAGGGGGACTGAGAGTCAGGGGAGGGAAACATTTGAAGGATGACCTCTTCACGACACCTGTATCTCCTCTGATACTGTCTCAAACTTTGAGAGTTTTATTCCATTCTTTTTTTAAAGAGATTTTTCAACGTTATTCTCTGAGCGACTGTACAGTAAGTTGAACCATTATAAATAACTCTATATCAAATAATATTCTGCAATAGCAAGAGTCTCCCAGGTAAAAGATGTGGATAATTATATGATTTTCGATAAACAAAGAAAATCTACACTTTTTAGCAGTTTCACCTATATAGCAATATTCTTGAACTCCATATGGCGAAAAAAAACACATGGCCTTTTAGTTTTTACCATATTTGTTTTTTTTTGTTCACTTATGTGTGTGTGTGTACATATAATTATATACAAATTTAAGTTTATATATGTGTGTCTTGTAAGGATACAGACATAATTTGTAATTTTCTGATTATGTAAAGGAAAAGTTTATCACCAGCCTACCAATATTTTTCACTGATACCTTGAACCTCTTTTATAAAAATATATATTATCTGATAATAAATTTAAATTGTCATGTTGTTTTAGGCTTCCCTTAAATGCTATGAATAAAAAATATACTTTACTACCTAGTGACTGTAACTAAAGATTTCATGTCGTTGGAATATTGTAGAGCATAGCCATACTTCTAGTTTTATAGTTCAGTCAACTACTTTTAAAAGACGAGGACATTTAATATGTATTTGGGGGAAGTTGTTATTGTAGCTGTCAACAGTCTTTCTATTGATACCAGACATTCTTTATTAGATTTCCAGTGGATTGGTTCCATTAATAGTGCCGAAGATCATACTTTTCATCAACATGTTCTAGCACTCTTTGGATGTATTATGTTGTCTTTAATCCTTAAATGGTATACAACGTTGTAATAATCCCAAACTCAATGCTTTGTGTTCCTAGCATTTTTTCAAGTCATCCTTAATCTCCAGAAGCATCTCTCAGAAGGCTAGAATTATTAAAATTTTGCCATATTGGAAGCCTATTCCTCAAAATTTAATTTCATGATAAATTTATTACATTAAAATTTCAATAAAATACAAAAATTTATCATGGAGACACTTACAACAAGTCTATTTTATCTAGATCCATTGAAGTTTAATTGCTTTAAAATGTTTTTAGAACTTAACTATGATTTAATCTCACATTTATCATTTGGAGATTCTAGTCAGTGCACGATATTTTTATATTAACTTCCTAGTCTAGGTGCTCAAAAAAAACTTATATTGATTTCTCCAAACTCAATTCAGACAGTAACTTGTTTATTAATTTATGCTGAGTTCCACTTCTGTGTCTTAATCTGTGATAGTTTCTAGGGACAAAATTTTCATCAACTCATGGAATTCTCCTCATGGAATATAGAGGATTTAGGAGAATAGAGACATCAAACAAGATATCATTCAAATTAGCATATAGTTATCAGAGATTGATTTCTATGAAAGTGAATTATATAGTTCTATGAAAGATGTAATTTTGATAGATATAACAAAAATAAACAAGGATTAAAAAACTTCCTGAGGACTTAAGTAAAATAGATGATATGACCATATATCTTTGAAACTAATAACAAATCAATATGAGCTTGCTCTAAAACATAAGAAAAGATTTAAGTACCATGGCATAATTTCGAACAATGCAACGATGATATTTATGATCATAGCAGATAAACCAAGCATGTAATCCATTCATTCATTCACCAAACCATTATTGAGAATTCACTGTGTGTGCCAGGCAGCATGCAAACACTGGGGACACCAGATGAAAAGGTCTTGTCTCTGTACATCCATGATCTTGCTATCTATGAGCAGACTGATGCATAACTAAATGAATGTAAAGCAATATGACACGTAATAGGACAGTAATAGGGAAAACGCACCACCATTTTACTCAGGACAGATCATTTAGTTTAACTGATTTTGTTTTGTTTTCTGGAAACACAGAAGAAAATATTACCTGCTGAGCCTCTTAGGATAAATGAAGGTGAGGCTTAAGATAAAAAGTGCAGGTGTATGTCAGGAAAGAGGAACAGCGTTAATCAAGGTATGGATATGTGAAAGTATATGACAGTCAGTTAATTACAAAGACTTGGTGTGTTGAGCCCTTCCCTGAGGATGGGAAGGAACAGGAACCTGTTGAAAAAGGTGTCTGACTTTAAGTAATATTGTCGAGTGGTTAAAAGTGTGGTCATTGGAGTTATATCTAAGGCAAGTCCCAACACTTCTTTGTAATCTCAGGAGAATTACTTAAACCCTCAAAAGGTAGTTTCTCCTCTGTAAAAGGGAGAATCATGATTTCTTCATATAATTTTCGGAAGAGTAAATGAGATAAGAGTTTCAGTGAGTTTAGCACAGTGTCCACACCGTGACTAGTGCTTGTCATTAATATTATTTTCATACACTATGCATTCTGTCCATCTTAGGACTCAATTTGAGATAATAAGAGACTGAGTTTTTATATCTAATATTTTGAACTCTGTTCATACATTTGAACTAATTTTAAAAATTCTAAATTCAGTAAACAATTCACTAAACACTATACCAACCCGAATAATAAAATATTTTCCTGAGTTGAATTTCCTTTCCTTTTAACAGTGTGTGAACACAGCTACACTTGAACAAAAGCACTGGTTTAAAGTGAAGCAAAGTTGACAAACTTTTTAATTTATATGTTTTGTTTTTTTAAAAGACTTGACAGCCATGTGTGATGCATAGAAATAGAGCCACATAGGCATTTATTTTCTCAATCTCCTATATTTTTCACTCCTCCCCCCCCCCCCTTTGACATCAACTTCTCAGCAAGACAGTTGCAGTAGCTACAGGGCCTGTATAAACTCAGTACAATGTAGCAATCTCAATATACAGATTCATATCCATAGGCAGAAATTCGAAGGTAACTACTGTGTCACAGCATGTGAAACATTCTTTTACAACACAGTGATACACATCAATCTCTTTTTAAATAGCCAACAATAATCACTAAAAACAGCGTGCAGTCATTCTCTGAAATTCTCTTTGAACACCAAAGTGCCTTGGTTTCCACTAACCTGTACCTCCTCATTACATTCTAGTACTGTAGGTTATGCATCAACACACTTAATTTCTTTTTTGATTTTTAAATCAGGTAACCAAGGTCTAATTTACTAATGATTCCTGAATGCCTTTTTTATTTATGGTTTGGGGCTATTTGCATGGCAGTCATTTAGCAAATTAATGTAGATGAAAAGCAATAATTTTACAGATGTTTGTTGCAATCATGCTGTCATCCCATACTTAAAATGCTAATCTATTGACATCTACTCATTAGAGATGAGCTCCACTTACTTTGTAACATTAGTATTTTATAACCTGGGGTGTTCTGAAGTAGACTGAAAGTCAAATTTTTAACCATCCCACTCAGACTGTATTTTTAAAGAATAAATGCATTTTATCATTTATTACTTTAACACTATTCCTCCCGACATTATACAATCTTTGATTAACTCTTTGCACACTGCCCAACACTGACTACGTATTTGTATTAATTTTATGTTTCAAGGGGCAGAAGTCTGACTAGCATCAGAAAAATGAGCCCTCCATTGATTGACGAAATCCTCAGAGGGTTCAACAGGCACACCAGGTGGAGGGCAGATATGTAGTGGGGCCCAGAAAGGGCTAGGATTAAGACTGAATGTCACCAGGATTTCTCTGTCCCTGGCTGGAATTTCTCTGTGTAAGTCAGGTTTATTCTCTCTGGGTTTTTGATGTTGTTGTTGTCAAGGGATTCAACACTCTTAGGAAATAACTCATTAGCTCAGGCTAGATCAAATGCAAACCCTGGACCAATCAACTGGGACAAGGGGGCAAGATAACAAAAAAACACTACCACTCACACTAGAGCACTGAGAATGCGATGGGGTATGGGTGGGACATACTTCCCAGAAAGGCCATGCTGCCAGAAAGTCCACAAACCTAATAAATGTGAAGGACTAAATGTATGGAGAAGATCCTCATTTGTACATATGATGTTTGAGACACAAATGTCTCAGAATAATGCAGTGTGTTTGTATTTTCAAAATGAAGCTTTTGATTTTAAAACTAATACATGACAAATGTTATTAAAATGAATTGTCTGTCTATTTTCTGTCAAGTGTTATCATATATATTCCAAATTGTATGAATATGTTTACATACACACATATACGTATATTTATATAATTTTAACTGTATGGAGTAAGGAAATAAATATATTTAAACCAACACTTTTTCGATGCTTCAAATAGGGTACTTAAATTCATGGATTTGCTGAAAATATGTAATATATTTATATTATCTTTCACTAATGGGATTTACCTTTACATTCTTCAGTCTACCCAGGTTGAGTCTGGTTAACTGGAGACTGGGCAGATCCAGACGGAAGAAGGTGGTGAAGATGAGAAACTTAGGAGTCGGGTAAATTGATACAAGTAAAATTTTAATTTTTAAGTTAGGCCAAAAAAAAATCTCTATATTGATCCTTTTAGCCATTTGAATATCATCTTGTGCTTAACATGTGTTTGTTTATTTCTTTTCAGACAGTCTTTATGGACAAATTCCTGCATGAACACAAAACTCTCATAATTGGTCTCTCCACTCTCTTTTTTCTCTGACTAGCTTTCCTGAAGCTCCCGCTCACTCGTGTTACCCTAGCTCAACCCTGAAGACATTAGCAATTCTAAACAGAGTTGAAGTTAAAACCTAGAACTCATTAGCTTGACCATATATGACCTATACATACTTGTTTCTTTTCTGTACTTTCAACTATATAATCCATCACTCATTAAACTAATCACTATCTCATGCCAAGAACACTATTTTTCTCCAAATGCACCATGCATATTATTGATTTATAGAATGCAATAACGCCTAGTGGGTGAAATTCTGGCTCTTGTGCTAGACAGGTCAGGGTTTGAGTCAGGCTTGGACACTTTATAACTGTGAAAACTTTTCCAATTTATGTGAGCTTTCTATGCCGTTTTCTTCCTCATCTGTAATAAAAATGGAAATAATAAAATCATCCACTTAATAGAGTTGGATTAAATAGAACAATCCGGCAAAATGCTGAACACAGTGTTGGCACGTTCTCCTTCTCTTCTCTTCCTCCTCCTCCTCCTCTTCTTTTCTGTTCTTCTTTTTCTATATGTTTCACTATTACATATCTGTTGACCTCTGCTAGGGAAAACCATACAGTAGAATGAATTAGTCCCTCTCCAAATTCATCATAAGAAATTTCAGTTTGGTTCTCAACTCTCCATTACCTTTTCCTGTTATTTTTGGTGCATTCACTGCACCTTCCTTTAAACAGCAATTACGTTTTCTCCTCTGTTCTTAAAAATATCTGCATCCATTCTGACTCTTTCACTCTTCGTGATAGACATGCTTGCATAGCTCACGGAGGAAACAGAGCTCTCTAAATGTTATGTCTCCAAATCTAGGCAAATAAACTGCAAACAAAAGCCGTATCTACATATGTACTCGTCACCTGGTTAAATGGAGAAAATTTCCCTCTTCCATGTCAATCTCTCACCTTTTATCTGGATCCCACCCTACCATCCCAACATTCAAACAGAACATAGGATGCTAAATGCCCCTCCTTTTTCATGTATCTACAATTCTCCCAATGCACTGTCTTCTTCTCAGCAGCATAGGAGGTTGCCCTAGTTTTTCTCATTTAATAAAAGTGAAAAACATAAATTCCCATAAACAAATCTTCTAATAGTCTAAGTTCTCTAGTAATATCAACTTACCATAATTTTCCTTTTCAGAACAATACTGGATATATTTTTCTACATTTTCTGCACACATTGATACTTTATCAGTTTCTTGTCAAACCATTCTGATCTGGCTTCTGCCTACCTATCAACTGAAACAGTTCTCACAAAGTTGGTTAATAATGACTAGGTTTCTACATTGTGTGATAGTTTTTGTCCTTTATTTTAATTTATTTATTTTGCTGAGGGAGATTTGCCCTGAGTTAACATCTGTTGCCAATCTTTCTCTTTTTGTATGTGGGCCGCCACCAGAGCATGGCCACTGACAAATGAGTGGTATAGGTCCGTGCCCAGGAGCTGAACCCAGACTGCTGGAGTGGAGTGTGCCGAACTTGACCACTGGGCCACCTGGGCTGGCCCATTTTTGTCCTTATCATAATATCAACAGCAGTCAATACACATGAGTATGTCTTCCTTGAAATAGCTCATTTCTATGATGTCACACTTTCCTGGGTTTCTTCTCCTTCTCTGTCATCCCAACTCAGTCATCATTTTGGACTTTTTTAGGATATTTCAAAGGTGTTGTTCTTTCAAGATATGGCCTATTTCATTTGTTAGAAACCACTCCTATGGTTTTAAGCATCATAATCTGCTCATTGTTTCATGTCAAACCTAGTTCCATAGTTCCATACCTCTACACAAAATTGCTAATTAACATCTCCTCTTGGGGTCCACATAGAAGTCTCAGTTATGCATCATGTGAAAAGTAGAATTCTTGACAATCACTCCCCCTCATCAAGAAAAAAAAAGAAGAGAGAAAGCAACTAAGGAAGGAAAGAAGGGAGGAAGGAAACAAGGAAGAAAGGAAGGACCTGCATATCTTTCTCTATTGTTTTCTATTTTTGGAAATAGCACCCAACTCCCCATGCCAGGGAACTGTTGGTTAAATTGATACATCCATCTCCCTTATGCTCAAATCCTCACAATCTCCAAGAATTCTTACCCCAAAACTCTTTCATTTCTTTCCAGGACAACTACAAGTCTACTACCTCGGTTATTCTCACTTACTTTTGCCTCAGCCTCTAATTCCGTCTCACATAGTATCAAAAAAGCAAACGCAAATGCCTCACTTAAAATGGTTTAAACACCACCACCACCACCACCACTCCAATTGCTCTTAGGATAAAGAAAAAAAATCCTTATAGTGGTTTGTACTGCCTGACAAAAACCTTGCCCCTATATGCCTCTCTAGCAACACTACTTACATACATCTATCCTTTTCTTAGATCTAAATTTCTTTCTATCTCTGAACGTTTTCATATATTGTGTTCATTTCCTGGAATACTCATGTAGCTCTGCAAATGGATGCACATGTACACGTATACACACATATACACACAGTTCCTTTCCGCAATTAGTCAATATCATATATCACTTATCCTTGGATACTAGGTGGTTTTATATTCACTAGTGGAGAATTACTAAGAAAAGGAAAAGGAAAGCATGAATTAGAGATTTTTCTACCTAAAAAAAATAAATACCCAAATAAAAGTGTTTTAAATTGCATGTACATGTATTGCTTATGTAACAATCTGGAAGCAGGTAGTCTGAGGGCGGGTTTGGTGACTCAACTTAGGAAATTTCAGCCTTCCTCTTGCCATTCTCTGTGCATCTGTGATGTCCCCTCTGTGTTTACAAGACAGAATTCCTGAGGCAGAATCACTCACAAATGTATATACATAACCTTCCCCCTCTTTAATTAATAACAGAGACTGTTAGTTAATTCTTGTGTATGACCTTAGAGTCTTAAATTTTCTTATAGGCATTGCTGACACAATTTGATAGTAGGGAGATGAAAGCAGAATACAAGTCAAATTTTTGACTATCCCATTTGTTTAGATGAAAAAAATCCATGTACTTACTAATACAAATTAGAAAACTATAAAGTATGAAATGCAATGTGTTTACGTGTAATTGCATTTTAAATTGATATAATTTTTGTCACCATACTAAAGGCATTTATGAATAATAAAGAGCTCATCATTGTAATTCTCTTTCAATCTTTAATGAATAGGAATGAGTTAATTTATTTTTAACTGATGTGCCCTTTTTTCAATTAACCATTAAAATACATAAGAAATAATGCCCTTTTCATTATGTCTAAATAGTTTTTTCTTTTTCTGATTTCCAAATTCTTATAATATAACAATAAGTAAAGCAAATAGGAAAATCTGAGCTATCCATTTAACTAACAGACATACAATTTGAAAATCAAAGCTTATTTTTATTTTAAAAAATTAAATATTAAATTCCACTCAACTTTTCAGAAATACTAATTATTGTGATAATTTTCCAATAGTTGAGGAACCAGAAATGATAACCCAACCAAAACAAACTGGAAGAAGTTGATATTATATAATAAATGGGTACTTGCTCACATGTATACTAATCATTAGCTTATAAAACACCTTCCCCAGCTACCACTTCATTTAGTTCCTATAATGGTTGTGAAAAGGAAGCAGTTATAATTATATAGTTCATCTTACAATGAGGAAAATGGACCTGGTTTAAATAAATAAATGAGGGCCTAAGCCTAGGTATTCTGGAATCCTTTACATTTTATTCTCAGGAATTCAAGAAAGTCAATGTTTAAAAGTGTGTACTTTTCAGTCAGAATGTTTGTTTAAATCCTGGCTCCAATCTTCTCTATTTCCATTTGTGGAGGCAAGTTTCCTCACCTACAAAGTGAGGATTAAATAGAGTGCTGAGGGTAGAGAATTTTATGAGAATTGGATTAAAAATGTGAAGCAAGTAGATTCCTATCTAGCATATAATAAGTAGTTAATACATGTTAATTACTACTATGGCCCTTCTCCTCCTCATCAAAAACATTTGCATCACTATTGCATTTGTGATATGTAATAATAAAGGGCATATGTGGAAAAAAGAAAGTACTAAAGGCTAAAGTTGTTAAAAACATATAGGAATAAATTCAATATATTTTAAAGACCTATAATAGAAAGATTGAAGGCTTATTATGTTTATGGAAAAGTTAGATGCTCATATATTTGGATGAAAAGTAGCCTTTTTTAAAATTATAATGGGACTTTTGAAGGTGAGACTATATGTTTCATTCTTTCGGAGCTGTTATAAGTTACTATTGTTATTTTTCCAGTATTACATTTTAATAGTAAATTAAAAAATATCCTGTACCATCAAATTTTATATATATATATATATATATATATATATATATATATATATATATATATATAAAGTGTTACACATTTAGAAAATGCATAAAGTCAATCCTTGTTGGTACTTCTAAATTTTAATTACCTACTCTGTATTAAAATTATGTTGTCTCTAATCATTCTGAGAAGTAGATTTTAATACATAGCTAATTATTTAGATGTAACATACATTAAATAAGGAGAATTTAGTGCCATATTCATAGTGACCATTGGATTCCATATGTCTTTATATTAATATCATTTTAAGTGTGTCTGTTAACAAAAATAACCTATTTATATTAGGACTCTTTTACTAGCTTCAGATTCCTCAATTAATAATACCTTGTGTTAGGGTGGAGACTGGTTGGCCAGAGGATTTTTCTCAGGCCTTGCTCCACACTCCGACAAAAATCTCTCTTTTGTGCAGCTCTATAACTCTCGATGCAGTGTTCCACTCTTTTTTATTGCTCTCTGCTTGTTAGTCTGGTTGAGAGTGAAGGTGCAGGGGGCGTCTGTGTTCTAGTTAAGCCTCAGTCTTAGGCAGGCATGGTGTCCTTGGGTCTTGGAGACATGTCCTTCTCTGTGTTCTTGCTTTTACCACAGCTGTAGTTCTGGGTCCAGCACATATTCTTAGCCTTTTTTTTTCTTCCTGTTACTTTTTCTATAAGTGCCTTTGTTGTTTACTGTTGCCCTATGGTGACCACTTATGTAGTCCTACCCCTCACCCCCATATTTTAAGCCTTTTGTTCAATAGCAAAGATGTGAGAGAAAGATCTTAGTGGGACTTCATGCCTTTGTCACAGTGGTTGCTATTCCTATCCCCCAGCATTGCACTAATGTGATGCTTGCTCAGGATTCTCGAAAATCCTTTTTGTGAGTTTAGGAGGTCTTCAGCGAAGAGCCTTCAAATGATTTCATGCTATCACCACTACCGAAATTTGAAGCCACCAGAGTTCCAAACTCTTTCACCAGTGCACACCCAGCCTCTACCAATTCATTAACGATTCTACCTCGAGTATTCTTACCAGTGTTTGGGACATCTAGAAAGCAAAAGCTTTCTTCCTGTCTCTCTTTGGAGGCAGCTTCTGAAACAATATTGTGAGAGATGGCGACAATATTATTGTCAGTAGCTACGTTATGATGGCAGTAGACTTTCATGGAAGTATTAGCAACTATAACAGTTTAATTCCTGGTGGTAACTGGGGAAATGGTAACAAAGTTGTAAAGATTTTATATAGTTTTTTTTTTCTTCTTTTCTTGGGAGAACAAAGTGGTTAATCTTTCCCCAAAGTCAACTGAGGGGAGAGGTTCCAAGAGGGTCACTGGTAACATTGGCAATGCTTTCACAGAGAGCTGATTGGCATTCTATTCTCCCACTCTCAGGTTGCTGTCTGCTTAGTCATTGGAGTAGCTTGCCTGTCTCTGAGCCTGTCTAAATAAGAAAATAAAACTGGAAAGAAATTTTAGAGAGCAGGGTGCAGGAAGGGGAGAGAAGATGAAGCATGCAGCATTCATTTTGTTTGGAAAGGACAAAATGTGTGAATTTCCTGTGGGTCAAGTAAAAAACCAAGAGGGCTGACCAGGTGCAAAATAACCCCCAGGACAGTGTTTATGAGGAATACCCGCTCACCTATGCTTCAGCTCCAGATATTAGCAGGATAGGGTGACTAATTCAATTTTCCCAATAATGAGGGCGTTCCCAAGTTGCCAGAATTTCAGTGTTAAAATCGGAAAAGTTTCCCCAGCAAAGCAGGGTGAGTTGGCCACATTAGCAGCCAGGTGGTTATCATCCAGAGAGGTTATGATCAACAGAGAGAGGAATGAAAGTGTGACTAGTCAGTAAAAAGAAATCTGTGGGAAGGAAAGAGCAGGTCATAACTTCATTCCCACTTCAAGTCCATTGGACAGAATTAGGGGATGAAAACTTTTGAGTCAGATATAAGATTAAGTATTTAAACTAGTCTGGAATATTGAATTTACTCAAGTAACAAGAAAGTTGTAGGGTGTGTCCACATGTAATAAATTGACAGAAAAGGGGGATTTGAGAGACCATGGTTAAAGGCAATTACTGCTAATTTGCAACTCGTGAGTAAACAGTTATGTTTGATTTGAAACGTATTTATTTTTACTTTTAAAATATATTTTATGATGAATCTACCATGGGCACAAAATCCTAAATTCAAAATTAATATTGGTATGTTTTGGTATGGACTAAATTACTGGTATATTTAGTCTGTTAAACCAATATAAAATAATTGGAAAATTTTTCTCTAGGAAATTACCTTAATTCAATTTTTAATTCCCTGTGATTCAACAAATGGATGGCTAAACACTTGAGTAACTTGGAATTCTGTAGCTTCATCAGTATGTATGTACATATTACATTTGTGAATAATAAAGTCAACACTTTTTAGCTCATTTCTTTCACATGTATACTCAGGACTTCTATTTTCCTTCAATGACCAAGAACAATATTTCTAAGACTCTCTCAGAAGTCGTACCTGTGCCTACAAATAAGTCCACTCCCATTTTCCTCTGCTATATGGCCCTGGGTGTATTCCTGATGCAAATTTCTATTGGGCTTGTACAGTTTTCTCTCAAGCTACATGGTTTCTTCAGTGTTTGGTGACTGCTTCTCCGGTGCTCTTAGAGAAGAAAGCTGTTGCCTGCTGAAGGAGATGTGTCTGCGAGTTCTCGGATGCAAAATCTTGAATGTGCCAAATGCCTCTCATTTCCATTTAGTCCCCACTTCAACTGATCTGTGCTGTGTTCTAAAACAAAACTGGAAGAAAATCTCTCAAATATGTATTACACATTTTCACCTGGCCCACAAAGCACCATTGTTTCTACCTTACTTGCTATATGTTCCCTACAGCTTTTCTGGATAAAACTTAAAGTTATTTCTTTAGACTTCCCTTTTCTGCACTCATTTCCTAAGGGGCTTGTATAGGGATCATGTTTCATGATATTCTTTCAATTTCCATTTCTCTTACATTTTTGCTCCCATGTGTTTCTGCACAAAATTTACTTTCTTCCAAAAAGTCTGAAAGTTCCTGGTGCTGAGCCTTCTAGATCTCAGGAGAGATTCAGCCAAGACTCCACTACATGTGGAAAAACCAGCTCCAGTTAATAATTTCATTATTATAAGACAGAGAGGAAAGATTTAAGTAAATAGTATTTGCTTAAATAATTTTTGTTTAAAAATGCATTATTTGTTCAGAATTGCTATATTTACAAGAAATAGGGCATTTTACTACCATATCTCATCAATGTCAAGGTTTTTTTTTTTTTTTTTTTTTTGGTGAGGAACACCAGCCCTGAGTTAACATCCGTTGCCAATCCTCCTCTTTTTGCTAAGGAAGACTGGCCCTGGGCTAACATCCGTGCCCATCCTCCTCTACTTTATATGGCACACCGCCACAGCGTGGCTGACAAGCAGTGCGTCGGCAGGCGCCCGGGATCCGAACCCTTGGACCCCGGGCTGCCAAGCGGGAACGAAACCACTGTGCCACCGGGCCAGCCCCTCAAGGTTTGTTTTTAAGTAGACTTTGTTTTTTAGAGCAGTTTTAGTTTGTAGCAAAACTGAGTGGAAAATAAAGAAAGTTGTCACATACCTCCTTCCCTCACATATGCTCTCAGCCTGCTATCAACATCCCCACCAAGTGGGACATTTGGTACAATCAATGAACCTACATCGACACATCATTATCATCCAAAGTCCACAGTTTACTTACAGTTTACTCTTCATGTTGTACATTCTTTGGATTTTTACAAATGTAAAATGACATGTATCCAACATTATAGTTTCATACAGAGTAGTTTCACTGCCCTAAGAACCCTCTGTGCTCTGCCTATTTATACCTCCCTCTTCCCAACTCCTGACAAATACTGATCTTTTCACTGTCTATAGTTTTGCCATCTCCTGCATGTCATATAGTTGGAATCATCCAGTATGTAGCCTTGTCAGATTGGCTTCTTTCACTTAATAATATACCTTCAAGTTTCCTCTATTTATTTTCACAGCTTGATAACTCATTTCTTTTCAGCACTGAATAATATTCCATTGTGTGTATGTACTACAGTTTATTTATCCATTCACCTACTGAAGGACATTTTTGTTGCTGCCAAGTTTTGGAAATTATGAATGAAGCTGCTACGAACATCCTTATGCAGGTTTTTGTGTAAAAAAATTTTTCAATTCATTTGGGTAAACACCAAGGAGTATGATTTCTGGATCATATGGTAAGAGTATGTCTAGTTTTATGAGAAACAGCCAAACTACCTTCCAAAGTGGATAAACCATTCTGCATCCCCAACAGCAGTGAATGAGAGTTCATAATGCTCCACATCCTCCCAGTATTTGGTGGTGTCAGCATTGTGGATTTTTTGCCATTCTAATAGGGATATAGTGGTATCTCATTGTTTTACTTTGCATTTCCCTAATGACATATGATGTTGAACATTTTTTCAAATGCTTATTTCCCATCTGTAAATCTTCTTTGATGTGGTGTCTGTTCAGGTGTTTTGCCAATTTTTAATGAAGTTGTAAAAATGTTTTCTAGTGTTAGAGATGTTAATGATACAGTTTTCTTTTTATTACCTTTGATGCTAGCTTGTTATAAATGTGATTTGTTATGACACATTACAGAGGATAGAAAAACCAGAAGGTTATTGCAAATATTAGAAAAATAATCTTTAATAGTCCCATAATTTACTGTATATTTATGAAAATAGTATATTCATGCATTAAATAATTTTTATTGGATATCTACTATGTGCAATGTTGATTTATGTCAGTGGTGACAGATGGTGAAAAGATTAATGTATAATTTTGCTTAGTGAATTGTACTATGAACAAAAATAAAGCAGGGTACCGGGATACATGGTGATAGGGATATGCCATTTTTAGATAGTATAATTAGGAAATGTTTGACCAAACAAATGTCTTTGGAATGAAAAATTGTTGAAGAGAATGAGTTAGACGTCTAGATATATGGAAGAAGCGAGTTCTAGGAAGATGAAATAGTAAGTACAAAACTCCTGTGGTGGAAGAGTGTTTGGTAAGAGTTATAGGATCAGCAAAAAGTTCCATGTGTTGAGAAGGCAGTGAGTCAGGAAGAAGTTAGCCAGGAATCAGCTTATGTGCAGCTTGGGTATGTCAAAATAATCACAATGGATTATATTTTAAGCATAATGAAGATGATTGGAAGATTTTGTGCAAGGAAACATAATCAGATATACATTTTTTAAAAGACTCATCTTGGCTGCTGTATGAAACACTTACTATAGGGCCCAAGGGTGGAAAGGTTGGGATCATTTAGGAAAACATTAGAATAAACCAGAATGTGTTTGATGGTGGCTTGTACAAGAGTGGTTGTGATGTTGGTGATGATGGTTAGACTTGAGATGTGTATGGTAATTGGGTAGAACAATTTGCAGATGTTTAGATTTAGGGTGTGAGAATAAAGAATAAATATGAGATAAGTTTAAGGAACTTGCCTTGAACAATTGGGTAAATGTCACTGTAGCTTACTGAATTGGAAGCATTGAGGGAGGGGCAGCACTGAAGTGAGAAAGGAATCAAAGTTGATTTTTACAAATATCAAGTGTGAGTCATTTAATAAATATCTGAGTGGAAATATTAAGAAGGCATTTGATATATTATGCTAGATTTTAAGGTCAAGGTTGGGGTTAGACTTTCAAGTCATGGGGTTGGATGATATCATTCAGGAATTATTTAGATACCTTGCTATAACTCCTATATTGAGAGTTGGAGAACATGAGAAAGGTCTAATAAAGTAACCCGAGAAGGAGCTGTAAACTATACCAGAGCAAAAGGAGACAATCCAGAATAGATTATGGGGAGAATGGTGACTCAGACTTGATTTATTGTTGCTTTCACTTTGGTTTTCTCTTAAACCAGCAAACACTGAGTGTAGAGGAAATACAAAATAAGAATGTAAATCTGTGGATGCAGAATTTCCCTAGTTATGCTCCAGTTCCTTATAATGATACATGTCTATTCAAATAGGCAGAGCACAGTCTACAGGGAATGAGGAACTTCCTAGGTTGGAAGAGCCACAGAACCAGGAGCTCTGGATTTTATAGCATTAGGCCAGAAGCAGAGTCATGCTGATGCCTAAGGATATAATTCATAACAAGGGACTTACTCATAGCTGCACAGTTACACATTGCTATATTTCTGTGATCTTCTTCACACCAAGCTATTGGGTTTCCTGTCAAGGCATGCCATTAGTGGCCACTGCAAAAATGAAAATTCAGGGATATGTGGTGTCCCAGAAGCCAAGTAAGAAGAATATTTTAAAGAAAAAGGTATGATTGACTCTCCCAAGGAATATGGGGATATACATCTGACAATTTAAGTTGGCAAAGTGGATGAAAATATCGGGGATCTTCTGAATTCACAATACTTTTATCATTTGATAGAAAAATTATTTATCAAGTAACTGACATTAAACCTATATCACACACTTGGACACGTATTTGCACACACAGTTTAAATCTCTGCTGGAATGAATTAACTTTTGAAAGAAACCAGGTAGAAAATGGCAAAGATGAAGTAATCGGGATACAATTAAAATTTCTAAAATTAAAATAGTTAATTTTTAAGTGATCGGTTTTAGGTAAATTTTATGCATTAATTATCAAACATCAAACCAACACAGTTTAAAGAATGATTTTGGAGGAAAGGTGGGATTATTGAGCATAAAATGGCAAATCCAAAAAACCATTGTCTTGGAGATAAGAAGCATATTTTCAAATAACAATGTATAAACAGTAAACATAATATTGTATGTTTAGTTGGAACTAATACAGAAATAATATAACAAGTTTCTCTGTAGTACTGGCCTTAACAACAGATCGATCAACCCATAACTGAGACACTAATTATGGTACATTTGTGACAGAATAAAATGAACATTTTAATTGCCTATCTCTAATTTGTTTTAATGACTCAAACAAATATTTTAATTAAACAACCTTAAGTAACATGATGAAACTGAACTCAATAAAAGCTAATTACAAAAATAATATGATAAAATTAAAGTGCCTGTATTAAATTAGAAAATATGCAAAGGAGACATACGGCTTTGTAGTTACGAAGTAAAATTGATGTTGTATTGGCATTATGGCCTTCTTAGAAACCATGGGGCTTTAAAGAAAAATTAAATAAAGTCTTATAAGAGCCAAATGAATTAAAAATTTCTAAGGTGCTTTTTAAATTATAGTAAATAGTTACACACAAAATCTCTTATACAAGTGTAGGAGGTTTGTACGAATTTGAGATCAAACTCTCAAAAAGGGTAGGCATTTCTATCAGTTTTTCTCACAGATATATATCCCAAGTATCTAGAAGAGTTCCTAGCACAAAATAGCAGTGCTTAATAAATATGTGCAGAATACAAAGATAAATGTTTCAAACATTCAATAAATATAAAACAAAGTGAATTTCCACACTCTCTAATAGTGCTTAATGATTTATCTATGTATCCTTTAAGAAGTTTGTTGGTCTGCCTGTTCAGAGCTTTGAAGTAACTGATACTAAATCAGGGTATTTCAAGGAATATTGTTGCAAAAAATTAAATATATTCAATTTATTGCCTAAAAGTGTTTTGAGGGTTTATAACTCAGTGAAGAAGGTTCAGCAATCAAATAAATGCCCCCCAAATGAAGAAATGGAATTTTGGAAAAAACTATCTTCAAAGAAATATTCAAAAATTAGTTAAAGATATGTATGTTTTAGTGACATATCACTGTAAATATATGACATATATATTTTGCTTTGAGTTTATGTGGAAGAAAGAGTCAATACTATATGATACTGCAGAAAACCATCTATGAGAGGAAGAAACGAGGTAAAATATTCTTGTGTGCCTTGTTTGCAAATGTACTACAGTTTAAAATGTTTGCTCTGGATAATTCTATAGATAGAATCTCCCTGTAACACTAATGCATAGGAGGCTTCTCCAAGAAGACAGAGGTTCGCATTACTTCCCAAAGAAAATGTTTGCAGTTTATATTCAAAATAAAATTAAGAACTTCTGTTACTATGAGTTCTATTCTGTCTATGTCACACAAAATACATTCACTTGAGGTTGATTTTCATTTTGAAAATGTATACGTGTATTTAAATATATATTTAATATATGTTAATATGAACAAGTGTATTTGTATTATAATACATTACACATGTTGTAATTATATTACATATTAGTATTTTAATATATTTATTTATATTTATATACTCAATGATCATTTTGGGCTCCTATATTACTTCATTTTAAAATAAACAACATTGCATATTAAATGGTATATTAAACACGAAGTTAGTGTCATAGGTATCTGAAAAGGTCTCCTCCCAGAACCTAACATCCTAACAAAATGTGAGACCTCAGGAGAGAAAGACATCAATAAAGGTGATTTTAGTAATTGTAAAATCATATTTATTTTCCAACTGTTCTACAGTGTATTTGTATTACTTTCTGCACCAAAATATTCTGATTTCAAATTGAAATTTTAAACTGAAAACTGGAATTTATAGCTGTACTCAGAAGTTCTACTTTACGGTCAAGTATTTTTACAGGCCATTTTTTTATTCACATAATTTATACATTTAAATTCCTTTGAAAAACAATAAAACACTTTCTTTTATAACTCAGGAGGTTAAATAAAAATTTAGGCACACTGAATATCTGTTTTGCATATAAGTATACTTAGGCAAAAAGAGAACAGTTATTAGAGCTATTAATTATATTATATTAATGTTACATCAATAACTATATTAATTCACCTAGTGCGTCACAATATATAAAATGCGTTGTTACCAGAAACTAAAACAATAACTCTACAAGTTTTCACTTTTATGTTGCAATTCAAACATTTAGGATGTTAAATCTTCTTTTCTCCTAATTCATCTGACTGGCTCCAATACCTTATTCAAATACCTCCACACAATTGTCAGAGAGATTTGTAGATTTAAGAGATTTGCAGATTTATCTTTTAGAAATCCTTGAAAGTCACTATTTGCATCCCATTCAAATGCATTAGCATGAGATTTATGGCCTACTATTTATTCTGCTTTCTCCCATATTGTTCCCTGCTTTAACCCTAAATGCATCCCTCACCAGCATCATATCAACATGCTTATACTTTTCTATAATTTACTACCTTAAATCTCTATCATTTTAACAATGATATCACTCAAATAAACATAATATTTTCTTTGTTTTTGTAAAAGTTAATCCATTT
Source organism: Tapirus indicus (assembly GCA_031878705.1). Classification (NCBI taxonomy): domain Eukaryota; kingdom Metazoa; phylum Chordata; class Mammalia; order Perissodactyla; family Tapiridae; genus Tapirus; species Tapirus indicus. The sequence goes on from CM062933.1 coordinate 26,352,426, forward strand.
TTTTCCCTTCAAAATAAGGCCTTGTGTCATCTTTTCCTGAAAACATGATTTAATTTCCCAAGATGGCATAAGATACTGATTTTTCTATTTGTCTATAAATGCCTATACATAATTTTCATACGTCTTATTAAATTTATTCTATTAATAATATTACAATAAATCTCATTGTGTGTTTGTTTCCCTATATCTAATACATTGATCTACCAATAAAGTCCTCAAAATAGTTGCTGTCACTGAACAAAAGAATAAAATCAGAATTGTCCAGAGAAAAATCTCTGTAAGGCAAGGAAGAGCTGTAACAAAGAAATAGAAGGGGCTTGGATGAAAATAGAGCCATTAATCCTTGTGAATTTTAAAACAATCTAAAAACAATAACAAAAACATCAGCAATTCCTTAATCATTAACCACTGCAAAATCCAGAAAATTGGCACATCTTTTCAACTGAATCCTGCATTGCAGCTGTCTATGCTGGGTCACAATAAGAAAATTGTGTATGCATGTTTTTATGATTAATTTCCCTCTCTTTTCACAGATTCCCTAATGTACCTTCTGGTGAAGTAAATAAAACACTTTGCTTTTAATATGCCCCATAAGGGAAAACATCTCTTCTAATTAAACTTACAGAACTAGGTAATCTCATTTAGCTAGGAGGTATAGCAGCTATGCAGGTACAGTACCTTGACTCTAGTGATATAACCAACACTTTCATTTTATCAAGTGATGTTAAACTTGGAACATAAGTGTACGTGTTAATTGGAATGTAGATGAAGATAAAAATTCTAATATCAACATAATAGTGAGAAATTCCAATCTCTATTTCGAATGTTTTTTCAAAAGTTAAGTGTTTGCAGTTGTGATAATTTAATTATGGGGGTTTTGGCTTCCTTACACAAATCATGAATACTCTTCCAGAAAACAAGCCAACTCTATGGACGTGTGAATTCCCACACGTCCTGGAGTGCAATTAACTTCACTTCTAACCACGCTGCAGCACCTGCAGACAATGAGGAAATCTGTTACAAGAACTATTTCCATAGCATGAATATGCAAGCACTAGAATTAGTGTAATTCATTCAGCTGCAGATTATCTAGACTCCAGCTACAATACGTTTTATTGCCATGTGTCAGTTCCCTGACAGCTTCATAAATCCTGCTCAATAAATACTAAGTGTTTACTTTCATTGTCTTGCAAATAGAGAAGCCTAGGGAAAGTTTTCTAGGATAGAGCTATGTAGTTTGCTTTCATACAACAATCAGAAAAATTCTCATCTAAAGCTGGAGATAGTATGTAGGGGCATATATTCTCCACATTTGAGAGGTATTGTTATCTGGAGCAACAAACTTTCAGCTGGATATAAGCTACTTCCTCAGAAAGAAAAGTAACATTATTTATTTTTCCCTTAAATATGAGTTTGAACTGTAAGACAATGGACCATAACACAATGCACATGTTATAACAGATAAAAGAGATGAAAATAGGTAAGTATTAGCATATTTGATTTAAAGATTAGCTATCCATTATTCAATTTCAGCTCAGGATGTTAGAACTGTTTCCTCAAGAATTGCTAATTTTTTTTTCCAATGGCTTGATTGAATGAATGTTTTAAATTGATATGCTGAAAATAGATGTGAATGGATTTTCTGTTCACAAATACCTCAAAATCAAGTATAATCTAGTCTCCTCCCTAATTCCTTTGAATATGAGGAATAAATCTAGACATTACTAGTTCTAGCTGTGAGGCAGCCACACAAACACTGACTCCCTCATGGATTTATAGTCATTAGTTTCTTGCACAGCTTCGTCTTCATATATGGGAACATTTATTGAGGCCTTTTCTCTTTGCCTTCTTTCAGATTTTGGTTTGTTTTACCCAATGTTTCTGGGATTTCATTCACCTAGCACATAACCCTCTTTGGGGATATATGTAGAATAATTTAAGTCTTATTTGTCCATTTGATTGTCAAGAAAAACCTATAAATTACAAAACTGAACAGGGACTGGGAAATATAGTCTTCCACTGGTTCCCTTGTGCTCCCACATCAACTACACTGTCTCTCTCCTTTCTTTTGTTCCAAAACAAGGCAGCACTCTCCTGAGTCACTGATTCTCCCAATTTTAGACAAGGCCATTCACCTGTCCCAAACTTGCTAGAAACTATTGTGAGAAGGAGGTTGTAGGTGGGAGAAGATGAACGTGTCTCCACCGCTTCATGTTCAGAGACGATTCTTCTCATGCCCCCTTTTGTACAACCTGGGACTATGAGGGTTAGAAGGAAAGTTTTGAGGCATCAAAGTGAGATTTTTAATGCTTGTTCTGCTGAAATGACCCCTATCTGAAAGCCCCATGAGAAAGTGATTGGACTCACAGAATTAACATTTTATAAACTGATAATGTAAGAAAATTGGCACAACCAAATTTAAATTGTTATTCTAATGCACTCTGGTGGTCATTTCGAGAAAAAACTTGCAGTGTCCCACTTCAATCAGTAACTCACATTAATACAAGTATGTTAAAGCAGTGGACCTAGGGGTTGCTTTCACAGGTGGGAAAATGCCAATCAAACTTCTAGTTTAAAATTTAATAGGATTAGTTTAATAGCAATTGGTGAAAGTAAGGAAAACCCTATCAGTTAGGGTTCATTGAATGCAAGTAAACAAAACTGGTTAACACAAGCAAAAATGAAACTTCTTAGAAGAATATGAAGGACCTCAGGATAAGAGATAGCAGGGCAATTTGATTCTCAATGAAAATGTGTATAAGGAAGAAATGGCAGGCTGATAAAAGAAAATTGAGGTGCTGTAATCAAAATGAGGAGAAACTGAATACTGATAAACGAGATTTACTTTACAGGAAACAAGAAAATTTTGCAAAATTACTTCTTTGGAAACACAGTCCCAAAGAACTCTGAAGCTCGAAAGGATGAGTAGATAAAAATAAAATAAAACAGGATCAATAACATTTAGGTGTCTTTGTAAAGGTTCAGCCATTTAGACGAACACTGCAGTCAAGTTAGATAATATAAATATGAAAATACTCCTGAAAGGAAACATAAAATATATTAAAAATTCTGATGGAATTAAAATTTTAAAATAAAATCAATGAAAACATTAGGCTAGTATGAAAAAATTCAGATGATTAACATAAGATAATTCACAAAGTATTTCTAAAATGACACAAAACTATATGGAAGAAGGACTGAAAATGTCAAAACAAATTTTTAAAGATCTGCAATACAGAAAAGCCATGAAAGATACTTGAAAATTATTTGTAGAAAATGTACTGCACAAAGGGATAATTCTTAAATATAAAAATATATCCTAATGTGTGCCACAAGAGTAAACAAGCACCCTCCCAGACATATTATAATTAAAATGTCAAAAGTTAAAGATAAGAAGAGAATATTGAAAGCAGCAAGAAAAAAACAACTTGTTACATACAAGAGAACCTCTATAAGATTATCAGCAGATTTTTCAGCAGAAACTTTGTAGGCCAGAAGGGAGTGGCATGATATATTCAAAGTGCTGAAAGAAAAAACTTCGAACCAAGAATACTCTATCTGGCAAAGTTATCATTCAGAATTAAATTAAAGGAGAGATAAAGAGTTTTCCAGACAAGCAAAAGTTAAAGGAGTTTATTATCACTAAACTGGCCTCACAAGAAATGTTAAGGGGACTTCTTCAAGTTGAAAAGAAAGGTGCTAATTAGTAACAAGAAAACATGACAGAACAAATCTCACTGGAAAGGTAAATGTATAGTAAAGATAGTAGATTAATCACTTATAAAGCTAACATGAAAGCTAAAAGACAAAAGTAGTAAAAATAACTATGATTACAATAATTAGTTAAGGGATACACGAGATAAAAAGATGTAAAATGTGACATCAAAAACATAAAATGGGGGGGAGCAAAAATGTCGAGCTTTAGAGTGGGATCAAACTTAATTTGTTATCAACTTAAAATACACAGTCATAGATATAAGTTGTTATATGTAAGCCTCGTGGTAATCACAAAGCAAAAACCTATAATAAATACACAAAAGATAAAGAAAAAGAAATATAAGCATACCACTAAAGAAGGTCATCAAACCACAAAGGAAGAGAACAAGAGAAGAAGAAAGGAACAGAGAGGGACTACAAAAACAGCCAGAAAACAATTTAAAAAATGGCAGTAAGTACATACCTACCAGTAATTACTTTAAATGTAAATGGACTATATTCTCCAGTCAAAAGACATAGAATGGCTGAATGGATAAAAACACAAGACTCATCTACATGTTGCCTGCAAGAGACTCACTTCAGATGTAAGGACACACACAGACTGGAAGTGAAGGGATGGAAAAAGATATTTCAGGCTAATGGAAACCAAAAGAAAGCTGGAGTAGTTCTACTTTTATCAGACAGAATAGACTTTAAAACAAAGACTGTAATAAGAGACAAAGATGAGAGTTACATCATGATAAAGAGGTCAATCCAACAAGAGGATATAATATTTGTGAATATTTATGCACACAATATAGGAGCAGCTGGATATATAAAGCAAATATTAACAGACTCAAGGGGGAAATAGACTGCAATAAAATAATAGTAGGGGACTTCAGTACTCCACTTAAATCAATGGATAGATCATCCAGACAGAAAATCAATAAGGAAATGTCAGCCTTAAATGGCACATTAGACCAGGTGGACATAACAGATATATACAAAACAGGCCATTCAAAAACAACTGCATACACATTCTTCTCAAGTGCACATGGAAGTTCTCCAGGATAGATCATATTGTAGGCCACAAAACAAGTCTTAATAAATTTAGGAGGATTGAAATCATATCAAGCATCTTTTCCAAACTCAATGGTATGAAACTAGAAATTAATGACAGAAGAAAAATAGAAAATTCACAAATATGTGGAGATTAAACAACATGCTACTGAACAACCAATGGGTCAAAAAAGAAATCTAAAGAGAAATCAAAACATATCTTGAGACAACCAAAAGTAGAAACATAGCATACCAAAATCTGTTGGTTGCAGCAAAAGCAGTTCTAAGAGGGAACTTCACAGTGCTAAATGCTTACCTCAAGAAACAAGAAAAGTCTCAAATAAAAAAACTATCTTTACGTCTCAAGGAACTAGAAAAAGAAGAACAAATGAAGACCAAAGTTAGTAGAAGAAAGGAAATAACAAAGATCAGATCAGAAATAAATGAAATACAGACTACAAAGAAGATAGAGAAGATCAATGAAACTAAGAGCTGCTTCTTTGAAAGATGAACAAAATTGACAAGCCTTTAACTAGACTTACCAAGAAAAAAAAGAGAGGACTCAAATAAATAAAATCAGAAATGAAAGAGGAGATGTTAACCAATACCACAGAAATACAAAGGATCATAAGAGACTACTATGAACAATTATTTGCCAATAAATTGGACAACCTGGAAGAAATGGATAAATTCCTAGAAACATACAACCTACCAAGACTGAATCATAATGAAATAGAAAATCTAAACAGACAGATTACTAGTTAGGAAATTGAATCAGTAATCAAAACCTCCCAACAAACTAAAGTTCATGACCAGACAGCTTTACTGGTGAATTCTACCAAAGATCCAAAGAAGAATTAATACTAATCCTTCTCAAACTCTTCCAAAAAATAGAAGAGGAAGGAACTCTTCCAAACTCATTTTGAGGCCAGAATTACCCTGATAGCAAAACCAGACAAGGATGCCACAAGAAAAGAAAATTACAAGTAAATATCCCTGATAAACATAGATGCAAAAATACTCAAAAAATATTAGCAAATCAAATTCAACAATACATTAAAAGTATCATACACTATGATCAAGTGGGATTTATTCCAGGGATGCAAGAATGGTTCATCATCCACAAATCAGTCAATGTGATACATGATGTTAACAAAATGAAGAATAAAAATCACATGGTCATCTCAATAGGTGCAGAAAAAGCATTTGACAAAATTCAACATCCTTTTACAATAAAAACTCTCAACAAAGTGGGCATAGACAGACTGTATTTCAACAAAATAAAGGTCATATATGACGAGCCCACAGCTAACATCATGCTCAATGGTGAAAAGCTGAAATCTTTTCCTCTAAGATCAGGAACAAGACAAGTATGTCCAATCCCACCACTTTTATTCAATATAGTTTTGGAAGTCCTAGCCAAAGAAATTAGTCAAGAAAAAGAAATAAAAGGCACTCAGATTGGAAAGAAAGAAGTAAAACTGTCACTATTTGCAGATGACGCGATACTAGTTCCAAAAAACTGTTGGAACTAGCAAGCAAATTTAGTGAAGTTGCAAGATACAAAATCAATACACAAAAATCTGTTGAATTTCTATACACTAATAACAAACTATCAGAAAGAGAAATTAAGAAACAGTCTCATTTAAAATTGCGTTGAAAAGAATAAAATACCTAGCAGCAAATTTAACCAAAGAGGTGAAAGACCTGTATGTTGAAAACTACAAGACATTAATGAAAGAAACTGAGGAGGAAATGAATAAATGGAAAGATATTTTGTGCTCATGGATTGGAGGAATCAATATTGTTAAAATGTCCATACCACCCAAAGCAATCTACAGATTCAATGCAATCCCTATCAAAATTCCAATGGCATTTTTCACAGAAATAGGACAAATAATCCTAAAATTTGTATAGGACCCCAAAAATCCCCCAAATAGCCAAAGTAATCTTGAGAAAGAAGAACAATGCTAGAGGCATCATGCTTCCTGATTTCAAACTATATTGCAAAGCTGTAGTAATTAAAAGAGAGTGGTACTGGCATAAAAACAGACACATAGCTCAATGGAACAGCATAGAGAGCTTAGAAATAAACCCACGCATATGTGGTTGATTAACTTAAGACAAAGTAGCCAAGAACATAAAATGGGCAAAGGATAGTCTCTTCAATAAAAGATGTGGGAAAACTGATTAGCCACATGCAAAAGAATGCAACTCAACCATTATCTTACTCCATATACATAAATTAACTCAAGATGTATTAAAGACTTGAACACAAGACCTGAAACCATAAAACTCCCAGAAGAAAACATAGACAGTAAGCTCCTTGATATAGGTCTTGGCAATGATTTTTTGAATCTGAAACCAAAAACAAAAGCAAAAATAAACAAATGGGACTACATTAAACTGAAAAGCTTCTGTACAGCAAAGGAAACCATCAACAAAATGAAAAGACAACATACTGAATGAGAGTAAATACAGTCATGTGTCTCTTAATGACAGGGATACATTCTGAGAAATGCATCATTAGGTGTCTTTGTCACTGTGCAAACATCGTAGAGTGTACTTACACAAACCTAGACACTATAGTCTCCTGCACACCTAGGATATATGGTACTAATCTTACAAGACCACCATCATATATGTGGTCCATCACTGACTGAAGCATCATCATGTCACTCATGACTGTATTTGCAAATCATATATCTGAAAAAGAGTTAATATCCAAAATATATAAAGAATTTTTACAATTCAATAGCAAAAAAAAATCTGATTGAAAAATGGACAGAGAATCTGAATAGACATTTTTCCAGAGAAGACATACAGATGGATAACAGGTACATGGAAAGATGCTCAACATCATCAATCATCAAGAAATTCAAATTAAAACCACAATGAGATATCATCTCATGCTAGTTAGAATGGCTATTATTAAAAAGACAAGAACTAACAAGTGTTGGTGAGGATATGGAGAAAAGGGAATGCTTGTGCACTGTAGGCCAGAATGTGAATTCGTGCAGCCACTATGGAAAAAAGTATGGAGGCTCCTAAAAAAATTAAAAATAGAATTACCATATGATTTAGCCATTCCATTTCTGGGTATTTATCTGTGGAAAATGAAATCACTAACTCGAAAAGATCTATACACCTCTATGTTCATTGCAGCATTATTTACAATAGCCAAGATATGGAAACAACAGAAGTGTCCGTTGATGGATGAATGGATAAAGAAATTGTGGTACACACACACACACACACACACACACACACACACACAGGAATATTATTCAGCCATAAAAAAGAATGAAATCTTGCGATTTATGACAACATGGACTGACCTCAAAGGCATTTTACTAAGTGAAATAAGTCAGACAGAAAGACCAATACTGTATGATCTCTCCTGTATGTGGTATGTAAGAATAAAAAGGCCCATCTCCCTACACCCTCATTGGTATTCAGCATTGGTTTTGTAAGTTTAGCCATTTTTATGAATTAAAAATAGCATCACATTGTGTGGTTGAAAAAAGAAATATAAACAATTCAAATACCAACAGGTGAAATGAAGAGGGATTTCGCAGGAAAAGAGAGAAAAAAAAACAATCTGCACATGAAAAGAGATTTACACTCACTAACAAACACATGGGAACTGACACAAAAATGTAATGAAATGTTTTGCTTATCAAATGGGCAAAGAGGTAAATAATCGATTATGAGACATGATGATGTTATAACTTGAAGCACACATTTTAGAGGACAATCTGAAAATATCTGTAAAAATGAAAAATGCACATATGACTTGACTAATCATTTCTGCTCCTGAAAGTTTATCCTAAAAATACATTTGCAAAGTATATATAGTTTCAAAAGATGTTTATTGTTAATTTGATTATAACAGGAAAACAGCAGACACAAATTAATTATATTATATTATTAAATTAATTATATTATAATGAAAACATTCATGTGTTTTACTTAGAATAAATTAAACAAATATTTAGAAATGATACACAAGCATATTATGGTTATTTCTGAAAACTGAGTTTGGAGGAAGAGGCTTGTTATGCACTTTGGAGTTATCTGCTTTTTTTGGTTTTTTTGGTGAGGAAGATTAGCCCTGAACTAACGTCTGTTACCAATCCTCCTCTTTTTGCTGAGGAAGATTGGCCCTGGGCTAACATCTGTGCCCATCTTCCCCTACTTTATATGTGGGATGCTGCCACAGCATGGCTTGATGAGTGGTGCATCAGTCTGCGCCCAGGATCCGCACCTGCAAACCCCGGGACGCCAAAGTAGAGGGTGCAAACTTAACCATTATGCCACCAGGCTGGCCTCTCTGCTTTTTTTAAAAAAATTAATTTATTATAAAATTACAATGAAAAAATAATCTGTTCCATATTCTCGATACATTTTTAAAGTATATAAAAGTAAACTTTATGTAAAGTATAAACAGGGATAAATGCCTGAAAGGCATACAGAAATAAAAAAGAAAAAAATGCAAGATTTTTCCTATAAGAGAACTCAAATAATAACACCGCTATCAAGCTTGGGAAAAGGAAACAAGGAGGAGGTTGGGATAGTTTAAATTCTCATTTTTTCATATTATGGAGTCAATAGGTATCGTCCGTAGACATGCACATAGAGTGTTAGGGTTTAAACATCAGAAGAAATAAAACGAGAAACATTTGAAGGTAATTGCTGGGGGGAATGGCGCTGGAGGTGAGGAGCTGTGCTTCAGCAGCCTGTTTCTCTGGATCACAAGCTCTTGGGTGTATATTACTTTGATATTATTTTTAATAAAAATGGAACAATTGTGTCATGCCGCTAAGAAGCCCGCATTGACTCCTTTTTTCCTGAGGTTTAGTTACTTCCTCTTCTATATCTATGTACTTTCTGCATCTATCAGAGTCCCAGACATTGTCTTGGAATCTCTCACTTGCATTTGTCAATGCAAAATGGGAGAAAAGAGTATGTCTTCATACACACACATATATACATATGTAGTTTATGTATGTGTATATAAAGATCATATTTCTAATAGAAAATAAAAAAGAGACATTGGTGTCAGTTGAAAGACAAAATAGAATATTTTATTTAATAACCATTTATTTTTAAGGTCTGTCCTTATTGCTTTTTAAATATATGCATTTAAAATTAATAAAAAGAATAAATAAAATATAACCTTATCTCATAATTTGGCATCATATTCCTCTAGTATTATTTATTAGCTTTGCACTTGGTATCTGATCTTCAAACAACTACTATGTAAATATTGAAACTGTCTATTTTAAACTCAATCATTTTCCTGAAACCTTATAGTAGCTTTATAAAGAGAAAGGACAAATATATGGTTTACCAGTCTAGTTTGCTCTTTAATCACACAACATAACCTCAAGCATAAAGCATGAATAATAAGTGTGAGTACATTTCAAATCTGCAGTTTAAGAAGAAAGTAACAGGGAAATGGATACGCATATCGTGGAAATGGAGATATGTGGCAATTTTCCTTTACTTCAAGCTTTGAGTTTGTTAGCAGAGAGACAATCCATTAGCAAAGTGTAAAACATGATCCCCACTTCTTCATTCAACAGATGAAGGAAGTGCTTATCAAGAATACACAGACAGTCAATATTTCATTCCCAGTGCTTTCACATGCAGTCCTTAATTAAACCAAGTATCTTAGCAAATCTTATTCCTAACTTCATAGGATTTCAAAACGTCAATCAGTAAAACACATTATTTACACTTGCCTCTAAGTCTTTATGGAGGCCTGAAAAAAAAGGGAGTTTTAAAAGTTGCTGGGAGCCATGGAGATGAGGATTCTTATAAAATTACCCGTGAAATTATAAGTGTCACAAAATGACATTTAATAATGAGAAGTTCTGATCCATCATTGTGTTTGTAAGGTATTTTGTGTGTGGCATTGCATGTTTTCTACTGCATCAATGTGAAAATCCTCACATTGTTTCATATTTCATGTCCCTAATTTCCAGAATACACATTCACAGTGATAAATTACATACACAATGTCTTCTAATTGGTTATATTTCAGGTTATAGTTTGTGCCCTGTACTCACTGTAGAGGATAGTGCGCATTTGTTTTTGTGAACACTGATTTCCTCTGACCCATATGATGATGTTTTGAATCACTAAAATAATTTTTTAAAATTTGGAAACATTTGATCTATACAAAGAAGCATGTATAATGTATGTAGAAATAGTAAAACAAAGTTATATAAGAAATAACCCTAAATCTACAATCCAAAAAAAAAAAAGAATGTTACTGTAGTGAATGCTGTGGTGCATGGCCAGGATTCTCCCTTCAGGACACAGGCACGTACTCCCCCAGCTGACTGCTCACAGCTAGGTGCCTCCCCAGCAATTCCAGGGGAAATGACTAGTTGATGTGAGGTATAGAGGCCCGTTCCCCTCACCTCATGTCAGGGCAGCTCTGAATGTAATCAATGGAATTGATTATTTGATACTCACATACATATATTTTATTGCTACATTGCTTACACACCTGACAATATACCGCTATAGTTTTGACATTAAACAGCCAAAATATTTTAAAGGAAAAATTTTTTTAATTTACTCAGGTGTTTACCATTTGTGCATCTGTTCATTTCTTTTCATAGATCCAAATTTCCATCCAGAGTCATCTTCCTTTTATTGAAGCACTTTCAATAACATTTCTTTCAGTGCAGGTTTACTGGCAATTTTCTCAGCACTTTTTCTCTAAAAATGTCAATTTTTTGGCTTCATTTTATTATAACTTTATTGAAATTTAATTGAGGTATGGTAAACTACATATGTTTAAAACGCATGATTTGACCAATTTTGACATACTAATAGACATGTGAAATCATCACCACAATCAATATAGTGAATGTTTCTATCATCCTCAAAGGTTTTCTTGTGCTTTTTTTTAATCCCAAAATGGTTCTCAGATAATCTCGGAATTACTTATCATTACAGTTTAGCTTGCATTTTCTAGAATTTGATATGAATAGAATTATATGTAGGTAGTGTTGTTTGCTTGGCTTAGTTTACTCAGCATGATTTTAAATTGATTCATACTGTTGAGTGTGTCAGCAGCCTGTTCCTTTTCATTGCTGAGTAGTATTCCTTTATATAGATATTCCACAGTTTGTCAACCCATGCAGTTGTTAAATAGTTATGGATTACCTGAGTTGTTTCAGTTTGGGGCTGTTACACATAATCAGCTTCAAATTTTGGTGTGTGTGCATTTTCATTTAGAGTTCTAGTTTGACACATTTCCTCCCAGTACTTTAAAGATACCAAGCCAATACCTCCTGGCTTTTATTGTTTTGTGATGAGAGTTCGGACATCACTCTTATTTTGTTCTCTTAAATTTAATCAAGTTCAAACAGCTTAGTAGCTCTGTGTGCAGCTTAGAATTTAATCAAAGTCTCATGAGAATTCCTGTGTAGATTTCTGAAACTCTTCTTCTATGTAGCTCCTTCTCTAATATTCTGCCACACAAGTTCAGGTGCCCAGTCTTTGAGAATACTCTCAGTTCTATCCTCTCATCTCAGAGATACTACTGTGCCCTACATGGATCCACCTCCGGTTTCCAGGGCCTGGTAAACACCTATGGGTGAAAAGCAGGAAAATCATAGGATTCATTTCCTTTGTTTCTTTTCTCTCAGGGATTACAGTCCTGACTGCCTGTTATTCAGTATCTGGAAATGTTGTTTCGTATATTTTGTTCATTTTTTTTTTATGGACAGAGGACTCGCCTAATCTCATGTAGGGTGGTGGAAATCCATCTCAGTCAGTTCTAAATGTATATCCCTCTGATTACTATTGAGGTTGAATATATTTTCTTATAAAGCATTTCACATAAATATTTCATATAAAATAGGGATGCAATGGTGACTATAGTTAGCAATACTTAATTGTATATTTGAAAGTTGCTAAGAGAGTAGATCTTAAAAGTTCTCATCAAAAAAATATATGTTCAGATGTTTTCCCTTGTGTAATATATGCCACATCTCTTTTCCTTGGTTGCATTTTGTCACTTTACATTTATTTAGAGCTCTTTATACATTTGGATAAAAATCCTTTGCTTTTATATGTGTTACAAATACTTTTCACACTCTGGGTGTCTTTTTACTAATTTTTTTCTTTTTTTTTTGCAAAACAGAATGTCTATTTTTAATACTCATGACTATCTTCAAAATATATTCACTATCTGACTACTTCTCACCAATAGCATTGCTCCCACCTTGGTCTGAGCCATCTGTATTATTTCAATACCACTCTAACTGCTTTCCCTGCTTCCATGTTTGACCCTACAGTTTAAAGTTCCAAATCTTTTGATTTGCTGGGGTCCATCTTGGTTGTTTATCATTAATTGTTAAATACACTCATTTTCACTGTTAAAATTGCCCTTTGAATAATAAATCACATGGTCACTCTACCTGTGGTTGATTCTCTAGAGAGCAGCCAGAATGATATTCTAATTGTTGCTAGTATATAAAAATATGACTAATTTTTGGACCATCATCTTATATTTTACAAATTTGCTGTGCTACCTCATTCACTTTAATCAGTTGTCTGTAGATTCTTTGAGGTTTTCTATATAGGTGGTCATAACGTTTATAAACAATGAAAGTTAAATTCCTCTAATTTCAATTCCTAATATTTTTATTTCATCTTCTTGTACTCAGTAAAACCATTGTGGAATATTGAATAAAATTGGTTGTAGCAAGCACTTGATTTATTTATTTTTAGAAGATTTCTTTTAATATATAGTCATGAAAAATGATGTTTGCTCCAGTATTTTGGAAGTCATCATTTATCGGTTTAAATAAGTCCATTTTGTTCCAAGTTTGCTATTTTTTCAAAAATCATGATATAATACTGAATTCTAGCTGATGAATATCTGCATTGATTGAGATAATTTTATTATTTTTCATTTTCACTGTTAATGTGATGCATTATCGTCAGAGATATTTAGAATTTTAAATTCCTTGACAATTGGTAGAATAATTCAAACACAGTCATGCTATATTATCATTTTTGCTATACTGTTATAATTGATTTACTTTATTGTGTTTAGGATGTTTGTATCTAATTCATAAGTTAAATTAGTTTTCTTTAATCATACTCTTCTCGTTGGTTTAGATATTATGTTCACATTAATCTCTAATGGGGGAGTCTTCCTTCTTTTTTACTATATCGAAAAGAGGTTATATAAATTAGAATTTTGTGAACCTTGATTATTGAACAGAATTCAACAATAAAATAACCCACTTTATTGTTCCCTGTATGGAGAATTTTAAGTACCAATTTAATTGTGTAAAAGCTCTAGCATCGGTCAAGTTTCTATTTGTCCGCAGTCTTGTGGTGAGCAGGTAATTTTTTTTTTTTGGTGAGGAAGATTTGCCCTGAACTAACATCCAGGCCCACCCTCCTCCACTTTGTATGTGGGATCCCTGCCACAGCATGGCTTGATAAGTGGTACATGGGTCTGTGCCCGGGATCTGAGCCTGCGAACCCCAGGCTGCCGAAGTGGAGCATGTGAACTTAACCACTATGCCACCAGGCCAGCCCCTGAGCTGGTAAATTTTTAACAGTGACTCTCCAGGAAAAAAAAAAAGAAAATCAATGATTTGTAGTGTTTACCAAATTTCATGGTATAAATATTCACATTATGGAAAAGTCCATGATATTAATATGATTTCATTGAATATGGTGTTAGGAAGAGTTACACATAATTAGCTCTTTATAGTCAGTATGAACTGGCTCCAACACACCATCAGGAACTGTGAAGGATCTGAGGTTTCACCCTGTTTGCAAGCTAATGAGTTAGTAAGCCACAGTTCTTGGTTAGTGACAGAAAACATGAGATTCCTGACTCAGGAAAAAAACAAAAAGACAACTTTGTATAAGCCATGGCACAGTAAGAAGCATGAGTATCAGCATGTATGTATCAGTTCCCCTTGTCCCGAAGTCCACGGGGGGAACCAGGTGGCTGCCTGCACAGGCAAGGAGTTACTCTACAGGAGAGGAACCGTGACATTAGGCAACCCAAATATTTTATACTGGGTGGTAAGCATGCCTGCCCTTTACTCTGGAGCAGTCGCTGTCTCTGTGTTAAATGTTGTAAGCAAGCTTGTTATTTGCTCTGGTAAGAACCCCTGTCTTTATTTTCCAAGACTATTTGCTACACAAACATCCTTGAAGAGATAGTTTGGAATAAAGAGCAAAATACCTTCGTCTGCAAGATTTGCTGAAACTCAAGTGACTCCTGGGAAACTGTCTCCCAGTACACACCACTGCATCAGTAAATTTTGGCATATTACATTTATCTAGAGATTTCTCTATTTAATTTGTTTTCCAGTTTATTAATGTTTAGATTTTATGCTGTTCTCTTATGTTTAATGTCTATAAGTTGTGTAATTCTGAGTTCATTTTAGTTCCTAATCTTATCTATCCATGCCCTCCGTTTTTTAAAAGAAATTTATCAATCTTGCCAAATTTTAACAGATCTTTGTAAGTCATCAGTGTTTATTGATTTACTATATCATATCTATGTTTTATAATATACTGCTTTCTGCCTTTAATATTTATGATTTGCCTTCTTCTTTTATCTTTGGATTATTCCATGGATGTTTTTCTGCCATCTAACTTGCTTAACTCATTATTTTTCAGTCTTATTACTGCCTAATTAATATATTTCATGAATACTACATAATATCCTCAGTGGTCTGCTTTAGTGGCATCCTGTTTGTTATTCTATGTTCTATTTGCTTATTATTCATTCACAAGTATTTTTCTATTTTCCTCTGAATTATCTTAAAACTGTGCTTTTCAATGTCCACACTATATTTTTAAAATAAATTTCAATATTGATTTTCAACTTAATATCACTGTCATTTTCAGAATATGGAGTCTATTTAAGACATTTGAAATTTATTAAGAATTTTTGTATGGCTTAATGCATTATCATGTTTCATTAATATATTTGAAAATAATGAATATTTTTGAGGGCCATAATAGAGTACTATATATTTTGTTTAGTTTAAGCTTTATGATCGCATTTGTTAAATCTCTTAAATGTTGACTGTTTCTTTGTCTGACATATACTCTTTAGCAGTGTAAATCTCTCACAATGGTGAGTGAGAGACTTGTGACTTTATGAGGGACATAGAGCAGCAGTAGCTATATCATTAATCTGTCTCCATGAACTTGGGAACACTGCAGACATTGTCTGATTGGCTCCAGGCAGATCACATGTGAAAAACTGAGAGTACTATACATTCCCTGAATCTCCATCTGCTTCCTTGAAATTTCCCCACATTATATCAAACTTACAATACGATTGCACTGCTATCCTTCTCCAAGTGCTTCTCTTTAGCTATCAAATTATTTTGCTTATTACACACAGCCCTCCTGAATCATCTCTGTAGCTTACCCTCATCCTCTGGCCACAGATGGATTAAGATGTGTGTCAGGCAATAGTTGCATGGAGCACCAAACAGTAAGGGGTGGCAAACAATTCTGGGATGAGGATGGAGGGACTAAAACTTTGGTGGAATTAGAGTAGAGTGTAGGGTCTTTTGAGGGTCTTCCTGGGTGAATATAGTGCATGGCTGGAAGGAACTCTTTGGGAAGTGTGTGATTGTTGGTGGCATATCGAAGAGAGTGCTCCAGTAAGAGTTGATGGCTGTTACATTTGATTATAGAATTGATGGGCCCCGTTCCTCAAGGATTAGGTCTGCTGAGTCAGGTTTACAAGTTTGTGGCCAGTGCTAAATTCTCCCTGACAGCTGAGTAACTTAACTGTCACCAGGGTCCTCCTTTCTCATTCTGTCCTCAGACAGCTCACAGACTCTTCTAATATTATGAAGGGACACCATACTATTAGCCTGCTCTGCTGACTTGCTACCTTGGTAAGACTCTACACTTTCTAGAAGGCCCTTTCCATGCACTGTGTCCTTTAAGAATTTAGAATTACCTCTGGTTCTATGTCAAGTCATATGTTTCATATTTCTGTGCCTTTTACCTCCTGAACTAGGCCTCTCTGAACTATACCTATTCATATTTATGTTTTGTCTTTATCCCAAACACATTCCCCAACACTAAACCACTTCTTATTAAAATTCAGTTTGAGAACTTCCTCCAGGAAGTTTTTCCCGAAGGAAAGTTATGTTATTTTTAACTTAATTTTTATAATTCAGAGCTTCCCTAAAATATTCCGCATTTTTAAAAATTGCCAGTTTATCACATGCAAGAAAAATTTTAAGTGAGTAATCGACTGATGTAGTCTGTAAATACTTGAATCTGGATTAGGTGAACTCTGAAAACCTGCTTTTTACTTCATTATCAGAATGTGTTGATTAAAGTTAATATACTTCTTAGTAGACCATAGGAATGCTGACAAAATATGTAACTTTCAACTAAATACAAAGCTCTAACTGTTAGCAGCAATATTAGTCACATGCTCTGCTTTCTTTTATTCTATTTTTCTAAGTACTTTTTTATCTATGTTCTTTTTTGTGATATAAAGAACAGAAATCCACTGAAATGATATTGATCAAAACAAAGGAATTTGGGCCTCATCCTCTGGCTAAGCTGTTAGTGTTGTGAGGAGAGGAAAGACAGCTAGGGCAGTTCTGGGGATATTATGGACAGTGATGTGCAACAACTCTCTCTCTCTCTCTCTCTGTGTCTGTCTACCCCCCTCCTTCTCTGCTTCCTATTACTGCTTTTCTCTGCTTTGCTTTATTCTCAACTACTAAATGCAGATTTCTCTTCATATGGCAGTTAATACTGTTTAATTAAATCCTCCTATATTTGACACCCAAAAGACCTCTAAGATGAGAGAGCCAAGAAAAGGGATAAAAAATGCAATATCTTGGGTCATACTTGTGAACTCTTCTTTGTGGCCAAGATTTGATTACCACATTCTTATCAGAATCATGTGATTAGAATAGAAAAGAAATAGTTCCTAACACAAGTTCAAGTGCTATTCAGACCTAAAGAACAGCTGTCTTTTACACGTAAACTTCACTGTCTCCATCACATGCATGTGTGGAGTTTTGCAAAGTTAAGACATCAGGGAAATTGTGGGTTTTGATAACCGTAACAAAATTGCCTCATAAATAATGACATTTAAACTAAACTTGCAAGCTCTAGTTAGCAACATAACACAGCTCATATTCTAGAGTTCAGCCAGGGTGCTTGAGATAAAAGAGAAATTCCTAATGTGTAGTATATTTGTATTTCCTCCATTGACGTCTCTCACCACCAATATCTTGAGTTTAAGAGTAGTAAGGGCCTTCTTGAAAAAAAATGACAATCCCATCATATTGAAATTTCAGCATACTGAAATCCTTCATTGGCATTTGAGCATTTTGAGAAATCTGTGAAATCATAGTTCTATTAAGAACGGACAATAATCCCAAAAAAATATCTATTCAAGTCTTTAAAAATGGATTGTTATTTACGTGCATCACTTTAGTATTTTACTTTTCCATTTCAGCTGCAAGTCTGGTTGATAGGAAAGAAAATAACAGAGCTGTAATTACATAGTGATGACTACAGTTCACTTTGAGCACCAGGCAGAAATTGTTTATTTCACATATCACCTGTGCAGCTTGCTTTAGTTATTCTACAAAACAGACATGTGTTTTTAAAATCAAAAGCAGAACAAGAAACATGAATTTTATGTGCGTCTAAGTTAGAGACACTTTTTTTTGTGAATTTCCTTTCAGTTATTCCCAACATCATAAGTTCTATTGATGGACAAGCTGTTTTTCACTGGCATAAAATACACAAGATACGTGTGATGTCATTCTGGTGTACTATTTAAAAATGCTTTCCCCAACTCTTGCCTTGTTCTCTTGGCTTACGCACAGTTGATTTCCCCACACCTTGTGTTGAAACCGAGCGGTAAGCCTCCCTGATACCGATTGCCAACATGTTATTTTTCAAAGATAAAGTGCACAGTTTCTTATTGGGAAATAGTGCTGGATTTGGGGAGAAATGAAGTAAGAAAATTTATTTTTAGGTCTGGGATAAATTGTAATCTCTGATTTATTTTTATGTTGTATGTTGGTTTAAAATTTTTAATCTTACCAAATGGGTGGAATATTTCTTTGGATGACCCTAAACAAAATATAATTTTATGGTCCAATTCACTTTACTCGAAACAACAAATACATTTAACCACCTGCTTGTTGAACCTACAGTGCAAATGGCACAAAGAGTTGTAAAAGAGTTCATTGCTTATAATCCTTGAAGTGAATCAAATTGCCCTTAAAAGAAATGCTGCAGCATTTACTACGATTTACCACATAACAGAGTAAAGCACAGATGACAGTTGTGGATCGTGTCTGTCCTGACTCTGTTCTGCAGAGACACACCCTCAGCTTCCTTCTCAGAAACCTGTACTACAGAACCATATACAACGACGGGAAGTAACACACGGAGTGAAAACTTTCATGTAATTTCCGGTAAATAATGTTTGTTCTTGATCATAATCCATGGTCATGGGCTTTTAAATTTTAATATTTAGCCTCCACAATATTAACACTATCACCATTGTATATAGAGTAAATGCTCAGTTTTTCTAAGTTTACTACCTATTTAAATTGTAATACTTGTGTGCTCAACACTAAGAATTTGAGCAGAGCAAGCTGGAGAGAGTAAATATAACTGCGTTAATAACATCCTTGAGAAAAGGAAAGCAACTGATACCTGACAGGTCTGAATAGGGGTTAGACATAAAGTAACCATTATCTGTCAGAATAGACAACTCAGTCGCTATCAAGAAGAAACTAACATTTATGGAATACTTACATGAATGTCTAATCTATTTGTCAGAACAATTCTATGTATCATTATAACTGCATCACAGAAGAAGAAACTGGTGAGTGGAGGGCTTGGGTATCTTTCCATGCTTACATAGATAACAAGTTATACAAGAAAGAAAAAAAAACAACTAACTTGTCTCTAAAGGGTATCTTATTTCCCCTACATCATGCCAAATCTTTCAAGTACGAAAGTTGAGGAAACCACAAATATTAGAAAGTAGACAAAATTTACTCTAAATAGATCTAGCATAATTTGAAAGATTCTGAAGGCAGGAAAAAAATCTTGTACTGCTCTAGTTATGATGTGAGAAGAATAAATAAAATAATATGATTTATTTTATTTTTATTTTATTTTTATTTTTTGTGGGGAAGACCAGCCCTGAGCTAACATCTGTTGCCAATCCTCCCCTTTTTGCTGAGGAAGACTGGCCCTGGGCTAACATCCGTGCCCATCTTCCTCCACTTTATATGGGACGCTGCCTCGGCATGGCTGACAAGCAGTGCGTCGGCGGGCATCCGGGATCCGAACCCACGAACCCCGGGCTGCCAAGTGCGGACTAAACCACTGCACCACCGGGCGGCCCCCAATAATATGATTTTTAAAAGAAGCAGAATTCATCTGAGAAAATTAAAGAGTGCAATAAAAGATGCTTTGTTACTTCAAGCTTTGATTATATAATCAAACTCATATTACCATAAGAGAGAGAACTTTCATTTAATTTAATGGTACTTAACACTTGTTTTGTTCAATGATCTATTTCAGGTACAGATGAGTGAAAATAACAAAAGTGGGAACTAAAAGGGATGTTTAGGAAAATGTTGGAAGACAATGTGCTCGTTTCTCATTTTCTTTGATTTCCCTAAAGTGTGTGACATATTGACAGTTGACAGTGACTTCAGTATTAGGGTTAAAGTGTTTAGTCCTTCACCATTAAGTGAAATACTTCCCACCAATAAAAAGAGATATCTTCCTGATACATGCAACAGCAATGGATGAATCTCAAAAACATTGTGCTAAACAAAAGAAGCCAGAGAGATTCCATTTACAGGCTTGGATCACTTAACAACAGGGATATCTTCTGAGAAATGCGTTGTTAGGCAATTTCATAGCAGTGCAGAGAGTACTTACACAAACCTAGATGGTATAGCCTACCACACACCTAGGCTAGATGGCACCAATTTTATGGGACCATCATTGTGTACCAGGTCTGTGGTTGACCCAAACGTCGTTATGCAGCACAAGACTATATATGAAATTAACAATTTTTTGTCTTTACAGAAATCAATCTTGCAGACATTTACCTTGAAGTTTGCCATTTATTAACTCAAAAATTTTTCATAGATAATTTCATATACAAGACATATCACATATTAATTCACTTTTTGATTTCTTTTGCATATATTTATTAAGATACTCATGCTACATGTTAGGAACCAATTTGAATATGGAAAGTTCTCTGATCTCAAGGTGCTCATAGTCTGTTGACAGAGACATCAAATTAGAAGTTACAGTAGAATAAAAATACAAAATGATTGACAACCTCAACATACATTGTCATGATAAAAATAAACATAGAATACTATGGTTCACTGAGGAGAAACATCTAAAAAAAGACACGAGTGAAGGATTGTAAAGACTTCTAAGAACAAATGAGAGAACTAAAGTCTCAGATTTTGCAGGTTGTTAATCACAAAAACTGGCATGGAATATACAAATGTTTGAAGAACTTAATTTCTGATAAAGTATGCAGGAGGAAAGTATTATCATCTTAACAGTTCCAGACAAAAAGGTAAGAACAAAAGAGATATAGTTTACTATGTATTCAATATAATGTGATGAGATCAGTTTTCAGAATTCACATAGAAAACTAATACTACTCTGGGAGACACTCTCCATTTTGAATCACTTCCTAGAGCTCTTCATGTTGAGATACAATCATGTCACTGCTCTGTGCCTTTCCATTTGGCCCTCCTTATGCCAACTGTCTCAGTTGCTGCTTTCTATTTCAAACAACCAGTATGATCAGCAGAAAATGCCAAAGTGAATCAGTGGGGACCCTATCTTGTTTCTAAACAACACTTCAGTAACTGATATGGAAGACCTGTCTTATTTACTATAGTTCCACTTCACCTGTTCCACACTTTGTCTTTTTAGGCATTTATACATTTTTATCTTACATTTGCCTCTTTACAAAGCAAATATTATAAAATCAAAACTATAGACTTACTTTATAGGCACACCAAAATAATATGAAATAGTACAAATTTCCTTTTACTTACTCAGATACTACTAAGAATGATCTTAATAATTTTAACTGCATTTTCCCAATTGCTCTATCCAAAAACCTGTCTGTGTAATCCCATATTCTATCCGTCAGCAAAGCCTGTTGGCTCTATATTCAAAGTATATTACAAATATGCCTGCCTCTCCCCATCTACACCTCTGCTCTGCTCATTTAAGCCAGCATCCTCTCTTGCCTGGACTGCTTAATGAGGCTTTTACTTGGTTTCTCATTTCCTCCCTCGCCCTCCTGCAGTCTGTTCTCTGAGGAGCGGCCGATGTGATTCTCTCAAATTGTAAATCAAAGAATCTTATGCCTCTACTTAAAATTACCTAATAGCTTCTCATCTCTCGCAGAATAAAATTCAAAGGTCCTAAATGGCCTGCATGCCTGCTGCCTCACTGGCACTATTTCTAACCACTGTCCCTTTCAGCTCACTCTGTTCCAGCCACACCTGCATCCTTCTTGCTCCTTGAACAGGCCAAGCTTACTCCTAGTCAGGCCCTTCCCATGGGTCACGTGTCTCTTCTTCGTGGAAAGCTTTCCCGCATGCATCCACAGAGTGCCCTCCCTGGCTTTACTCCAATCTTTGCTTTCATTTCATTTTCCAGACTAGTTCTCTGCTTTATTTTACTTCATAACAGTTATCACCACCTAAAAGGTTATATATTTATTTGTTTATTCTCTTCCTGTCCCCTTCCTTCATCAGTAAGGCTAGGCTCCTTGAGAATTAAAACTTATTTTCTGTTTTGCTTACGGCTGTATCTCCAACACCAAGAACAGTGCCTGGCTGTATACTAGGCATTCAATGATCACCTCATGAATGAATGAATGAATGAATGATGTATGGATGTATTTGTTCAGAAATAAGACCTGTTTTAGAAACATCTCCTGTGTATTAACATATGTTTACTTTAGTCAATGTTAAGTGCTCCTAGTTTTCCCTAGCTGGTCAATAAGTGACAATCATCACCTGCTATTAGGAAAGGGCCTATCCAGGGCAAGGATTGACTGCCAGAGAAGAAAGAATTTGACAATCTCTAGATTGCATATTGTTGTGATGGCTCCAAAGACCAAGTCTAAACAGGACAATTTTATACCATTATAAAAGAAAAGTCAAAATAAAGCTGGAAATTTTACGTTAAATCAAAACATCATTTGATATTAATCAGCCATCTATAGAAAATAGCTAATTATTTCATTGGACTTCTGTGAATTAAAAGTAAGATATCCAATAAAAAGATGTGCATTAGAGAGTACTTTGGCAAGAAATCATATTTAATATCAGAGATTCTGAGTTCAAGTGTCAGCTTTTCCTTTATGCCGGTGTGATCTTGGTCAAGTTACTTACATGCTTTGAACCTCAGTTGAATCAACTGTAAAGAATAAATGCATTACTATCTATTTCTTAGTCTTATAAGAAATAAATAAGATACGGTATATGATTCTTTTAATATACTGTGAATTGTTATATGAATCTTAGTTAATATTATTAATGGCATAAATCATCTTGATAAATACCCTTCTTGTGACTCATTCACATTTTGCTATTTGTCAAAGAACCCAGAGTCTGCTAGAATAACAATGCAGCACTTGCTATTATTTATTCTTATCTAATAGTGGAGATGCTTATATTAACACTTGTGTGTCAAGATCCCTTCTTTAAAGGATCTTACAAAACTCGCTTAAATTCAGTCACAGACACAAATGATTTATTTTAACTTGCTTATATTTTTTAAAAGGTGCCAGATTCATGTGACTCTAAGTAATTTTTTGTTACAAGGAAAGCACGTTGAAAGAGCAGTGAATTTCTTACCATAGGCGTCTAATTACTTTGTCAGAATTGTCTAAAATTTCCTACACTTACATAAATTTGTCCATTCCTAAGGTTAATACACCCTAGTGGTTTGTCACTATTCACAGAGTCAAAAGGAATATTATTAGGCAAATTAACACATCAAATTTTAAGTGATAATAGGTTACGTACCATGTGTGAGTGCTTAGCCTTAAAGTATAGGGAAGAGTAAGAATTTGCTTATGTTCCTCAACATGTTTAGAATAATTATGAGGTTATGATTGACAAATACTATATTTTCAAGTACAGACTATCATTCACAATGTGCTTTTCTTTATATTTTGTTTTATGTTTAGTATGATAAAATAAAGGTCTATCAGCTTAAAATGTGCTAAATTCTCTTTATCTACAAGAAAAGTGTGGCTATCTTTATTTCTAGTTTTGTACAAGTATTTGCTTCTTTAAAACTTTACATGTTTAATCCTTTCAAAAATTCATTGCCACAATTTTTTAGATAATAAAATGCATGTATTACAGTGAATAATAGATTATCTTATGATAAATTGTTTATTACAATTTTATTGGAAGTTTATTAGATTTTCTTATTTCTTATGGATATATAAAAATATAGATTACAAAAAATGTTGCTAGCTGATAAAAATTTATGTCAAAATTGTGGATTGTGGTCATATTCTCTTCAATATGTTTAAGTTGCTTTTATTATAAATATATGTGTAAAAAATAAAAGGATGATATTAGTGTAGGGAAATGTATAGTCTTTCAGAAAAAGGAGATGGCATCCTCTCAGTGCCTTGTTGAGTATTTAACCCATTAATATAATTAAAACAAAAGAAAAAAATTGAACATTTTTAAAATTTTCAAAAGGATACCTGTTTTAAGTTTTTAATTATATTTTATTTAACATTTTGGAAATATTTTCTCATATTCTAAATCTGTATTCTGCATTTTTTCTACTGTGGTGATAATGACCTTGAGGTATTTTAAAACACAAGCAAAATGTATAATCTTGCTTTTCTAACCATGTTAAATTAGATTTCATTTTTAATGTTTACAATTTTTTTGTTAAAATAGATCTACTACTTGCTCCATCACTGAAGAGAATCTAATGCATCCATAAATGTCCATCCTGTCCTAAGGCCCTTGTTTCAGAACAGTGATAATGTGATGTTGACCACTTGTTAGAGTTTAGAGACACCCCGAAGGATAGAGGATGCAAAGATGTCTGTTGAAGTCTTTTCCATTTCTCTCCTTCCTTAAAATACTTAGAGCAATTGCTCTGGTTCTTTGGTTTTAATTTTCCTAGGAAATATTTATTCATTTAATTTTAGAAATAGATATATTGGGTTTTTAAATCTGAATGAGACCTGTTTATGCAAATAATCACTTCTAAAAATAGAAAGAAGGTCAATTAAAACACTCAAGGTAAGATGCACAATTTCCATACATTTTAATAAATAATATAAAATAAAACCTTGCATTTTGATGACTTCTGTAATTATTAAATATTTGTCTTTATATTTTTAGTGTTGTGTTTTAATTTTTTAATTAAATATTTTAATTGAGACAATTGACATATAACATTGAGTAAGATTAAGGCATACAATGTGTTAACAATCACATTTATATATTGCAATATGATTACCACTGTAGCATTAGCTACCATGTCCATCACGTCACTTAATCATCATTTCTTTTTTTGTGGTGAGAACATTTAAGATGTAGTCTGTTAGCAACTTTGAAGTATATAATACAGTATTGTTGACTGTAATCACAGTGTGAGGCGTTAGATCTCTAGAACTTATTCATCTCTTAACTGCAAGTTTGTATCCTTTGACCTGCATCTTCCTAGGTCCCCCCAACCTCCAGGCTCTGGTAATGACTATTCTGCTCTCTGTTACTATAAATTTGGCTTTTTTAGATTCCACATATAAGTGATATTATACAGTATTTGTCTCTCTCTGTCTGACTTATCTCACTTAGCATAATGCCTTCAAGGTGCATCCATGTTGTCATAAATGCCAGAATTTCCTTATTTCTCATGGCTGAATAATATTCCATTACATATATCTACCACATCTTCTTTATCCTTTCAGCTATAAATGGACACTTAGGTTGTTTCCATATCTTGGCTATTGTGAATAATGCTGCAATGAACATAGGAGTGCAGATATCTTTTGAAGATCCTGTTTTCATTTTCTTTGGATATGTACCCAAATGAGGGGAGGCAGGATTGAAGGATAGGTCTATTTTTAATATTTTGAGGAACCTCCATACTGTTTTCCATAGTAGCTGTGCCAATTTACATCCCCAACAATGGTGCACAAGGATTGCCTTTTCTCCATATTCTCACAGGCACTTGTTATCTCTTGTCTTTTTGATAAAAGCCATCCTTACAGGTGTGAGATGATACATCACTGTGGTTTTGACTTGCATTTTCCTGATGATTCCTGATGATGTTGACAACTTTTTCATGTACCTGTTGGCCATTAGTATGTCTTCTTTGGAAAAAATTCTATTCAGGTTATTTGCCCATTTTTTATTGGGTTATATATTTTTCTGCTAAGTTATTTGTGTTCCTTATACTTTGGATATTAACTCTTTACCAGATATGTGGTTTGCAAATATTTTCTCCCATTCCATAAGATACCTTTTCACTTTATTGATCATTTCTTTTGCTATATAGAAGGTTTCTAGCTTGATGGAATCAATTGCTTGGTTTTGTTTTTGTTGCTTGTGCTTTGAGTGTCATATTCAAAAAATCATTGCCAAGGCCAATGTCAAGGAGCTTTGTCCCTATGTTTTCTTCCAAGAGTTTTACAGTTTCAGGTCTTATGTTTAAGTCTGAAATCCATTTTGAGTTAATTTTTGTGAATGGTGTAAGACAGGGGTCCAAATACATTTTTTTTGCATGTGAATATACAATTTTTCCAACACATTTACTGAAGAGATTGTCTTTACTCCAATGAGTATTCTTGGCTCCCTTGTCTAATACTGGTTGAGAGAAAACTTCCAAACTTTCATTGTTGAGTATGATATTAGCTGTGGGCTGTGGTCTTCATTATGTTGCAGTATGTTCTTTCTATATCCACTTTGTTGACAGGTTTTATCATGAAAAGATGTTGAATTTTGCCAAATGCTATTACTTCAACTGTTGAGATGATCATCTGAATTTTATCCTTCATTCTATCAATGTGTTGTATCAGATTCATTGATTTGCTGGTATTGAACCATCCTTGCATCCCAGGGTGTTTTGTGCTGGTTTCAGTCTATCAATAACCAATGTTGTGGCTGGACTGGCCTTTGTGGTTCTTTTTATGATTGCAAGACACTCTGAGCAATAACCATCAAGAAACTTTGAAAAAAGAACAAGATTTATTACACACAGACCCTGGAGGGTACATGGCACATGTGGGGCCATGCAGCAAAATCACGGGGAGAGAGAGAGAGAGGGCCGTGGGTTCTATTTTTTGGGGGTTGAGGGTGGGGGCCTAGTGTATCATGGGCTCACTATTGGTGAATTTAAAACCTAAAAGCAGGAATTTAAGATGAAATTCTAGGAAGGAAAGAAGAACAAGTGGCCCCAATAATCAGTTATCTAAATCAACCAAGATGTCTAAAACAAAGGAGAGGAGCCTCAGGGTGAGAGATGGAGGCTGGCTCTTTACCTAGTATTGTGGCCAGCAATGTGTTTTTTCACTTTGAAGTGGATGCCTCAGCAATAACAGCTAAGTCAGGCATTTATTACAAAAAAGAAAAACCAACTCTCAGGACTTACACTATACAGGGATAAATTCTATTTGATCATAGTGTATGATTCTTTCAATGTTCTGTTGAATTTGGTTTCCTAATATTTTGTTGGGAATTTTTGCATCCATCTTCATTGGTGATATTGATCTATAGTTTTCTTTTCTTGTAGTATCCTCATCTGGCTTTGGTATCAGGGTAATCCTGGCCTTATGAAATGAGTTTGGGAGCATTACCTCTTTTTCAATGTTTTGGAAGAGTTTGAGAAAGACTGGCGTTAATTTTTCTTTAAACGTTTGGCAGAATTCACCAGTGAACATGTCTGGTAATAGACTTTTGTTTGTTGGGAGGTTTATGATTACTACTTCAATCTCTATCTGTTTATATTTTCTATTTCTCATGATTCAGTGTTGCTAAGTTGTACATTTTTAGGAATTTAACTATTTCTTCTAGGTTGTTCAATTTGTTGGCATATAATTGTTTATAGTAGATCATGAATTTTTTATTTCAGTGGTATCAGATGTGATGTCTCCACTTTCATTTCTGATTTTATTATTTGATTCTTTTCTCTTATTTTTTGGTACATCTAGATAAAGATTTGTCAATTGTGTTTATTTTTTCAAAAAACCAACTCTTGGTTTTGTTAATCTTTTCTATTGCTTTCCTGTTCTCCATTTCATTTATTTCTCTTCTAGTGTTTAATTTCCTTTCTTCTGCTAACTTTGGGCTTAGTTTTTTCTTATTCCCTTAAGGTGGAAAGTTAGGTTGTTATTTGAGATCTTTCTTTTTTCTTGATGTATGCATTGATCACTATAAATTTCCCTCTTAGAACTGCTTTTGCAGCATAAATCTTGGTATGTTGTGTTTCCATTTTCATTTTTCTCAAGACACTGTCTTATTTCCCTTTTAATTTCTTCTTTGATCCATTGGTTATTCAAATTGTATTGTTTGTTTCCATGTATTTGTGAAATTTTCAGATTGTCTCCTGTTATTGATTTCTAGTATCACACCATTATTGTCAGAAAAAATATTTCATATGATTTCAAACTTCTTAAATTTGCTAAGACTTGTTTTGTGGCCTAACATGTGATCTTTCCTAGAAAATGATCATGTGCACTTGAGAAGAATGTGTGTTCTGCTATTGTTGGATAGAATGTTCTGTATGTGTCTGTTAGGTTCATTTGGTCCTAATGTTGTTCACATCTACTGTTTCCTTGTTGATTCTCTGTATGGATGATGTATCATTGTTGAGAGTGGAGTATTAAAGTCCCCAACTAATATTGTATTGCCGTTTATTTCTCCTTTTAGTTCTGTTAGTATTTGCTTTCTGTATTTAGGTATTCCTGTGTTTGGGCAAAAATTTACAGCTGTTATGTCTTCTTGATGGATTGAAATCTTTATCATTATTTAATGACCTTCTTTGTCTCTTGTTATAGTTTTTGATTTAAAGTCTATTTTGTCTGGTATAAATGTAGCTACCCATGCTCTCTTTTGGTTTCTCTTGGCATGGAATACTTTTTCCATCCCTTCACTTTGAGCCTATATGTGTCCTCAACCCTGAAGTGAGTCTTTTGTAGGCAACATGTAGTTGGGTCTTGTTTTATCCATTCAGCCACTCTATAACTTTTAATTGTAGAATTTGATTCATTTACATTGAAAATAATTATTGTCTGGTAAGAACTTATTAATGCAAATTGTTAATTATTTCCTGGCTATTTTGTAGTTCATTTCTTTCTTCTTCCCTTATTGTCTTCCTTTGTGAATTAATCTTTTTCTGTAGTAGTATACTTGATTCCCTTCTCTTTTTCTTGTGTATCTACCATAGATTTTATCATTATGATCCTGAGGCTTAAATAAAACATATTATAGATATAACAGTTCATTTTAAGCTAATATTAACTTAACTTCAATTACATACAAAAAATCTACCTTTGATTCTCTCTCCCCCACATTTTGTGCTTTGATGTCACAGTTTACATCTTTTATATTATGTACCATTAAACAAATTATTGTAACTATAGCTATTTTTAAAGCTTTCTTTATACTAGAGCTAAGTGATTAACATCCCACAGTATTACATTATTGGAGTATTTTGATTTTGACTATAAACTTGCTTTTACTGGTATGTTTCATATTTTCCTGTTTTTAATTAGGGTCTTTTCATTTCAGCTTGAATAATTCCTTTCAGGATTTCTTGTAAGGCAGTTCTAGTGGTGTTGAACCCCCTCAGTTTTTGTTTGTCTGGGAAAGTCTTTCTCTCTCCTTCTATTCTGAAGGACAACTTTGCTGGATAAAGTATTCTTGGTTGGCTATTGTTTTTCTTTCATCAGTTTGAATGTAACATCCCTTTCTCTCCTGGCCCTCAAGATTTCTTCTGAGAAATCTGCTGATAGGATTATGATGGTTCCTTTGTTAGTGACAATCTTATTTTCTCTTGCTGCTTTCAAGATTCTCTCTTTGTCTTTGATTTTTGACAATTTTATTATAATGTGTCTTGGAGAAGATTTCTTTGAGTTAAATTTGTATGTGAACCTATGAGCTTCATGAATTGGCTGTCCAAACCTCTCCCATGTTTGGGAAGTTATCAACCATTATTTCTTTAAATAATCTTCCTGCCCCTTTCTCCCTCTCCTCCCTCTGGGACTGTGGTGTGTAGGTTGATTTTCTTAATGGTGTCCCGTGAGTCCTATAGGTTTTCTTCATTCCTTTTCATTCTTTTTTCTTTTTGCTTCTTTGTCTAAATAATTTCAAATGATGTTTCTTTGTGTGCACTGATTCTTTCTTCTGATTTATCCAGTCTGCTTTTTAAATTTTCTATTGAATTCTTCAGTGCAGTCATTGTATTCTTCAGCTCCAAATTTTCTGTTTGGTTCTATTTTGTTTTCTGTCTCTCTTTTGAACTTTTTATTTTGTCTTTGTATTATTTTCCTAATATTATTAAGTTATTTACCTCTATTCTCCTGTAGCTCTCTGAGCATCTTTAGAACAATTATTTTGTTTTTGTTTTTTTGGTGAGGAAGATTTCCTGTGAGGTAACATCTGTGGCCAGTCTTCCCCTTTTTTTGCTTGAGGAAGATTAGCCCTGAGCTAACATCTGTGCCAGTCTTCCTCTATTTTGTATGTAGGTCGCTACCACAGCATGGCTGATGAGTGGTATAGGTCCTTGCCTGGGATCTGAACCTGGGCTGCTGAAGCAGAGTGTGCCAGACTTAACCACTATGCCTTGGGGCTAGCCCCTAGAACAATTATTTTTAATTTTTTGTCAGGCAGTTTATGTATATCCTTTCCTTTGGAATCAGTTACCAGAGTTTTACAGTGTTCCTTTGGTGGTGTTGTGTTTCCCTGATTCTTCATGATTCCAATGGCCTTGCATATATAGCTGCACACTTGAAGAAGCAGTCAGCTCTCTGAGACTTTATGGACTTACCTTGGTAAGGAAAGATTTTGTCTGTGGGTGAAGGCAGATTGGAGACTTCTGTGACTCCAGGTCTAGTGGTGCAAGGTGCTAAGTGTGGGGGTGTGTTGTGGCTTAAAGACCAGATGAGTGTGATATTTCATTGGCTCAGGCCACTGGGGTCGATGACATTGACAAGTGTGTGGTCCTTGTTGAGTGCTGCAGAGTGTCTGGTAGCCACTAGAGTGCATTCCTACAGCCAGGGTTCCCACAGCTTCTAGTGTGCCTGCAGTTGGCCCTGGCCCTTGCTGCTGGCCCTAGCCCTTACCACTATGTGTGTGTCTGAAACTGGCCTCTGTCACTACACAGGCACCTGCAACCAGGTTTCACAGCTGAGTGTGTGTACATCACCAGCTCCAATTGCCACCACTGCCTGCCCTGGTCCCTAGCTGAGCTGCTGGAACTAAAGGTACTGTTGGGGATTCACCAGCCCTCACAGCTACTGCAGACATATTGATATGTTCACCAAGGACCACACAGTTGTTGATGTTATTGACCCCAGTTTCCTGGGTCAATAAGACATTATACACCCCCAGACCTGGAGCCCCCACACAGGTTCACAGCATACACTTCAGGGGAGGCTGATGATTAGAGTTGGGCCATCAGGGTACAGATGCATCACTGTAGGGGCTAGCTGCAGATAAGTCCAGCAATGTGGACCAGTGACAGGAGACAGGGTGGAGCTAGGCCCACAAGCATCTGTGGGGGCCTCAAGTTTCAGCACGCATTCTCATGGCTGTGGGGTCTTGCCACTGGCACGCACACAGCAGTGAAGACTGGTGGCAGGAGTCGAGCCAGTTGCATGCAGGTAGGCAACTCTGTATGGGCTATCCCCCAGTACAGGCACAGCCGTGGGTGTCAGCCGTAGGAGTCTAGGCTAGAGTCTTGCATGTGTGCAGCTGCAGAAGCCAGTGCTGATTACTAGTGTGGATCCCAGGCTCTGGCAGGTGAGGGGAGGGAGTGGAGGAACTGAGGTGGCTGGCATCTGTGAATGCAAAAATCTGTGCGGGGAAAACCTCAGTTCTGAAATCTGCAGGGAGTCCGCGGTGGTGGCTGTGCTGGTCATTGGTTTCTTCAACAGTGAAAGCTGCTTGGGTCTCCTTCAGAGGAGTCCATTGGAGCTGCAGTTGCTCTTTCTGCATGGCTGATACTAGTAGACCCTGCCCTTCTTCCTTGTACCAAGCTATCTTTATAGGTCTCAGCTTTGCCAGTTTCTGGGCAGGGCAAAACTGAAGCAGGTCCTTTATGCAGTGTCCCAAAAGTCTAGGGATCACTAGACTTATAGTGATCTAGTCACTCACCCCACTATATCTTTCTTGGATAGGGGAACTCTGTTGAGCCAGGGAGTTGTCTCATGGTGATGAGCAGTGCCAGCCTGGGGTATGGGACGATGCAGGCAAAATGAGGCTGTTTTTCTTTCCGTTTTTGCACAGTTATTCTCAGGTTTTTTTGTTCCACTGTGTTGCTGAAGTTTCTTAAGTGGACTCAGAGCTCTCTCAGAGTTCTGTCTAATATACATCTGTCTAATTATTGATCTTCATTGGGGAATGGAGGCTGGAGTCTTCTACTCCACCATTTGGGTAACATCCTCAAAAAACGATGCTCTTATTCATAAGTAAAAATGTGACTGGGCATTCCAGTTATTTGCATTTAATACAAAATACTTCTCATTCAGAGTACTATATTTTATAATATTTCATAAACATTCCTCCTCAAACTTTAAATGTACATAAGGAGGAACTAACCTAATGTAATAAAGCAGCACAATTTTATACTTTAGAGCCTCTAAAACATACATTATACTAGATACAGTTTAAAGTTTTCCTACTTCACAATCACCATGAAATCTCATCATTGTTTGAATCTTAAATAGATAGCAGTCAGCCGTTATGTAGCATATGGGATTGCTATGGAAGTCCATATGCTTTGCAACAGTAGGTGTTCAAATGAAAATGTGTGACGTCAAATAAAAATGTGGCCCAGATGACAAAACCTAATTACCAGCAGCATCAAACTGCAGGTTTTCTTCAAATACCTACATCACTTTTTCTGGTGTTCTATAGAAATTTGCTTGATAAAATAATTCTTGACAAACTTGTAGATTGTAATAATTTAACCATCTTTTCTGAGAAAGTAAAATATAAGATTAGAAATATAACTTTCATTCTAGTTTTAATCAACAGATTAATAAAGATGATGGTTTTGTTCTTCTCTAAAAACTATGCAAAAGTAACAAGGTAAATAGAAAAACACAAAGTTATCATCATGAGACAAGGAGATATCTGTATTTCAAAGCTCTCACACACATGCATCCATACATATATGTATTTATGTGCACATGTGTGTATCTATGCATGTATGCGTGTAGTTCAGCTGTGCAGGAAGACACTCAGAGGGGATACTCATGACTAAATACATAAAATAAGATAAAAAATCATTGTTCTTTAATATAGATAGCAGAATCTGAAATTAAAATCTGAAAATCCCTCTTTGGAAACATGGAAACCTATATGCAGGCTACTGGGTATGTTGCCTGAACCAGATTTGGTATTAATTCTTGAGAAGCAGGAAAGGTATGATTATAAATGGAATCTTAAAACCAAAAAAACATCTACAGGATTCTTCTGACTGGAGAGAAGTAAAGACGAAGAGGCATTCTGCATTGTTAGAAGTCTTTGTGAGTAATAGTTGATGACTATGAAGACATAAAAGTTAAAAGACCTCACACTAAACAGTAATTCACAAGAAGAGATCCTTTCATTCTGGAAGATATCTTTGATCCTGTTCTGACATGAATATCTGGAAAATAACTTGTTCAGAAAGCATTAATATTTTTGCAATAAAATAGCAATTTGCTGAGAATCAATATACATCTATTATAAGACAGAGTAAAGGAAGAGAAAAGAAGTGATGGCAGCTGAAGAACATCAGTAAATGTAGCACAGGAAAAATGAAAGTTGTGACAATATGTTGCCATCAATTAAAAAGTTATTGAAACAATCACATTTATACACTAAGAACATAAAAAAAATGAAATAGCACAATATACTGGGAAACGTGTGTGTGTGACAGAGAGAGAGAAAGAGAAAGAGAGAAGGAAAGAGAAAGAGATTGTTGGCCAAGTTGAAAAAATACATGCTTATGAAGAATGAAAGCAGCACAAAGAGGAGTCTTGAAAATACAGTAATGCACTTTCAGGAAAGTGTTGAAGGAGAGAGTAAATGAAGAATTTCAACTGTTAAAAATTAAAACAGATAAAACTTGGTGTGTGTTCATCACCCATCAGTTATTTATGAGGGTATGTTTCTATATATTTATACATATAGTTTCTTGTTTGTATGGGAAAATTGCAGCTAAATATTTCATTTTCCCCAGTCTATAAAAGTACAGTTCTATTGCTTTACCTTGTTCAGAGGCATTTATTACTTGTTGATATATCATTATTACTTCTGCTTTCCTTAAAGATATAGTAAATGAAGTTTTATAAATCCACAAAATCTGTATATATTTATTTTGACCTAAATTTGTACAGTTGCATTGTAAGTGTTGTTCCTAATTACTGATGTCAAATCAATTTCTTTTTTAATGGAAAAAATCCAATAAAAAGGATATTTACTCAGAAAATAGCTAAACACTTTAATAAACATTTGATGCAAAAAGAAATTTAAGGAGATACGAAAGATGTACCAAAAAAGTAAGTGTCCTGAAAGAGAGAATCATATCAGAGAAGAACATTTATCAAAAACGAATAAATATTAAATCTTCAGTTTTACAATTTTCCATATCTCAGGAAAATTGGTATCAAACCTTCAAAACATATGCATATCATTTTAAGCTGAAAAAATTAGTGCGGCTACAGAAAATAAATAAATAAATTTGTCAGGTATAGAAATTCTCTATACCACTAAAATATTTTTTTCAAGGAAACAATGTGTGAAGAACATGAGTTAGATCCAATTTACATAGCAAACTGTAGAATTTCACGACATAAGGTAAATGTTTTCATGCACCCATGATGACATTGATCATTATTTAGACTACAAAGAAAATCTTAATACATTATAAAAATTACAGATAATACTCTTAGGTCATAATGAGATAAGGTTAATGAATCTAGGAGGAAAAATCCCTGGAAACTGAAAAACCTAGCACCTAGAAATGAAATGTCAATTAACACCCACAAAGAAAATTCTAAATTTCAAGATGAACTCAAAACTCAAATTGCAGAGTATGTAGGGAAAAGGAGAGAAAGAAAACACTGTAACCAGAATCTAATAGCTGTAACAAAAGGTAAATTCATAGCCTTGAATATAAATATATTGTGAAACAAGGCAGAATTAGAATAAATGTGTAGATTTTCCTCCTAAAGAAATTTAAAAATGAATATAAATCTATAGAAAGTAGAAGAAGAAATTAATTGAAGTCAAAATATAAAGGAATAGAATGGAAATCAGAAATGGTTGATACAATGAGGTGTTTTTTGTGGAGGTGGTGGAGGCAAGAATATAGCATTCAGAAGCAAAGGGAAAAGTTAGGAATCCTCAGGGTAAGATATGACAAAGTGGTCATGGTCACTGTCAGAGAGGAACTTAAAGGAATCATAAAAGAATTCCTTACTAAACTGTATGCAATTAAGGGATCTGGATAACATAAGCAATTTTAATATATAAAAGAGCAAACAGCTACATAGAAGAAATAAAGAAAGTTAACAAAGTGGATCAGGCCCATAAATATTTATTGTGCAATTCTACCATAACTTTAAGAAACAGGAAACTCTAATACCATATAAACTAAGTTTGGGGAAGGGTGTTTCCTAAACTTTGTAGAGGAATGTTTGTGCTATCTCTTTTGTAATTTGGATACCTACTGAGATTTTATTTTTTTAATTATAAAATTGAATTTATAAGATTAAAAAGAAAAGCAATCATGATGAGATACACATACATTAATTTTTTAAAATATTATATAGAAATTATGTGCTTCTTTGTTAACATACTACATAAATATCTAACACCTGGGTTAATAGCTCCTGTTATGTCAATGTAATAATGAGTTAACCACAATTCAAAATATCTGCAATATCTTGAATTTCATATGAAAATATCTGCAATACCTATTAGTGACCAAGTCACAGTTATGGTTAATACTGCTATCATTTGT
This sequence comes from Tapirus indicus, assembly GCA_031878705.1. Classification (NCBI taxonomy): domain Eukaryota; kingdom Metazoa; phylum Chordata; class Mammalia; order Perissodactyla; family Tapiridae; genus Tapirus; species Tapirus indicus. The sequence goes on from CM062933.1 coordinate 26,388,483, forward strand.
TGCCTACATTTATGATCAAAGGAAATACTAAATTTTAGGTTAGTAAAATTATAGATGCAATTTTCCCAATCAAGTTAACAGACTTCCTGATATCTTCATGTAAGCTGTTTCGGATCACAGAAATAAAATCAAAATTTTTGATTTTTAAGATTTTAACATAAGAGTTATGCCCAAAGACAGTATAGAGGGAACATGACTCCCTCAGTTATAGAATATCAATAAATCTAAATAAGCAGTATCTATCATAGTGTCTGTCATTAAAGACATACTGTACATGTACTGATATGGAAAAATTGCTGTGAGTTGCAGAACATTGTGTAGAATATGCTACTATGTGTGTAAAATAATAATGAGGTGAACATATACTTATTCATATATATGGATCATTCACACTCATATGTATTCAAATAGATATATAGGTATGTATGAATAGCTCTGAAAGTAGACACCCAGGGACGGAGAGGGTAACCTGGTGCTTGGGGTGTTAAAAGATAAAGTGAGGCAGATTAAATTTTCAAGACTATTTGAGCATACATTGATTAGGAGTCTGGCAGCATCAAATGGAAGGTGGTTAGAAGCTCTCCTCTGACAAGGGCTAGAGGAGAGGTTTTTATAGAAGCAAAGCAAGGAAATTATTTGATTGGCGATAGCTTAAGTAGTGCCTTATTTGGGAAAGCCTCACTGGCTATTTGTGATTGGTTGTTCTTAAGTTTCATTTTCTCAGATTCAAGTGTGCTGACTCTAGGTTTAATAGGCCACCACTGGCATTAGAGCCACTTCAGTCTAATGGCCTCTTTTTAAGTTACTTTGACAGGGGGACTGGAATGGACAAGATTTACATTCATTGTGTATGTTTCTTAAGTTTGTATATTGTAAAATGTCTCTTTGTTATCTCTTAAAAGGCAACAAAACAATTAAAAAACAAACAAAACAGTAATGAAAACATAGGAACTATTCTCCATTTAAAAAAGAATTGTCTTAATTATTGGAAACTATAAAGCAAATAATTTAGATATACTTTTAAAAATGCTTGAGTATTTTCTTTCCCCATGTAAAGCTTATAAGGATATAACAAAGATATAAGTCCCAAGCAAACTGGTACAATAGGGCATGTAGAAGGGACATATTTTAAATGGATAAGTAGCCCAAGAATGTTTTAAAGTACACATCAACTATGTATTTGACAGTCCAATGATAGCAGAGAGTGTGGCCTAGGGATATGTAAATATATCCATGTGTCACTTTCTGTGAGCCTACAGCAGATTTCAGGCTGCTGACAGTATTAGGCGCCTGGACTTGTCGATAGCTTTCTGACAAAAATAAAACATGGCAAAGTACATATTTCTTATATGTCTGCTCTGTCAGAGTCCGCTGTGTCACACTGCAGAGGAAAGATGCTGAGTGTTTCTGGATTATGCTCATACGCAAGAGTTTACAGGTGTCTGGAATATAGTGTTACAGTGAAAACCAATGGAAACAATAGCAGCCACATGTTGATTTTCTTCTGCTTAATGGTAGAATATTAACTGCCCCATTATGAGCCAAGTTTCATTGAATGTCTTATTATTCTCTTTTAGCAGAAAAATATGCCAAAGGGTTCATTAGCGCCCCTTACTACGTTAGGCAGCGGACTAGCCCAGCAGATATGGTTTTATATCCCAACTGTGCACTACATTGGTGGAAGCTATTTCAAAAATTACTGAAGCTCTAAGCCTCAGTACTCTCCTCTCTATAATAAGGGTAATTATATGGACCTCATGTTGTGTAATGAGAAATGATATATTGTATCTAATCTACTTAATAGAGTAGCTGACACATTGTGAGCTTTCAAGAAATGAGCTATATAGATAAAAGAATGTACTCTACCTATAGACTGGCTGAGTTTACTTGCTTGCTTCACCACTTACTAGCTGTGTCATTATTGTCCAATTGGCTAACCTCTCTCTGACTCAGTTTACTTTTCTGTGTTATAGGCACAAAGGAACATATGCCTCCAGGAGCTGTTGAAAGAATTAGAGATTACACACACACATACACACTCACACAGTGATTAAACAAGTTCTGTCATATAGTAAGTGCTCACTAAATGCTATCTATTATTATAACTCAAAGTACAATGTTAAATAGTCAATTGATATTTCCATTCTATGTATATTTGATTCAAACCTTTGACTCTTCAGTCCCACAGCAAGCACTCAAATAAGTAAACAGTTTCCAATTACTGCTAAAATTAAGAATTGAAAAGTTTTTAAATTATTGCTAAAATTTAAGAACAAAGTAAATAAATTTAAGCCAAAAGAATGGTAGAGACTTGTATAAATTAGAAAAATAATTCCTCAAGGAAAAGTTACAGTTGGTATTGCCAATACTATTATTGCTACTATGCAAAATATTTACCTGAGAAATCCAAGTAAAAGAACATCCTTCAAACCTCTGCTTCATAAGGGAAATGAAAATGTTACAGTCCTATGTCAATAACTTAGTAGTTTCTGACATACAATTTATTAATATATATATTATTCAATAAAAAATATGATTATACATAGGTTTCTTTATATTGCTGCTATATTCTTATCATACAACACATTTTATATTATGATTATGGTAAAATTCTGTATTGCACATAAATGAAATGCCTCACATTGCTTGTATCTTCATTACAAAGGACAGTTATCTACTTTCAGAGATCCTAACTAAACTTATTTTTCTTTATCAAAAAAATTGTTTTGCAAAATTCCCAAACTAAATATTACAACTAAGTATGTTATGTGACTTATATATTATTTTTATATTTTAAAATAACATGGAAATGAAAACTTCATTTACAACAAAGCCCTCACCAATCATATAGGGAGATATAAAGTTGGGATGGCCCACCAGAGTTGTCCCAGGTTGGGGAAGGTGGCGAGGCCTCTTAGCACCCCACTCCCATCTTGACAAGGCACTGAATGTGGGCTTCTCCAGGGGAGGGGCATATAACCTTAAGCAAAGCTGCTCCCATTGGACAAGGTCAATTCATAGGGAAGGACCTAGCTGACAACACACCCAAGAGCCGAGGGAATGAGTCTCTAGGTTTGCTGTGCAAATCTGGAGGCAAACAAACAGCATCAACAATGTGGAATTCATCTGTTCAGCGTATGGCCTCCAACTCTTATAACCATGGGTACCTGGAAATGGTGGGCTGTCAAAACAATTCTACAAGAGGTGGCATCAGTTGTGAGGTTGGGCACAGGTGGTGAGAAAGCCATTAGAGGATACATAGTCATGACATTTAGCGCTAAAACACATGGCAAGATTTCATTGGCTATAACTTACAAAGGAGATCATTGTAGCTGTAGCTCCGAGGGAAGAGGATTGAAAACAGTAAATAAGTAGTAGAGGTTGTCCATTATTGGATGAATTTTGGAAGATATAAGAGATGAACTCAAGAAGGGACTGGCCACTTTTTAAGCAGGAATAAAAGATAATAGAGGTAACCAGGAATATGGAGTCCTTATAGGATTGAAGAATCCAAGTAATTCTAGATCTTAATCATAACAAATGGGATCACAGAAAAACTTTGGTAGACAAAATCCAATAAAACTTCTAACTAGTTTAAGTGTTTTAAGGCAAAGTTCTGATGAAGGGTGCTGTTGACACACAGGATAAAATGGAACGACTAGATCAGAATCTATGAACGTTTTGAGAAAATAGCACTGCCAATACTAACCAGACTAAAAATTCTCTAATTAAATAAGAAATAAAATAAAAGTCTCACTCTACTTGAGCAGCAGGCAAGTTTTTAAACTAAAGTGTCCTCAGGGATGGCCTAATAGCCAACCTCCAATGGAAGATGATAGATAGATAACTTTTATTGCAATTTTTGTAATAGAAAATATTGTAAACAAACTGGAAAATAAAATACAGCATGTGCTTAAATATTGATTGCTAGGAGGTGGTTTAAAAATGAGACTTCTTTGTAAGAAAGGACATAAAAATTTTCCCAAATTAAATTTTTCAATAAAAAAATCAAGATGCTATGCTTGTATGCTAAAGGTAATTCCTTGCTTTCTTCTGTAATCTGCTCTTGAAAATATATTGGATAGCAAATTTTCAGATAATATGAACCTATAGTTCATGATTTTAAATGAGTAAATAATAGCACACTATAGCATATTCAAAAATTACATTAGTATACTTATTACTTATGAAATCCATTTCACTTCATTCTTTTTGATCTATATATGCATATCATTAAACTGTGAGCCTGTAGCATATTTTATAAACGGTTCATCTATAAGAACAGTGATTTAAACCCAAACGATCACTTGATAAATCAAAATTGAGTTAACAGTTCTTTTTTACTGTTTGAATGAGGCCAACTTAACCAAATCTCATTTTTTTTTTCCACAGCCTGTTACTCTCATGGGTTTAGAAGAGTAAGCTTAGCCTGAGACAGGTATTAAATAATCCAAAACAGAAATAGTGCCACACAGATATTAGAATTTTGTGCCACTAATAATATTTTTTATGACAGGAATATGACCTCATCACAAGGTAGACACCAAATTGCTCAACCTAAGTAAAAATGTTGGAAAATCTTATGAGGGCTGTGATTATGTGGCTGTTTTCCCTCTTTCACCTGGCTAATAAACAAGTTATCATTGTGCTAACAAACATGTTTCCCCTTTTTGTTGACCCACACGTACCCTAATTTCCCAGCTTCACTTTAGTAAAATGCAGGCACAAGTTGGAATTCTAGATGATACAATGTAAGCAGATTAATGTAAGCGATGTAATCAATGTGTTCCTATACACCACTTCATAAAATTCTGTGATCTTCATACTCCTTCCTTTTCGTCGGCTTCATGCAAGTCAGCATAGTAAACTGAGAAGGAGTGTCTTGGAATGGCTGAACTGCAAAGGGAAGGGAGCTGGTTGCTCAAATTACTGCTTGGAGGAGAGACAATCACTGAACAGAAACATCGATTTTGGACTTTGAGTGAGTGATACACTTTTATCATTTCTGATTGAATATACATTTTGAGGCTTGTTTGTTACAGCTGCCAGCTTGAACTCAACCACCGCTGAATTAGAAAGCATACTAATGTGTGTGATAGATTTCCGTTCTTTCATTTATTTCCTTACTAATTGACGTGCAATTACAAGTTAACAGCAATATCTGACGCTTGCAGTTAGATAACCACTAGAGACTCCCATTTAACTGAATTACCTTCATAATTTTCTTTGTCAATCCGTGACTGAAAGAGTTATTTTCTGTAAAGTGTTTTGTTATGCTGTGACTCTAGAGACAAGTTTTTAATATGCCATGGCTTTTGTCTATTAAGGAAAAAAAGGTGTTAATTCATATCCAATCTCAGGGATAAAGTTTAGATATCATTTGGAGGAAAAAGTTGTAAAGTTTTTAATGAGTAAAAGTGGAAGAAATATGTTTAGTCTCATTCAAAATTTCAGAAGTCTTTTTACTGGCTTAAATCTATAGTTCCCACTTTTAATAGACAATCTGTTTTTCTCTTTCTCTTTTCTAATAAAACTTTAAAGTTTTATGTAACCCCCTCCCAAACTGAGGTCATGTGAAGGATCAGGTAGGGTGATTCAGAGTATGTAGAGACTATACCCAGTAACAGAACATAGTTGCAAATGGTATGCATACTGGTAACAGCAAATTCTTTTTCTTTTTCTTTCTTTTTTTTGTGGCTAGGAAGATTAGCCCTGAGCTAAGATCTGTTGCTAATCCTCCTGTTTTTGCTAAGGAAGATTGGCCCTGTTCCAATATCCATGCCCATCTTCCTCTACTTTATATGTGGGATGCCTGCCACAGCATGGCTTGATAAGCAGTACGTATGTCCATACCCAGGATCCGAACCTGTGAACCCCAAGCCACTGAAGGGGAGTGCACAAACTTAACCACTATGCCACCTGGCTGACCCCCTATTTTCTTTTTTTTAAAAGTACTTAATGTGTGCCTAGCATACTCCTCTTATAGCAACTTGAGAATAGATATTATTAATGTCACTACACGAATTGTCCAAGGTGAATTGCAGAGCAACGTTTTGAATTGAGGTAGTTGGCTACTAGATCTTTTGTTTTTCAACTTTGCAGTCAACTGGCTTTTCAGAATGATGTGGTTACTTTTAAAAATAATTTGCATATTTGGGTGGTTGTTGTCAAACATTTGGATCTCAGTTTGCTTTTGCACACTTAATAGTTAGTATGGACCCCAAAGAACTTTTGTTTATGTGGCTTGTATCTATCGAGGTTTATCATAATAGAATATAAAACTAAAAAGATAAAATAAATATTTATTAATTCATTTAAAATAGCAATAAGAAAATACTAACGTAAATGGAAATAACATATTTTTATTTAAAAAGCTGTATTTTCCAAAATAAAAATTAAGAAAAGTGACTATATTTCATAATATTTCAAATCTCTTTAATATCTGCTTAGTAGAAGACAGCAGAATTCTCAAATCTGCTTCTGTGTTCAATCTGTTGAAATATGTTGTTTTGTGTATGAAGAAAACTTGGCCTCACTTAGACATGCATGTAGAAAAGGGAGGCACATTTCTTAGAGTTTTCAGATAATTGTGATATCCTTCTTGGATACTACACCAAAATTTGATAAGTGATATTTTCTTAAAAGTTAGTTGCAATATGAAATCTGAAACCATATCAATGACAATTTTATAATCTTTTATGTTCTAATCCATTGGTCTATATCTTGCACTTTGAATTGGTCTTTTACTCATACATGATTTTGCAGCATCATATTTTTGTCATTCAAAAATATTAGTTCTGACAGTTGTGTAGATCTTTCAAAAGTTGATACACTTCATAATATAAAATCATAAAAATAACATTAATTAACATTACCATCAATTTTATCATTACAGTCCTTAAGTATCCAAAAGCTCTTAAATTCATCATAGCTGTTTTTCAAAGTTTTTTCAACTCAAGTTTTACCACTAGCAACAAGTACTATCCTTTGTTTTCCTTAAAGTAACCATTCATTTGCAAGAAAATGATTGCATATGAATAACCATAGTTTTCTTCTGTCAGTAATTCTTTCAAGTAAGAAAAAAGTTTCATGAGAAAGGCAGCTAGTCCTTTTCCCAAAAGCAATCACAATGGTGCTTTTCTTCCAGAGACCATGGCATTTTGGCGCGCAGCAGAAGTGCTATATGCAAACGTCTTATCGCATCCAAGAGAATATTTATATAAGTGTGTCCATTTTTGTGGACCATTTAAAAAAAAAATCTAATGTGTGTGTCCATTTAAAAAAAATCTCCTAATTCCTGGGTCGTATAAATTAAAATTCAATAATTTCAACTGTTTTTTCTTGTAGGACACTTTACTAAAACAATAAACCCAAGAATATATTTTAAAATACTAGGTGATTTTTCAAGGGGATAAAGTAACACAATTTGAAGTTGGTACCTTTTTGGTAGTCCTACAAAACATAAAAATGACTTTAAAGTACTTGAAGAATGAATTGACTACAATTAATTCCATTTAGCTTCTGTAATTATGAGTTATTTCAGCCAAGGTTTTGAAAGGACATACTGTATAGTAAGATATTTTAGTCTCAGATGAAGAGAATGAATCTTACTAAAATTTGTTGCTTGTTGAATAGATTTGTAGAGGGAGAGACAAACAAAATAAAATTAAAGTGCAACTATAAATATGTATTATACTATGTCAAATTAGAAGACGTATGGAAAAAATGAACACCCCAGTTTCATATAGTATATGTAGTTATAACCATATATATTTGAGGTCTTTTAAGAACTGTAGGCATTCTTATGTTGGAAATCCTAGGATTCACAGTTCCTAGGAAAATACTGAATTCCAGACCAAACAAAAGTGTTTGTAGAGTGGTTAATAAAAACATGATTCTTGCAGTGAGATTTTTATCCTTAAAATAAAATGGTATCAAAATAACATTGTATCGAAACACATGAGTTAAGTGTAACATTTGAAAAATGTGTTTCCATCATAATTATTCCTTTATCCAATTCCAATGTTGAAGCCTCATTCACTTGCCTGTCTTGCTTTAAATCTTTAAATGTAAAGTTTATTCATCTTGCTTTAAGTATGTAAGTAAATTTTTTTCACAAATATAGAAGCAAGAACTTATAATCTAGTATAAGGAGAGGATAAGTTTAAAGCTTTATATAACCATTTCAAAACTTATCAAGATGATTGTAACCTTTCCTTCCAGATAAGATGTTGTAGGGAAAAGTAGATCAATGTTGCTAAAAAAAAAGTGGAAAAAATTATTTTACTATATACTTAATAAGGCCATCAGCAACCTGTGGAAGATATACTAACATTTCAGAGATGGAAGAGCCATTAATAGATGAAATAATGACAAGTAGACTTATTTGACTTTTGTTTTGTTCTATTTTCTGGGAGTATTTGCCAATTTTTCCCAAGGGCTGAGGACAGAGGCTCAGCCAACAAAGAATAGTTTCTGGAGAAAATAAAAACTTCAAAGCTATTAGAGACTGTGCAAGCCTAGAGTGACAAAAATAAGAGTTGAAGGGTCTCAAGTATACAAACAATTTTTTCCAACAATACTTTTTACTTTTGCTGAATTCTGAGGCTATGTATGAGACTAAAGAGGTCCAAAGCTTCTGTGCTGGACAAAATACATAAAAAGGAGTATTTCAACAATAAAATGAAAAAATTTAAAGTATTGAGAAATTAAAAATATCTAGAATGCTTTAAAAATGTCTAATGGGCATTATAGAATTAAAAGTAAAGTATCTGAAATTATAAATTCAGTGAGTGAATTTAACAGCAAATTGGACACAACAGAAAATGAACTTCATTAGTTGGAAGAAAGGTTAATAGATATATCCTGATTAAAACAGAAAAGGATAACAAGAATGAGAAAAAATATAAAAAGAACCCAGAACAGAGTATAAAAGTGTGTGAGACATATTCCAAAGGTCATTAATTAATACAGGTATAGTTGGAAAATGATCCTAGATGAAAAGCTGAAAATGAAGAAAACAGCAGAAAGGGTTAATGTTGGGGTAAATATACACAAATATTAATGGTAAAAACAATGATTATATTGTATTATAGTGTTTAAATATATGTAGAAGTAAAAATATATGAAAAAGATAAGACCAAATACAGGAAAGGTAAATATAGTTAAAGCTGACAGAAGAAAAAATAGAAAATCTGAATAGTCAGGTGTTTTGTAAGAAACTGAATGGCAGGGGCCGGCCTGGTGGCGCAGCGGTTTAGTCCGTGCTTGGCAGCCCAGGGTTCGCCGGTTCGGATCCCGGGCGCCCGCCGTCGCACTGCCTGTCAGCCACGCTGTGGCGGTGTCCCATATAAAGTGGAGGAAGATGGGCACGCATGTTAGCCCAGGGCCAGTCTTCCTCAGCAAAAAGAGGAAGATTAGCAACAGATGTTAGCTCAGGGCTGGTCTTCCCCACAAAAAAAAAAAAAAAAAAGAAACTGAATGGCAATTTGTCCATTAAAAGTCTTCCCACAGAGAAATTCCAGATGGCTTTATTGGTGAATTTGTCCAAATATTTAAGGAAGAAATAATAGTAATCTTTTACAAGATCTCTCTATAATAGAAACAGAACAACTGCTTCCCGACAGCTTTTGAGGCCGGCATAACCTTGATACCAAGACCCATCAGGGAAAGGGAAATGTTATGATGAGAAAATCACAGACAAATCTCTTTCATGAATATTTACGCAAAAATATTAGCAAATTGAATCCACTAATATACAAAAAAGGTAATACATCGGCACTAGGTGAGGTTTGTTCCATGTATTAAATGTTAACATTCAAATGATCAACCAACATAATTTACCATGTTTACTTAATAAAGGAAAATTTACAATCCTCTTGACAGGTGCAAGGAAACCACATGATAAAGTTTCAGCAGGTTTGTGTTAATTCTCCTCAAATTATGAATACTTTCTTAATCTGAAACAGAATACACTCCTATGTACACACACAGACAAAACCTTATGTTAATGATAAAATATCAAATGATTTATTTAAAGTTCTGAAATGACACGAAGTCTTCTTTTATCATCAGTTGTATTTAACATTGAATTAAAAGTCTTTTCTAAAAGTGCAATAGTCAAGAGAAATAAATAAAAGATTTTGGAAAGAACAGGTTAAAGTTGTGGTTTCCAGATGGCATGATTATTTATATAGACATCCAGAAGAACCTACAGATGTTCTATTAGAATTAATAATTTAATTTATCAAGATTACTTGGTACCGAGTAAATATAAGACTAAATTTTTATACAATGAATTTTTCTAAATGATACAATTTACAATAATTTAAGAAATCTGTTGTCTAGGAATAAATCTGAAAATTTTCTCTAAGAAGTCTATTCTGAAAGCTACAACTTTATCAAGAAAAATTAAGGGCAAGTTAAAAATAAATGAATGAAGGATTGTAATATGTTCAGAGATTAGAAGAGTCAATATTATTAAGATGTCATTTCTCCATAAATAATTTATAGGGGCCACCCGGTGGCGCAGCAGTTTAGTCCGCGCTTGGCAGCCCGGGGTTTGCGGGTTCAGATCCCGGGCGCCCGCCGGTGCACTGCTCGTCAGCCATGCCGTGGCGGCGTCCCATATAAAGTAGAGGAAGATGGGCACGGATGTTAGCCCAGGGCCAGTCTTCCTCAGCAAAAAGGGGAGGATTGGCAACGGATGTTAGCTCAGGGCTGGTCTTCCCCACACACAAAAAAAATAATAATAATTTATATACTCCAGTCCCATTTGAAATCTCAGATGGTTGTTATGCAGAAATTGACAAGCTCCTTGTGCAATTGGTGTGGAAATGCAAAGTTCAAGAAAGCCAAGACAATAATGAAGAAGAAAAATAAAGTTGAGACTTAAAATACCAGAAATCGAGACCTATTTTTAAGATGCAGTAATAAAGACTGTGTTTTGGTGCAAGGATGAATAAATTTGCTAATTTTCCTGATATGTGGTTCAGAAATACCCTTCCCTTGCTTTCATTGCCCCCACCAACAATACCAACCAGTTTATGGTAAAGTTAATAGTGCAGTCTAGTTGGGGAAAGGATGAGTCTTTTCAATAAAAGGTATTGGGTGAAACGTAAAAAGTCAAGCTTGACTTTTGCCTCACACTGTACACAAAGATCAATTTCAGACATACAATATTGAAATAATATTTTAGGAGAAAATACAGAGCAGCTCCTTGACTTTGGGGTAGGCAAAGACTACAAGTATGCAAAAAGCACTATCTATAAAAAAGTGATATATTGGACTATATTAAGAATTACTGTTCATCCTAAGGGAGCATTAAAATATTAAAAACTCCAACCACAGAGTGGGATAAAACATTTGCAATACACATTTCTGAAAAAACAATTTTATTTAAAATATATACCTAAGCCCAATTAAGGAAAATACTAGAAAAATGTGCAAAGGGCTAGAAGGACCTTTTAGAAAAGAGAATATTCAGATGGGCAATAAACATAGGAAAATGTGCTCAATTTCATTAATCATCTGGAGAATGCAAATTAAAACTCTGAGATACCACACTGCACATACTAGAATGGCTAAAATAAAAATGATGGAAAATAGTGAAAGCAGGCAAGGTTGTGGAATAAAACAATGCATAATTATATTAACTAATAAAAGAACTTTTTAGAAGCATTTTCGTAGTAGACTAGGAATTAGCTATTCATAACTACAATTTCTTTTTAACAAATGACATAAACGAGTTCAGGATATTGATTTGTGGAAAAAAATTATAGACAATATTATTCAAATATGAAGCATTCAAAATTTAAAAAAGTAACCAAAAAATTTGTGGAGGAACTGAGAAACTTACAATTTTCTCTCACAGATGTAGAATGCCCTTTAGCCTCTTTTGACTTACCATTTTAAGACTCATCACCAATAAAAATGTCCAGTGTCAACAAAGTTCATTAGACTTATATTTCCATTGAAGAATAAAAATTGATATTTGAGTATATTTAGTTTAAATAATTTACATCTGAACAATATTTTCTAAACTGTTTAACAGCATGGTATAACTTTCAAAATCTATAAGACATGTTATAATCAGTGCACTCTTATTAGATGAACAAAATATTTTCTACAAGAAAAGATATTTCAGTGATGTGAAGCAAACCCAAGCAATTTGAGGGTTTAGAGTTTTCTCCCTCACAATTTTGATGAAGGTACCAATTGCTATATTTTCCTTTTTTAAAAACTAGTCACTCTTATTTTCCCATAAACATTTTCAACTTAATATCTGGTTTAACAAGATATGAACATTTCAATGTATCACATGGACTAAGTCTTTGTAGAATTTTCGTCAATATACAGCTAGAACTAATTACAATGATAGCAGGTTCAGCCAGTAAAGTCTCTGAAAGGGAGGAGATGCCTGAGTAAAATTTATATTTATTTACTACGTTTGGATTCTGTAACTTTTTCTTTTCTTTAGGACAATTTTTCTAGCTAGGTAGTCACTGAATCTTTCCTAATTTTTCCTTGCTCCTCTTGGAATTTCCCTTTTTCCTCCCTTTCCTACTTCCTGCTATACACCTCTTTAGGGCTATGATCCTTTTCTTCTCTGTAACCTCTTTGCCCACTCATCACTATATCCCTAAGTCCTTATTCAAGGACTGATCCAAGGTTGGTGATGGTGTGTCCTCTGGAGGCAGAAAAGGCAGTGAAGAGATAAATGGCAGGCAGTCAACACACACACAGAAGTTCCTCCTCTGCTATCTTAATCATGTGTTTACTTCCGGGTGGTCTCTCCTACTTGGGCCTATCTCATTATACTTCTAGTATTATTGGTTCTTACTACAGCTCCAATAGTAAAATTCTCAGAGGAGCCTTTGCATTCAAGGAAAATGCTATTAAGTGCTTGTATTTCCTGTGAAATTATGGTGACTATATCAGTCTTCTTGTACATAGCCTTCTTGTAGATCTTAACTCTGGCTGTTCAATAAATAACTAATGGAGTTCTACCACACACACACGTCCCACAAAAAAAAAGAAAGAAAACAAGAAAAAATAAGCAAAATATAAAGATAAAAGCTTATTCAGAGAGTGGACCTCAAGCATATGCTTTTATTTAAAAAGCAACAGGCCAGGGCTGGCCAAGTGGTGTAGTGGTTAAGCTCATGTGCTCTGCTTCAGCGACCCAGGGTTTGCAGGTTCGGATCCCAAGCGTGGACCTACACACCACTCATCAAGCCATGCTGTGGCAGTGTCCCACACACCAAACGGAGGAAGATCGCACACATGTTAGCTCAGGGCCAATCTTTCTCACCAAAAAAGAAAGCAACAGGTGATTTTGATAAGGTAAAATGAAAAAATAGCATATATATATATATATATGAAATGTATAAATATAATGTGTATTATATAAACTGCTGGTGGAAATGCAAAATGGCACAGTCTCTTTGGAAGACAGTTTGGTGGTTTTTTGCGAAAATAAACATACTCTTATCATACAATACAGCAATCATACTCTTTGGTATTTACCTAAAGGAGTTAAAAACTTGGGTCCACACACAAACCTGTATATAGATGTTTATAGCCACTTTATAATTACCAAATGTGGAGCCAACCAAGATGTCCTTCAGCAGGTGAATTGATAAGTAAACTGTTGTATATACACACAATGGAATATTATTCAGCGCTAAAAAGAAATGAACTATCAAGCTATGTAAATACATGGAGAGAACTTAAATGCATATTACTAACTGAATAAAGCCAATCTGAAAAGGCTCTATTTTTTATGATTCAAATGATACGACATAATGGAAAAGGCAAATAGGAGACAGTAAAGGCAAGTGGAGACAGTAAAAAGATCAGTTGTTACTAGGGATTGAGAGGGAGGGGGGATGAATAGACTGAACACAAAGGATTTTTAAGTGGGAGTAGAACACCTCAGTATGATACAATAATTGTGAATACATGTCATTATACATTTGTCCAAACCTATAGAATGTGCAATACCATGAGTGAACCATAATGTAAACTGTGGACGTTAGCTGACAATGTGTAAATGTAGGTTCATCTATTGTAACAAATGTACCACTATGGTTGGCGATGTTGACGATGGAGGAGGCAATGCGTGTCGGGGCAGGGAGTATATGGGAAATCTCTATATCTTCCATTCCATTTTGCTGTGAATCTAAAACTGCTCTAAAAAACCAAGTCTATTAAAAAATAAAAAATAAATTAAACCTTAAAGTAAATTTGCCTCTCTTGATTATTTAATTAACTAATTACTATTGTCTATAAACACAAGAGCTTCACTAAGAAATGGACAATAATAAGAACATGGGTAATTTAAAAAAATATGTATAGCAATGAACACATTTAAAAGTATGAAAATAACACTGGTTGTCAAAGAAATACAAAATGACATGTAATACTGTGATTATCTTTTAATTTTGAAAAAAAGTTTAAACTTACTAATACAAATATTTGTCAAGAGTTGAGGATTAATAAATGTATATTAAGAATACAGAAATTCACAACCTTTCTTTCTTTTCCTTACACTTGCACATAATTGACATGAACAGAGATTTATCTATAGCAGTGTAAAATTTTTAAATATCTATACACACGTTAAGAGGTATAGCTATGTACCTAATATATAAATCATAAATAAATTATGTATATGTTTATTGCCTATGCATAAAACTCTACAAAATTATTAAAAATTAAAATTATTAAAAATTAAAATTTTCCATGTTTTATCTTTTCGTCTGCTTTCCTCTCTTTATATCTCCTATCACTTTTATGTTCTCTAGATTGGGTAAGTTTCCCATGCGTTTGGTTTTGAGAAAATCCTTTGAACTCAAACTATTTTCTCTGCCACGAGTTGTCAAAAGCTCATTTGCAAAGTCAAAAGATAGCATTTGAAGAATTTGTTATCTATGCCATGTAATGACATCCTTTCTTGAGGTATATAGTTTGGAATTCTCTACACACACTGGGGAAGACTTTAAGTCAGAAAATACAGAAAAAATAAAGTAGGTTAATACTTTAAATATTGTCTATTTATTGCTTATGACAGAGTCCAAGTTGTCACTCTCATTTTGGCATTAAACCGGGATTTCCAGCATCTGTCTATAAAATATTTTACAATTGTAGCATTTTTATAAATAAGAAAATTCTCTCAATTAATATGTTATCAAAATCTTTTTCTTGGTCCTAGGAACTAAAAGATGCTGAGACACCTGGAAAACAATTTAAAGCAACAAGTGGACTCATGTCTCATGCTCTTTTTCATAAATATGCACTCCAGACAAAAAGAAATATAAATATTTATTTATTTATTTTGTTTTAATTTTTTTGTGAGGAAGACCAGCCCTGAGCTAACATCCGTTGCCAATCCTCCTCTTTTTTTTTTTTTTTTTGCTGAGGCCCTGGGCTAACATCCATGCCCATCTTCCTCTACTTTATATAGGACGCCACCGTGGCATGGCTGACAGGCAGTGCGTCGGCAGGCGTCCAGGGTATGAACCTGCGAACCCCGGGCTGCCAAAGTGTGAACTAAACTGCTGCGCCACTGGGCCTGCCCCAGATGTAAATATTTATTGGGAAACAAATTACATGTTTAATGTTATATAAAAGAGAACACATATTGTAGTGATAACAAAGTCTTTGAAGGCCCGAAATCTAGAATTCATTAAATTTAATATTAATAAATTGTTCTACATTTTTAAAAATAAAAATTGTTTTAGGGAAAAAACACACACACACATGCATGTACACACACAGAGTCAGGTCCAATTAAAAAAAATAAAATATTTTCAAAGAGCTGAGCCAATGAAGAAAAATTAATTAATTAACTGCCCTTTAGGTAATGATGGTAAAATATTTAGCATTTTTTATTAACGTTTATTAAATACCTCTGTTCTGCCAAGCTTTATTCTAAATGGGTTGCATATACTAATTCATTTAATCGTTTATAGAGGAGAAAAGTGAGGGACAAAGGGGTTAATTTTTATTTCCAAAATCTTACAATATTGTTTGGAGGTTAATAGAAATAAATTCAAGACTGGATTCTTTTTCGGTAACTTCAAAGAATATTATGTGTGTATACATATATGTATATGTACATGTTATATACATGTACATATGTGCATGTACATATATATGATTGTAAAGGCTCTTACCTAAAGCAATCTTTGAAATAAATAAGTAACAAAAAAGTCATAAAAAAGCAATTTACAGGAAAAGTATGAATAATTGTTTGAATCGTAAGATAAATAGAATGGCAATGAGTTAACATTTTTCTCTTAATCAGCACATTTTAAAAAATCAATTATATTTATTATGACAATAAAGATATAGTCTAACGGAAACATTTAGAGGTTATTTTTGGAGATGGTAAAATGGGGCAACATTTTAGAAGGCAATTGATTATGTGAACAAGAATATTTTTAAATGTTTATTCCTTTCTCCAAAAATCCTACATCTACAAATACTCCCCACTGAAAGAAACAGATAGTAAACGTAAGGTTTTTTGAAGTTGGATGAAGGTGGAGTCAAGAGTAGATAAATAAGTTTATTTTTTGATTAAAAAAGAAATAAAGTTGTTTCTTTGAGGCCAAGAAAAAAAAAAGATGAATATGGTTAGGTATTGACAGTGACAAAATGGACATCTGAGACATCTAAAACATCTTTCTTCTGGGGAGGCCTTTTCTCTTTTACTTTTTTAGAAATTAATAATAATGGTATGAAAATTTAGCACTGAGAATAACGCCATCTACTTTTAACATGTATGTGGTTATGTGGTATCCATGTGTTTTTGTGTGTATTTTGCAAAGTCCTAGATACAAACTATGAAAAAAAAGTGATAATGCAAATATGCCAGTAGTGCCGTTACCCAGAAGGTTATTCCTCTTGCGATAATCTTTTGTACCCAAGGTTCATTGAACCAAGATGAAAAATCTCCTGTGATGATGACTGCTTAGGCCTAGTCTGCAGGGAGTGATTCTGTGTGGGGCCTGAATGAAGGGGTAGAGACAAACCCATTCGCCTGCTGCCCGCCTGGATGAAAGGAAGAGACTAGTACTTTCTGTGTCATTCATCTTTGCTCGTGAAGGTTCTTTGAGAACACTTGCCAGCAGTGAGGAATGTCATCCTCTACATTAACCATCTTTTATGAAGCACTACTTCAGGGCCATAGTAATCATCAGGAAAGGATGATCAAAGTCTTCCAGCTGTAGTGAGGTGCAAACCCATCAGATACATTTTATGAAAGAACTGCCACTGCTTCTCTCTTTGCAAAAGGATTAAATTTAACTCTTGAATTTTTTAACGATTTTTATTTGGGGTTCAACAAGTATGCAACAGTAGCTGGATATTGCACATACAGATCTTTCCACACCTCTGTTAATTAGGAACTTTATATTATATAGAACTTAGATTTTGTTGTTAAACTCTTCTGGTCTCTTAACGCCATTAAGTACATTTAACAGAGTTTTCAATTTCATTTGTCACATAAATTTTTTCCCAAGACACCTATAAAATATAAATATAATGAGGGCATATAAAATCTTACTATTTTTCTTGTTTCTCTTGACTATTGCTGAATTTTACCTCAGATTTTACGGAATGATGAATTACCAAGCAACTAGAAAAAAATAATGGTTTGAAGAGTCATAGATTTATGCAAGTATACCATTTTTCACTTTCTCTTAAGACATCCAACTCCTTTATTCTTAATCCGCCAGTCAAATAATTTCAATTATATATTATGTACATTATACTATCAGGTCACACACCCAATCCAGAGTCTCCTTGCCTTGAGAGTGTATTAAGACCCTCTCTTCCTTTATACCTATTCTGATCCTCCCCTTTTCTCCTAGATCACAGCTTCAACCATGACTATCTTTCCTCTTCCACTCCCTAGACTGCTTTGCCTAAGACTACATACATTTTTGATATCCTTTATTATTCCAGGGAAAAAAACCAAACTTATATCTCCCATATAAAAATTAATTTTCATATGCACCATCTACTATATCCGGAAAATCCAGTATCTAATATCATAACAATTATGTTTGACTCATCAGTTTCATTTCTTCTTTTACTGTATTAAGTTTCTCTACACAGAAATATCTCACAAAGAATAGATAGTAAACTTCAGAGTCTGGTAATAAAATCACCTTCAGAATATGTAAAATAAGAACATTCCACAAGCACAAACATATCTAAGTTAATAGATGTGCAGGGCAATATGTGAGCATAATATTAATAGCTGCTTACATTTGAGTCATCATAACTCAACTATGTTTAAATCATTGTCATAGGAAAAATAGAAATCAAACATGTTTGTTTGTCTTCTGAAATTTTTACATCTAATCAGAAATAATTCTCTCTTTTTCTTTCTGCTTGTTTTTACCTATCTCCTACATTGAATTCACTTCCTTCTTTTGAATGCTCTGGTTTATTCATACCATATCATGTAAATATACATGTTAGTTTGCTGTCTGTGTAGTTTCACATGCTCATGCTACAATGGATGGACATTGTCTTCTTCATTGTAACTCACCCTTATTCTCATCTAACATTTAGATATCTGATCTCTCCAATTTAAAATGAACCAATATTTCTTATTTCCTGAAAATTTTATCATTCTTACCCTTTTTTATAGTATTCTTACTCCAAGTGTGTTTTAAGTTTTGAGGTGGTCACTCGTATTGATTTTAGTTTCTCAAAGTTTCTGTGGGTTATTCTAAATTAAAATGACCTGTAGCTATAGCTTTATGTTATATTGTATATTTGCTGCTATTTACTTTAAGACTTCAGGAAGAATTGTGTACTCTGAAATGAGTCCTTGAAGAGATAGACTCTGTCTATGTAGATTACCATATCTATGAAAGTGTACTAGTTTTTGTGATGATTCATAGCAAATAATTAAAAGCAAAGAAACTATGACCAATTTAGAAAATACAGGCTTTATAAACAGCGAGTAACAGCAACATATTATTGGTTTACAAACTCCAGAGCATATAAAGTATAGTGATAAATCAAAAGGTGAATGAACAATAAATTAGGATTCATAATTTTATACCAAGAAATATATCAAAGGAATATAAGGGAATCATTTTTATTAGAATTCCAATAAAATTTGAAGCCCTCAAGATTTCTGCATAGTGCTTTGTAGTGATAAGTGCTTAATTTCTTTCTGTTGAATGAGCAATTGCATTCTTCATAAATGCCTTATGATCTTTTGATAACTGTCCTCATATAAAGGATGATTTCACTAATCACACATTTCATCATTTGAACTTCTCCTTATTTGCATCTTATAGCTTGCTTTTTGTGACCATATATTTATATTTAATTATCTCTCATAAGCACTATTCCATAGTTAATACGGGACTCTGCACCAATAATAAACAAATATATCAACATACAAAACATTTGCTTAATATCAAACAGACTCTGAAAGAGAGTTTACACATTGAAAGTATTTTCTTCCTAGCATTAACTAGGCTCATTTTCAGAATTTACCTCTTTGATGACAAAGTTTCCTGCTATTATGCAATTGTTCTTGTTATTTGACTTTCTAGGTGTATCAACTACTGGAAATTGTGGAGAAAGTCCAGAAAATTTAGGAACAAAATGTTTCAACGGATACTAGCATATGCACTAACAATGATTAGGTCTACTGCTCTGAAACTTAAGCAGATCTGTGCCCAACAGCTCTGAGAAAGACTTTGTCATCCCACCCAATGGGTTGTAACAGACATGTGTCTGGAACACTTTGAGAATCATTTGGTCCTTCCAAGTCATTCTGTTTCTAGTTCCTGAACTGAATAAGAAAAGTGGTGCTTTATTCTGCCTTTGGTCTTGTATAACTGTGTGAGCATTCTATTGTTACCATAACAAATTACCAAATAAGGTGGCTTAAAAAAAATACTCATTTATTATCTCACAGTTCCATAAGTCCGAAGTTCAGCACGAGTCTCACTGGGCTAAAATTAAGATGTTGGCAGGGCTCTTTTTCTTATTGGAGCCTCTGGGGTGAACCCAATCCCAGACTCCCCCAGATTGTTGGCAGAATCTACTTGTCGTTTAAGGTCTGAGGTCCCTGTTTCCTTCCTGATTGTCAGCTGAGGGCCACTGTTAGCTCCTTGAGGCATCCCTCTGTTTTTTCCACATGGGCCTTTGTATCCAAGGGCCCATAATGGCATGCTGAGTTCTTCCCACGCTTGTACTCTGACTTTGCTTTCTGTGCATCTCACTGACTTCCCTCTTCTATCACATCTCTCTGTTTCTAAAGAGTCATATAACTAGATTGGGACCTCCTGGATAATCCAGTGTAATCGTTCTGTTATAAGATCTATAACCTTAATGTCATCTGTAAAGTCTCTTTTGCTATGGAATGCTACATTTTCACAAGTTCCGAGGATTAAGTCAAGGACATCTTTTGGGGGATCATTCTGCCTACCACAATTATATAAGGTCTCAGCATACATTACAACTTTTCTCTGTAGTATGAGGAAATAAGAAGATACATTATTAGTAACATAGAAATTATAAAATTTTATGTATTTATTTAACGCAGTTTTATTAACATGTAATTACAGATAGATTTCTTACTTTACCTAAAAATTATATTTCTTTGAAGTGAATATAAATCACCTGAAAGGCTTTTCGTATTACCCAAATGATTTTCTTCTTTTTAAGTTCAAATGTAGAAACGCAAAGGGGAGAATTCCTGCCATTGTTATTGCAACTATTTTATAACATAAATTTGAAGTTTTTCAGTTTTAAAAAGCATACTATATGAATTACCACAAAATGTTATGCATCAATGGCATAATGTTAAATCTGATTACCTCAGTTAAAAGTAAAATTTCACCCTAACTTTATTTATCTGCTCTACATATTATGTACCCCCAATATGTACAAAACAAGCCTAGAAAGTACAGAAGCAATAAAATTGCAAGGAGATTTGGTGTTATGAGAAGAGAGAGGAATAGGAAAAAAAAAATCTTACTATACGAAGAAAAACATTACAGTATTAAGTTGATCAAATCAGAATTATGGAAAAGGATGATTAATTCCTATTTTGATAAACAACTGAACAAGTATAGATTTTAAAAATTATTCTGATTATGTTTTCTATCTTCCACTATTTATTCCTTCAGTCAACTATTATATGCTGTATATTTTATGCCTATAATGTGCCAGATACAGTGATAGGCATTGAGGAAAAAGATGGGAGAAAAGAAAACCTTCTCCATGTTAATGTGAAGCATGCATCCTGGTGAGGGACTGTCTATTAGGGGATATCTAGTTAGGTATAGCAGGAGATGTTTGGAAAAAGAGATTTTATGTAACTAAAGTTATTGACATGGTGTACAATGCAGAGTAACAAAACAACACCACTATGGATAAAACTTGAGGAAAACACCCTATTTAAAAGACACTCAGAAGAAGAGAATGCTGCAGAAAACAAGGAATGTATAGGTAAGTAGGAATAGAATCAGAGGACATAACTGCAGGAACTAAGTTTGGAAAGCATTTTACCAAGTGGAAGAGAGCATTAGATTTAATAGAAGAAAACAGTTTAAAATTCAAACATCAGAAAGGATATGGTTAAATGAATAATCCCATATATTTCTGGTTGTATAGCCTCTTTGAAAGGCAACCTGCTGATATTTATTATTAAAATTTTAAATAATCTCTTATGAAGCTGCAATTCTACTTTTGGTATGTGTCCTGGTGAAATGTTTTTGTACAAAAATGATTCTTCTAGTATTTTTTTGTCATAGTTATTGCTCAATGAAAAGAATTAATTGCCCAGCAAAAAGAGAATATTAAAATCAGCACTAGCCAATAAAACTTTCTGTGCTAATGAATCTATTCTATATCTGCTATCCAATAGCTAAAGCTATTGAGCAGCAATATTTTGAATACAAGTACGTTAAAATATGACTTAAAAAGATATATATTATATATATGCATATGTATATTATTGAGTTGAAACTTCAAGTGCAGAATATTGCACACATTATGAAATTGTATACAGTATATTTCTATATATGTTTGTGTGCACACATGTAAATTTTAAAATAAATGCTTAATAAATCAATTTAACTTTTCTATTAAAGCAATTAATGGATAGAAACATTTTTTAGTAAATGGTTCATGCATTCGATTTTTTTTAAAATCACATGACTAAAACTTTATAATAAAGTTGATAGAGCTTTCCAAATATTCTCATAACTCAGTACAAACAGGATTTAAAATTATACTATAATTAATGTTGTTTACATGAATATACCAACCTTTGTTGCTTTTGAGAACAATGAACACTGTATCTATACTTATCTTGTAAACCAATCTTATTAGAATTTATACTTTTCCATTGCTAAGGGAGTAGATATTAAATAATATCACCACAAAAAAGAAATGGTAATTATACGATGTGATGGAGGTATTAGCTAATGCTACTGTGGTAACCGTATTGGCAATATATGGGTATCAAACCATTTTGTACGCTTTAAACTTACACAATGTTTTATGTCAATTATGTCTCAATAAAGCTGAAAAAAAAGAATTTATACTTTCCCTCCTTCCTATGTGAGTCTTGTTTTAGTTCATTTTGAGGTAATCACTTCATGTATTTTGACAGTTCATCATTCTTTCATACCAAATTCAGGCCATTCAGAACCAATTCACATTTCTTCCAGGTAGTGCAGTAGTTCTGTAATCAACTCTATGTAATTTTCATTGGATGAGTTATCAGAGTTTTTCTGTAAAATGGCTTATGATTTCAGAATGTTTTTCTTTTTCTTTTTCTGACTAATCAGTTACTAGATAAAAACAATTGGCATTTTAATTATATTCCTTAATAGCTGAGTTGTATTCTCTGATTAAGTAGCACTTTCCATGAAAATCCTTATATTCACATTATTTGCTGGAAAGTATTTTTATATTTATTGAACATTTTCCAACAGGTTAAAAATATAGGATAAATTTTAATTTAAACAGAAACTTAAAATCAAGAAAATTTTGAGCATCATTTCTTGTTTTGAAAATTCTAATCATATGAATTTTACTCAGATCTTATCCTAGGACTGAGGAGGACTGAAAAATTACAGGTTATATTGTTGAATATTATCTGTTATCTTGTTTTGTCAATATTTGAAAGTACTCTCTTATGAGTAAATTTGGCCTATTAAGTGGTACCTAAATCATCCCAAATTATTATACTTGCTGTTAATACTTGGAAATATTGCTTTAATTAAAATCTTGAATGCACAAAATTACCCAAATTCTCAATAAAAAAATAGATGTGTATGCTATCAACCCAAATTTTCAAAGAATATAAGACACTCTCCTAAATATATTTTATTAGATTTTAATTGCACAGCTAAAAATTAAGGGAGAAATCACCCTTTAAAAATCATTAAAACAGAGAGATCAATACATCAAGAAGATATAAAAATCACAAATATATATGCTTCCAAAATGTGAGCACCAAGAGATATTAAGCAAATACTAATAGATCTTTGGGAGAAATAGACAGCAATACAATAATAGAGGGGACTTCAATACCCCACAATCAGCAATGAATAGATCATCTAGGGACAAAAACAAGAAAATGTTGGAAGTGAGCCACACTTTAGAACAAATGGACTTAACAGACATATATAGAACATTACATCCAACAGCAACAGAATACGTATTCTTCTCAAGTGGGCGTGGAACATTCCACAGGATAGATCCTATGATAGGCCACATGGCTAATCTTAGCAAATTTAAGAAGACTGAAATCATACCAACCATCTTCTCTGACCATGATGGCATGAAATTGGAAATGAACAACAAGAGAGAGGTTAGTAGATCATCAAATATGTGGAAACTAAACAACGCACTTCTAAACAACTGATGGGTCAAAAACAAATCAAAAAGGAAATAAAAATTTATTTCAAAACAAATGAAAATGAAAATACAACATAGCAAATTTTGTGGGTGAGTTCTAAGAGGAAGATTTATAGCAATAAATACATATATTAAGAAATTAGAAAGATCTCAAATAAACAATGTAAAGATCTCAAATAAACACCTCAAGGAACTAGAAAAAAAGGAGCAAATTAAGCCCAAAGTTAGCAGAAGGAAGGAAATAATAAAAATCAGAGCAGAAATATTTGAAATGGAGACCAGAAAAACAATAGAAGAATCAATGAAACTAAAAACTGGTTCTTCAAAAAGATAACCAATTATTAGCTAGATTAAGAAAAAAAGATAGAAGACTCAAATAAATAGAATTAGAAAAGAAAGAGGAGACGTCACAATTGATATTACAGAAATATGCAAATTATGAGATTACTATAAGCAATTATAAGCCCCAAAATTACATAACCTAGAAGAAATGGTTACATTTCTAGAAACACACAACCTACAAAGATTGAATCAGGAAAAAACAGAAAATCTGACAAGACCAATAACGAATCAAGAGATTGAGTCAGTAATCCAAAAACTCCCAACACAGAAAACTGCAGGGCCAGACAGCTTCTCTGGTGAGTTCTACCAAACATTTAAATAATTAATGCCAATCATCCTCAAATTCTTCCAAAATATGAAGGAAGAGCAAACACATCCAAACTCATTATATTAAGCCAGCATTACTTTGATACCAAAACCAGATATGAACACCACAGGAAAAGAAAACTATAGACCAAAATCCCTGATGAATATAGATGCAAAAATTCTCAACAAAATATTAACAAACTGAATTCAAGAATACATTAAAAATATTATACCAAGTGGAATTTATCCCTGGGATGCAAAGATGGTTCAACATACACAAATCAATAAATGTAATTCATCACATAAATAAAATGAAAGATAAAAATCACACGATCATCTCAATATATGTAAAAATAGCATTTGACAAAATACATCTTTTTGTGGTAAAACCCTTAGATTGGGTATAGAAGGAACATATCTCAATATAGTAAAAGCCATAAATGACAAACCCACAGCTAACATTATATGCAAAGGAGAAAAATGGAAAAGATTTTCTCTGAGAACAGGAACAAGACAAGGTTCCCCACTCTCACCACTAGTATTCAATATAGTACTGGAAGTACTAGCTAAAGCAATTGGACAAGACAAAGAAATAAAAGGCATCAAAATCAGGAAGGCAGAAGTGAAATTGTCACTATTTGCAGACAATATGATCTTATATATAGAAAAATCCCAAAGAGTTAATCGAAAAACTGTTGAAATTAATCAATGATTCAGTAAAGTGTCAGGTTACAAAATCAACTTTCAGAAATCAGTGGCATTCCTTTACACTAATGATTAAGCATCAGAAAAAGAAATAAAGAAAACTATCCCAATCAATAGTATCAAAAACTATCAATCCCAATAGCAGTAAAAATAATAAAATACTTAGGAATAAATTTAACCAAGGAAGTGAAAGATCTGTATGATGAAAACTACAAGACTGCTGAAAGAAATCAAAGATGACACATATAAATGGAAAAACATCCCAAGTTTATGGATCAGAAGAATAAATAATGTTAAAATTTCCCCATCAAACTACCAATGGCATTCTTCAGAGAAATAGAAGAAACAATCCTAAAATTTGTGTGGAAACAAAAAAGACCCCAAATGGTCAAAGCAATCCTGAGAAAAAAGAACAAAGCCAGAGGTATCACACTACCTGATTTTAAACTATACTACAAAGCCGTAGTAACAAAAACAGTGTGGTACTGGCATGAAAATTGACACATAGACCAATGGAACAGAATACAGAGAATTAAATCCTTGCATATATGGACAACTAATATTTGACAAGGGAGCCATGAATATCCAATGCGAGAAGGATATTCTCTTCAACAAATGGTGCTGGGGAAACTGCAGAAACACACACAGAACAACGATATTAGACCCCTCTCACACCACTCACAAAAATTAACTTGAAATGCATCAAAGAGTTAAACATAAGACCTGACACTATAAAACTCCTAGAAGAAAAAATAGGGAAGAAGCTCATCAATATTGGTCTTGGTAATGAGTTTTTGGACATGATGCCAAAAAGCACAAACAACAAAAGCAAAAATCAACAAATGGGACTACATCAAACTCAAAACTTTTGCACAAAGAAGTGATAGGCAAAATGGCAGCCTACAAATTGAGAGAAAATTTTTCCAAACCATATGTCAGACAAAGAGTTAACATCCAAAATATGTAAAGAAACATAACTTAACCAAAAAAGAAAGTTGAATTCAAAAATGGCCAGAAGGGGGCCAGCCCAGTGGCATAGTGGTTAAGTTCACGTGTTCTGCTTTTGCAGCCCAGGGTTTGGCCAGATCCTGTGCACCACCTACTCACCACTCATCAAGCCATACTGAGGCAGCATCCCATATAGAAGAGTTAAAGTTCTACAACTATGATACACAACTATGTACTGGGGCTTTGGGGAGAAAAAGGAAAAAAGGGGAAGATTGGCAACAGATGTTAGCACAGGGTCAATCTTCCTCAAAAAAAAAAAAAATGGGCAGAAGAACTAAATAGACATTTTTCCAAAGAGGATTTCAAAATGGCCAAAAGGCACATGAAAAGATGCTCAACATCACTAATTATTAGGGAGATGCAAATAAAAACCACAATAAATATCACCTCACACCTGTTAGAATGGCTATCATCAAGAAGACAAGAGACAAGTGCTGGTGAGGATGTGGTGAAAAGGAAACCCTTATACACTACTGTTAGGAATGTAAATTGGTCCAACCACTAGAAAACAGTATGAAGGTTCCTCAAAAAATTAAAAATAGAATTACCATATGATCCAGCAATTTCACTTCCGGGTATATACCCAAAGGAAATGAAAATAGAATTTCGATGAGATATACGCACACCTATGTTTATCGCAGCATTATTCACAATAGCCAAGATATGAAGACAACCCAAATTCCCATCAAGAGATGAATGGATAAAAAAGATGTGGTGTATATATATATACACACAATGGAATATTCAGCTATGAGAAAGGAGGATCTACTGCCATCTGTGACGGTATGGATGTACCTTGAGCACATTATGCTAAGTGAGATAAGTCAGAGAAAGACAAGTACTGTATGATACCATTTATATGTAGAATCTAAAAAAGTCAAACCTGTAAAAAAAGAGAGTAAACTAGTGATTATCAGGGGAGGGGAGTAGGGTGATAAGATTGACGGTGTCTGAGGGTACAAATGTATAACAAGTAGTAAATAAGTCATAGAGATCTAATGCACAGTATAATGAATATAGACAATGATATTGTACTATCACGATGTAATGTGATAAATATTCTTTCCAAGGCAATCATATATACAATATATATTTAAGGTGTACAACATGTACACCTTAAATTTGCAAAATGTAACATCAAACTTATCAAACAGAATAACATTAACATATTACAGATATATAAAAAAATATAATAAAAACACACATTCCGTCTCAATCCTAATCTTAAAAATAATTTTAATTCTGATTTGAATAATCAGAAAATGTCAACCTTCAGCATAATTATATTTTCTTAATCATCTTAAAGCTCTTACTGCTAATTTTATAATGCAAATATAAAGTATTTAATATAATGGTTTGATTCAGAAGAAACATAAACATTTATATCTGAGTGATTACCCAATACATGTTCATTTATCTTCTTATTTCTTTCTATAAATTAAGAATGCAGAAGAATATTATTTTATGGAGATTATTTTTAATTTTTAGAAATTTTCTATGCATAACAAGCTTAATAAAAAGAAATAAGAAATGCAGTAAATACCATAAAATGTAGCTTTACTCCCTCGGATACGTACAAATAGATAAAATCACTCTTTTAATTCACTACACATCTAATCTTCCCAGTAGTCCTCACTCAAAGAACATCCAGAAAAGATGCTAAATAAACAACAACAAAAAACTTTGTAATTCCCTATCAAAAGTATTATATTTAACATGGTATCTTTTTGGTTGACTGCTTCTCCAGATCCAACAGACAAACACAAGATGTCAGCTCTCACCACTTATTTAAACAATGTAGACATTACTAAAATGTATCAAAAAATTGAGCTCATATTAAAAGGAAGAAATAAAACTGTCTTCATTGGTAGCTGATATTGGCATAGGTTATCATGTATTTATAAAATCCTAGGGGAATAAAAAGCTACTACTAAGTAAGATCAGTAAGATCCCAGACATAGACATAAAATATACACACACGCTCACACACACACACACACACACTCAAAAGTGTCAGTTGTCAACCCACATTTAAATGCATGGAAGTTTTTTTGTTCTTGTTCATTTTTTTATTTAGTTGATGAGAAATAGTTTGTGTGGCATAACAAAAATTGTGAGGCAAAAAGTACAGACAAGAAGGATGGAGAAGGTAGAATATATTCTATCCTCCGTTGGCCCCTGTGCGCTGGGTACGAGCCCCTATTGTTAGGCCATGAGAAAGGTAAACATCTTAAAATCTCTTTCCTAGAGATGGTGTGACACATGGAGCATGAGCAGAAAATAGGTTACTGATGCTGTCTGGTTCAGGGTCTTTATATTTCTTGTATCTCAAATAGACTTTGATAAAATCATTCTTAGACCTACGTCATGATCAAAAACTGTTGAATTCACTGAAATGTGTGTATAAGAAGGGATACCATCCATTCTTCAATTTTTTCTTCATCTAAATCCTTCTTTATTATCACTACTGTTTGGAAGCGTCTCTCTCTTCATATGTATATAATTTCCATAAATCTGTCATTCAAGCTCTTATACTACTAATCCAATCAATACTCCTATTTTGGAAAATGGGAAGATGAAAGTACAGATTCTACCCGATTAGTAAAATAGATTAATCTTTAGCTCTTTTAGGTAGCCTCAATGATTTCTATTTTCACTTTTTTTTTTTTTTTCACTTGACCGCACTCATCACTTTGCTTAGCTGGCCTGGAAGGTCCTTGAAGACTTCATTTGCGCGTCTGGCACCTTGGTGCTCCTCCGTCCAGCAGTCTAGCCTGCGTTTATTTGCAGCACCTCAGCAGGCTTCTGCAGAAAGTGGAAGTGCCCGGTGTCTTAGTGTCTAAGTCCATACAAATCACATCATCGTTTCCACCGTATTTTAAATTTTATGAACTGTGGGATTCTACTGCATATAAGAAAGTATAGAACAGTGATTAAGAGCACTGGTTCTGAAATTGGACAAATATAAGTTTGTGCCCTGGTTTTGTTAATGCTAGATGGGTGATCTCTGACAATTTATTTAAAATCTCTAAGACTCATTTTCCTCTCTGATAGAATGGGATTTAAAATAGTTCATGTTAAAAGGAATTTGGATTGCTTCATCAATAATTGTTTAAGCAAATATATCTTTATGTAATATATTTTATTTTAAAAGCCCTAAAATCAACCAACATCAACAATTCATTTCAGCAATTGAACAGTTTTTTCAATCATCTGATTGATTTTCTGTATGTTCCATTCCCCTTTACAAGATGAGAACCATAGTCATTTCTTTGCAGTCCCATCATCTAATGTTACTTAAATAATGAAATGCTCAGGGATACCTAAACTATTATTACCATAATCTGTAAGACTTTAAGTAGTCAATGATCAGCATTGTTATTTTATCGTGCAAATTGAAAAGTCATACTAAATATCATTAATTTAGCTCTCCAGCTCTTTTCACTATAGCTTAAATCTGAGTCAGAGAATCAGTGCGCGAGAGCACACAAGTTTTAATTCAGTCATGTGGGTAAACATGGGTGTGTCTCATATATATGTATTTAAAAATTGAGATATTTAATATTGTGCTGCTGACATTCTGTACATTCACCATTAAATGTTTCAGAGTACATTTCCCAAGAATCTGTACCATGGTATAATTATCAAAATCAATAATTAGAACATAGACATAGTAATTTTATTAAATCAGTTGTCCACATTCAAATTTCACCAATTTCTCCATTAATGTACTTATTAGCTATTTTTTTCCCTAATGGTGGCTCCATTTCAGGCCATTTATATTTATTTGCTATATTTCTTTAGTCTCCCTTAACCTGTAAGTTTATTAGCCTTTCCTTAGCTTTCATGAACTTGACAAAAAAAAATTACAGACCAGTTATTTTGTAGAATATCCCTCAATTTGGTTTTGATTCATGCTTGCTAATGATTCCATTCAAATGATGCATTTTTGACAGCAATAGCCTAGAAGTGACGCTGTGTCCTTCTCAATGACTGATGAGGAAGCACATGCTGTCAGCCTGTCCCATTACTGGTGATGTTAGCTTTGATGATTTGCCTAAGGTGATATCAGCTAGGTTAATCCACTGTAAAATTATCAGTTCCTCCTTGTAAAAAAGAAAAAAAAAGTAATTTGGGGGGAACTATTTTGAGAATATGTAAATATCCTGCTCCTCATTAAACTTTTACCCATGAGGTTAGCTCCCACTAATGATTTTGTCTGATTCAATTATTATGATAGTTGCTAAATGGTGTTATTTTTAACTCTATCATTCCTTCTCTACATCAGTATGTGTTTAAATTATTTTCAGCTGGACTAGGACAGCTCAATGCATATCTCCAGGGATGCCTGAAAGTTTGGGACTTACTCTTGGCCAAGAGAAGGGGGAGAGTGCTCATTAATGATTTATTATGTCTTTTTAAAGTTTGAAAGTTTCCTAGTGTCACCAGGCCACTTTGCATATTGACCACTTATCAGTATGTAAGCAGTTACACAGCTTGGCTTGGCTGTGTGACTAGAAGCGGGTAAAAGATCCACTGGAAACATGAGAAGCTCTTCTAAAACCAAGATGCTTCACACAAGTTGTGGTGGTTCATACTCCAGAGATATAGTCCATCATGTGGGAATAGGAATAATTCTGGGGAAGTCTCTCAGGCTATTGACGCTTGTCTACACATTCTTTCTATGTCCTTTGACTTTATTAAGATTTTCGTGAGTATGCTTTCTGAAGTCTTGTGGTTCCTTTTAATTATCGGTCTTGTAAAATCACTATAGCACTGTACAATGAGAGAGGTCTTTCCCTTTTCTCCCATTCATTCATTCATTCATTCATTTCTATCAGTATGCATTCATATATTCTTGCTTTTTTCACAGAGATTCTGTTACTATTATTATTTCTTTTGATGCTCAAATTTTCTACAGTTCGGCTACTGGGCATTCCTTCAAATTGGTTCCATTGTCTTACTGACACATTATTATTTTTATACGCATTTGCTTATTTCTGTTTTGCATGGTAGCAAGATGCCCACGTTTATATGTGTGTATGTGTATGTAACTATATACAAATAGTATATGCATGTGTGTATATGTGTATACATAGGTTTTTAATATCCCAATGCAACACAAAAGATTTCATTCTCATCTTCCTTCTTTCTAATATTCTAACTCTATTTTCCACAGTGAGGAACCAGTTTCCCATTATCCTCAATGCATTTATTTAATTGTTCAATCCTTAACTACATAGAAAATAGTTTCCTGATTGCTATCCCAGACAACTGTGAAAACAGAATTTTAAGTAAACTTCCATATTTGCTTATAGTCATTTTTGTCCTTACCCTGAATATATATGGAAAGTACTGTGTTTAAAACTTAGGTGAGGTCTTTTTTCCCTTTAGTGTGCTTATGTTATTTTTTTGTTTTTGTTTGTATTCTATATTAGCATTTATTTCCTTATCTTAGTTTATTTTATTTATTTTTAAGATTAATAATCATATGGTTCCAAAAGTCAAAACTATATATACATATAGACTGAGAGACATGTCCCTCTCCCTTCAATCTCTTCCATCCTGTTCACACCCACTCTTGTAAGTGTTGCACCACTTTGAATTCCGATCAACCTATTTTCCCACAGCCTGCCAACAGTTTGTTCTCAGGTTTTGCAAATTGTGCCATTCTAATAGGTGATACATGATAGGTCTTTGCAGTCTCAATTCACATTTCCTCATTCTTAACAAAGTTGAACATTGTTAAATTATTAGATGATCTTAATATAATTTTTGCTTTGTCTATTATGGATTGTTGACTGTATTTTCTGTTTCTTTTTTTATCTCTTTCCCCTAAATTTTTAAAAGTTCCTTACATATTAAAGATAGCATGTTTTATCTGTGATTTATGTTGCAAATATCTTCTACAATTGTCAGTTGTCTTTGGAATTATCTTCTGGTATTAAAATAGTTTTCTCTTTTGCTATGTAAAAGTTTTAAATGTATTTGAATATATTAATTTTTCTTTTATTCTGGATTTTAAGTCATTTGAGGTCTTTTCCTACACCTAGAATATATACTTTATCTATGTTTCCTTCTTCTACTTGTGTTGTTTGTTTTGTTAGATCTCTATAATATTTGGAATTTATTCTTGTGAATTATAATGTATATTATCTTTTCTCAACTGGCTATGCTATCATCTGAACACCATTTATAAAAACTCAATCTATGCCCTAGTAATTTCAGATGTAATCTTTATAAGGTATCAAATGTCCCGTGACAGCTCAGATCTATTTCAGATTTTCTATACTATTTCATTGGTGTATTTGTCTATTTATGCACCAGCACCACACTATTTTGCGTAACATGGCTTTAGAGAATGCTCAATACTGTGTAAGTCTTTCTCCCGTGTTTCTAGTTATACTAGTTATTTTTACAAAATTGTAATCAGTTCGTCTATGTCGATAAGAGTTTGTAGGCACATTTATTAGGATTGTCTTAAATTCACAAAATTATTTAGGAAGAAGAGTCACTTTTATGATTTTGAGTTATTCTGTTAAAGGATAACATATCTTTCCATTTGTTCAAGTCTAATTTGTGTCTTTCAGAAGTATTTTAAAGTTTTCTTCATAAACAGTCTGCATATTTCTCTTTAAGGATATTTCTAAGCCTTTCTGTTGTCGGTGTTGCTACGGTAAAGAGGGTTTTCTCTTCTATTATGTCTTTGAACTGGTTGTTGTTTGTGAGTAAGAAGGCTTTTGATTTCTGTATGTTAATGTTTTTCTGCTACTTTAGTAAGTTATTTTATTTTTGAGTCAAATTTGTTATTGATTTCTTTGAGCTTTTGAAGTATATTATTCCTATGAAGTAAAAAATAGAGAGAGTTGTACTTATTTTACAATTTGGGGTGCTAATTTATTTATTGTTTCTAATTGGACTGTCAGGTACTTTCAATACAGCGTTACACACTAAATGTCTTAGTTGGCATATTTACCTTTTATCTGGTCCTAGTGGAAATACCACTGTTTCCCTATTAAGTAAAATGCTGGCTTTATAACTAATTTGTTTGTTTCTATCATGTTAAGGAAGTGTGTATCAATCTGTATCTTAGCTATATTTTTATGAGGAGTAAGTATTTAGTTTTGTCAAAGACCTCATCATCTTTAGAAATAATCATATAATATTCTTCGTTCAATATATTAATGGCATATTATCTTAATTGATTTCCAAATATTGAACCAAGCTTGTGTTACTAGAATAAATGCCAATTGTTCATGGTGCATTACTTTCTTAAAGTGATTTTAAATACTGTTTGCTAAAAATTTCTTTAGGATTTTAAATTAATATTGTACTGATTAATTTTTTGTTAACTTGACTGGGCTAAGAGATGCCCAGATAGCTGGTAAAATGTTATTTGTGGGTGTGTTTGTGAAGGTGTTTCTGGAAGAGATTAACACTGAATTAGTGAACTGAGTAAATAAGCTTCACCCTTGCCAATGTGGGGAGTCATCATCCCATCTGTTGAGGGCCCAAATAGAACAAGAAGTTGGAGAAAGAGTAAATTCTTTCTAACTCTTCTGGAGCTGAGATATCCATTTCTCCTGCTCTCTCATATCAGGGCTCCTGGTTCCCGACCTTTGGACTCTGGGATTTACACCAGCGATCCCCCAGTT
The DNA here is from genome assembly GCA_031878705.1 of Tapirus indicus. Taxonomy (NCBI): domain Eukaryota; kingdom Metazoa; phylum Chordata; class Mammalia; order Perissodactyla; family Tapiridae; genus Tapirus; species Tapirus indicus. Next base: position 26,422,412 of record CM062933.1, read on the forward strand.
TCTTAGGTCTTTGGCCTTAGACTGGGAGTTACACTAGTGACTCCCTTGGTTCTCAGGCCTTTGGACTCAGACTGAATTATAGCATGGCTTTCCTGGTTCTCCAACTTGCAGACAGTATATTGTGGCATATGTCAGCTTTCATAATAGTGTGAGCTAATTCTCATAATAAATCTCTTCATCTATTTATCCATGTATGTATGTATGTATCTATCCTCTATCTGTCTATCTATCTATGTATATATCTATCATGTTCCATTGGTTCTGTTTCTCTCAAGAGCCCTAACACAAATATTAAATCATTCATTGTAATTTTCTTTTTTGTGCTCATTTTGGTAGTTGGGGGAGGGATTGTGTCAACTCTGGTTTTGGAGGTTTTTTGCCCTCTTTTTTCCTTCAGAACCTTAAACTTCCCATTTTTTTGTCTCTTATTCCCATCACCACTTGATATGGAAACAGATGTCTCTCCTTTTCTTGTACCTTTCTTCCCTAGCCATGATGACTTTCAAAGCTTACCACCAAGAACCATGCCCACTTTTAATTCCATCCCCTGTGTTCAGTCCTCTGAAAAGCCACATTTCTTTTTCAGAATTTTCACAATCAAAGTGAAGGGTTTTTATTTTTTTCTGGCTGTGATTTTAGGTCAATCTTCTGCTTTCTGTCCTCTTTTCTCTTCTGAGACATTTTTCTGGATAGTACTGCTTTACACAGAGGTGTCACTGGGAGTGTGAGAAGTAGCTGCACTGAGATTTATCCTGCCTTTTTTATTTTTTAAACTTATAGGTATTTTGATTGTTTGTGATTTTCTTATCTTCTAGAGGTTTTGAGTGTGAGGGTTTTGTGCAGTTGTATGGATTCTTATTGAGGACCTGAGAATGTATAGAGAGATACAGTTATTGGTAGCCACCATTTCCCATGGTCACCAGCATTCTCCTGAGTATTTTTGCGTGAGTAATTTTTGTATTCGAGTTGAAAAACACATAAAGCAACTCTATATTTTTTAAAAATTTACTCAGAAAAATGCCTAGCAATAGATTTCTATGTGGCATAAAACAAAGTCTAAGAAATGTGTTGTGGAAATCTCACCATCTCACTATGTAAGTTTCTTATTTGTTGTTTTGTTGAGTTCATTGGTGGGAATGGAAAATTCAACTCAGCCTGCATGAGAACAGTAGCAAAAAAAAAATTATTTATTTTTCCTACAGCCATCCCAGTTAATATGTTCTTGTGACTGCTGAATTATTACCATATAACCTAAAAGAGTCCCAAAACATAGGTTCTGAGAACAATTATAATTGTAATCTTAAAGGGTGAACACTTCTACTGAGGTGTTGAAATAAAGGGCAGAAAGTTAAATTACCAGAACATCAGCTTGATTCTTTCTTAGAAAAAAGTTGCAGAGCATGTTTATTGAGGATGCCTCTGGGACTTCTCCCAGATGTGCACTAAAATGGTGTTTATAGAGGAAATATGTTCCATGAAATCATTTCCTTCTCTCCAAATTTTCTGTTTTTGTTAACATGACTACTGCATTGAATGTAGACATCAAATTCTTTGAGCCTTGTACATTTATTTACTTTCATTTCCCATTTGAACCATTCTTCTGCCTTATCTACCCACTTATTCAAATACGGCACTCAAATGTTGAGAGCAATGACAACTATATTCATGAACTCCATTTATGTATAAATGTATAAATAACCGTTTAACCTTTAAATATCATGATGATCATTCAGCAATCCAAAGGCATAGATGTCACCAGTTTTAATGCACACACTGATTTGCTCTTGGATTTTATCACTTACAACCATTAAGAATTGAAAGGATAATTTATCCTGAAGGTTGAAGCATGTGTCTTTTAGCTAAGTGTTATCTAGGGACAAAAAAAGGAACCATAAACAGATGGATTAGTTCTCTGTGCACTAAATCTAAAGGGTACTGAACTGCATGTTATGTTCTCTTTTCTTTTTGTCCCTAGCTCAAGGTCACAAGTGGAAAATAGTTATTCTTCTCTGAAAACCTCATACCCTACAAAGGTAAATTTTATTTATATTAATTTTATATAACAATTAATTTACATTAATTGTTTTGTTCTGCAATTATGCAGAAAATTGTATTACTTATAATTATATTAGTTTATTGCTTTTCTCACACTTTATGTATTTTTAAAGAGTTACTTTATTGAAATAATATTCAATAAAACTAGGCAAATGCATGGTTTGAGGTAGAATAAAGAACAAAAAGAAATAACATTTATTGAGAACATATATTAAGTGTTATTTACTTTAAATAAGCTAGCTCATTTAATACTTACATTACTTCTATAGTTTGGATAACTTATGGCAATTTTAAAGATGAGGAAATGGAGGTTATATCCTCTTGTACAAAGTCATATTCTCTCTGTTAAGTAGAATAGCCTAGATTAAATGCCAGGTTTATGTGATGTTTTCTATAACTTGATATATAGTAGAATATTAAGGTGTCTATACAAAATCTATACACAATCCCAGTATTTATAGAAATACAGTTATCATGCACTATAAACTATTATGTGTTATTGGCAAAGGGATAGACACATAGATCAATGGAACAAAATAGAGAATCCAGAAATAGACCCACGCACATATGGCCAATAGTTTTTGACAAAGAGTTAAAGGCAATGCCGTGGATACAGGATTTCTTTCCAATAATTGGTGCTGGAACAATTGGACATCCAGAAGCTAATAATTAAAGTCAACCTAAACCTCACATCTTATACAATAAGTCAAAGGGGATTATAATGTAAAAGTAGAATGTAAAAGTATAAAACACTGGAGGAAAAAATGAGAGAAAAATCTTCATGGCCTGGTGTTAGACAATGAGTTCTTCTTTTTTTCTGAGGTCATATTGGCTTATAACATGTAAATTTCAGGTGTACATTATCATATTTCAGTTTCTGTATAGCCTGCATCATCTTCACCACCGATAGTCTAGTTTTTATCCATCACCATACATATGTGCCCCTTCATCCTTTTCACCCTCCCTTCATCCCTTCCCCTCTGGTAACCACTAATCTGTTCTCCTTATCCACATGTTTGTTTATCTTCTGTATATGAGTGAAATTATATGGTCTTTGTCTTTCTGTCTGGCTTATTTTGCTTAACATAATACCCTTAAGGTCCATTCATGTTGTCACAAATGGCATGATTTTGTCTTTTTATGGCTGAGTAGTATTCCATTGTATATATATCTCACATCTTTATCTGTTCATCCATTGATGGACACTTGGGTTGCTTCCACTTCTTGGCTATTGTGAACAATGCTGTGATGAACATGGGGTGTATAAATCTCTTTGAATCGTTGATTTTGTGTTCTTTGGATAAATACTCAGTAGTGGGATAGCTGGATCATATGATATTTCTATTTTTAATTTTTTGAGAAGCCTCCATACTGTTTTCCATAGTGGCTGTACCAGTTTGCATTCCCACTAGCAGTGTATGAGGGTTCCATTTCTTGACATCCTCTCCAACATTTGTAATTTCTTGTCTTGTTAATTATTCTGATGGGTGTGAGGTGATATCTCATGGCAGTTTTGATTTACATTTCCCAAACAATTAGTGATATTGAACATCTTTTCATGTGCCTGTTGGCCATCTGTATATATTCTTTGGAAAAATGTCTGTTCATATCCTCTGACCATTTTTGGATCAGGTTGTTAGATTTTTTGGTTGTTGAGTTCTTCAGATATTTTGGAAATTAATCCCTTGTTGTATATGTGATTTGCTAATATCTTCTCCCAGTTGGTGGGTTGTAGTCTTTTCATTTTATTTGACAGTGAGTTCTTAAATGTGACAAGAAGCAACAGACTGGGAGAGAATATTTGTAAATCACATATCTGACAAAAGAATTGTATCTGGAATGTGTAAAGCACACTCAATACTCAACAGAAATAAAAACCCCAATGAATAAAAATGGGTATAAGATGTGACTAGACACTTCATCAAAGAGGGTATATAAAAGTTTAAAAAGAACATAAAAAATTGTTCAACATTATTAGTGAGTAGGGAAATGCAAATTAAAATCAAAATGAGATACCATTATAACAATTTTTAGGATAGCTAAAGTAAAAATTATTGATAATATCAAGTGATAACAAGGATGCAGAACATGTATGCATTGCCAGTGGTTGTGGGAAATGGTACAGCTACTCTGAAAAGAGTTTGGCAGTTTCTTATAAAGATAAACACATAGTTACCATATGGCCCAGTAAGCACACTCATATGTATTTACCCTAAAGAAAGAAAAATTTATCTTCACATGAAAACCTGTACATGAGTATTCACATAATTCATAATTCCAAAAAAACTAGAAACAGCCTAAATATTCTTCAACTTGGATGAACCTCAAAAACTTTGTGCAAGTGAAAGAAGCCAATCTCAGAATTTCACAGACTGATTCCATTTCTATGACATTCTCAAGTAGACAAATCCATAGTGACAGAGAAGAGGTCAATAGTTTTCAGGGACTGGTGGTAGGAGGATGGTGTGACTTTAAAGAGGATATCACAGGGGAGTGCTTTGGAGTAATGGGTCTATTCTGTACCAAGATTGATATGTGGTTATATGTATCTATACATGTTTTAAAATTCATAGAATTCTACACCAAAAAATATGTTATAAAAAAATCTATTGCAGCCGTCAGAAAAGAGTCACTAATGATGTCAATGGTTTCAAAGTTATTAACCATAAAATGCAATTTTGGATAATATTGCAGGTTATTATATGAAAACATAATTCCATAAGGAAAAAATACTATCCTCTGAAAAATATCAAAGATAAGGCATTGGGGTCACATGAACCTAATAAACCAATTGAGTGTGTAAACATCAACCAATAGCAATTATTCTGCTTATGTTAATTTTTAATATTTTGCTAACCAAATTAAAGAATATTTCAAGCTTCCTCTGATGTATTCAATGTTCCCATGAGATATTTGTTGATGTTCAATCTTTTTTAAACTTACATTACCAGCTATCCTTGTTTCAACTGAATACACAGACACTTGTTTTTTCATTGTTGTTTTTTTCAAGGAAATTAATTTTTGAAGATAATTTTAAATACACCCTAAGTTTTTTAATAAGTTCAATATCATAATAAAATCAACTTGTTGGATAATAAAAAAACAACTTAAAAATAGTATTTTTTTTAACTTCTTAGCAACTCCTTTTACTTTCAAATGAATCTTGGTTTGACCCAGATATTATTTGTTTAATCTGTGTTTAAAGAAGTTAGTAGCAACCTCATTTTCTTACTATGACACAGAGCATTAATTCATTTTTCCACACTTTATACAGTGTTCCCTTTCTTTCCTCCATCTAACTAAAACTCTCTTCATTTGGTTAAAATCCAGCTTTATTTTCCCCTTTACTTTCTTTTTTCTTTGCTCTGATCCCTTATAGACCTTGTTACTTCCCCCAAATCTCTCCCTTCCCTTCGTCATACTCCGAGAGAAGGAGGGCTCATTCATGCAAAAGACATCCCTCCCAGCTTTCTGATCCCTCAGTGGTTCCTGGCTTGGGCCCCTCTACCTGAGGATGTCCAGGGGGAGAGCAGGAGTGGGACTGTGTGGGGTCCAGGTGGTAGAGGATGTCACAGCTACACCCCCTGAGCAGAGGGAACCAGGCAGTGCCAGGTGGCTGGACCCAGCTCTGATCACCCCCAGACCCCTCAGGAATGGGCCCTGAGCACCCTCTAGTACCCAAGCTCAGACACACCATTGTGTGACATAGTGACCAGAGCCCATCAAAGACAGCTCCTGCCTCCCTGCTGCTCTATATACTGCCCTTTGCTTAGGGCCTGGACAGGTGGCCCCTCATGTGTCCTCCTCATTACCTCAGGGCAGTCTTTTTTTCTTTTCTTTTTTTAGTATTATTTATTTTCATTTAAACAATTTATTTAAACTAAAAAAAAAAAAAAGTTCACCCATTTCTCCCAGCCCCCACACCCCAGACCTGTGGCAACCACCAGTCTGTTCTCTGCATCTATGAGCTTTTCTTTTTTCCCTTTGGATTCCAAATATAAGAGAGATCATACAGTATTTATCTTTCTCTGTCTGACTTATTTCATTTAGCGCAATGCCCTCAAGGTCCATCCATGTTGTGACAAATGAAAATATTTCATTCCTTTTTATGGCTGAATAATATTCCATGGTGTGTGTGTGTGTGTGTGTGTGTGTACATATATATATCCATTTCATCCATTCATCCATCCATGGTCACTTAGGTCAATTCCATATCTTGGCTATTGTAAATAATGCTGCAGTGAACGTGGGAGTACGTAGATCCTTTAGAGTTAGTGTTTTTGTTTTCTTCAGATAAATACCCACAAATGGAATTGCTGGATCATATGGTAGTTATTTAATTTTTTGAGGAACCTCCATACTGTTTTCCATAGTGGCTGCAAAAACTACATTCCTACCAACAGTGCACAGAGCTTCCCTTTTCTCCACATCCTTGCCAACACTCATCTCCTGTCTTTTTGATAATAGCCGATCTAACAGGTATGATGTGACATCTCATTGTGGTTCTGATTTACATTTCCCTGATGATTAACGATGGTGAGCACATTTTCATGTACCTTTGACCATCTGTATGTCTTTTTGGAAAAATGTCTATTCAGATCTTCTGCCCATTTTTTAATTGGATTGTTTGGCATTTTTTTGATATTTAGTTGCACAAGTTCTTTATGTATTTTGGCTATTACTGCCTTATCAGATATTTGACTTGCAAATATTTGTTTTCCCATTCAGTACATTGCCTTTTCATTTTGTTGATGGTTTCCTTTGCTGTGCAGAAGCTTTTTAGTTTGATGTAGTCCAACTTATTAATTTTTGGTTTTGTTGCTCTTGCTTTTGGTGTCACATTCAAAAAATCATTACCAAGACCCATGTCAAGGAGCTTACCGCCTTTTTTCTAGAAGAAAAAGACCTGTCCTATTATAGAGAGATTTTCATGTGAGAATGAATCCTGAGAGTCATTAGGCTGAGTTGCTCTCGTCACGCAGTGATTGAGTAAGCTTTGAGTTAGAAAACGTGTCACGTTACGAGGGTATGCACACAGCACCCATGTTCAAGTTTCCCATTGTAGGATGACAAAACTCCATGGGAACTAATGAGGAGTGGGCCATTTCTATATATGTGTTTGAGTTTTAGTTTGATAGGAACAAAGAAGAGTATCTTGAGCTGGGGGAGACTTGAGTTTTTATATATAGATAAGAAGCCCCATAAATCAACAAAGCTTAAACACTCTCTGGAGATAAATTAATAACTGTGTTGTCCAAGATATTCGGCCTCATCCCTGGTTGTAAATGTGCACCTTCCATTAGTAAGCAGCCGACTTAGCAGTAATTTGAGTTTACTGGGGAGTGGTAAGAAAGGTCTCCAGATGTTTGAGATTGTCCTTTTATATATACATATATATTGAAATGCAATGTTATTTCTTTTGAAGGTTCTAAGTTCCTTAAAAGTGGTACTTATCTTTGAGTCTTCCGATACCTTGCAACATTATATGCAGAGTAGATAATAAAATTTTATTGAATGGATGTTAAATATATAAAGTGTAATTTCCAGGAATTGAATATTAAGATAAAAAACATCTTAAATACATAAATAAATTTTAAATATTGCTCTTCGTATCAAAGTGCAAGCATATCCTGAGTTATCTACTATTCTAAAGTAGACCTTGAAAGGTGGAAAACTGGTTGGGAATAGGCTGAGTTTATGATGTAATAATTTTGCACTGGTGGACACAGTAAGATATGGGTTTTGAAGGGAGACTGAAAAGGAATCTGTTAGGTTTGAGAAACATGCTATTTTAGTTGGTTTATAGTCATATTTTCCAGGTCCAACTATTTCCTGGAGCAAATAGTCACTTTGCCTATAATCAGACTGTTCAATACAAAGACATGTTTTGCTAAGCATGTGTGGTCACAGAATTGTTTAACCCAAGGACAGGAAAATATGTTTGGTCTCAGGATTGGTGGGATAGGGACAGGGGATTAAGTTGGTTTCAGTTTTCATTATCATTTTTATGTTATTTCTTCTTAGTTCTCTGCTCAGCACTAGTTTTTTGAATCTCCATTACACTTGTATTGAATTTCTTCTACCCCATTCCCCTGTGCCTAACCTTTCACTTACCTGTGACTCATCCTTGTGTTTTGAAAAGATTTCTTGGACTAATACTCTCAATCAGTAAATCTATTTTCTCCAGAATTCAGTCTGTTGTATACGGTCTCTATAGTATTTTTAAACCCTGTAATAATGTTTTTCTTTTGTATTTTTATTTTTCAAGAATAAAGCAATATTTCCTGATCTCAGACATTCTAACACGTTATATGACAGGATGATTTAGCTCACCAGCCAAACTCTATACTTTGTGTATTGTTAAGACTATCTTCTTAAGATAATTATGTTGATATGAAATCATATCCAAATTTGTAATGAAATAATAAATTTAAGTTTTATAAGAACGTTCCATTTTCATATATATTAGTATTTACATTGCCGTTTTTGAAATATCAGAGTTGTAAAATTAAAAGCTATTGTTTCTAAACATTATTTATACTATGTCTGTCCAAATGGAGATTTGAAAGTAAACTTTTTTTTCCCATAAAGATGTTTATTTTTCCCCAGGTAGAAAACTGAAAAAAGGATGAACACGATGCTAGAGAATAAATCACTTCTCCCAAATGTTCTATAGAAGAAAAAATGATAGCAATTTGAGTTTATTTTACTATTTTACAAATAAATATTATATTTAAAAAAATGCTATGCAAAGCCTTTGAAGTATTTTATGAAATAAGGTAATAGTGTTCTATTCAACTAATAATTAAATTTCAAATGTGTTTCAAATATGTCTTCCCAACATCACTGTTTTGAATGTTTTAATGCACTCTCTTCTTTAAGTGCTGAGGGAAAAAAAAACATCGCTTAATCTGGCATCATTACATTTCTATTGCACTGCATTGTACAGCTTTCCAGTTTTACTTAGTCCCAAAAGAACGTTTCCTTTAATGGCAGGTGAAACGTGTGTCACTATTTCTTTCTGCCCGTGAAGCTGACTAGCTTTGTAACGCAGCATGTTCATACTCGTGGGAAAGAGGGCATATCTTAATTGCTTTCCTTCTAGGGAAAGCAAACAAGACCTGCTTATTGAACTTATGCAATTGTTTATGAAAGCAGAACAAAGGCAACAATATCCTGAATTATAATATCATATTCTCATAATTATCAGACCACATGTGCAACTTTACTCAACTAGAAAGTTTCTGAAATAAAACAATAGCTAGAGTGTTTTCCTACTGTAAAATCTATAATATCTGGAATCTAATTTTAAAAATCGCCAACCATACTAAAAAGCAGGAAGATATGACTTAAAATGAGCAGAAAAAGCATCCTTTGAAGCTGACCCAGAACTGAACACAGATAGATGCATCTAAGCTCCATTTAGTGGTTATTCAAATTCAGAGAGGGCAAGAAGAGCTGGGGCAGGAGAAATGAAAAATAATTCTTTCATCTTAGGCATATTTTGAATGTGGGGCCATAAAAGGAACATCCATTAAGATATATTGAGTATCTGGGGCCGGCCCGGTGGCGCAGCGGTTTAGTCCGCGCTTGGCAGCCCGGGGTTCGCGAGTTCGGATCCCGGGCGCCCGCCGACGCACTGCCTGTCAGCCATGCCGTGGCGGCGTCCCATATAAAGTAGAAGAAGATGAGCATGATGTTAGCCCAGGGCCAGTCTTCCTCCTCAGCAAAAAGGGGAAGATTGGCAATAGATGTTAGCTCAGGGCTGGTCTTCCCCACCAAAAAAAAAAAAAAAAAAAGACATATTGAGTATCAATTTATACTCAAAAGAAAGGTACACCAGAGTCTCCCAAAGGTGAATAAAACACGAAGTCATGCACCTGGGGCCCAGGTTCTGAATATTAGAATTTCTCTTACAGAAAGACTTGGGATGAGTGGAGTCCATATCTGGGAACCAAAAAGAGATAATTGTGCCCTTTCACATCTTCAACAATCCAAAGAATGGCCTGAGGAATAGTGGGAGGTCAATGATGTGGCCCAATAGAGTTAGATATAAGCCCAAAGATCTGTTTTTCCAAGGTATGAGTTAGAATAGAAGAGACCTACAAGAACTACATGCTGAGTGCAATGATGCTTTTTAAGCTTAGTAGACAATATTAGCAAATTTTTTTAACCAAAGGAGCAAATATAATTTTGATCTTACCAGAAATTGCAAATTTTCATCTAATACAGAATTAATTTTAAATTCCTATTTCATGAAAATCATCAAGACAAAGACAAAGTATTCAATAGAAAGGAAAATAAAATAAACCAAGTACATGGTTTGAAGAGATAATATGCAAAACAGGAAACGAAAGTGCCATTAAATTTATGAAGAGATACTCAATCTCACTAGAAATCAGAGAAATAAAAATTAAAATTTTACACTTAATATTCATCGGATGGTAAAAATTAGACCTTGAGAGGATTTGGGGAAAAGATAAATTTAATACACTGCTGAAGGTAAAATAAATTGATAGCGCTTTTCTGGAGAGCAATTTGGAAGTAGTATTGAAATGTGGTACACATATAACCTCTGGACCAGCTATTCCACTCTATGGCACCTGTAATTTATAACACAACTAATCTATCATAGGTCCATCAACAGATCTCTAGTTGTTATCACTCCAGTCTTTTCTGCAATGGAATATAATTTGAAATTCAATACATTTAACACAATACTGTATAATGCCAAAAAGTAATAAACTGAAAAGAATTCAGAAGTGAAATATTGAGTGAATACATAAATAGGCAGATATAACAAAATATAATTTTGTATTTTCCAAGAATATGTATATGTTTAAATAAAATCTGATAGCAGTGATTAGACGTATATAGAGTAAATACACTAAAAATAGGTATCTAATGTGTTGAGATGGGAAGAAATTAAGCATGGAGGATGAAGTGAACAAAATTGTAAGAGAATAAATTAAAAAAAATAAAGGGTCTTGTAAACATAAATGATGACAGGGTGCCACAGATTGAAAAGTAGGATTGGTTTAAGTTGGGGCATATCAGATCATTGCAGAAGCATCCAAGATGAGCACAGTATAAACTTTTAGTACTTTTTACATAGACAGCACATATATTCGGAAGTGGGTATAGTCTGTGTAGCTGAGACATGAAGTTTTGAAGCAGCCAACTAAAATCTTTACAGATTGCTAAGAAACTTTGAAAATTCAGAAGAGACGATAAGTATTTCTAATCTGGGAAATGAAATGATCTAATTTCTGTATTGAATGATCACTCTGACAATGTGAACAGGTTAAAATGGGGCAAGAATAAACGTAAGGATACCAGAATAGAGTCTGTTTCAGTAACTCTTACAGAATACATAAAGGCATTCACTAAGGTACGCATTAGGAGGAGAGAGACTAGATTATATTTAAGATGGATAAAAACTTTAGAAGCATTAGAATTTTATACAATTTTGTTTGCTAGGTAGAGATAGCTAAGAGAAAGAGGTAAAAGATGACTCTTGGTATAATGAATTCAATAATTGGTGTTATTCTTGAAGATGGTGAACAGATGAGCAAACAGAAGATAATATATTGAGTGTGAGGTCTCTGTGGTCTATACAAAGTGAAAATGTCTAGTAGATAATTGGATATATGGGTCTTGAGAAAGCTGAAATTTAATTAGATATAGTTTACTTTCCTAATCTAGGAAGACCTTTTCTTGACCCCATTCAACAGACAACCTTTGTGCATGAAATTAAAAAGGGAAATTAAAATATCTACCATACAAAATAGGTCAATAAAAATGTTATAAGTGATCTTTGCTACTACCAAGTTATTCCATAATTAAGTGGATTTGAAATGGATATTTAAAACCATAGTATGGTTTCCCAGCTAAATAAATGAATTAATTTTAAGTGATTGTGAATTACTATCACGGTCATAATTTTGTTTTGAAAGAAAATTTAGAGGTTATCTTACTGATTTGGAAGAAATTGATGCTTGTGTTTTGTATAATTATACAGAGAGAGCAAAACATTATGGTTAAGAAGATGGGCTTTGGAACTAGATTATTAGGGCTTTACTTTTACTTTGGGCAACTTGAATAATGCCTCTCGTTTCCTCAATTAAAAAATGCAGCTAATATGATACTTTTGGTAGCTTATCTCCAAGACAGTCATCACTGCTGCCTTCCTTCTCAATATCTGCTTTCCATTCTCTCAAGGGAGAGTGGAATATATTCTTCCATCCTCTTGAAACTGAACCGGTCTGTGATGGCTTTCACCATAAAATTCCAAAGAAGTGAGGTTATGCCCATTCCATGCTTAGCCTTTACGGAGACTGGTAGCTTCCACCTATCTCTTTTGGAACTTGCTCTAGAGAAAGGCAGCTGTAGTGTAAGAAATTTATTTTGAGACTGCTGCTGCAAGGAAGTCTAAGGTAGCCACTTAGAGAGGCCACATGGAGGAAGAAATACCTGAAAACCTCCAGCTGTTCATCCATTTCAGGTTAAACTACAGACTGGTGAGTGAAGATGTGTTCAGATAATTCCAGTTGCAGTTGTCATCAGACTGTATTATAAGAAACACCCAGATGAACGTTGTCAGCCTCCAATCTCCATATAGATTATAATAAAATGATTTGAATATCAGTAGCAAAAGTGGACATTGTTGTCTTGTTCCTGATCTTAGAGGAAAAGCTTTCACTTTTTCAACATTGAGTATAATGTTTGCTGTGGGTCTCGTATATAGCCTTTATTATGTTGAGGTACATTTCTTCTGCACATAATTTGCTGAGCATTTATATTATAAAAGTGTGGTGAATCTTGTCAAATGCTTTTTCTGCACCTACTGAGATGATGACATGACTTTTATCCCTCATTCTGTTAATGTAGTATATCACATTTATTGCTTTGTGTGTGTTGACCCTTCCTTGTATCCCAGGGATAAATCCCACTTGAAAATGGTATATGATCCTTTTAATATTGAATTCAGCTTGCTAGAATTTTGTTGAGAGTTTTTGCATCTGTGTTCATCAGAAATATTGGTCTGTAATTTTCTTTTTTTTTGCAGTATCTTTGGCTGTGGTATTAGGGTAATAGTGACCTTGTTAAATAAATTTGGAATTGTTCCCTCTTCTATTTTTTGGAAGAGTTTGAGAAAGATTAGTGCTAATTATTTAAATGCTAGCTAGAATTCACCAGTAATGCTATCTGAACCAGGCTTTATTTTGTTAGGAGGTTTTTGATTACCAATTCAATCTCTTTATTTATATTGGTCTGTTCAGATTTTCTATTTCTATTTCATGATTCAGTCTTGGTAGTTTATATATTTCTAGGAATTTATCTATTTCTTCTAGGTTATCCAATTTGTTGTTCTATAATTGTTCATAGTTGTCATTTATGATCTTTTTGTCTCTCTAGCATCAACTGTAATGTCTTCTCTTTCACCGCCAATTTTATTTTAGTCTTCTCTCATTTTTTTTCTACGTTATTCTAGCTAAAGTTTTGTCAATTTTATTTATCTTTTCAAATGCCAACTCTTAGTTTCATTGATCTTTTGAATTATTTTTCTACTCTCTATTTCACTTACTTCCACTCTAATATTTATTATTTCCTTCCTTCTGCTAACTTTGGGTTTAGTTTTTCCTTTTTACCTAGTTTCTTGAGATGTATAGTTAGATTGTTTATTTCAGATCTTTCTTCTTTCTGAATGCAGGCATTTATTGCTATAAATTTTTATTTCAACACTGCTTTTGCTGCATCCCATAAGTTTTGGTATGTTGTATTTTCATTTTCATTTGTCTCAATATATTTTTTTTATTTCCCTCTTGATTTTTCTTTGACCCATTGGTTATTCAGAAGTGTATTGTTTAATTCCACATATTTGTGAATTTTTCAATTTTCTTCCTGTTATTCAATTCCAGTTTCATACCATTGTGTTCAGAAAAGATACTTGATATGATTTCAGTCTTCTTGATTTTGTTAAGCCTTGTTTTGTGGCCTAACATGTGATCAATCCTAGAGAATGTTTGGTGTGTGTTTGAGAAGCATGTGTATTCTGCTGTTGTTGGAAGGAACATTCTGTACATGTCTGTTAGGTCCATTTGGTCTAAATGTTGTTTAAATCTGCTGTTCCCTTATTGATTTTCTATCTGAGTGATCTATCCATTGTTGAGAGTACAGTATTGACGTTTCCTACTATTATTGTATTTCTGTTCCTTTTTCCCTTCAGTCTGTTAATATTTTCTTTATATATTTAGGCATTCTGATATTGGGTGAATATATATTTATAATTGTTATGCCTTCCTGAATAAATTGACACTTTCATAATTATAAAATGACCTTCTTTGTCTCTTCTAACAGTTCTTGACTTAAAATCTATTTTGTCTGGTATAAGTATAGCGACCTGTGCTCTCTTTTGTTTACAATTTGGATAGAATATCTTTTTCCATACCTTCACTTTCAACTTATGTGTTAAAGCTAAAGTAAGTCTCTTATGGACAACATGTGATTGGATCTTGTTTTTTTAATCCATTCAGCTGCTCTTTGTCTCTTGATTGGGGAATTTAATCCATTTATATTTAAAGCAATTATTGACAGGTAAGGACTTACTACTGTCATTTTGTTAATTGTTTTCTGTCTGTTTTATAGTTCTTTTGATCCTTTCTTTTTCTCTTGATTTTTTTCCTTTGTGATTTGGTGATTTTTTGTAGTGTTATACTTTGATTTCTTTTTCTTTATTTTTTTGTGTATCTACAATAAGATTTTCTTTGTGATTGTCATGGGGCTTACATAAATCATCTTATAGTTATAAAAGTCTATTTTAAGCTGATAATGATTTAAATTCACTCAAATACAAAACATTTACACATTTACCACCTACACACACTTTATGTTATTGATGTCACAATCTTTTTATGTAGTGTATTCATTAACTAATGATTGTAGACAGTTATTTTTAAAACTTTTATGTTTTAACATTTATGCTAGGGTTAAAAGTGATTTATGCAGCACTATTAGAATATAAGTATTCTGTATTTGTCTGTAGATTTGCCTTAACCAGTGATTTTTATACTTCCATGTGCTTATATGTTGCTATTTAGTGCCCTTTTGTTCAACTTGAAGAACTCCCTTTACTATTTCCTGTAAGACAGGTGTAGTGGTGATGAACTTCCTCAGAATTTGTTTCTCTGAGAAAGTCTTTACCTCTCCTTCATTTCTGAAAGATATCTCTAGCCAGAGCAAGTAGGCAAGAAAAAGAAATAAAAGATATTTGAATTGAAAAAGAAGACATAAAATTGCCTTTGTTTGCAGATGACACAATCTTATACATAGAAAACCCCCAAAATGCCACAGTAAAACTGTTAGAAGTAAAAACTAATTCAACAAAGTTGCAGGACACAAAATCAACATACAAATATCAATTGTGTTTCTGTACACTAATAATGAATTCTCCAAAAAGGAAATTAGGAAAACAATACCATTTAAAATAGCATCAAAAAGAATAAAATACTTGGGAATAATCTTAACTAAGGAGGTGAGAGACTTATACACTGAAAACTGTAAAACACTGATAAAAACATTAAACCAGACACAAATAAATGTAAAGACATCCCATGTTCATGGACTGGAAGAGTTAATATTATTAAAATGTCTGTGCTACCCAAAGCTATCTACAGGTTCAATGCAATCCCAATTAAAATCCCAATGGCATTTTTTCAAAAATAGAAAAAACAATCTTAAAATTCATATGGAAACTTAAAAAACCCAGAATAGTTAAAGCAATCTTGAAAAGAATATAGCTGGAGGCCTCACACTTCCTAATTTCAAACTCTCTTAAAAAACTATAGTAATTAAAACAGTACAGTACTGGTACAAAGACAGACATATACACCAATGGACCAAAAAAGAGAGACCAGAAATAAATTCACATATATACAGTTAATGGATCTTTGACAGGGGCTCCAAGAACATACAATGGGGAAGGAAAATCTTTTCAAGAAATGGTGCTTGGAAAACTGGATATCCAAATGCAAGAATGAAATTGGAGCCCTGTCTTACACCAAACACAAAAATCAACTGAAAATGGATTAAAGACTTAAATATAAGATGTGAAACTATAAAACTCCTAGAAGGAAACATTGGAAAACAGCTTCTTGACATTGGTCTTAGCAATGATTTCTTGGATTTGACATCAAAAGCACAAGCAACAAAACCAAAAATAAACAAGTGGGACTACATTTTACAAACTAAAAAGCTTCTGCTCAGTAAAGGAAAAAATCAACAGAGTGAAAAGGCATCCTGAGGAATGAGAGAAATTTGCCAACCAAGTATCTGACAAAGGGTTAATATCTAAAATATGTAAGAATCTTCTACAATGCAATAGCAAAAAAAAATGAAAACAAAAAACTAAATAATCAATTAAAAAATGGACAAAGAACTTGAACAGACATTTCTCCAAAGATATACAAATTTTCACCAAGTATATGAAAAGATGCTTAATCTCACTAATCATCAGGGAAATACAAATCAAAACCACAATGAGACACCACCTCATACCAGTTAGGGTGGCTTTTTGTTTGTTTGCTTAATTTATTTTTTAATTTTTTAAAAATTGTTTAATTGAGGTCATAATGGTTTATAACATTGTAAAATTTCAAGTGTACATTATTGATCAGTTTCTGTATAGACTGCATTGTGTTCACCACCAATAGTCTAGTTTTATCTGTCACAATATACATGTGCCCCTTTACCCCTTTTCCCACCCCCCACCCCCCTTTTCCTCTGTTTATCTTCCACATACGAGTGAAACCATGCGGTGTTTGTCTTTTGCATCTGGCTTATTTGTCTTAACATAATGCCCTCAAGGTGCATCCATGTTGTTACAAATGGAACAATTTTGTCCTTTGTTATGGCTGAATAGTATTCCATTGTGTATATATACCACATCTTAAGGCAAGAGATAAAAACGATGGCAAAGATGTGAAGTTGGAATCTTTATATATTGTTGCTGGGAATGTTGAATGGTGCAGGCACTATGGGAAACAGTATGGAACTTCCTCAAAAAAATTGAAAATAGCACTACATATGATCCAATAATCCCACTTATGGGTACGTATTCAAAAGAATTGAAATCAGGGTCTCAAAGAAGAACTCCTCTGTTTATTGCAGTGTTATTAACAATAGCCAAGATTTGGAAGCAACCCAAATCTCCACTGACAAACGAATGGATAAAGGAAATGTGGTATATACACACAATGGATATTACTCAGCCTTTAAAAAGAAGGAAATAAGGAAATCCTGCCATTGCAACAATATGGATGAATGTGGAGGACATTATGCCAAGTGCAATAAGCCAGTCATAGAAGGACACATGCTGCCTGATTGCTTCTATGAGGTATTTAAAATAACCATACTTATAGAAACAGACAATAGAATGGTGATTGCCAGGGGCTGGGGGAGGGGATGAAGAATTGTAGCTCAAAGGGTATAAAGTTTCTATTATACACAATGTATAAGTTCTAGAGATTTGCCATATAACATAGTACCTATAGTTAACAATACAATATTGTTCACTTTAAAACACATTAAGAAGGTAGATCTCCTGTTAAGTAATCTTATCAGAACAAACAGACAAAAAACCCAAACACAATGAAAGTTTTAGAGGTGATGGATATGTTTAGTACCTTAGTTTTGGTGATGGTATCATGGGTGTATGCTCATCTACAAACTCATCAAAATGTATACATTAAGTGTGTGCAGTTTTTTATATCAATTATACCTTAATAAAGCTAACAAAACAAAGCAATATAAACATAAAAAATAAATAAAATGATTTTTGTTTTATGCCACTACTTTGTGGGACTGTTTGTCAACAATACATAATTAGATAAGACTAAACTTTATTAACAGAGTGGGGTGATGATTAATTGAGTTAAAAATGAGAGCTTTAATTGTTGAGTACTTACACTGTGCCAAGTTCTATTATCACTTTGCTTGTATTAAATATTTCAAATAATTTAATTTATTTAATACATATAAAATGTCTAAAATAGTGCTCAATATCATAGCAAGTTCTTTTAAGTGTTTGCTATTGTTATTGCATTATTAAGGACTTATGAACTTTTAAATGACTCCAAATAATGGGCTAAATCAAGTTTTTTCTACAGTGCTTAAAATTTATTTTTATGAATGTCAAAGTGAATTCCTCTGCTTGAGGAATCCTTGGAAATTAGTATTTTTAATTGTGTGCTAAGAAGATATCACTAGCAAATGGATCATTGATCCAGCAATTTTAGGAGGGGAGGATTTAGTAGTTAATTAGTAATAATTTTACAAAATCTACAAAAAGACAAGGGAGCTAAGAATTCCCAATTGGCTCTTAATGCTTCTATGCTTATAAGAGCAAGCGTGAGAAAAGTCACAGGTTTGGAAGTGACATATTTGACTGAAACAATCATGACATTTTGAGTGCTCAAAGACGCTGCAGTGAAGATTCAATAGAAATGATAGAATGGGAAAAAGAAAAGTATAAGGAAGGTATGATTTTAGAGTATATTTTTAGAAGTTATTTCTTAGGAGTGAGTCAGTTCTGAGTGGTGAAGTTAGGCACACGGTATGAACTGAACTGTGTTCCCCCCAAATTCATATATTTAAGCCCTGACCAATGCTACAGTGTTTGGAGATGCGGGAGGTAGTTAGGGTTCGATGAGGTTTATAAGGGTGGCCTTCGTGACGGGATTAGTGCCTTTGTGAGAAGAAACACGGAGAGCTTGCTCTTCCTCTTCCCATGTAAGGACACAGAGCAAAGGCAGCCATCTATCTACAGGCCAGGAAGAGATTTCTCACCAGGCACTGAATTGGCTGGCACCTTGATCGCGGACTTCCCAGATCCGAGAGCTGTGGGAAATAAATTTCTGTTGTTTAAGCCACCCAGTCTATGATGTTTCCTTATGGCAGTCCAAGCAGGCTAAGATAGCATGGCATTGGTAATACTGCTTTTTTTTTTTTTTAGTGTCTCAATTGAAGCAAATGAAGAATAGGTTCAGGACAGCTATAATATTTAAGGAACTAATAAAAATGTTCATTGTAATGACATATATATATACACACAAACACACACACATACACAAAGATACACTCAAATACAAGGTGTCCTTGTATATATTTATACCTAAAACACATGAATCACTTGAGATTAAAATATATTTAATATATGTGGAAATATATTTTAAAGGAAAACGAATTTCAAGAAAACAGAAATGCTTAATACTTATTGATTTCCCTATTTCTGTATTCTCCATTTTTAAGTCATCATATCTTCAAAAGCCACAGAATCTTCTATGTTTGGTCTCATTTTTCCTAACCAACTTGAACCTTTTCCAGTCAGATCAACACTCATCCTTTTACCTCTCTTATAAACTTTCAGCATTCTGCCACAGCAGCAGATCTCTTATACTGTACTCCAGTTTTCATACATAGGCTATTAAGTTCAGTTCAGTAAGAATGGAGGTTGAGGGGAATGAACATTCACAGTGAAGAGTTAGCTCCTCTGTTGTGCTGGCTTTAAATCTCATACTGCAGGAAAGTAGTTTAATGTTTCCAGCCATTGAATTTCTACTGTTTACTTTTCTTCCATCAAAACTTTTCTCAAAAGTTTCTCTTTGCAGAAGCCCCGCCTAAGACAACATTCTTCCCTATAATTGCGGAAGAGTGAGTTTTATAGAAAAGCTAAAATTCAAGGAATTATTTCATCTGCAAGATGTCAGTTAACAACTTTGTGTTTTTACTGGATCAGCTAAATTGTGAGTTCAGCTGAGTCAAATACAAAATAAGTGGCTTTAGTCATTCCATTGGTAATTTTTTTTTTGACTAATTAAAATGAAACACCACTTTCTTTTTTTTTTTTTTTCTTCTTAGCAGGTCTTCTTGTTAAAATGTTAATGAGATCTACTTGTTGGCGTAACTTACAAAATTTCTGCTAAATAGGAGCCACTTCAGTTGAGACCAATTCCAGCCACTGGACATTTGTTATTCTTTCTCTTCTCCTTTTCTTCCTTCTCATCCTCCTCTTCCTCTTCTACTCCTCACTCCTCATTATATACTTACAAACTGAGCAACATCTATTAATAATAGTATTAAAAAAGATCTAAGAAAATAAGAAATGTCTCTGATAGCATAAAATATTATTGTAATAATTTACCTTTGCCCTATTTCAATATATATTTGAATTCCAAAAATACAAAGTTTATAGCTGCTCTGAACTCTGTGGCACATATATATGAAAAATCAGACCCAGAAATAGAGGCATTCTTGTTAGAAAGTCTAGTCAATTGTCCCTTGTTCCAAAAATTCAATTCCTTTGACTACAAAAAAATGCTTAGAGGAAAGGAAATATTGCTGAGTAAACAAACAAATGAAAAATAGACAATAATTACGAAAGTTCTTTTAAGTATTCTGAAAGCACCAGATTGATTCCAGATAAATCATAGCTACATTCAGGCATCACATCTAACTTTGAAAAACTTTATAAATTATGTTTTAGATTTGCAAAGGCATTTCGTACCCATTGTTACAAGTCCGACAGTGTATAGAAGTATGTTACAAAAGCAACCAGATCACCCAACCCCTTCAACTCCATTTTCAAGATGTATGAAGAGTTAGTAGTTTAGTGGCTATTTTCGTTCATGATTTTCTTTCTGTACATATATGTATACAATGTAGTGTCCCTGTGTTTAATTTAAAAACCACCAAGATTGTATATAGACTAATCTTCAATAGGCTTTATCATATGGAAAATATAACATAGACATCTTTCTCGGTTAAGTCTCAGAGCCCTAACTCATTCTATTTTTTAACCACATATATTCCACATTACAGATAAGCCATAACCTAGTCCCTCTATGGTTGGATACTTGCAGATTTCTTTTCAAGATATTTGTTGTAAAGATGCTTTATACAATATTCTTGTACATATATCACACACTGTTTAATCTTTTGATGCCAATTAGATTCTCAAAACTGCAGTTATTACTAAGGATATGCATAATTTTTACTTTAGTAGATACTACTAGATTACATTAAAAATATTGCAGCTTTAGAAACTACCATCAGGAAATATACAAAAGTTTGCCCACTTTTCTGTACATTCACCATCAAGTGACATTATCAATATAATTCATCAATTAATTGGCTTCGCCTATATTACCTTTTTCATACTAGATCTCTAAAATTTGTATACAGAAATAATAGTAATGATGGCATACATTTAATGAAATTTCTTAAGGAAACAAGTCACACACAAAAAAGAAAGTAAACCAATATTTCTTTTGATCTATCAAATGTGTACAAGCTGAAAATATTGATACATTATTGATTAGCAAATATATTCTAAAGTGTGTGATAACATTTATACTATTCAAAGCATGCTCATAATTTTTCAAAAAAGGAAACACAATCAAATATTAAACTGGGCAAAAATGGGAATACATACCTCAAACCAAACAAATTGAAATGACTAACATAGGAAAAGATGCTCAAACTTAAGCCAGAGAAATGCATATTGAGTTACACCTACTAGCTTAACAAAAACAATTGTTATATAACTTACTCCTTGTGTAAATGGAGAGAAAGAGACATTCTCATTTATAGAGAGATTTTAATATTATAATCTCTTTATATTAATATGTAAATTGTTAATATATAATTATACATATACTTAAATTAAGCAATCCAAGTCTTGAGGATCCATTCCATTGTAACAAAAGCATAAGAGTATCATTATATTTAAATGAGCATGTATCTTTATAACAATTTAGAGGAGTTTAAAAACCTTGGAATATATAAAATGCTCATGATATGAGAATGATTATATGCAGTTTTTCCATTCCATATAACAGTATGCAGCTACAGAAATGAATAATTAATGTACATCAATTGACTGAGAAGACTTTCCAAACATAATATTTAATGATAAAAGCAATATACAGAAACATGTTTATAATATAATCTAATTTTGTAAAATAAGTGATGACAGAATCAGTTTGTGTGTTTATTTTTGCACATATCTGAAGAAATTAAGTAAAAACACACATCAGTTACTTAATGTTAATTTGCTGATAGATAAAACGGAAAAGAGATAAAAAAATACATATAAAGGAACAAATATACTCATGATTTTGAAATAGTGTTGCAATAGAATCATATTTATGCAAAATTTTAATATATGTTTGTGTGAAAATGTGTAAAATATAAGATCGTGAAAAACATCAGTGTTGTTTATCTTATGGTGGATAGATTCAAGAGTATTTATATTTTAAAAAAATCATTTTATATCCTACTTACTTTAAATATGAAATCAAGAGAACACCCTTATGTCATTTCTATAATTAGTCTTCTAATTTTTTTCACTACTCCACCATTCCTCACTCCTACTACTATTTTATTTATCTTTTATATATTTAATTCAAATGTATCCAAGGTCTCTAATCTAAATCTATTTATCTTGCTGGTGATAGTACTTCCATTAAGACAGAGAGAGGATTTAAAAGTGAAAGTTTTTAAAATATAATTTACATACAATAAAATAAATATCTTTGAAGTAAACACTTCATTGAGTTTTGACAGTTATTTGACAACTGTGCTGTTTCCAGTTTGGAGTCATTGTGAACAGTATAAATGAACATATATAATTGGGTCACTGACCAATAATTTCAGATCACTGATAATCCTGAAAGAATAAAGAGGTTTAAAAATAAGAGAAAAAGGGAAAAATCTAGTCAACATTCTGAAAAAAAATTTTGTGAATAAATTCAACAAAATGTTTTAGCATCTCTTCTGAAAAAGAAGTTTTTAATCAGGTATTTGTTTTATTTTGGTTTGTTTTTTGTTGTTGAGTTATAGGAGATTCTTATATTTTTTGGATATTAACCCCTTAGCAGAAAAATGGTTTGATACAACAAAATTATTAGAGATGATCGATATGTTTAGTACATTGGCTGTGGTGATGGTATCAGGAGTATATGTGTATGTTCAAAATCATCAAGATGTATACATTAAATATTTGCAGTCATTTGCAATTTTACCTAAATATCAATTTTACCTAAATAAAGATTAAAACATAGGAAGTGACTAAATGATATTAGAGTAAAAGGTAAGGAGAAATGAGTACTATGTATTTTGGAATAAATACTGAAAACTATATAACACTTGCTAAAATAGTAAGGAAACAAGGTTGATTTGTATAATAATTATTCTGTTTAATCAGTATAGAGTTTTGTGATAATAACCAGAATAACTGTATGTTGACATTTTTTCCCCTGAGAAACATTCACAATCCTCTCCCTAAAATAAGTTAGCATCCCCTTCTCAATATACTAATTTGGAACAAAATTTATAAATAGGATAAACTATGTGGCACTTTAGCCCTCCCCTCTATATAAATCTATCAAGTGGTTTATGATAATTTTGAAAATATTTCCACATGACTTTTTCTTGGTCTTCAAGGTAAAAACCATTGACTCATGTCTGGTATTTATTATAAAAGTCTAGTTAACGCTTGGGAATTTGTCGGGGACATGTACTATGTGTCTTAGATTTTTTTTCTTTTTAGTGATGGAGTCATCATTGACATTTTCAGTATGATATTTTCATAAGTGAAACTTTGATAAATTTTAATTTTAGTATTTTAGACTTTAATAAAGCTCAAATTTAATATTTATCAAATGTGATCAATTTTATTTTCTAAAAAAGGTCTGTAAATATACATCCATTCCACATGTTCTTCAAGAAAGTTCCACTGCCCATGACGACATGGAGTCTAATTTCCTCTCCTTGAATCTTAGCAAGCATATGATTAGCTTATAACCTAAAGGATATGGCAGACACGAAGCTGCCAGACTTCCAAGGCTATGCCGTAATGGATGAGGAAACTTTTGCCTTATTAGATGGGTTACTTGATTTGGGGACATTGAGTTGGCATGTCAGAAATCTTATTACTCCAAGACTCTCATGCTGGGGAGACTATATTTAGGTACTCAGGTTAACAGACCTGCCAAACTCCCAGCTGACAGACAGCCACATGAATGAGTATCTTGGATGGCCAACCCAGTTGAACCTTCAGGTGACTACAGCTCAACATCTGGCTTAGCCTCATGAGACCCAAGATGGAATTGTGCAGCCAAGCCCTTCCTGAATCTTTAGCCCGCAATATTAGGGGTAAAATAAAAATTTCTTAAAGTAACTAAGTTTCGGGGTAATTTGCTATGCAGCAATAGTAAATGAAGCATCATTTATTAACTAGAAAGTGTGGAATACTTAGGCAATTTGACTCAACCTCTCACTTGTCTTTAAAGAGAGCCCAAATTAGACTCATAAATAATAGTGAAGAAAGGAACAGCAGAGACATCAAATGTAATCTCTCACTTCAATATTGAGGCAAATGGCCTAGAGAAGATAGCTACTAACTGGTAGATCAGGGACTGGAACACATTTTTCATGATTGCTGGTCTGGTATTTTTGAATAGTTTTAGTATCTCTATACTTGGAGAGATTAAGTAAATGTAGAATATTAATTAGTATTTTCACATTTTAATGAATTATTCCTATTTTTTTCTATTAGAAAATCAATCCCTGCCTAACTTTCTTTGATTCTCAAACTCATTCACAACACCTATATTTAAAACATACACTGTACAAAGTACTGTATTAAATACCAGGGTACTAAATATGAAGATTTCATTTCATTGAGGTGTGAGGAGTTTGTTGTTTAATATAGAAGACATTTAAATCACGTATTGTGAATAAAATATTAGTTTCATGAGTTCCATTTTAGAAATTCTTATAAAATAAAGAAGAAAATATGATTCAATAAAACATCAGATTTATTAAAGCTACCAGCATTGTTTGAGATTACTTGTGAAGGGTGAATTGTGTTTTAACAAGTAGAGGGTTGATAGTCACAGCTTTCAGGAAGAGCATATGTTGAACAAAGGCATGAAAACAACAGATATACTCAGGGGATGGTGAGTGTTTTCACATGCCAGGATATATGGTATGTTTGTGTAGACTGAGAGGTAAGATGGAGAAGAGGGATGAGTACTGGAAGATGATAATGAACATATAGATCATGGCCATGTAACAAAGTATCTTTGATACTGCCATACCGAAAGTGGCAAGGGGGCAGTGTCAGAGATTAATCAAGATCAAAGTACTTCTCAGGAATATGAAAAAATTTTTATTACTGACCCATCAGCAATAACATAGTAGCTTAAACTTTTAATTGTGCTTTCTTAAAAACTATTACTGCCCACTTTCGATTATCTTACATTTTTCAAATTAGATCTATTTTAATTGTGAATATAACATTCTGACTCAATATTCAACTATGTGATAATGCTTTTTATCACTTTGGGCAACTAGGAACTTTTGATTCAAAAGCACCACTCAATAACAAATCTAGTTGGCCCAAACGAATTACTAACATAGGCATCTAAAAGGTAGACATTACATGGTTGCAAATGATCCATTCTGTTTTAGGAAATAAATGAGTATTTCATGTATATGAGGCATTATTTGTCTTTAAAAAACAGTCATGTTATGCCAGGGAGTTTTATCCTAGAAACTTTACCTTTTCCAGAGCACAATTTCCTTTTCACAAGAACTAACCTACTTATAGTGACTGGAAAATCAACCCATTCACTGATTTAGCTAGTCAGCCATTCTGTTTTTTAAGACAGATGCTTGCTATGTGCTTGACTCTCTGCTATGAGCTAGAAAAAAAAAAGGCACATAATTTATCCCTTTTTTCCGTAAGACATATGCAAAATGTAGCCAGTAGGAAATCAAAGATCACCTTTCCAGAACTAGGGATATTAGCCAAAAGTTACCCTGACACAACTGGAAAGCTCTGAGCAGTAGAACTAAAATTAGAATCTTGTCATTTTGTAGAGAAAGTATTTCTCTGACCACTAGCACATAAATTCACAGAAAATGTTTTTGGAAATTTTAATTAATTCCAATCTCCCATTCACAGAAGCATAGATTTATATAGTAATGCCTTATTTTTCAAGTCTAGTGTTCTAGAAAATTAGTGTGTTTAAGACATAGCTAATCCTGAGTATAGCAAATCTCTCAACTGAAGGTTCATTTGAATAAGTGAAAATACCTAACCAAAGGGATGTCCTCGTATCAAGAAATGGAAAAAAATGAAGAAGGAAATAACCTATTTCACAGGATAAACACATAATTATTTGACTACAGATATTTAACAAAGAAATATTTGATTGGCTTCCTTAGCCTGGGAAATAAATTTGAGATGGTAAATCAGCTTGCCCTCTGTCTACAAAAGGAGATAATGGAGTCAGGGGTTTAGATACACAGCAGCAGGTAAATGATATCTGGGCAGCATGCACAGGCCATGGATCTAGGCTTTTCCTATTGAACCAGAATTTTCCAAGTAAATCAAAAGGAAGATACGTTTTAAAAATATTATCTGATATTGGAAATTTAGAAACAGAGATATACAGGATCTCCTCACTCTCCTTGTGCAAATAACAATGTGCTACAGTATGGCTTAGGTGAAGTATATGGAAAATTCTGCCGCTAAGAAAATGCAGCCTTTTTTTGCTTACTTTCCTTCATTTGCTAACAGTGAGACAGACACAATATATTTAGCTGAGGCAGCCTTCTTATACCTTTGATGCCTGTGAATAATTGTAAGAAGTCTTGAAAACCTTTAAGAGAGATTTTTAGTAAACAGAAGAATTGCTGGGGGTTCAGAGTGGACTAGTCAAACATCCTAGGGATGCCTATACGCAGAGCCAGTGCTATTGCACATCAGGGAGAGAAACAAGCTCAACACAACACGGTTTACTTGGGGTTCATGTACACACGTATTAAATATATACTACTGCTTGGGAGATAATCACAGTTTTCAATGTTTATAGTTTAGAATCAATGTTGACATCACTTACTGTGTATGGCGTTAGGGCAAACACTGCTAATTGGAGTATTCTCGAATTAGTTTTGTTTCACTGACTACCTACAGGATAATTTGAATATACACAATGGAATGGAGGTATCCATATTATGTGAGGCCTCTAATGTTGAAACACTGAAAAATAAGAAATAAGCAGGGACAACAAAATGATAGTCCTGTGACCTACATCTTTGTTGTGGCATAAGTTTGTCATCCATATCCACGAAACACAGATAGTTTAACACTTATAGTAAAAGAATCATCATTTTAGTTTGCCTCCAAATTCCAAACACCCCAAAGGTGATGACTTTATGGTGAACGAACCTATCATGTAGTGATTAAGAGTGTGGGCTCTGGAGTTAAATCCTTTGCGGTCTAATATTACCCCCACACTTACTAGATGTATGGTGTTGGGCAAGTTACTTCCTTTATGCCTCCGTTACTTCGTCTGTAGAATGGAGGTATCAACAGTATCTATTTCACAGATCTATTCTGAGAGTTAAAGAAGCCAAGACCTATGAGGGATTGATAACTGAACCTAGCAGATAGTAAGTACACAAGTAATGTGATCTACTAGGGTTATGTTCTAAAATGCATTCTATTTTATTTAATATTTGCCTTATCACTGATCTTATTATTTTTATTTATTTTCAATTTTTTCTGGTTCCCTGAACTATGATGATACAGTAAATAAAAAAAGAATAGTCATCACACGCTCTTTGCTAACAGGAAACACATAGAAATTTCTTTTATAAACATTGCCATGCTACTCTAAGTTTCATATTTTTTAGAACAGACTTTTTCTGTACTGTCATGTTGTAATTGTCATAAACAATCAAGATAAATACCACACAAGACATCTACGCGGTATTCAAAAGAATTCCATTTCATTTTAGATAAGAATACTATATTATCCACTTTGAGCAGACATATAATTATATACATTTTTAATGGTTGTATAAAATTGGAGGAGTGGGTTTTCATCTAGATCCCAGTGAGAAATTGCCTCTTTCTGAAAAAATTACTTAAAACAACTTTATTCTGATTTAGGAGAAAAAGTGGATTTTGTTAGAGATCACAGAAGACAAACAGCACTTTTATTAAAGAGAATCATAGAGCTGCAAAGTAATGCGCAGGCAATTTCGACTATGTAGGTAAAATGAGCAGTAGGCTTTTTATACAGATGCTTCCACAGCAATGCTATAGTAAATACTTGATGGCTGATCTCCAGGAAAGATGGGAGTGTACACAGCTCATTAGAGTAGAGTATTTCATTTACTCTGAAGATAGGAGACAGTCCCAACCTCACACCACAAACTCTGAACAATAGCTGATAAATAACAATGAAATTCCTACAATTCACAGTGGGTCCAGGAATTTAATACATGAGGATATACAGTATGTAGTTTATGATACAGTAAAAGGTGTAGGAAATAGGTGGAGGAAGTTTTGAAGGATCCTTCAGATCCAGTTTGAAGGTTGAAGGGTGGACTAGCCATGGAAGAAATAGCCACAGGTTATTTGCTAAGAATAGTATCAATAATTTTTGTCAGTGAATTAGAATTCTTAAATCAAATAAATTCTACAATATAACAATATCTTATATCAGATCATACAATCATATATTAACATTGATATGAAAAAAACAGAAAACATGAAAAAGAATGCATAACTATGTTCAAACTTGAATCAGTTTTTAAAAATAAACCTATAGTAAAATAACCAGAACCAGAACTTACAAGATTATTTTAAAACTTCATTGGAATAATAAAGATCTATAAGAAGCTAAATCAATTTTTTCAAAGAGAAATGATGACGGGAGGAATATGTCCTGTCAACTTTAAAAGGGATGCTAAAGACATAGTAATAGAAAGATGCAAACAAGGAATGAAAAAAGTGACCAATAAAATAGAATTGATAACTCAGAGACCAAATAATGTTTTTAAAGACCTGATTTTAAATAGATAAGCAAAGTAAGATTTTGTAGCTGCTATTAGAGAAAACAAAATTGGATTTCAGTTTAAAATTTTGTAACATATATAGATCTGGAAAACAGGTATATTAAAGATCTAAACGTGAAAGGCAAAATTATATAGCTATTAGTATTTACTATATAACTAATTAGAAAGTTATATGATGTCAGAGCTAACTAGTCTTATACAACATAACCATGAGAGTGACATCCTATCACCTTGACCATCTTCTGTTGGTTAGAAGCAAGTCACAACTCTTGCCCACACTCAAGAGGAGGAGATTATAAAAGGAAAGGAGTACTAGAAGGCCAGGAGCATTAGTGGTCACCTTCAGGTTTGTCTGCCACAGTCTGCCCCCTGGCTCCTGAAGACTGCCAAATGTAGTAACTCCCTCCTAGGATTCTCAAAGGTGATGGTCAGTTTTCTATGTCAAGTTATCCAAGCTATAGTCCCTACTTACTCAGTAGGACAGTAATCTAGGTGTTGCTGTGGAGGTATTTTGTAGATGTGATTAATGTCCACAATCCATCAGTTTTAAGTAAAGGAGATTATTTTAGATAATGTAAGTGGCCTTGATTATCAGTTGACAGGCCTTAAAAGCAGAACAGAAATTTCCCTGAAGAAGAAATTTCTTCCTGTGGGCTGTAGTTTCAGCTTGTGCCTGAGAGTTCCAGCCTGCCCTATGGATTCTGGACTTGTCTAGACATCCCCCACAACCAAATAAGTCAATTCCTTGAAATAATACTCTTTATACACACACACACACACACACACACACAATATAATGTATACATTACATGTATTATGTATATATGTATATATGTTATATACATATTATATATATACACATTATCGGTTAGAGAAACAGAACCAGTAGGTTTCTCTAACTGATACAGCAAAATTCTCATCATGCAATAGCATCAGCTCAAAGATCAAAACCTCATCTAAATCACATCCAAGTATTCATGAATTTTCTGGGTTTACTCCATTAAATATGGCTCCTGGGTCACACGTTTTTCTCCATCTTTGGATCTGTGATACTAGAGAGATGTTATCTATTGCTAATATTCTCACCATTATAATGGTGCAACAGACACAGGACACAAACTGTAGACATTTTGGTTGAAAAAGGAAGTGAATGGAAGTGGATTTCCTCCTTTACTCATTAACGGAACTTCTCTCTCTCGCTCACTCTGAGATGTGCTCTTTATTGTGGAGAACCGTTCATTGTAGTTAGACTTCTTCTCCTGACATCTTCTCAGATCTTATTTCTTAGCAGCCTTTTTTATATATATCATGGTTTGAGGTTACAGATATATAATAAATTTGTGTAGAATTAAATTGCCTTTCTATTTCTTATTTGCTGTCGCAATAGGGTTAATTTCTGAGAGAGAGAAAAAAGGACAAAGATATTTATATTCTACTCTATTAAAACTATAATTCTCATGCATAAATTCTGAGGAAAACATTAAAAGGAGATCAGGTAATAGTGAAAGGAAAACACCAATATCTCTCTCTTTTTTTTCCTTTTTGGTGAGGAAGATTGGCCTCGAGCTATGTACATCCTTGGCAATCTTCCTCTTTTTGCTTTAGGAAGATTGGCCCTAAGCTAACATCTGTGCCCATCTTCCTCTATTTTGTATGTGGGACGGTGCCACAGCATGGCTTGACAAATTCTGCAGATGCACAGTGTGCAAACTTAACCACTAAGCCACGGGGCTGGGCCCCACTAATATTGTTTTTAGATGATTTGCAGTCTTAGAAGTGCTTCAAGCACAATTACTAAACTAAAACAAATGATATAGTACTAGATAAAAAATCTACATGAATATTGTTTTTTACAATTAAACAGTATATAATAGAATTAAATGTTCCTGCAGTAAAGAACTTGTTCTGCAGATTCAAAGGACACAACATGTTTCAGTGTAATCAGTAAAGAATAAACAACATTGAGATTTATTGTTGACATTCTGAACAAGGAGTTTATAGAAACCCATTTTAGTGAGGATGCTTTATAGAATTTCAACCTGTGATCTTTTATTTTTCCTTTAACTGGTTTTTGAAAAAAACTCCAGAGAATGACTTTAGGTAAGTTTAGGAAAATAAACACTCTAGATTCAGGGACAGTTTTGTGACTTGTGTGGGTGAGTAGTCAACAGAAATGAGGAAACAAGATCTTATCTTTGTAGTCTTTGTACTACATGGAGGCAAGCTCCAGAAATGGAAGAAGAAAGAACATTTAGTATATAAACCGTTACATGGAAAATATTGCTAGTCCCATTTTTTTTTTAATTTTGTTTTGTTTAAAAATTGTGTTTCCATCTTACAATAACTTTCCGGGAAAAAAATGAGGTGGGATAAGCCTGTTCCATTTCAAAGATTGAAAAGATGAATGCCTGAAAGATTCCATGAATTTGAATGGCATGAGATGCAAATAAAAGTGTGCCAAGTGTTTTGGAGGCAGGTGGAATAGTTGTGAGGATCAAAGAGCAGGCTGTGGTCTCCCTGAGATCCCAAAGCTTGCCAACAGGAATTTGAATTTGGCTTGAGGGTGTGTGTGAGAGGAAACGATTAATTTTGTTAATTTTCTCATGTTTCATGTGATAAAAAGAGCTTGATTATGAAGTTGATGAACTTAAAAATATGGGTTTCTTCGGTATATTTAAGGTAATCATTAAAGAAGAAAAAGAAATACACATACCCTAGATCATTAGATGGGGAAAGAATTCACGAAGGGGACACACAAAATGCAGAAAATCTAGAAGCACCATGCACTGAGCACTTCCACACTAAATTACATGGTCTAATCAGACAAAAGGAATAACACGGAGGGCATCATGCCTCTTACTATATTCGTCTTTGGACTGCGGCATTCAGCTGCTGTTTCCGTGGCACAAAATACTAAGCTGCCAGGAAAAATCTTGCATGAACTAATGCAACATTATATCATTCCCCCATTTTAAATTGCACATTAGCTAAATCGTGTTATTGACTGTATTTGCTCTTTTAATATCACATTTCAATGTTTTCTATTTCTATTCTGATCTATTATCCTCTTTATTATGCAAATAATAATAAGTGACAGCCTCGTCTGCTAACACATTTCTCAGTACCATTCCTGCTCCTGTAGAGAACAACAGTTAACAGTTTGGTGTATGCATCCAGGCAATTTTCTATTTCCAGGTATATGAGCTTTCTACTGCTGCTATAACAAATTACCACAATCTTAGTGGCTTAAGCAACACAAATGTATTATTTTACAGTTCTCTGTGTCAGAAGTCCAACATGGGTCACACTGGGTGAAAATCAAGTTTTCAGCAGGCTGCTTATCTTTATGGAGGCTGTAGGGGAGAATCTTTTCCTTCCCAAACCAGCTTCTAGAGGCTGCCTTCATTCCTTGGCTTATGGCCCCCTTCTTCCATCTTCAAAGCTGGCATTAGAGGATCTAGTTTTTCTCACACTACCATCTGGTATTCAGAGAACCCGATGAAGACTGTTCTTCCTTTAAGAATTTATAAGAACTCAAATGATTAGATTGGCCCTACCTGGATAATACAGCCCAATCTCTCCATCTCAAACTTAGTTGATGAGCAACCTTAATTGCTTCTGCAACCTTAATTGTCTTTGGCTATGCAAGGTAACGTAGTCACAGGTTCTAGGGATTAAGCTGTGACCATCTTTCAGAGGCCACTTTTCTGCATACCACACCAGATATACACAAACCTTATCTATTTGCTTTTGTCTTGTAAAAAAAAATTCAGATCACAGTGCTTGGCTTTTATTAGTTTTATTTCCCTTTAATAATGAGTGTTGTAAGATTTTCTATTTTCACTACACATAGATTTAATTCATTATATTTAAACACTGATATTATTCCAGAGCATGATATAGACTAATCTAATTAACCATTCCCCTTTTGGTGGTTGGACATTTTACAAATTTTGCTGTTAAAAGCAGTGATGCAAACATCAACCGCATCCCTATATATTTATACACGTTATTATATCTATAGGACAGATTCATAGACATAGAATTTCTGGGTCACTACCAAATTTCCATCTAAAATTGGTTAAAATAATACTTACACCAGTGATTCAGAGAGTGCTCACATCCCTAGCCATTCCTAAAAGTAAATATTGTGAATCATTTAATTGTATTCATCTGATGGTTTAAAATAACTTTTATTTCATTGTTTAATTTGCCTTTTGCCTGATTACTAATGGAAGAGGACTTCTGCTTGTATGGTCATATAGGATAAATACCTCCTTATCTGTTTATTGGCCATTTATATTCATTTTAGGAGTGACATGGTTATTTTAAATTTTGTTCAATTTAAATTGGGTTATTTTTAATTATATTAATGAGATATTTGTACCTTCCTTGGGAAGTATTGTGTGTGTATGTGCATTTTATTCGTTTTATTTTCCCACCTCGTATCTAAAAAGTATTTTCTTATATTATGTGACTGTTTTGTTTTGATTCAACTACACTTGTTTCCTTTGCATCTTTGGTTTCTTTATTTGTATTTATTTATTTTGACAAATACAAATCATATATATTTAAAGTATACAGTATAATGTTTTGATGTATATTACATATTGTGAAATAACTAGCATGAGCAAACTAATTAACATATCCATCACCTCCCATAGTTACCATTTTCATTTGTGAGAATGTGGTGGATGAACCTAGAGGACATTATGCTAAGTGAAATAAGCCACATACAGAAAGACAGATATTGCATGATCTGATTTATATGTGGAATCTGAAAAAGAAAGTGTCGAACTCATAGTAACGGAGAGTAGAAAGAGGGGGAAAGAGATGTTGATCAAAAGGTACAAACTTTCAGTTATAAGATTAATCAATTCTGGATACCTGGTGTACAGCATGGTGACTGTAATTAAGAATAACATGTTGTATCTATTCCTAGGGACTGTTCCTACGAGGTTCCATTTTGCTGGGTGCAGTTTGCTGCATTCATTTAGTGCTTTTCCAGGATAAAATTACATGAGCAAACAGGAAATTTACATTATGTTTAAATTTTTCTGTAGTATATCAATAATATTGGAACAAAGTCAGGGTATAAAAATAAGCATCATAGCCGAACTGACTGTAATTAGAAATGTGACCTGAATCACAGCCTATGTCTTTATATATGCATGAGTCTCTTTCTGTATTTTCTATGTACTTCTTCTGATCTATTTATTTTTCTGGACAATGTCATATAGTCAGTTGTATAATTAATTGTGTCCATTTCTTATTTTTCTTTTTAAGTACATTATTGGCCATTATTGCACATTTTATTTTCCACAGACATTTTAGAATATTTTTTAAAGTTCCACAAAATCCTGGTGTGCTTTTATTAAAATAGTATTGTAGGGGCCGGCCTGGTGGCATAGCAGTAAAGTTCATGTGCTCTGCTTCTGGTGGCCTGGGATTCACAGGTTTGGATGCCAGGCACAGACCAACACAGCGCTTGTCAAGCCATGCTGTGGTGGCGTCCCATATAGAGTAGGGGAAGATGGGCATGGATGTTAGCCCACTGCCAATCTTCCTCAGCAAAAACAGGAGGATTGGCAACAGATATTAGCTCAGGGCTAGTCTTCCTCACACACACAAAAAGAATAGTATTGTATGTATAAAGTGAGAGAATATGTATTTTTAAAACATAATGGTGCAGCTTCCCTGGCCTCTAAATTTCCCATGGTGGAGCCCTGCAATTTCATTCAGGATGCTAACCCCGAGACATCAGTGTGTGCTCTTGATTTACTCCATCAGAGCATCTTTCCATGTTGCCTTGGAAAACTTTCATTCACAATGTTATCAGACTGAGAGCTAGAACTAGACTGTTCCAGTATATCCCTGGGAAAATGTTGTGCATTGGGTTGAACTGAAGGGCAATTCATTCTTGCAGTCTTCTTCCCACAACTCCTAGGCAGAGAATGGACCTGAAAGGAGTCTGAGTGAGGGTACAATGCAGAGTCTGACAATTTCATCATTCATTCAGATTTGCTCTATGGCTACAAACTTAAAACTCCAAAGATATTCGATTCCTATGGATTTAGAGATTTAAAGATCAAATTATGATAAAAGAAGAATAAAATAAGTGTAATAATAAGGATATAAGTAAGATGATAGGCTAGAATAGGAAAAGGAACAACTAGATCTGACAGAAGTATCAAGAAAAAACCATCAGGGGAATGACATTTGTGCTAAGTTACATAGTAAGTTATGTTTTGGTAAACAGAGAAAGGAAACAGATATGATAGATTGAAAGAATATCATGAACATATATTCTGAGTGGTGAATAGTCACATTTGTCCACTTTTGGGAACAGAGATTAGTCCAGAATGACTAGAATGTCATATGTTTACAGGAAAGTATTAGAATACAAGTCTGAAGTGGTAGAATGGACATAGATCATAGAGAGCACATGGCAAGTTTGCATTGAAAGGCTAGAACAAAATATTTTGAAAGCCATTATAGGTCTGTATGGCTATGTGACTTTCATGAAAAGAAGAAGAGAAAGGAATATTTGTTCATAAAGGAAAACATGAAGGCAGAAAAGTCACCTAATAAAAAAGCAAGAACACTTTATAAAGGAATTATGGAGCCAAGGAATGGGAATCAATGTATCATGGTGGTAAGAGCACCAAACTCTGGCACCAAACTTCTTGGGCTTGAAGACTTACTCCACTATATCCTAGCTGTTAAGGTCTTCAGCAAGTTAGTTAACATCTCTATACCCATGTTTCTTCATCTTTAAGATGGAGATGAAGATACCACTACTTTTTAGATTTTTGTAATGATTAAAAAGAAAGAGAGGGGCCAGCCCCTTGGTGTAGTGGTTAAGTTCAGTGAGTTCCACTTTGGCAGTCTGGGTTTTCCAGTTCAGTTCCTGGGCATGGACCTACACCACTTGTCAGCGTCTTGTGGCAGCGACCCACATATAACGTAGAGGAAGATTGGCACAGATGTTAGCTCAGTGCTAATCTTCCTCAAGCTAAGAAAATGAGGATGATGGGCAACAGATGTTAGCTCAGGGCTAATCTTCCTCAGCAAAAAAAAGAGAGAGAGAGAGAGTTGCATCCTCCAAAGCAGCCAAGAATATACAATGGGGAAAGGATAGTCTTTTCAATAAATGGTGTTAGGAAAACTGGACAGCTACATTCAAAAGAATGAAACTGGACCCCTGTTATACACCATACACAAAAATCAACTCAAAAAGTATTAAAGACTTGAATGTAAGATGTGAAACCATAAAACTTCTAAAAGAAAACATAGGGGGTGAGCTCCCTGACATTGGTCTTGGCAATAATTTTTTGGATTTGATACCAAAAGCAAAAATAAACAAGTGGGACTACGTCAGACAAAAAAGCTTTGCACAGTAAAGGAAACCATCAACAAAATGAAAAGGCAATCTACAGAATGAGAGAAAACATTTACAAGTCATATATCTGATAAGCATTAATATGCAAAATATATAAAGAACTCATACAACTCAATAGTAAAAACACAAATAATTTGATGAACAAAAGGGCGGAGGAACTTAATAGACTTTTTTTTTCTGAAGAAGACATACAAATGGCCAACAGGTACATGAAAAGATGCTCAACATCACTAATCATCAGGGAAATGCAAACCAAAACTACAATGAGATACTGCCTCACACCTGTTAGAATGGCTGTTATCAAAAAGACAAAAAAATAACAAGTGTTGGCGAGGATATGGATAAAAAGGAATCCTTGTGCACTGTTGGTAGAAATGTAAATTGATGCAGCCACTGTGGAAAACAGTATGGAGGTTCCTTAAAAGATTAGAAATAGAACTACCATCTGATCCAGCAATTCCACTGCTGGGTATATTTCCAAAGGAAACAAAATCACCATGTTGAAGAGATATCTGCCCCGCCTTATTCACTGAAGCATTATTTACAATAGCCAAGACACGGAAACAATCTAAGTGTCCACTGACGGATGAATGGGTAAAGAAAATGTGGCATATATGTACAAAGGAATATTGTATAAAAAGAAGAAGGAAATCCTGCCATTTGCAACAACATGGAAGTATCTTGAGGGCATTACCTAAGTGAAATAAGTCAGACAGAGAAAGACAAACACTGTATAATCTCACTTACATGTAAATTCTAAAAAAAACAAACTCATAGAAACAGAGAGAAGATTGGTGGTTGCCAGGGCCGGGAATGGAGAGTGGGACAAATGGGTAAAGGTGGTCAAAATGTACTACAAACTTCCAGTTATAAGATAAATAAGCTCTGGGGATGTAATGTACAACATGGTGATTATAGTTAACAATACTGTATTGTACATTTGAAAGTTGCTAAGAAAGTAGATCTTAAAAGTTCTCATTACACACACACAATTTGTACCTATGTGAGGTGATGGATGTTAACTAAATTTATTGTGATAATCATTTCACAATACATACATATATCAAATCATTATGTGGTACACCTTAAAGTTTACAATAAAATATGTCAATTTTATCTCAAAAAACCTGGGAAAAAAAAGAGAGTTAAAGCACATGAAACAGGAAAACTTCCAGCACATAGTTAGTGATTCATAAATGTTAATTAGTATTTTTATGACTATTATCATTGTTGCTGCAGTTGTTACCTTAACACTATTCTGAAGAAGAGGGCAACCACATCACCTCTCTGTATCAATGGCTCACATTTATTAACTTCTTTGTGGATCCTTTCTGTCATATTCATAGCTTACTACAACATATTTTCCAATTTCATCTCACTTTAGGTAACCTATTATGGATGCATGGAATACTCATACACAAGAATAAGTTTATTTACACATAAAGCTTTAAATGTATTAATTAAAAAATATATATTTTCATCTGGTTCGTGTAGTTCAGGGTTGCCTGTTGCTTGACACCATAAAACCTAGA
The DNA here is from genome assembly GCA_031878705.1 of Tapirus indicus. Taxonomy (NCBI): domain Eukaryota; kingdom Metazoa; phylum Chordata; class Mammalia; order Perissodactyla; family Tapiridae; genus Tapirus; species Tapirus indicus. The sequence goes on from CM062933.1 coordinate 26,460,335, forward strand.
TAAACCCTCTAGAATCCTTCCCATATTAAAAATAAAGCCCTTATTTATTTAATTCACACTCAGTTTATGCTCAAATATGGTTTCCTAATAGCTGCACACAATTTCTTTCTTAAGTTTCACTGTTCTTCATTTCCCTAGCAGATTTAAATGAAACAAAACTTTTAGACACTGTCTTGGATAAACAAACTTCTTCAAAGCTATTTATAACAAATGTGTTGAACAAATAAAAATCTTTGCTCTGGTTTAAATACACTGTAGTAATCAGGATAATTTTAAATATGATTGTCATGGTCACATTTAGATGCCCTATCTTTGTTTCCTCTTCCCATACTCTCTCAGATTACCCACATGAAAGGTTTTTCTGTATTCCAGTTAATCTTTTCTCCACCTGAATCCAAAATGCTATGTCTCTTATCACAATTGGCTTCAGAAAATAATAATAAGTTACAAAGAAAGGATTAGGATAATATTCTGAGAATAAGAAACAGACAGAAGAACCATCAAGAGCTAAAACTCCTGTTTATTTTTATGTATTGGCAATAACAATGGGGAGACCAGCAAAGAAGATAGGTGAAAAAAAGTTTAAGTCAGGACACAAATACATAAGTAGAAGGTGTTTTATATTATATCTACATTGAATACATTTGGAAATTTTCTATGGAGTGTCAGCTTCTGCTTAAAAATATATTTTTAAGTTTTGCCCATTGGGATTTAATCATATTAAATTAATACCTAATGCTTTAGAGTTTGGTATTAGAGTAATATATAAAAGATATATATTAGATTCCCTGCTATATCTTTTTAAACACATTCATTAGTTCTTTCAATTACTATCTGTGACATACAAATCGAGAAAAAATTGCTCCAATGAACTTATTTCACTTACATATAAATTAGTCAAATTCTGTGATTATTTTTTCCCTTTTGTATTAGGAAGTGGTGGATTTTTTTGCATCTAACTGATGATTTATTACTAAGAAATGGCCAGAATGTGATGGCATACATCTTCCATTTTTTGAAGGAAGTTTTGTGAAATGCTTTACTTTTGAATAAAAAAGTGTAAAATCTTTTCCTAAGTGGACTTCAGTGGGCGTGGACAATTTCCTTCTGAAACCCAAACATTAAAACATTCTAAAATGGACCAAAACAATTACCCGCATTAGAGTCTCTGTAGATATCAGGGAGCGGATGAAAAATAAAATAATATAGATCACTAAGCAATGCAATATTATTAGAGGAAAAAGTTTCTCAAACTTTCTAAAGAAATTATGTTTGACCAAACTTCTGAAGTATGATACACATGTATGTGCTATTTACCCTTACTCCCTTTTAATCTTTCACACACACGCTCTCTCACACACACACACAAACACACAAATTTGTCACAGATAGGAAATGACTTTAAGGCAGATAATTAAGAGTAGGAGTAAATGTACACTGCCTACATGTAGAATACTTAACAATGTTGTCCAATGGGATACTGAATTGAGACAGGTATCCTTTAACATTTTTACAAATTGTCGAAAAAGCCTTACATAATCTTCATTGTGAGAGTTGTTTCATGAGCTATGCATGCATAAATATTTATCAAACTGTATACTTAAACATTCACAGTTTATTGTAGTCAAGCATATCTCAATAAATCTATTTTTTTAACAGAAGACTGCACAAAATAACCTCTAAACATGAGCTTTATTTCAAATTTTTCTAGTTATTAATTTATCAAGCTAGTGGGGGTAAGTTTGGGGGAAGTTTTTTTATGATATCTGAAATAGTAGAAAAGTGGCAGATGGCTGTGATTGCAGACAAATATTTTTTAAGGAAATAGTTCACTGTTTTTTTTAGATGACCAATAATCAGCTAATTGGTATTAGATAATCACTGTGATTAAAACATTGACTCTAAACTGAGCAAACCATTTAACTAATTGATTCATACATTTATTTTATTTATAGATTCATTTTACATCATTTATGGAAGGCCTTTTATGTACTAGGCACAATGCTAGGTGTTGGAGAAAATGTTCTAAACCAGATGATAGTACTTTTCCTTTGGGAGCTTATAAACTAGTGGACTGTTTTTTGAAGGCAGTTCTCCAAATCTTAAACATAAATAAATAAGTATTAACACTAGTACTAGAAAAGTAAAAAGCTTCTTAACCATGTTCAACCACAAGGAACCCCAAATAGCAGGAATGGACAGCATGAAGCCAGGGAAAGTGAGCTCAATAATGGGATGTCCAGAGAAATAGTAAAAAATGAGAGAGTTACCAAAACAAAAGAGAATATGTTTTAGAACTTCGTCTTAATTAGTAATGACTCCTGCTCTGGATCCAGCCTATCCGGTTATGTTTTAAAAAGCTATGAGATTAAATGTATACAAGAGCAGAGATTAGTAAAAAAATTATTCTATTGTTCTATAACTCTTTGTCAAGTTAATGCCAAATCAGATTTACTTTTCACCTGCACTGCTTTCCTTTCACCACACAATAGAGAAGGTGTAGTGTAGAGACTAGAGTGTAGAGCCTGGAGCCCTGTCATCCTGGGTTGGAAGCCTGGATCCATCACTTACTAATCAAGTGACCGTGGGCAGGTCACTCAACATCTCTGACAATAATAATAACTTACACTTCGGAATATTGGAAGAATAAATTAGTTAATATTTATAAAGGGCTTAGTACCAAACACAAACTAAATATGATATAAGTATTATTATTAATCATCACCATGAAAGCCCAAGGCTTTCTGATATTGCATGACTAACTTGCTTTTCTCAGGGAAGGAAGATGGTAAACAGAAGGAGTTTTGGCCAATGACTTGAGCCTTATGACTGCAGGAGATAAGAGTTGTGACTGTATTTGATCTTCTGGGGAAAAAACATGGTTATCTGTGGTAAAATCCAATCAAATCTCCACTATTTCATTGAGACATTTCAATAGACACTCCCTTTATATGTTTTTAAGAGAAACAGAAACCGAAAGTAATCTCAATTTTTTAAATCAAAAGAGACTTCTCAGAGGAATATGGTAAACATGATGTTCATTTTCTCATTGCAGTATGTAAAATTCGTGTCCTGTATGAGTATATTATTTTGATTTACATAAGAACAAAAGGCAACAGACTTAATTTGCTAAATCCATTTATTTTCCATATTAAAAGATATAATCATAAATTCTATAAATATCATATTTGACCAAGGGTCAGTCAAAGAACATCTAAAAAGACTTTCTTCTATATCTTAATCCCCTAGTTGGAAAATATAGTTTCCCTTTCTGTAATCTCCCATGACTCTCTACACAGTAAAAGTTAACACTATTTTTATTTTGGATCTATTTTATGTATAATAAATCATACAAAAGTATCTCAAGCCTAGAGGACTGATTTTTTTTTTAACCAAAGTTATCTGTCTTTCAGAAGTCAACTAAATTAGTTGGGCAGTAATGGCTGTCCACACTTCAATTGGTATTTGATTTATTCATTTTTATTCAAATATTGCTCATATTATATCAAAGTTGACATTTTCTGAAGTAGTCACATTTCCAATAAATGAAATCTACTTCATGGCGAATAATTTTTGATCATAGCCTGAAGTACTAGATACATTTTGTCAAAGAGGAAAATTATAAAGCAAAGTTATAATTTCATTATTATACAGATAAAATCTAACATACAAGTGAAAAATTAAAATGAAGCTCTGTATTTCAATATTTTCCTTTTAATGTTACACAGGATTTTATTGGTCTTGCTTAAAGCAGGTATCTTAATTGAAAAAAGTATTTTTCAACTTAACAATTTTGCACTTTTGCAGAAGATTCACTCTACAAGAAATTTTCAGATGTATATTTAGTCTAAAAAATATTTCAATATATAGAAATGAATGATATATATTTTGTGTGCAACTTGATTTGAAAGTCCCATTAAGAAGCTTTTTCACTGAAAGGTTCAGTTGAGGTATATTTTGTATAACATAAAATGCACAGGATTTTTGTTTACTTTCATGAGATTTGATAACTGTATATGCCACGTAACTACCAAAACAAGATATTGAGTATTTCCATCAACTGGAATGTTCCCTCATGCTTCTTATAGTCAATTTGAGCTTCTTGCTCCTACCTTGACCCAGTGGCAGCTCCTTTTTCTCAATGTTTTTTGAAATCCATTCATCTTTTTGCTTCTATCAATAGTTTAGTTTATTGCTGAATAGGATTCCATTATTTGGATGTATCAAAATTTGTTTTTTCACTCACCTGTTGGGCATTTCAATTGTTTCCAGCTTGTGGCTTTCAAGAATTAGGATGTTAGGAACTTTCTTGTACAAAACTTTGTGGAGACATATATTCTAATTTCTCTTTTTAAAATACCCAATAGTGGAATTGCTAAATTATATTGTAGATGTACAATTAATATTATAAGAAACAGCTAAACAATTCTTCAAAGTGGTACTATTTTACACTCCCACTAACAATGTGTGAGAGTTCCAGTTCCACATCTTGGTCAGCACATATTGTTGTCAATTTTTTAATTTTGTTAACATCATTTTATTACAAAAGAATAAAATAATTTAAAATGCTTAAAATCAATCAATATTTTGTAGAACTAATTCTTACATTATTCATGGATTTAAAATATATTTGTTAATAAAATTATTATTATTAACCCTATTTTATCTTGCTTAATACTCACTAATCGTCTCTCTCCCCTTCTCCTCAAAAGCTTTATTCACTAGTGGCTACTATGTTGAGTTGAATTTTGGCAATTTTCATGTCTTTTTCTATCAAAAATATGTTTTCCATTTGACTATTTATTGTCTACTAAGAATTAATGCATCAATAAATGTAATAACTAACTTTAAAATAATTACAGGGTATTCACAATAGATTGAATAAATATTTCATAAGAAATGAAGATGAAGTCTGCATCTTAATTACATTGCATAATGATATTGTTTCAGAAATATTAAAAGTAAATTTTTAGTAATCATATTTTGGAGCTGGAGGTTTAGGGTTCTTCACACATTTGCATTGCTAAATATTCCTCCATTATTAAAGGGTCAAGTTTGATTAACCAATAATTAAAATACATTTTATGTAGTTTCCATTTGAACTCATCTCAATTGTTTTACCACTGTAATATATGCAGTAGGAGAAACAACTATCACGTGTGGTTCTCTGTAAGTGTCAGAAAATGGAAAACTATGAAATAGAAATAAGAATTTTCATAATTATTTAAGAACTAAACTTTTGTGTTGAGGATATGGTAATGAGCCAATTTAAAGCTGATCGAAAACTAGAATAAAGCATACAAAATTCATCTTTGTGATTTCAAGAATAACATATATCTCCAAAATAATCTCTCTTACATTTCAGTATTTTTCAGTTTTAAGCTTGAAGTATCCCTTGTAGCGCTCCCCACTAACAAACTGTCTGTCTCTCACATGCATACTGTTTAGTTCTAACATTTTTTCTCCATCAAATGTCTGCTCCACCTTCAAGATTCAGCTCCTTAAGCTGCATCTTTCATTTGAATCTCTTCCTGCTTCCCTACTGCAAGGTTATAGCTCTCTCCTCTGAGTTAATATAACAGATTCTGTGATATATTTGACCCATCTTACTGCCTTGTATTATTGCCAACTTATTTATACCCATTTTGTTTCTCCAAATTCTTTGTTAACCCTTTTCATGTCTTTTAGTGGTTAGCACAAACACTTATGTGTGTGGGTAAAAAACACACTCATAATCTTAAGAACATATAGAGCAATTTAGCCCAGCTTTGCTGTGAAAGGGTAAGACAGACAGAAAAATTCCTAGAGGGAATATACTTCAACCCAAGTTTCAGGCATGTCTACATGTAGAAAATAAAGAACAGGCAGAAAGAGGAAGATTTAAAATGCAGATGAAAGATTGGATGAAACTTAGAAAAAGATTGCTAGAGGAAACTTGAAGAATTGACCAATTCTAAAAGGTAGGATTTCACTCAGGTAAGAACTCTCTGCCAATCAGAAGTATTCAAAATAAGGAATGGGCTGCCTTACTTTACCACAAAACTGGAATCTATCAGCCAGGAGAAAGAGATATATATTTTTTTATTAGGAGTATTAAAGAAGAAACTCACAAATTGAACCATAAATTCTAATATAAGATTTGTAGATTAGCATTATTGCACTTATGAGATTTCCTAATTCTGATCAAGGCAGAAATCAAGTCTTAAACTACTTCACATCTCTTACAGTTCAGAGTATATCAACTTATAAGTAGAATAGTTATATAGATTTGGACAAGATGATGACCTCTAAATATTATTTTGCTGTCTCGGGAATTCAGTAGATAATCATTTTATGCCCATCATTATCCATGTTCTAGGTATACAAAGATGAATTAAGCCCCCATGACACTAAATAATGATTTTGTTTTTCCTGCCTAATGTTATTTAAAAAAAGAGAAATTTGGCATAAGTGTGTTTTTCATGTACTCTAGCCATGAGAATTCAGAAATTAAAAGATCTCATTTTAGGACAATTGTATGTAATAGATCCTGCTGGCAATATTCTAGGGAGGCTTTGGGCTTTAGATTAGAAAACATTTTTTCTTTCCTCAGAAATTAATGCCCTTTCAGAGAAAGGCTCAACTCTTCATATCATGGACATACAGAAGAGAATATTTCTGTCTCCAAAGGGATGCTAACTGTGGTTTGATATACAGGGAAAGCTCTCTTGTCCTCCTTAGGCTATAGGTTATAGGTACTTTATTTTGCTTATCAACGTTTCCCTTGATACGTCTTATTAACCCAGCCAAAGTGGTCCACAAGGCAATCATGTGGATTTCAGAATAACAGGACTGTACTTAGCTAGTTATACCTAATCAAGGCATTAACTATTTAACTATTCATCCCTCCCCACTCCTACTCCCTACAAATAGTGGAATGGGTCCCTCCTATATATGACAAAAACCTATGGGACAGTTAGATGAACATAAGTTCAATGTGTTTCATCCCAATTAGTGTACTTCATTTTCACCAGTTCCTTATTAATTATTACTGACTTTGTTGTTTGACATTAAAAGGTTTTTGTGAGAATACCTCAGTCATTATATGAATGAACTTTTGTGTGCAAAATTAACTTAAGTCTCTCAGTTCTCAGATACAAAAACACACACACACACACCAATTTATAAAGTGTAAACTATACAAATGTAGACTTTCTTTTTCTCATTACCCTTGGAAACTACTAGTGTTTCAATTAATTAATTGCCCAATGTTTTCATCTATTTGATCTTTCTCTCTGCTTTTGTTTTAATACTAGGTATTTCAGAAATTTCAAAGCTTTCCTCTGAAACAATGCCTTAAATAACAAGTTTACTGGATCATTCCTGCCTGCCTTCTCTGTAAATTCTTACAATCATTCACTCTCTTCTGTGAGGCATTATATCAGGGAGGCTAAGAGTTCAGACTCTGGAATGAGAATGCGTGTGATCAAACCTCAGATTTATTCATTTACTACCTTTGTGATTCTGCCATTAAAATTTAGGAGGACAACGGAAGATAGATATATGTAATAGGTAGATGGATGGATGGAAGGATGGATGGATGGATGGATGGATGATAGATCAATCGATCATCGATAGATAGAATAAATGAAGGAATGATAAATACTTGCATGAAAATAACTGAAGGTCACATGATCTTTGGGGACAATAACTTAGTGTTAGTTCTCAACCAGAATATTTCATTGGAGAATTATTATATGCTTATTTCGTATTCTGTTGTGTAGATAATAAAATTATTGAGAGAAACCAGTGGCATTTCTGTCTCAATCTGAAATTACATCCAAAAATGTTTTTTCTTAGAGAAAAAATATTACTGCTTAATCCAAATTAAAATTCTCAGGCTAAACTTTTGAATTTAAAAATGTTTCCAAACCAATCCTAAAATATAATAATTTTTGGCTTTCATTTCTGAACTACAGATTGAAACTTTTACATTATATTCTGAGCATGAAGTTCGGTAGGGCTGCTATTAATTTAGATTGGTTACCTTGGAAACTGGAGCACTTTCATTTTAACCCATCACTAGTGTCATCCATTTCTATGTAACAAAGAAAAAAATTAAGATGGAATTTTAAAAAGGTAAACTTCATTTTTTTTCCTATTCATCATTTGGGAGAACAGTTAAAGTATAAAATATTTAGTAGCAGAATAATGTTAATAATGAATTTAGCTGAGTCCATTTATCATTCACCTTGGGGGCACCCATGATACAAATAGTCTTCCCAGTACTTACTCTTCAGATCTCTGAAAGACAATAGCTCTTTTTGATAAAAGGTATATGCTATGTTATCTTCATTCACTATAAAATCAAAAGTGCTCATTTATATGTCCTGACAAATTTGAAAAGAATATATCAACTTATGTACTGTGTGTACTTTGCTAAATGGAACTGAACTTCAGTAGATACAGAATACTTATGATGCAATTACCAAATAATAATAATAATCAACAGGTTGAAGAAAAATATATTCTTATCACCTACTTCTATATTTAAGGTAGAATTTTGTCAAAATAAAAAAGCAAAATCTCTGGAGATTACTAAAATTTAAGCTTGTTTTAAATACTGTTTAATTTACCTATGTAGTACATTTCTAGGAATAATGTTATATATAAATTATTTAATAAAGTGAAAACCTTTATAGTTAGCAAATGGAGGCCCTCAAATAGGTTTGATTATGGAAACTATGGGTTAAGTGCCTAGATCTTCCACTTAGCAGATATGAGTTTTGGGAAATGACTTTTAAGCTTAAAAATTTAAATATAAATTTTGTTTTACATTTTATGGGAATAAATCCTACTAAACAAAATCATTGTTTTATATGGAATTTGGTAACATATGTAAAAAAGATATTACACAATATGATAAATATACAAATCTAAGTGAATAAAATAAAATTAGACATACAGCCGCCATCAGGGGTCACTAGTTTGTATAAACAGAATTTAAGTTATGTGACACACAGAAATGTATTAATTAAAATTCCATTGATTAAAATTAATTATTTAGGAGCTGAAATTCTAGAATATATGTTTTTTTTGAATCCCTGGTTACTTTTAAACACCAAAGGTAATTATTTTAACATAAAATTTTGTTGGGAAAAACTTTTTAATTTAGCTCATGTAAATTTAAGTTCCTGCAGGGCTTGATGCATTATTATGCTTTATTAAAAATTAATGTTTATTACAATATCATGGATATAAAAGGGTAAACGTATATTGGTTGATGTACAGTATATTTACTAGGAAAATATAAAGTGTTTATACCCTTGATTTCTTATATAACCAAAAATTATTACCAATTAAGCAGAACAAAAACTATTATTTTATAGTTTTACATTAAAGTATCAATTATAAATAGAACTATATACAATAATAAGTAAATCTATTGCATTCATAAGTGCTCCACAAACTCTGTTTACAAATGTATTTATTCTATTTCCAAAAATACAATTTATAGTTTGGAAAATATTTTGGCTAGAAAATGATTTTATAAATTGGGGCTAAGTGCCCATGGTTGTCCATAAAATTACTATAAATATGACATCATTTATTTAGTTATTCTATGGAGCTAACAATCATTCACAAATTTGCTTCTGTTGCAAAATAAATTCTGATTTGCAGCTTAGAATGGAGGAAATCCATTTCACTTTACCTCAACAAAGATGAAGGGGAGGAAAAGACAGTTATTTTACAGCCATAATACCTGGAGATTTACAAAAGGGTAGAAGTGACTCAGAAACGTAAGTCTCAAGATATTTTTTGATTTCTCTTTTGCTTTCTTTGACCCATTGGTTATTCACTAGCATGTTGTTTAATCTCCACATATTTGTGAATTTCCCAGAATTCTTCTTGTAATTGATTTCAGGTTTCACACCACTGTGGTCAGAAAAGATGCTTGATATAATATCAATCTTCTCAAATTTATTAAGACAGTTTTGTGACCTAACATGATCTATCCTGGAGGGTGTTTCATGTATATTTGAGAAGATGCGTACTCTGCTGTTGCTAGATGGAATATTCTGTATATGTCTTCTGATACTCCTGGTCTAATGTGTAGTTTAAAGCCAATGTTTCCTTATGGAATGTGCGAAAGCACTTCTAAGAGAGAAGTTTCTAGCGAAATTCTGAGAGACGTTTCTAGTGATAAATGCCTAGATTAAGAAAAAAGAAGAATCTCAAACAACCTAACATTACACCTCAAGGAACTAGAAAAAGAAGAACAAACTAAGCCCAAAGTTAGCAGGATGGAGGAAATGACAAAGATCAGAGTGGAGATAAATAAAATAGAGACTAAAAAAGACAATAGCAAAGATCAATGAAACTAAAAGCCATTTTTTGGAAAAGATAAACAAAATAGACAAACCATTAGCTAGACTTACCCAGGGGCAAAAAGAGGACTCAAATAACAAATTTATAAATGAAAGAGGAGCTATTACAACTGATACCACAGAAATACAAGGATCATGAGACTACTATGAACAATTATATGCAACAAAATGGACAACCTAGAAGAAATGGCTAAATTCTTGGAAATATACAACCTAACAAGACTGAATAATACAAAAATCGAAAATCTGAACAGACTAATTACTAGTAAGGAGATTGAAGCAGTAATCAAAAACCTCCCAACAAATAAAAGTCCAGGACCAGATGACTTCACTGATAAATTCTACTAAACATTCAAAGGAGAATTAATACCAATCCTTCTCAAACTCATCAAAAAAATAGAAAAGGAGGGAACTCTTCCAAGCTCATTTTATGAGGCCAGCATTACTCTGATATCAAAGCCAGACAAGGACACTACAAGAAAAGGAAATTAAGGGCCAATATCCCTTATGAGCATAGATGCAAAAATTCTCAACAACATATTAGCAAACCAAATTCTAAAAATAAAAAACAAAGGATCAGTTGCCATGATCAAGTAGCATTTATTCCAGGGATGTGAGACTAGTTCAACATTTGCAAATCAATCAATGTGATATACTACATCAGAAAAAATGAAGGATAAAAATCATGTCATGCAGAAAAGCATTTGACAAAATTCAACATCTTTCATAAAAAAATGTTAACAAATGGATATAAAGGGAACATACCTCAAAACAATAGAGGCCACGTATGACAAACACACAGCTAACATCTGACTCAATGGTGAAATGATGAAAGCTTTTCCTCTACGACTAAGGATAAGACAAGAATGCCTACTCTCACTACTTTTATTCAGCATAATACTGGAAGTCCTGGCCAGAGCAATTAGGCAAGAAAAATAAATAAAAAGCATCCAAATGGGAGAGGAAGAAGTAAAATTGTCTGTATTTGCAGATGACATGATATTATATATAGAAAACCCTAAAGACTCTATCAAAAAATATTAGAATTAATAAGTGATTTCAGTAATGTTGCAGGATACAAAAGCAGTATACAAAAATCAATTGTGTTTCCATAGACCAACAAGGAATTATCAGAAAGAAATTAAGTAAACAATCCCATTTACAATAGCATCAAAAACAATAAAATACTTAGGAATAAACTTAACCAAGAGGTGAAAGATCTGTACAATGAAAACTAAAAGACATAGATAAAATAAATTATAGAGGACACAAATAAATGAAAATATATTCCGTGTTCATGGATTGGAAGAATTAACATTGTTAAGATATCCATACTACTCAAAGCAATCTACAGATTCAATGCAGTCCTTATCAAAATTCCAATGGCATTTTTCACAGAAATAGAAAAAATATATATATATCCTAAATTTTGCATGGAACCACAAAAGACTCTGAATAGCCAAAGCAGTTTTAAGAAAGAAGAAGAAAGCTGGATAGATCACACTTTCTGATTTCAAACTATCTTACAAAACTACACAAATCAAAATAGTATGGTACTGACATAAAAACAAACACATAGATCAATGGAACAGAACAGAGAGTATAGAAATAAACCCAAACATATATAATCTGTTAATTTTGACAAAGGAGCCAAAATTTACAAAGGGGGAAGGGTATTTTCTTCAATAAATGGTATTGGAAAAACTGGACAGACACATGCAAAAGAATGAAAGTGACACCTTTCTTCTACCATTCACAAAAATCATCTCAAAATTGATTAAAGCTTCAGCATAAGACTTGAAACTGTAAAACTTCTTAAAGAAAAAATTAGGGGGGTAAGCTCTTTGACATTGTTCTTAGCAATGATATTTGGATTTGACACCAAAAGCAAAGGCATCAAAGCAAAAATCAACAAGTGGGACTACATCAAACTTAAACACTTTTGTACAGCAAAAGAAACCATTAACAAAATGAAAAGGCAACCTATGGAATGGGAGGAAATATTTGCAAACCATGTATTTGATAAGAGGTTAATATCCAAAATATACAAGGAACTCATACAACTCAATAGAAAAGTAACAAATAACCCAATTTAAAAATGGACAAAGTACCTAAATAGACATTTTTCCAAAGAAGGCATACTCATGGCCAACAGTACAGAAAAAGGTACTCAACGTCCTTAATCATCAGGGAAATGCTAGTTAAAACCACAATGAGATATTACTTTACAACCGTTAGGATATCTGTTATCAAAAAGACAAGAAATAACAAGTGTTGACAAGGATGTGGAGAAAAGGGAACCCTTGTACACTGTTGATGGGAATGTCAATTGATGCAGCCACTCTGAAAAAGAGTATGGAGGTTCCTCAAAATATTAAAAATGCAACTACCATGTGATCTAGCAATCCCACTCTGGGTATATATCCACTGGAAACAAAACCTTTATCTTAAAGAGATAGCAGCATTATACCCAACAGCCAAGGTATTATAAGAACAAAAGTGTCCATTGATGGCTGATTGGATCAAGAAAATGTGGTGTACACATGCAATTGAATATTTTTCAGCTTTAAAAAAGAAGGAAATCCTGTCATTTTCCACCACATGGATGAACTTGGAGGGCATTATGCTAAGTGAGATAAATCAGACAAAGAAAGACAAATACTGCACAGCATCACTTCTATGTGTAATGTGAAAAAAAAAAGTCAAACTCATAAAAACAGGTAGTACAAAAGAGGTTGCCAGGGGCTCAGGGGAGGGGATAGGGAGATGTTGGTAAAAGGGTACAGAAAAAAAATGACCACATCCTACCAATATACCAAAATGCTAATATCTAGCTAGGACATAATCCATTAAAATAATTCAAAGATGCAAAAAAATAAAAAAAAAAAAGAAATGTAAGTCATTTATAATTCAATGTATTCATATGTCAGAGTTTGCTAAGTCTGGAGAAACTACTGGGCTAAATTGAAGCAACACCTGTAAAATATATCTTTATCCATATTAATGTTCATATTGATATATTTTTTAAGCTAAGATGCATATAGCATAAATAAAAATCCCATGGTTAATTAAGAAAAGTCAATCACATAAAAGAGCAACAATTAGGGTTCCTATAGTTTGTTGGAGTAATTATTCTTAAGGTTCCTTCTGAAAGCAAATAAATACATACATAAATAAAGAAGGACAGAGAGACAAACAGAGAATGGACTATCAAGATTCCTTCTGTAATGAAATAAATAGATAAATAAATCTTCACTAAAATCTACAAGCATATGGGCATGGACTGGTGAGATAAACTAAAATCTATGTGGAATCCTTACTCAAAATTAGAAATCCTGCATTGACCTTTGGTACAAAAATTATGTAACACAAACCAATGCTGGAGAGCGAGGCGAGATAAGAAACAGATATAGATCCCCAAGGAATTTAGCTGTATAAATTATTAGGTGCAGAATATAAAATGACCGTGTATGTAAAGCTTAAAGAAATAAAACAGAATAAGAAAAATTGTCAAGAAAGAGACAGCATAAAAATGCATGGAAGATTGAAGAAAAATAAACAGTATATGAAATTATTGACATTTACAACTCAGTGAATGGGTTCACCAACAAACACCTCTGAAGAAAGGATTAGAAATATCTAGTGAGCAGGAAGACAAACCTAAAGGTGTTAACCAGCATGAAGCCCAGAGACTCACAAAAGTGGACAATATAAAATAGAGATAAAGAGACATAGAGGATAGAATGAGCGATTAAAACAAGAGACATTTATTCTGTCACAGTTCTGGAAGTCAGAAGTCTGAAATCATGGTCTGGGAAGGCCAGGGTCCCGCCAAAAGCTCTAAGGGAGAATCCTTTGCAACTTCCAGTTCCTGGTGGTTCCTGGTGTTCCCCCGCTTGTGGCAGCATAACTCCAATCTCTACCTCCGTCTTTATGTGCCTTCTTCTTGTCTCTGCATCCTCTCCTCTTCTTATAACAATAGTCGTTGGATTTAGGGTCCCCCTTAAATCTGGATAATTTCCTCTTAGGATCCTTACCTAGTTACATCCGCAAAAAACCTTTTTGCGAATAAGGTCACATTCTGAGGTTCCCGGTGGACGCGAATTTGGGGGGAACATTATTCAATCCACTATGGAAAACAACCAAATAGCCAATGTGAGAAGACTGGAAATATTGAAAGGTGAAATATATATTGATGAAAATGAATGAACCAGAAACACATAGGTAATAATATGGATCAATTTTATATATGTGATGTTGAGTGAAAAAAGCTGTCTCTAATCATGCATAAAATATGATTCCATTTATATAAATTCAAAACAACACAACAAAATCTATATGTTTTGGTAGTATATAAATGTGGTAAAACTGAATTTAATAAATGAAAGCAAACGATAGTTTTAAAAAACTCAGGGTAGTGTTTACGACTGGATTTGGGAAGGAGGTGAGTGGGGAATGAAATTAGAGAGGAGTACATAGATAATTTCAGCACTATTCATAATATTCTAGTTCTAGGTCGAGTGGTGGCCTCACATGGATATACATATATAAATATGTACCTAAATTTATGTGTGTATAAAATATTGTATAATATAATTACTTAAAAAATTGAAAGGTAAAGTCACAAATATGAAGAAAGGTGCTCCAAATTTAAATAAGAAATAAGGCACTGAGTAGACTTAACTACATGAAATGTAAAAAGAAAAAAAGGAGAGGGGCAAGAAAAGATGACCGTGAAATAGACATGAAGAAAGAACGTATGAAAGCTTTTCATTTTAATTTTAGACTCATTTCTCACATGTTTATGTATGTGCATAATCATGGAAAGAAATAGATCTGCCTTTTACCTATGATAAGTAGTAACATTAAAAGAGATGCTAGTTGCATTTTAACTAATTTTAAAAGCAGTATGAAAATATTTTATGTATATACCATTTCAATATACTCACATATGACTCTAATGATGATATCTTACATCATAGTTGAATTCTGATCAACTTTTTACATGAGATGTGTGGAAATATCTATTGAACAAAATGAAAGATGAGCCTAATTAGGCTTTACAACAAGATAACAAAACATGGAAAATTTGTGTTAAAAAAACAAAAGATGAACCATAAATAAGGCCAGACCACATAAATTTCTGTTACCGCTCACTGTGCTAATCAGCTACACAATTTAATTATGGAAAATATTGTTCCATGACACAGTTTGAATAAACAGTGGTCACCTTGCATTTTATATTAGAAACACATTTTTAATGTTTAAGTAAGTGTCAGGAGCCATTTATCAACCATGTGCTGTTTTGCCCTATTTAATAATATTACAAATTTATTAAGTTGTATATGATGAGAATTTAGTAGTTTGAGATTTCAGTGACTTTATTCCTTTATGACAGTTCTTCCTTACTGAAAACTGATTTTAAGTGGTCTTTTGAGTAAAAATTAACGGCCAGAATTTGGGGTTTCCATCATGGATCTTTGTGAAAACCTTTATTCTTTCAGTTCTCATAAAATCATTTGACTTATAGATGAGTTCACAGAAAAATGTCAATACTCGATTGTTCTTTTTCTTTTTGAATAATGTGAAATTATTTTTGAGGGTTTTTCCCATCCAGTAGTTTCAAAGCTGTACCTTACTTTTGGCTTGCTCTCTGACAAATTATGTCTTCCTTTTTTCTCTCCCACTCTAAACATGTGTGCTTTAAAGTAGGAACAAATGCCCCTCATGTAACTGTGTGGGAAGTTCCGAAAGCGTTCAGTCAGTACGCTGTTTCTTCCGGATACTAGCAGACCAAATGTCATTTATTTCCTCACTCCTTCATTTAGGAAATCTTTCTTCCTATATTCAGTATTGTGAGGCTGCTCCAAGAAAAGAGAGCTGCATCTTACATCCATAGTTAATTATTAATTGAAATATTCAATTCAAAAATAATGAAATTCAGATCTTTGAAGAATGTTTGAAGATTTGCTCTTCATATACACAAGTCAAAACAAAATTCAGAAGTTCACAATTCTCTATTTTCTCCTGCAACTATTGAGATAATTTGTAATACGCTTTACATGAAGTTAAGACTGGACATTTCATCTGTATTACTTAATTTTCCCACTTGTATAAGAAGGCATGATTATACTACACGTTACAGAGTTTTACTAAGAGAATGCAATAAAAGACTAGAGGATACTTTTCCACTGGGATCAAAAGGCACGTCTATCTCATCTTCGTGATTTTTAAAACAATAAAACGTTTTGTATCTATGAATCGTGTCCACAGAAAATAGACTAATATGGCTCAGGGAAGAAGTCTGCCATTTCTGGGTTCCTAGTCTGGTTCATTCTGATTTACTACAGAAATTCTGACTTTTGCATTTACATCGTTTTTTCTTGGTGGTGTATCCAGGTAAAGCTATGATCACCTTTCAGTGGAAGGTGTGGAAGTTCCAATCCTGGCATGAGTAGAAGAACACTGGACTAGCTCTCAGAAAACTCTCCGTAACTGTAATCCTTCTGATAAATTTCTCTCTCACAGCGTTTCTTCAAACAGACCAAAGAAGTTCATAGGATCATTGTGAAGAGCAAATGAGATGATATATATTAACTACAATAAAAATCCTGTTTTGTTACAACTTTGTGAGTTATTTGAATGTTAATATGCAATCTTCCTTCAAAAAATACCTACGTTTCTGATTTGCACAGTGTTTCAAAACTGCTCATATTTCATGAGCTAGACGCTAGCTTTCTTTCTGCTTGGAGTTTCCAGATTAATGAAGGAAGATAGCTTGACTGACTTCAAATGTATGTTTTCCTTATACAGCAACACTGTTTTGATTTGACTTCTCTTGGTAAAGCAGAAAGTACCATGTACTATTAACCCGAGTCTCTCTGTATCCTTCAAAAATTATTCTGTTAATGATTCCCTTTTAGGAGAAGTTAATCATAAAAATAAAAGCTTTGCCCATAATTACCTACCATCTTGTTTTCATAATGTACTTAAATATTTATACTTCTGCTCCTACATTAAACTACTCAAATAAGAAATACTGCTAAAGGAATTGCCTTATAAATAAAGACTACCCAGAAAGATGATAATCTACTTTTCTATGCCCCTGTAATTTTCTAACCAAATAGGTTTTCATTGTGTTGCAAAATACTAGCAGATTACCAGTGACATGAAAAATGTGTCAGCACATATAAATGCAGGCTGATACAAATGACTATTATTCATTATATTATTGACTCCCAAGAGATTCTGATTACAGAAAGCAATGTTTGAACTAAGGATAAATAATACATTTCAAAAATATAAAACCTTTTTTCACTCTTTCATTAATTCTAGTCTTTTTTATTAAAAAGACTAATTTTATTTAAAACAGTTATTATTGGCTTGGATTTGCATAGATACTTACAGACAAGTTTGAACACATCAGTTAATTTAGGTAAATATTCTATTGCTATTTCTCAAATTATGATCATAAAAGTGTTATATAGAATCTCATTTAGAACCACATTTTAGGGTCCAATTCATCCCGAGAATTCAGAGAAAAATGTCAAGAAAGAATAAATCTTTACAAAAAATTTTTAATGACACTAAGAGTAATGAAAAATATTTTGAATAACTTATTTTTGTCTCTTCTTTGTATGTCTTGTTTTTTACATAATATATATATAAAATATACACGCATATCATATGCATATATATAATATTTAAATGTAAACTTTTAGATGCTCCCCAAAACCTACTAATGCTCTTAACTATCAGGTGTAAACATATTCAGAAGTTACACAATGTGGTTTCTTACAGGCAAACTACTTATCTGAGATTTCTTCCATTTACCTTAAAGTAAATGTTGCACAATGAGTTTGGGTTATCACATAATAAAAACAAAAATATATATTGTGATTAAATTCACTTGAGGAAATGTATTTTTTCATGTAAATGGAATTTAAGAAAAATACATAGTCACTTGTCGAATTTTCATACAAATAACAATGTCTATGTTAGTGATAAACATCAACCAGCTTAACACTTAAGAAAGGAAATTTACAGAAATTGCATATCTAGAAATTTGTGGGAAACATACCTAGAAACAGTCACTCATCATGTTCATTTAATTTTTGCTTTTATTGATTTAATTTTTAAATACCACATGCATATTTCTTATTGGGAAAGGAAAGCGGCTTTCCCGGAACATGTATTTGATAAATGTACTGGGCCCTTAATCAGCACATAACGTGAGCACAGTACATAAAATATTTATCCTACACAAATAATAGATTCATTTCTATGTTTGTGTAGTAAAAATTATCATCAAGAAGGAAAACATGTTTCAGCGTAATATTACATTAGATTTCCCTTCAGAAAAAATTTAGGTTTATGTGATGAAAAGGAATTATAGAGCTATATTAGAAAAGGTAGATGAGTTAATCTACATGTTTGACTTTTCCTTTGCTTGTACATATTCACCGTGATGTTTTCACAGTACAGATCTCCTTATGAATGTTTCTTTCTTTCTTCTTTCAGTTAACCCAGTTTTTCTCGGTGTGAGGATATTTTTCAGAAATAGCTTGGAAGTTTGCCTTAATAAAATAACTACAATATTGCTTTTTCTCTGCTGTAACAGTTTCCAAACTTTTTGAAGCCACAAGATACATATAATCTATAATAAAGAAGATCATTCAAAAATCCTAAACTTATATTGTTCTGTATGTACAATGTGTGATCATCAGAAAATACTATATCTGGAAAATATCTAAAAAAACTTCTTGACCACTTTATTGAAACAGGGAGTGTATCCGTTTGATCTAAAGCAGCCAGAAGATCTCCAAAAAGATGTATACTTCCCTGACCTCTGAAAACATTTTCATAAATATATCCAGGAGGTAGAGGCCTGGTATAAAGACATCTCAGGCTCCACCACAATCCCCACTGCCTCAACCAGAGAAGAACACTACCACCACCAGCAATTTTTGTCTAAGTAAACCCTTGAGACGTGTAGGGACCTGAATATTTTTTAATAATCTCATCCCTTGTCTTCCCTCCAGTCTCAAGCGTAGAAGGTTCCACTCAGGAAAACTGCCTGTAACTCTGAGAAGTTGAGATTGCCAAGATTATGGAGCCAATTGTGACAGGATAGAGATTTCTTATTGCTAAGGAATCCCTTAGGATGTTCATTACAATATGTTGCAAAGGTTTGTCCCTATTTTAATAGGATTTTTATATGAAAAGGAGTTCTTACAATTAATCATGTAACGTAGACTTTGTGCATTATTTTTAAACAATTAGGCTTAATATTCAATCTTCTAATTGGTACTAATCAATTAAAAAGAAAACCTCATTTGGTATATTGACTATAGCTCCCACTTATGACATTCAACTTCATTTAGTAAACACTAAAAAAGTTCCTTTTTACCTAAACAGTGAAAAGTCACTATAGAAAAGATAGCACACAGCAATATGCAACTCAAATGAACCTTTGCCTAATCACAAAGGGTCCTGTTTTCCTGAAATTTTCATCACTTTTTGAAATATACATCACTTTTTGAAAATTTAGGGAATGTCTATTTCCCTTTTTCTGTATGACATAGTTCTTTTCTATCTAAACTATTGTTTTGATGCCCTTGCTTATTTCTGACTCTGAGACGATACAAGAGGTAGTCATTCAATAGGTTTTGGGAGAAAAATCATTCAGTTTATGTTTCTGTCCTTGTATAGACAGCACTCAAGTAAAAATTACTACTATTACTAAGATACAAAGAAATGAGTGGTTATTAAGTTGTGGGGACATGGTAGGTACTATGAGTGGTGAGGCATTATAATCACCTTATCAATTAAATTAAAACAGTTAGTCCTAAATTTCTTATGTTCACCCTACCAAGAACTTTCAAAAATATATACAGTAGGCATTAACTTAATCACTATGAAATGAGTGTCAAGATATCATTAATGATATATTCAGATAAACTCTTAGATTATTATGAAATTCATTTTAGTTATGATACAAACATTTAAGTTAAAAAATGAAAGCAATATAATCCTAACCATACGCCATTAAATTGGCCATGCTAGTGTTTTCATGTCTCATGTAATTTATGTGGTTGAAAAGCTGCATATGGTCACTGTCATTCAGAATAAGACAAAATATGCATATTCAACTTCAAACAAACATTCTGTGTAATTTATAACCAACATGATTAAACTTCAGTGGAAATTTAAGCAGTTGTACTTTGTACACTGGCTAGTTTTCTGTTAATAAAAATTGAAGTGACTCGAGAAAAATTGCTCTTCTGCCTTACTTTACTTATATTTCATGAAATTGGTATCTTTCAGTAGGAAAAGATCATGCTTCCTAAAGATGAGTGAAAGAAATGTGCTATGACAAAAGTGATAAAGGAAACAATAATTTGACACTAGTTCTGATTAATCAAGATATTCATAAATTATTCAGAACATGAAATGGTTCATTAACAGTAATAGATTGAATTTAAAAGACCAACGTGAAATTTATAAACCAAATGAAAATTTTTCAGTATCACTGTCCAAAATTAAAATGTTAATATGGCTTCCTAATTATGTGAGCAGGAAGTAAATTAAACGTACATTTTTTGTTACTCTTATGGTCAGAATTGTGTCGCCCACCACATTCATATGTTGAACTCCCAACCCCAAATGTGACAGATTTGGAAATAGGGCCTTTACGGAGGTAATTAAGGTCAAATGAGGTCATAAGGGTGAGACCCTAATCCAATATGACTGGTGTCTTTCTAAGAAGAGAAAGAGACACCATGGGTGTGCATGCACAGTGAAAAGACCATGTGAGGATACAGAGAGAATGTGGCCATCTGCAAGCCAAGGAAACCGATCTCAGGAGATCCAACCCTGCCAACACCTTAATCTTGGACTCTCAGCCTCTAGAACTATGAGAAAAAAAATTCTGTTGTTTAAGCCACTCAGTCTGTGGTATTTTGCTATGGCAGCCTTACCTGACAAATGTAGTTACTTACAAGAGTATTTTCTGTGATTATAGAAATTAAAAATTGACACTGAAATTGTGTGTCAATTTACGTCAACTAAAATTATCCATTGATAGAACAAGCTATCTCATGAATCAATCCCATATTTAAACAGGGGTGGATGACAAGTTGTCAAGGGCTTTCAAGAATAGATATTTATATGGGTTAGGGTACAAAATTACCTGACCTCTAATGTTCTCTTTAACATTCAAAAGTCTAGAATAATCTTCAGATTATCACACAAGTTAAATTTGCTCTACTGTCTTCTACATTCAAACATTAAATAATAATCATAAAATAAAGAGAATTGGAGAAACAAAGATGAACAGAATACAATTCCTTCCAATGAAGGGTCGGAGTATGGGGGAGAGTGATGACAAACTATAAACCAAGGTAAAGTAGTGTGACTGAACCAGAGATGTCTTCTGAATGAACTATGGGGACACAGAGAAAAGACAGATGAAGTTCGTCTAACATAGTTGCTCAAGTTGGGATCTTTGAGTAGCATCTAGGGAAATTTTTAACTTTCTGAAATATATTACCACTTTTTGTGATTATGTGTGTAAACATGAAAATTTTTTAGATATAAGTGACAGAAACCCAATTCCAATTAGCTAATACAAAAAGGGTGTTTATTTTAGGGATACTGGAGCAGTTTACATGATAGAAGGAGAGATAGAGCACTAAATCCCTGGGAATGGCAAGGATACATCTAAATCCCAGGAACCACTAAAACAAGTACTCAAGTGCTTCCACAATTCCCTTTCCATTATTTATTTCTCTATATGTTAACATATTTTCTTTTATTGCAGAATGTTTCCCGGAAAACTATGGAAAACCAACAGCTCAAAAGTTTTTAATCTTAAAGAATAAGAAGATACACATTTTTGCTCTCTTTAGAACTAACTTCAAAAATTCCCTGGAAGGCTTTGAATACTGTAGCCTGTGATATTGAACTATGATTTTGATC
Source organism: Tapirus indicus (assembly GCA_031878705.1). Taxonomy (NCBI): domain Eukaryota; kingdom Metazoa; phylum Chordata; class Mammalia; order Perissodactyla; family Tapiridae; genus Tapirus; species Tapirus indicus. The sequence continues at coordinate 26,482,681 of CM062933.1, forward strand.
AATCTATTTAAATGCAACCACATGGAAAGAATAATGGGAAGGAGAGGGGATGTACAATGTCTACTGTAGATCCAAGAAAAAAGCTTTCAACTAATTTTAATTAAGTCTAGCAAGAGTAAACCAGGAAGACTGGGAGGAAAAGTGCTTCGGGCTGACAAAATAATAAATGAAACTAAAAATAAGTGCTATATGTGCTGTATAGCAAAGACAAGGTAGTAAAAGTAAAGTAACACTGGATCATGAAGAGTAACACGTGCTATCTAATTTGTGCTTTGTGTAGTATTGTTATTGGTGTTAGCATTAGTATTGTTTCTAGTATTGGTTTCAAAATTGAATTCCAAAGATCCAAAGATTCCAAAGATTCCAGGTGAGTCATTTCTGGTGTATTGTAGGAATGGAGTTGGAACAAGAGGTCATAGAAAAAGACTCTGCGTCCTCATCAGCAAATAAGTTTATTTCTTTATGCATTTTGTTTATATGTTTCTGTAAGATACGGATTCAAGAAAAAGTTTAAGGATTTGATTGAGGAGTCATGGAAATAGTATAAGTAAGAAAGAGATGATCAAGTTTTAATTATAGAATTATCTTCTGCCTCATGGAGGAAGGCAGGGAGTGATGGAACTTGAAGCACTATTCCAGTATGGAGGTAAATACAGTTTTCCAAAATAATGGATAAAGTCCTACATAAATGTAAAGCAATGATGATCATAAGGAGGGAACAGATTCAAGACCTATTAAGCAAGTAAAAATGATGTTTTTGTGAACTGTGTGATAGGAAGAAATAGGGAACAACTAGGGGACAGTGGATGGAAGATAGAACACAGAATTAAACCCAATTTGGGGCATCTGTGATTATATGAATAAAGGAGGAAATGAGTGAGTATGATAAAAGTAAGTTGTCTCAGAACGAAAGGATAACCCTTATTTGGTGAGACATTCTAATCTGAAGCTTACAGGAAATGTGAAAGTTGAAGTAATAGTCCTTAGGGGAAAGTTGAAGATCATGGAGTGAGTAAGGTTGCCTAAAAGCAATTTTGATGAGAGAAAGACTGCCAAGGGTGAAATCCTGAAAGATATTAGTATTTAGAAAATTGGCAAGAGGAGGAAAACCATCAACTAATTGAGAATGAGTCCAAGGAAGTAGGTGATGATTGAAAGGTAAATTATGCCCTAGAAACCAAAGAGGGAGTCCAAAAAGGAAGAATCAAAAATTGGACAAAATAGGAATAAGATGAGGTTTGAAAATGTTGATAAATTTTGTCAGTAAGAAGCCTATTAAAATATCAGCTTAGTTAAATTTTCATTTTAGAAGTCATAATACAAGCTAGATTTCAGTTGTCTAAGAAGTAAAAGGAAAGCCAGAAGGATGAAAATGAATATAACTTTTTGTAAAAACCTAACAATGAACAAAGGAGAGGTATGATAGAGACAGGATTCTTCTACTCTTCGAGTACTCAATTGATTTGTCAAATCAGGTAAACATTCTAAGATAGTTTTACAGATCATCATAAAAATGAATGGAACTTACCAAACATTAGTATTCTAAGGATGGGCTGAACTAGACTGCAGCAATAAAATATCCACAAATCTCAATGGCTTAAAAAACGCACGTGGATCTATCATTCAAAGTACATAAATACTGCAGGGATGCAGACTGAGATTCTGTCTTGACACATGCTTCCTTGATTGCTAATGCAGGAAAAGGAGGATGGGTGCTTAGCACGGGCTTTTAAGCTTCTGCTTTACCCTGATGTTTCATTAGTCAAATTAAGTAGTATGGCTTTTCACAACTTTTGAAGACATAGGTAGGAGCCAGGTATATTTGCTGCATGATGTCTAAAATTTATAAACATGCTTTCTGTTTTACTGAACTAATCTTACCAGAGGCCACTATATCTCTCTCTGCTGACTACCTCAACTTACCCCCCACCCCCATCATCCCATATAATTTTAATCAAAAGGCTGAGATGACTCCAAATGATTCTAACCTGCCACCTAGGAGTGCAATGATAATTAGATTATGCAGTTTGGAATGTGCCTGTCTAGGAGAAAGGTCACTTTTCCGTTGATTTAGACACCAGAGTCCACACTATACAAGATTTGTTGTGGCTCCAACAATGAAAATCAAAGTTGTGCTGTTGATCTAAATTAGGTTTACCACCTTCCTCTGAATTGTATATCTCAAGCTTTAAGTGAGTTCAGATACTACTTTTGCCCTTTAGAAACACGCTGAATGCAGATCACTCAGGTTTTAATTAATCTTTCTAAGGATGTTTTCAAAAGTTGAGGAAGCATCCCTCATATAAAGTCCACAGACATCCCTAAGACTGGCTCCATATTATCTTCAAATAATACATTAGAAGCAGAATTTTCAGTGAAATTGAACTTAAAAAAATCCTTTAATTTTGGAAATGAGTGTGAATGGCATTTTAATGGCTTAAGGTTAGGCCAGAAAATAGGTTGATTTAGGTTCAATGGGAAGAAAGCCTTTAGAAATCAACTGAGTAGCACAGTAACATAGAAATGAAGTATAGGTTCATTCATAGCTACACAAATACATCCACTCCATCACCATGATTCAAGAGAGAATTTCTTCAAAAGGATTTACATTATATGACACAATTTATCTGAAGAATGGAAATCCAGATTATAGTGAAATTGGTAATAAAACATCTTGTATTTGTGTCATGATTTACACGTTTCCATAGCTTTCAAATTCAAAATATCATGTACACACACAGAAATAAATCACAAAATATTTAAATAATATGCGATTACATGTGACTTCTTAAATAAAATTGAAGTTACTTATTAAGAATATTAAGATAATCATTTGGAAGTATCAAAAATAAGCTGAGGTAAACAAGCTACTCTATTATAAATCATAAAGTTAATTCAAGAACTACATTCAAGGAGAGATTTATTGTCATAGACATACTCATTATAAGAAACCAGAGCAAAGCAAAGGTCAAATCCAGCACATCAGCTGAAAATAGATGGAGAAATGCAGTAAGGTTTCTCACCAGATCAATAGCCATAGGGGCTGGACAATTCTAGGAGAAATGTTCCCAGTCATCACAAGTTCTGAGCATGAATACAAGCTAGTCAGTATTAGAATCATAGTTCAATGTATAAGAATGGACTTAGAATGCTCATGAATGCAGTATAAGTTGCATATACATTGAAAGGAGTGTGAAATTAATGAGAACTCTTGACTAGTGAATTATATAAAATCATTCAACAAGCAATAAGAAGGAGCATTTTTCCAGTAAATAATTTGATTATTTTTCATGTCAATATTTTATCTTTAAAACTGGGTAACAGAATTGACTGATCCTAACATTGTTAAGAGATGGAAAACAGACTGGCTGATTTCTCCAGGGCCTTTCACATAGGTAATTCCTACTTGCAGTCATTAGAAATTGAGATCTGCTCCTCAGCTCTACTAGCCCTAAGTCACAGTAACTTCACAGAAAGCTGACCGTTGATCTGTAGCATAATGTGTTCATATTGCTTTGTACTGATATCTAAAATATCAAGCAAGTCCAGAAATGCTATCTAAAAATCTATTCTTTTAATGTGTCTATATAAAAAATAATTATGAGAAATTAAATTTGTTAGAATAAAAGTTTAGAAGCTTAAATCTATTCATTGACCTCTGCACATCTCATTCAGAGTAATCATTTCTAAGTGCAGATTTGAATATAATAAACCCACTTCAAGTCCTCAAAATTCTTTATGGCTCTAAAAAATATTGACCCAAATTCTTGACCAGTTGATTAAGCAAAGCTGAGTTTATTGGATTTACTATCTTCATGGAGAACACATCAAACAAATAGTAGTTTTGTCTCATTATCAGAACTTATGACACAATACTTACAGGTTTTATGATCTAGGTTCAGTGATTTAAAACAGACCATCCTAGATAGAGGACTAGTAGGAATTGATCAGAATTTATGATGAAATATCTTTGCATTGTTGAAAAGTCTTAATAAGAAAAATGTTCATATGGGCAAATGAGCTAATTTATATTTTTGACCCTAGTCCAATCCTCCAGGAACAAATATTGCCTGGAATGAGGAGCTAAGTTATTTCAGCAGCTACAAGTATTATTTAGCATGGAAGCAGCAAAGTTTATTTGGTCCCAGAATTGTTTAGCACAGACAGAAAATATGATTGGCCCCAAAGTTGTTTAGTATGTTGGGGGAAATTCTCAGTCCCTTTTTGGTCGTTCTTTAGACTAAGCTGAATGGTAGGTCATTTCCATCACAGAATATGATCAATGTAGTTCTGTGTCATTGTCTGATATGTCAGAGTCACATATGGAATTTTTGACAGTACTGTTCCAATCTTTTTAAGTGTCACATTTTCTGTTCTTCTTTGGAAGACAATTTGTTGCATCTTCAATAGGACAGTGACTGTACAGCACAATAAAGATTCTGGAGAGCACACATTTAAATAATATAATACAGACAATTATGAAGGGAAATATTATGATTACAGTTTGCTGTTGATATCCAAACAGAGACCCGAGTGCTAAACTTAAACCAATAGAAGTGATCTAACCCCTAATTTAATAACCTGTAGAATAGATACAAGGATATTAACTTTCTGACTGTCTGACCTGTGGCTATGATTGCCATATAAAAAGTCACTCTGTGGTTGATTTCAACTACTCAGATAAGAAAGTGATTTCTTATAACAAAATGATATCAAAACAAGCTGAGTTTCCCCTCAAGAAGTAAAATCCCAACAGTTGGTTGGTTAAGTTGTATGGTGTAGTCAAATCATGAGCAAATAATAGCCAAGTATTGTACTCGTACAAAAGAACAGCAGGATGAAAAAGCAGTATTAGAATTAGGGACATGATCAATTTCACAATTAAGTAATAAAATGCCCAGTTATTCTAGAAATCTTAACCAAAAGAGTCAGAAAAATCAAGAAGAAAAGGATAAAGATGAAAATATTACCATTTTGTCTCATGCAGATCTCATTCTTTACTTCTTGGGTGACAGTTGTCTACTTCTTAATAGCCTTCTTGATTAAAAATCTTGGGGTGTATATTAGTTTGTTAGAGATGTCATAACACAGTACCGCAGACTGGATGGCTTAAACAATGGACATTTGTTTTCTCACAACTCGGGAAACCAGAAGTCAAGATCAAGATGTCAGCAGAGTTGGTTCCTACTGAGGGTAATGAGGGAAGGATCATTTGAGGCCTCTCTCCTTGGCTTGTAAATTGTTGCCTTCTCTTTGAATCATCATGTTGTCTTCTCTTTGTTCATATCTGTATCTAAATTTCCTCTTCTCATAAGGACATGATTCATATTGGATTATAGTCCAACCTAATAAACTCATTTTAACTTAATTACCTATGTAAAGACTCTATCTCCAAAAACAGTCACATTCTGACATACTGTGGATTAGGAATTCAACATATAAGTCATTGGGGGCTACAATTCAGCCCAGAACATTCCACTCTCTAACATTCCAAAATTTATGTTCTTCTCACATTGAAAATACATTCACTCTATCCCAAAAGTCTTATTTCATTCTATCATCAAGTCTTAGTCCAAAAATCTCATATAAATATCATCTCAATTATGTATGGGTGAGATTTGAGGTGTGACTCATCCTGAGCTGTGAACCTGTGAAACCAGACAACAAGTTATGTGCTTCCAAAATACAATGGTAGGACAGGCATAGGATAGATATTCATATTCCAAAAGGGATAAATCATAAAGAAGAAAGGGATCCAAGTCCCAAGCAAGTCTGCAACTAGCAGGGCAAATATTATTCAATTATTTTTTAAATTTATTTTTTAAGAGCAGTTTAAGACTCAGCAAAATTGAGAGAGAGGTAGAGAAAGTTCCCATATATTCTCTGCCTTTACATATACGTAGCCTCCCTCTTAACAACATCCCCCACAAAAGTGGTATGTTGTTAAAAATGATAAACCTATGTTGATATATCATATTTACCCAAGGTCCATAGTTTATATTATGGTCCACTCTTGATGTTGTATATTCTTTGGGATTGGACAAATTTATAATGACATGTGTCCACCATTACAGCATCATAGAGAATAGTTTCACTGTCCTAAAAAATCCTCTGTGCTCCTTCTATTTATCTCTCCTCCTCCACCAGCCCCAGGCAACCAATGATCTTTTTACTGTCTCCATAGTTTTACTTTTTCTGGAAGGCCAAAGAGTTGAAATCATACAGTCAGGAGCCTTTTCAGATTGGCTTTTGTCACTTAGTAATATGCATTTAAGGTTCCTTCGTGTCTTTTCATGGCTTGATAGCTCATTTCTTTTCAGCACTGAATAATATTCCATTGTCTGCATGTGCCACAGTTTATTCATTCATTCGCCTACTGAAGAACATCTTACTTGATTCCAAGTTTTGACAATGTGTGATGGTATCTCATTGTTGTTTTAATTTGCATTTCCCCTATGATGTGAAGCATTTTTTCATATACTTATTGGCCAACTGTTTATCTTCTTTGGTGAGGTCTCTGTTGAGGTCTTTGGCCCATTTTTTTTTTATTGCATGTATTTGACATATAACATTGTGTAAATTTAAGGTGAACATGTTACTTTGATACAGTTATATACTGTAATATGATTGCCTTAGCGATATTTATCACATTACATAATTATAGTACAATATTGTCTGTATTCATTATACTGTGCATTAGATCTCTATGGCTTATTTCCTACTCACGCAAGTTTGTACCCTTGAACAACATCAATCTTATCCCCCTAACACTCATCCCCTGGTAACCACCATTTTACTCTCCATTTTTTATGCGTTTGACATTTTTAGATTTCACACAAGTGATAGATACCATACAGTACTCAACTTTGTCTGACTTATCTCACTTAGCATAATGTGCTCAAGGTCCATCCATATTGTCACAAATGACAGGATATCCTTCTTTCTCATGGCTGAATAATAGTTCATTGTGTATATATATCACATCTTTTTTATCCATTCATCCATTGATGGGCATTTAGGTTGTTTCAGTATCTTGCCTTGTGAAGAATGCTTCAATAAATATGGGATTGCATATACATCTTCCAAATGCTTTCTTCATTTCCTTTGTGTATTTATCCAGTAGTGGAATTCCTGGATCTTATGGTAGATCAACATTTACTTTTTTGAGTAGCCTCAGTATTGTTTTCCTTAGTGGTTGGACAAATTTACATTCCCACCAACAGTCTATAAGGGGTCCCTTTTCACCACATCCACCAGCACCTGTTGTCTTTTGTCTTCTTGATGCTAGCCATTCTAATGGGTGTGTGGTGATGTCTCATTGTGGTTTTGATTTTTATTTCCCCAATAATTAGTAATGTTGAGCATATTTTCATAAACTTCTTGGCCATTTTGATGTCCTCTAGAAAAGTGTCTACTTAGTTCTTTTACTCATTGTTTTAATCAGATTGTGTTGTTGTTGTTGTTATTAAGTTGTATGAGTTCTTTACATATTTGGGATATTAACCCTTCATCGGATATATGGTTTGCAAAAGTATTCTCCCATTCTGTAGGTAGTCTTTTCATTTGGTTAACTTTTTTACTTTGCTGTGCAGAAGCTTTTGAGTTTGACGTAATTGTGTTTTAACTTTTTTATTGTTGAGTTTTTAAGAGTTCTTTGTATATTTTTTATAACAATCCTTTATCAGTTGTGACTTTCACAAATGTTTTCTCCTAGTCTGTGACTTGCCTTCTCATTTTCTTGACATTGTCTTTCATGGAACAGAAGTTTTTAATTTTAATGAAGTCCAGCTTAACAATTCTTGATTTGCTCTTTGGTATGGAAATTCTCCCAGAAAGAAAGACAATGTCATCTTGAGGTTCACCTCATTTGTTTTCCTTCTGTCAGGGATCACTGTTCTGTACCATCTTTGTCCAATTTCTGAAGATACTTATAACACATCTTTTATGAAGCTTTCTACTTCTATTCATTGGGGGCTTCACTCCACAGATTTTAGTCCATCCACCCTAGTAGTCTAGAGAGAGAAGGATATGGAAATCACTGTGTTTGCCAAGGCAAACCCCTCCCTATTCTTCTCAGTTCCTCATCTTTGAAGATCTTTTGCACTGCCCTGATTTTACTTATTAGGTCACCTGCATCATAAGTTTGAACATCTGCAAATACAGAAGACAGCATTGACTGTCCCAAGTAAAGAAGGCAAAGAAGCAAGAGCAGAAGAGGAGCAGCCCTTTTCGTATTTTTTTCTCCCACCATTAGGCCATAAGCCTCCTGCTCAAGTTTAGTACTACCTGTCTACTTATACCAGTTAGAAAGAACTCTCCACTCACTACTTCCTACTTATCTTGATCCCCACCACCACCACTCCTGTAATTCTCTAGGACCTTGGTGGAATGAGCCAACAATACATTCTATTTCAGTAGGAACCTGAAACAAAACTGAATTAATGAATGAGAAATTTGTTTATTGAAATCAGAGAGAGTGAAAAGACCTAATGAATTCTATTATAAAGCTATAATATTCTGGCTCAATCACTCAGATGGAGATATACTTTTCCCTAAGAGTGCTCAAAGTTATCACAGTTATAGATTTTCATTCAGTCTCAAAATAATAGCCATTAATCAATCATCAATAAACTTCATGTGTGGTTGCCACAAGCCTTTTTTTTTGTTATCCATGTACCATTTTTTTTTTTTCACAAAGGAAAGCTAGTCTCCCTAACTTGTTTATTAGCAATGTTGAAAATTCTCTCTTAGGGCTGGATTTAGACAAAGCGTTAATTTCAATTAATAAGGTGGTTTTACAATTTTAAGTTTTAGAAGGCCATATTTCCAAACCAAAAACAATTATCTGGCCTCTTTTTTGTTGAATTTTATTGATGTCTAAAAAGAAAATTTGCTTGTCTGAATTTGGTTCTCAGACACTGCTTTTTTAGGATGTATCTTTCTCTACCTTACGTACAAGTATCTATCTGCATGCTGTGCTCCTTCTTTTCAATTAGCACTTCCCACACCTCAGAGGCATTCTCACTTCTTCCATTACTGTTCCATGCCTCAGAGGCTTACCCCCAAGACATTGCATTTCTCATGCTCCCATGTTAGCTAGTGCACTGTTGTGTTCAGCCAATGGAAGATACTGACAGAAGGTGGGAAATTGAGAGACAAGGAGAGGCTGAACTAGTTCTCTCTCTCTTTATCTTTGCTTTAGGCCACATTTAGGCAGTGGTTGAATCTCTCTTTGACTAATTTATTTTTTGTTGGCCACTACTCAATGCTTCCAGATCTCCCTGGATTTCAAGAGCATGTTTTCCTGACTTTATTTCTTTAGTCTTAGGGGTGATAACAACTTTTAACTACTGCTAGTGTGTTTGCCTCAACATCCTTTACTGGATGCCTTAACTTTTCCCACATATCTGAAAATTATCCTTTTATCATACTCTCTTGAATTATTTGCACTGGTTTCTATGTTCTAATGGAACCATGACAGATAATTATACATCATGTATGATTCTATTTTTAAAATGGGTAAGAAAGGATTAGCAGATATTTGGTCCTGTCCAACACATCCATGGAGACATTTGGTCCACACCAAAAGGTCCTTGAAATTTTGGTCCTATCAAAAACATCTGTGAGCATATAGGGCCCATGACAAATGCTCCTTGATATTTGGTCCTGTCAAAAATGTTCAGACATAGAAAACATCCCTGGGTTCAGATAGCCCATAAAGTTTATTTATACTTTTGGTTTACAGGATTAATACATAAAAAATACTAGCATGTTTCATGGTCCAAAAATTGTGTTGTGGCTGTATTGCCAATAATAACTCTTCTTGCCTTCGCAGCCTTGCTGGTAATGGCACATGGGGTAGGTAGGTGAGTCAGGGTTTGAAACTTGCAGAAGAGCAGCACTTAAATTAACTGTGTACTGAGGAAGAGTCCTACAGTTAGAGAAATGCACAGAGGATGATAAAGTTGAAGATGGGATCTCACGATGCATAATTTATTAATATATCACCCGGTATTTGGTTAAATGTGGTTAGATCATTCAATAAGGGAAGAGTTTGAAAGGAGGAGCTTGGTCAAGTTTCTGCGTAAAATGGGCAGTGAATGTGTTGAAGTAAACATTTTGCAGAAGTCTCGTTTGTTTGGGAAGAGTGGGAATGGGTGTGACTCTTCTACCCCATAGCAGTGGGGTGTAATAGCCACCATGAGGGGGGTATCAGGCATCTAACCCCCCTACAACTAGTCCATTGCCCAGGGTTAATGGGTGATGTTTCCCTTCAATCAATGTCCTAGAGAGGTAGATTAAGGTAGACTGCAGGAAGCCTCTGATGCTATTTAGAGAGGTTTTAGTGTGTGTCACTCCCACACCTGTCGATCAGTGTGGACCCTCATGCCCTCAGCTGGTGCCTTCCTACTGGCTGATCCAGCCTGGCTGAAAGGGGTGTTGAATCCACAAGACATTAGTAAGGTTTTCCCTACCAGCAAACCAGCAACCATTGGTCAAGAAGGTTACAAAAGAAAAATAAAACAAAAATGAAAACCTTCTTCTGTTGCTTGGCAATATGATATCTCTATTTGAAAACTGTCAGTGGAATACAGCAGAAATAATATATTCACAAAATGAAAAGCCAATACTAAATTAGAGTGGTTTTTGTTGTCATTTTCATTCCTTTACCAGAGATAGGAGTAAAAAGTATTGGCACTGTGAAGAGAGGAGAATGCCCGATGTACAACTCGTCAGCATTTGGATGACAATACAATCATTCATATGGGACAGGAAAACATTAACACAGGTTGGTGTTGAAAGATAAATAAGGAAAACTGAATAGTTTGAAACAATAGGCAGAAGAACCAAATGCGACACCATGGCAGGTACTTCAAAGAACTATCCATGATACTCAAGATGAAGAGGTGCTGTTAATGTTAACAGAAAGAAACTCATTAAAGAGGCAATTAAATAGAATTCAAAACAGACGTTGATCTCCAAACCCAACTTCATTGCATGGAATTGAAATTCAAGAGGAGTATAAAGTGACCAGATGTGGAGAACCATTTTTTATGTATGATTCCAGTGCTCGAGATGACAAAAGAATTCTTATTTACACAACTTATGGTGGTATTCAGTATGTAAGTGCCAGTACCATGTTATTCAGTGATAGTACCTTCAAGATGGCACCAACACAGTTCACTCAGTTGTTTACTGTGCACAGTATTGGGTTATATTATGCCATTGACTTATGTACTCACAATGAAAAAGTGAGAAGACACTTATAGATATGTATATAAGAAAGTACTTGCATTTGCATGGGAAAGAAATTTTGACATTAACATTAATTGTGTGTAATGGATTTCAAGATTGCAAATGTGATTCAGCTACTCATAACAAATGCACAAGTAAAAGGATGCTTGTTTCACTTTTCGCAATCACCGTGGCGAAAAATATCTTCTTTGGGTCTAACAAGTGAGTATATGACAACAGAAAGTAATATCTGTAAGAGTGCATCCATGTCGTTTGAACTTCCACTTGTGCCTTTGGAAGATGTAAATGAAACTTGTGAGTACATTGTGGAGAATGCAGAAAAAATTTAGAAGAACTAATGGATTATGTTGAGAGAGTGCATGCTCATGGAAGGCATGGCAGAGGCAGAAGAAGACCAGAAGCTCTAAGATTTCCACCAGAAACTTGGAAATGTTTATATATCAGTATGGAACAGCGATCACAGGAAGAAAAATGCAGTGGAAGGCTGACATAGCAAATTTCAAAAGGTGACGGTAGTGCATCATCTTTTAATTTGGAGATTTATTGAAGTGTTAAGAGATAAACAGCAAAGCAATGAACAAGTTATCACCCAGGTTCTTGGTGGTCACACTCAAATACAGCCACCAACTTCTTGACAATACCAACAAAATTAAGTTCATGTGACTGAAATTGTTAAAAGATACAACAAATATTAAGTCAATAATCAAGTCAATATATACTTGAGAGCAATTTCTCACCGACTTAAGAGTAACCCTGCTGAACTTCATGACAAGGAAGAACAAGAATAAATGTGGAATCCAAAATTCACCATGAGTTACAACAAAAATGATGTAAATAAAATTATAATGAAGTTAAATGCTTGTACTATTTAATGAATCATGGACCAAATGTGTCCATGGACACTTTGGATAGAACCAAATGTCCTACAAGGGTAAGAAAGCAGAAGTTTGTTTTGGGTGGATTTAGAAAAAGGACACTGTGGCAGTGAGTCATGGGAGCAGTTCCTGTATATGGCTCTTTCCTTGAGTGATTCCAAGGTTGTGGTTACAGTTCAATCATCCCCTTTATGTTTTTTGTTTGTTTTTAACTCAACCCATTTATTCACTCTTCAAGGGATTTGCATTAGTTGTTCCTTCTACCTTAGCCACTTTTTTTCTAGTTGTCTTGTTTGCTTGCTTATTTCTTTTTAAATTTTGTTTTGTTTGTGGCTAGCTTCTTTTCATTCCTTAAGTTTCAGGTCATGTCATTTTCTGAGGAAGGCCTTCCCTGATCCTTCTGTATAAAGAAGCATCTACCCTTGTAATCTCCACCACATCCACCTGTTCACTTTCTTATTTCACTTACCATTTCCTTATTTACGTTTTCTTATTTATTATTCATTTTATATCTCCTTTTTTATTTCATTGCATGTCTCCTTATTTATTATTCATCTCTCATCATCTTCTGTAGAAGTATAGTTCATGAGAGCAGAGTCCTTTCTTTATTTTCTTATTCATCATTAAGCTCCTAGTATCTAACATGTAAAGCCTGCCACAAAGTCATTGTTTAATGAAAACAACAGTAATGCTTCAAGATACGGGGAAATACAGTGTTTAGAGAAAAGCAATTATTCCCAACCCATGCTTGTATTTTGGGGCAGAACTTCTTAAGTATTATCTGCTTTAAGAATGTCAGAAAATTGTTAATGTCCTTAGTGACAGTGGGGCTCCTGTAAGCAGCAAAGAGAAGGATCTGCAGGCTACACTAAAGCTGTGAAGACAGAAAAATCTGCTGCTGATGTTGACATCATGGCAGCATCATTCGTACCCATAGGTTGGTGAGATATGAAGGTATGAATTGCAGACTCTTAAAAATTAATTTTGGCATCTAATTTAAATAAAAATAAGATAACTTTAACGGCCATTAATAATTCTATTCACTGAGTATCTCTGCCCATTCTAATTATAATATCCAAAAATCACATATAGATTTTAGATTTCATTAAGTGAATTTTTCCTCATTAGAACTCTGATAAAATACTTAAAATTCTTTTTCTCAGAAGAAGTAATGATTAGAATTAGAAAATGCCTCTTTATGCTGGGAACAGACCTTCCAAACAGAGATGAATTAGTCTCTCTGCTGTCTAGTCCCTGAGCTCTATTTAAAATGATCAAATGTACTTATGATCACAGAAAATCTCCAGTGAAGTTTTGTAGTCCATCAGTGCACAAAATCAGCATTTTTTCAATTAGTGTGAAAGACTGAGTGGCTGCGCAAATTTATCTGGTAAAAAGAAGATGAATGAATTAGTAAGAAAGCTGGTCTCTAGTGGGGAAGCCAGATCAGTAGATGATATTAACTTTTTTTTTTTATTTCATATCACTGCATAGTGAATTGAATAATAAGCGAATTGAGATATTGAAATAAAACTGTACTAAAGGTGTCTGTCTTATGAAATTTTACAACTGGAACGTATCTGAATAGTACTTTTATTCTTTCTCTCACCTTGAATATACTATAATATGTGCTATGCCTCCAATCCCTATATTAAGAGGTGGATTTAGTGAGAAAAGTACCAAGGGATTTGAAATAAGGTGCATCGGAGTTTGACTTACTCTATTCTCATTGCCAGGTCAACATAGTTATACTGTACATGCAATCCTGGTAGACGTACAAGGACAATTTAATGACTCCATCTTACATGTGGTATCCAGAAGAATTTATAAGTGGTGCTAAAACTGCGGCCTTTGTAATATGACCATAACTTACATTCGTATAGGAGATTAGAAAACCACTGTCCTGAATAGCTGCCTTTTAGAAAATAGTAACTGGAAGACCTTTATTTTGTCAGTCTTTCTCTTCATCCAAGTAATAAAATTCACAAGCAGCTTTTTTTTATGCACTGCCATTAATAGCCCTTTAGGTTTCATATAGAATCCCCATTTTTCTATTTTCCTCCCACACTACCAGGAGATTTTTATCCTTCAGTTGTTTATCAGTATTTTTCTATCTATGCTCCTTATAGTTTAGTCCCACTGAGGAATGAAAAATTATAATGAGCTTTATTCACTCCTTTTTAAAATCTAGATTAGATCAGCAATACTCATACACAAAGATTACAGTGATTCAATACAGAAAAGTCTCAGCAGCGAAAGGTAGCTACTATTCTTTTGGTAAGAAGACCATCAAGGAAGTTTGGCAGTGCAAGTCATGGGGGCCTTCCAAGAGGAGCCATCAATGAGAGTTTAAAATAGAGGAGGAAATTGGAAATTTTGGCAGATATGTGGAAATCATTGTGGTACCGTGGGAACTCACTTGAATGGACAGGACCGCCAGGATGTATAGCGACCCAACCACAACATCTGGATATAGAATTAATGCTATGTTTGGTGGGGGAGGTAGATAATGAGATTAAGTTAAGGAGGAGATCATAACAGAGATATTGGTTCTAGAATAAGGATAAAATGCAAAGCCTTAAGCAAAAAGAATAAAATACTTTGGGAGGGATGGAATTAGAGTCCAGTATCAGAGTAATATGATAAGCAAATCTGAACAAATGCTGAATTCACGAGTTACTGATATAAGGCTTGTCAAAATCTAGGTAAATAAACCAAGAATTGGTCCAACAATAAATTTGCACATGAAGTTATTTTTGTATATTTATTTTAATTGAAGTAACATTGGTTTATAACATTATACAAATTTCAGGTATACATCATCATATTTCAATTTCTGTCTAGACTACATCATGTTCACCACCCAAGGACTAGTTACCATCCATCACCATACACATCACATGCAGTTATTTTAACCCCCATCACATCTCTGCCCCCTTAACCCTGGTAATTCCAACACACTCCTTTGATGAATTATCTTCATACCTGTAAAGCCTTATCTGAAGCTCCTTTTGCAGAGTTAAATAAGTAAGTTTAGTAAGTTAGTAAGTTAAATAAGGTAAGTTTAGTCTGCAGATGAAGTTGAGTAGCCAGGCAGGGGCGAAAAATCATTCCAGAAAAGACAAATAACTGTTATGCAAGTACTTCTGGAAAATTTTATTATTACCAACAGAAACGAAACCGATATAGAGTAAAAATGACTTATTATTAGGTGTTGTCTCTTAGGCCCTAATCTCAGTACGTTTTCTGCTATTTTCTCCACGTCAGTTTCTGTATTAGGCTGAGTTTAGTTTCAGGATGAAGAAACTACTGAAGTTCTTCTAAGCAGAAAGGGACTTTATGCATGAATTAGGTTCTTTCTGAGTTATTAAATGGATTGAAGAAAGTCGAGCCACTACAAATGTCTCAAAATTTCACCTTGTATTTTCCCAAGGCAGTTGATAAGAGAATGGAGAGAAAAGCAGGATTGGTATGATGCGTCAGTGAGAGTTCAGTTAGAAAACGGAGACTGTACTAGCTATTTCAACAGAGAGAATTTAATTTAAGAAATTAATTAAACAGATATTGAAGAAGTTAAATGGCAAAATGGGAGGAAATGAGGTAGGGAAGGGGTGATAAATGCAGAAATGGGAAAAACGTTTGGAGTTTTCAGAACCTAGGATCCACATAGATTTGGGAATCAGACATGTGAAGAGGGAGTGCCAGGGGTGAGCAGGAGGGGTCTTGTAGACAGTAACAAAGATCTCAGAGCAAAGAGTGCCATCTAGTACTTCAGGAGCTCAAAAGAAGGATCCCACAGAGTTAGGGCTGAGACCTCCTCAGACGTCCTCATCTGCTAGTGCTGGGATCACATTTGTTCAGAGGGGTCTTACAGAGCTGGAAGTCAGCCTAGTCTTGGTGACCCCCTGGGGGGAGGGGTGGGCGATGGGGATGGTTCGGAAAGAGCCAGAATATGCTAGAAGTTGGACAGCACTGCTGTAGCCCGAGTGAAGCAAGACGGATGAAGTGTCATTAATAGGAACAACAGGCAAACTGAAATCAACAACTCCCTTCTTTCCGCCTCCTGCCTCTCGTACTGAAAAAAGCATAAGAGGAATCCACATGACAAAGAGTTGTAGATTGCAGAATCCCCATCCCAACATCAAAAAGCAAAGTATAAATACTTGTAAATACTTAGATTTAAAGCTGAGAGTCAAATAGCTTCAAAACCAGCATGAATAAGACACACAATTTCAAACCCTAATTAGGATGCCTAAGCCTGAGAAATGTCCTGGCTTTATGGCTCAGTGCATGAAAGAGATAAAGCCACATTTGGCTTTACAGCTGCAGAGAGAGTAAGCTAAGTAGTGATAATTAGGCACTAAATAACCTAAGGAAATAATTGACTTATAGGGCTTTACTGTGAGCTATTTTATAAGCCCACCTTCGTAACCTGCTGTCCTTGAAAGGGATGGGGGTGGTGGGCAGAGGCAAACACTGAAAACTGAGGGGTGCGCTGTGAGATATTAAGGATGATATATTAAGTATTGTTTGCTACTCCTCCATTCACAGGCAGACTCCACTTCCCCTCCCTTGATTGCCTGGACTGCCTGGATTCCCACTCCCTGGACTGCCCTTAATGATTTGACCAATCAAGTGCAGCAACAATGACGTTCTGGCACATTTGAAGCAAGGGCATAAGAATCTCTCCGGCTTCCACCCAGTCCTCACTGTGTCAGGGATCTCTGAGCTGTCTTGTAAGAAGTCTGACTACAACAGTGGCAAGGCTTCTTGTAGATTCTCTGCTCAAGAGTCCTAGCTGAGCCCAGCCTTCCCACTCTCTCTGCCAAGGCACAAAACATGTGAGGCCAAATATCTCGGATCCTCCAGACCAGCCCCTCTGCCCGCTGAAACCATTCAGTGACGTCTATTGACAACACGTAGAATGGAAGGGTCAGCCTGCCTGAATTCATAACCCACAAACTGATGAGAGAGAATACAATGATCATTGTTTTAAGCCAGTAAATTTGGGATAGTTTGTTACGCAGGGAGTGGAACAGCTATTCATCAGATCAGAGATATGCATAACTCCTGTGAGAGTTCTGGGGGCAACATATGCAATATAGAGTGCTAGTTTTCCAGTTTATTCCAAACAGCCTTTTCCACATTATTCTTGAAAGGAGAGAAGACACTAAAATGAGACGAAATGATAGAAAGCAAGTAGCATGTAATAAATAAAACAAATGAAAAGAAAAAACATAAAATAAAAGAATATACTTCTCTGTACTCTCAGGGGGAAAAATGGACTCAGAATAAAGAGAGAAATATGAGGTCATAAAATGACAGAAAGAATGAGGAAAATGATGTGAAACAATGATGCAAGCTAATGATCTGCAGCTTTTTTACCTGGAAACAGTTGGTGAGGCAGAGGCTGCGCTGGGTGGGAGATTTAATATAAGCCTAAAAACTCTGAATAAGTGGAGGAGGGTTTTTTTTCCAGCCTTATATTTCTAGGAAGAAAGATTAAAATATAGGATGCTTTCAGAGAAGGGTCCCTGGTGAAACATCAGGCTCTTAGTGGAAAGCCCTGGACTATATTCTATGAAAAGGAGCAAAGCAGATGTAAAATGAGCCCTACAATATACGTAACCCAGTTTTAATTTATCTCAATCCCTGACTGGATTAAGATGATCAGTTCCCCACTTTCTCTGATTAGCGGTGAAAAGAGAGAACCCTCTTTAGAGAAAGATAACATCGTAATATTCAAAGTCATTAAAAAGATATTATATACTATATACTATACCCTGTGGCATAGTGGTTGAGTTTGCATGCTCCACTTTGGTGACCTGGGGTTTGCAGGTTCAGATCCTGGGCGCAGACCTACAAACCAAGTGTATATATATATATACACTTCAATTCGGCTACTGAATTATTATGATGAGAATTCATGTTTTAATTTAGCTTCAAAATACTTGCTGTATTTATCATCTGTGGTGAGCACACTATGTAGTCGCTACCCATGTTCTCTGTCTTATGGTAATCATGTCTGTGTTTAATTCTTTCCCCTTCCTGGACCTGTAACTTTCTTCGACCAAGAGAATATTGCAAAGGTGATGGGAGGTTGCTCCCTTGATTATCCTATGTTAAGCAGCACTCTGTCTTGCTAGCAGTATCCCTCGAGTGACTGTCTTTGCTCACTGGATGATGTAAGCCATCATGTGGCAAGGAAGTGCAGGCAGCCTCTAGGAGCTGAGAGCTGCCCCCAGACAGCAGGGAACTGGGGTCCTCAGTTCTACAGGCACACATACACACAAAAGAATTTTGCCAAGGTGTTGGCCTGTTGGCACAGCAGTTAAGTTCATGCACTCCGCTTCGGCGGCCCGAGGTTTGCAGGTTCAGATCCCAGGCATGGACTGACGCACCTCTCAAGCCATGCTGTGGTGGCGTCCCATTTAAAGTAGAGGAAGATAGGCATGGATGTTAACTCAGGACTAAACTGCCTCACACACACACAAAAAAGAATTCTGCCAAAAATCTGAGCAAGTTTAGAAGTAGATATTTCTTCAGTTGAACCTCTAGATGAGAACCCAGTTCTGGAAAACACCTTGCTTGTAGCCTTGCAGAGGACTGAGGTAAGTTGTGGCCAACTCCTGATACACAGAAATTTTGAGATAATAAATGTGTTTTTTATGCTACTAAGTTTATGATAGTTTGTTATACAGTGGTAGATAACTAATACATAATCTTAAATATTTTAATATTGATGTTTATTTGATTACTGAGATTGTCTTCTGATATCTCCAATGGTTCTAAACAGCCAAATTTATGTTCTTATTCTGGCTGGTAGTCTTGTCAGTTAAATTGTTACTTTTTATTTTTAGCTCATTGGACTCAGTTCTAATTGTCGTAATACCCCAAGTGGGGAGGTCCTACAACAAGGTAGAAGGCAGAGCTATCTAATGTTGGTTGGCAGCATTGTAGCTTGGCCTAATGCGCTTTCAGAAAGCCCTCTTCCTCCCAGATCACTTTGTAACTTCCAAATTTCAGAGATAGGATAGTCAGCAATTCCAAATATTTAGTGGTTTTTTGAGAAGAGGAAGCTTAAGAACAATTCCACGAGGTCATTTTTTACTTTCTCCAAATGTCAAGGATTTCTGGGGAGCAAGTTCCATCTGGAATCTGCTACATTCATATCCTAACTTCAAGACTCTTTTCTGGTAGTCAAACTTTTTATCACGCCAAGAAGGTAAAACTCACGCAAGTATTCATTCTTCCGACAATACCTCAAAACGAAAATCTCACTTTCAATCTCAGCAGCCATTTGACTCAGACAGACAGATAGAAGGTGTTAATAGTTTTATTAACATATTGGGTCTGAGTAACTCATCTTTGTTTCCTGATAGCCAAGTAAGACACTAACAAGGCTCCAATGATTAAGGTCCCAGAAAGGCCTACCACCCACAGAGCCTGGGAGTCTACAGGGAAACTTGAGTATTTTTTGGAGTTTTTCTGAAGAGTCCTTAGTGGCTTGGAGAAGCATCATGGGACTCTTGTTGGAAATGTTACCAGTAGTGTTCTGAAAATGGATGTCAGAGTTTCTTCTTCTCCTGGCAACAGGACATGTATTCATACAAGATGATGTCCCAGCAAGCTGGCAGACTGATGCACTGCAGTGCAGATATACCAGTCTCCTGAGCACCTGCCACGGAGTCCTCAATGCTGAAGGTGAAATGCTGAAGTGCTGGTAGTGAGAAGGAGATGATAGATCCGAGGTTTTCTGGACAGGGATCAGTTGGGCCCAATAATTGTCTCCAGTGTAGGAGCATCTCTTCACCAGCATGGGCCACTGTGACTGATGAGGGGGATTTTACTGGGCATGGCCCAACATTGACACAGGAGAAGCCTTCAGTAGGGTCCTGTTCTGTGATGGAAGGAGACCTCCACGTAAATGGGATCCTGAAAGAACTTCACCATTGTGTAGTCACCAACAGTGTAGTAGAAGCTGTCATTTTTATCTTTCGCAATCTTACATTCCGGAGTGTGGGATCCAGGCTAGGTCTCAGGTAGGGGTGGTGAGAGAGGAAGAGCCAAGACATTAACTGGGAGGGTGTTGCTACTGAGAGAGTTGTTGCAGCTGACTTGCAGCCTGAAAACACTGTCGCAGGTGATAGAACCATGACTCCAAGTTCTCATATCCCTAGCTGAAAACAGCTCATTTTCATATTATGATACCACAGGAAGTCAAAGGAAACCGTGCAAGTCAAAGATGTGTGTTGCCATCACAAGGCTAAGGAGGAGTAGACAGCGCCATGCAGTTTCATACCAAAAATCTTCTGTAGGTAAAATAACTTTCAGCACAGGAACAAAAAACATCAGTCTCATTTTTCATAGACTCTCCTCTTCCCAAGTTTCTGGTTCATATTTCCGTACCTTCTTATAGGCAAACAACTCAAAAGTTTTTGGTTTGTATTTTTTTTTTAATTTTTTTCTTTGGAACTTTCTGTGCCTTTCATTTCCCACCTTTTCTCTTCCATTAGATTTATCCTTATCACTCACCAAAATGGTTTTTGTCAAGGTCAACAATGACCTTCATCTTTCCAATCCTAATGCACTGAATCCTCACCTTACTCTCACAATCGCCAATTCTTTCTTGAAACATATTCTTCACTTCACTTCTAGATATCACAGAAATATGTAACACATGACCTACGGTTCTAAGTCATTCTTGCTAGATCCTCTTCTTCCCATCTTTAACTGTTGAAGTGCACCAGAGGTTAGCACTTTCTATACTCTCCATTTACACTACCTCCTTGGTGATTGTATCTAGTTCCAAGGTTTTAAAGTTCCATCAATATAATGATGGCTCCCATGTTTTAATTCCATCCCATATTCTTATCTAAATTCAAGATTCGTATGTCCAATTGCTTATTCGATTTTGGTGTCTGATAAGCATCTTAAATTCACAATGTTCAAAATAGACAATTTTTGTTTTTTTGCTTTCCCCCACCTAAACTGCTTCTTCCCTGGTATTTTCCTTCTCAGAAAGTGATGATGCAGTTCACCTAGTTGCTAAACAAAAAATCCAAAAATCCTTCTTGACTTCTCTTTGACTCATAGCCACTTTATCAGATAATATTGTTGGTTCTACCTTCAAATAATATCCAATATCCACCAAATTCTCACCAACTACACCCTATTGCACCAGCTTTGTCTCCCTGTATGTGATCTTGAACTTGCCCCTGCTAATGTCTCCAATCTAATTTCCCAGTTCTACCACTCTTTTCTTGCCACCCTAGTGATCACCATTACTAACAATGCTATCCTCATTTCTTCTTCAGGTCCTTTGGGCTTGCTTGGTTTTTTGAATACGATACTCTTCCCTGTATTTGCATAGTTTGTATATGTCTATTCCTTACTTCATTCATGTCTCTCCTCATATATAACATCTATATAAGGGTCCTCCCTCACATTTCTTCTTCACTGTCTATTCACAAGGTCATATAATTCACAAGGTGAGAGTATTTTTAATTGTGCATCTGTAGTTTAGAAGTGATTTAGAAACTCATTATATATCTATTAAATGAGCAAAAAAATATTGAGTACCACAGTAGGAATATATGTAGTTCATTAAAACATTGTTTTTGAATAGCAAGCATTCCCATATATAGATTTTTCTAATGTCTAATGTAAAAATATGAAAATCAAATGATTGAAAATGCTAATAAATTAAATGGTAAGATTTTTTAAAACATAATAACTTAGCCAAATGTAGATAATGCTTTTTCAAATTTAAAAGTTATAACTTTATGAACGTGATTTCTCATGCTTTTCTTGTAATCTCTGTAAAATCAATATCAAAATTAAACACACAAGAATAGATAAGATTATACCTGTTAACATCTTCTATCTAATGTCAATCATGAAATATATATTTTCAGCATGAAATATTTCAAGCTTTTCAACCAACATGTTCTGATGATTACCCATTAGATAACTGTGTTACCACTTTACCACATTAAAGTTTTCCATGGTGGCCAAATCCTAAAAGAAACATGAGAAAGTGCTGGAAAAAATAATTAGAAAGAGAAATATTCTCCTGCTCTTTTATTTGATAGTTACTTGAGATACATTGAGGGGCAAATGTTATCATCTGCCAGTAATTGGAATCTGGGGAATGCTTTAGAGTCCACAAGGATTATCTCAGCAACAATATCCAAATTTCATCATTCACAAATTTATTTCTATATCTAGAAACAGCAATTTTTGAAGGAAAAATATTTCTGAGGGGTCAATATCTTGTAAATGTGAAAGTGAGTTAAATGTATAAATACTGTATATGGACTAAATCTAATTTTTCTTGATTTCCTCTTTCGTGACTGGAGTAGGTTGAGTAAGTATATTATGAGTCTGATCAGGGAAAAGAACATGGGATTGAGGAAAAACAAAACAAAAGAGGGCATTCCCTAGAATCACCTAGGTAATATCACTGGAGGAATAAGCAACTTTTCTAGAAGATGCAAATATTTTAGCTGGGATAACAGTGACACATGTTAACCCAGAAATTAAAAACAAGGGAAATGGCCAATCATTACAGTAGTAATGATATAAGTCGGGAATTCTGAGCAGAAAAGAATAGGGTGAAGTTTGGACCACGGTCATAAGTCCAGAATTTAGTAGTTTGTCAAGTGCCAAAACGGTTGGGGTTGAATTACTTACTCAGTAAAACCAAGTCAAACTTAACAACTTTTAGATGTCTTTTTTTTTTTACTTTAATAGCGTAACATATTTTTTTTCCTGTTATTCCATTAGGGAAGCTTATAGGAAATCCATCTGACTATATTATACAGGCTCATTTAACCTAGGGAGAATGTCATTATTGAAGAAGTTGAGTGAAGCCCAAAGCACACTTGCCTGGTATCCCTCCATCAAATTATAACACAGAACAAATAGCAGCCCAAACAGAATATGGTACCTCACGCACTCCACCCATTTTTAACATGGTAATGAAATACTTACAGTAGACATTTTATGCCACTTCAATAATTTACTACTACCTGGATAATGCTGTTCCATATAGGTCAGATCAATTCTAAGCTGTTGCAGATGCAAGGTCATTTGTGTTTACAACGACTGTTTGACTCAATTGGCAAGATATTAATGAATAATTTTTGAAGACTAATTTTTTTCATAAGTCTTGGCAGTATTATTTGGAAATATTTAATTCTGCTGTAGAGGGCAAAAGCAAAACAGACCGAACAAAAAGTGATATTAAACTTCCAAAAATGTCAATTATAGATATTAAATGATTTAGAAGCTTGTGATATATAGGCAGAATTTGTAAGATATTTGAAATATAGAGAGTAAGTCAGAAACTTATAAGACTCATTAAAGATAGAATAAATGGAACTTATGATTGGGATAGAGCAAACAAGGTTGCTATATATAGATGGGAAAGGATGGAAAGACCTCAACATAAGGTACAAATCATGTTACCTCCAGATTGGTAGCTATGCCATCCTAAAATGTACCCACCCCTCCACTAGTGACAACTAGTATGATCTCATTCTGGCCCCATACGTGTTATTCCCCAGAAACAGATAAAAGTCACGACTGTTCATCAGGCTATCTGGAGAGAAACATCTGTGACAAAGAGGAGTTGGCCAAGTCACTCTGATAGAGTGAGTGTGTTTGCTCTGTGTGTCTTTTGTCTGCTGAACACCCTTGTTCATCCATAACTCTGGTCTTGTACACATATGATAAGAGGGGAAGTCTGATATGGCAGAGACAGAGAGAGATATGGAATATAAGAACATTGGTTAATACAGGATTAAGGTAAGTGTTCTTTCTACCCCACTTTCACCCTGTTCTAAGTATTAGCCAAGCCCTTATCGTCACCTTTGTTGTTTGCTGTGTTTTAAAGGAGCGTAGTAAGCCACGTGATCTTTGCGTCTTAATTTGGTTTCTAAGTCTGTCTGTGGGATAATCTGCTTGTTAACGCACTTGGACGCTACTGCAACATCAAGGTAACTTTCCAAATAACACTTCAGTTGCCCACCAGAATAAACGGAGTCCTAACAAGAATGTTTTTTCATCTTCTAGACATTTGCAACAACCTCCTCCTTCAAATATTGAATGCCTCTTTACCAAGGAAAACTGAACATGGAATTGCCTTTTGGGTAGTGAACCTTCATAGGTAGACTGATATATTTATGGCTGATTGGACAACTTTTCTTAAAATGCCACAGGAAATAGGAATTGTCACACTTGGAAATATTTTGGAAGAGAAAACTATTATTAGTACATTCTGCAAGGTCATGGTGGGTAGCAGTATATAATTTTTTATCGGAATAACACTGCTTTTCTGAATATTAAACACATGCATGTCACTCACCATGGCATATTATAATTAGATACTTTAAAAAAAAAGAATTGATGTAGAGCTTGTTTCCACTGTGACAATATTTTATAAAAAGTAGACATACAAGGAGAAAAAGATATTTTTATATTTCCCTTGAATCCAGCTTTATATTTCCTCATAATCCAGATTTAAGCAAAGAAAACTTAAATACTGAATACTATAGTTTGATATGAATATAGGTTTATACAATTTAATTATGCTAACTTTTCTTAAATAATAATAAAATTAATGGTGACCTTTGAAACAGGTATAAAAATAACTCCTGACATCATTTTAAAATTGTGATTAAGCGATTGAGCTCATGAGCTACAAGAAGGAAAATGTAATCTATTACATCATATTTGGGGAAATCTGGGTTGATTTTTAAGCTGTGATCAAAGAAAAGTGCCGCATTAATTCAGAGTCAACTAAGAACTTCAGAATGGGATGTGGGAAAGTCTAAAGACATTTTATATATTTCCATTATAATAAAATGCAATAAAATTGAGTTGTTTCATAGGTGAATTCTGCTTAACGATTTGCCATAGGTGAAAACCATGTCTTTTAGTACAGTAAAATTCAAACTAAATTTACATATGTGTGTATGTGTGTATACATATGTGCACATATATGGTGTGCTACTCTGCATAATATAAAGGGTAAATTACTCACTCAAATGTCAACCTGTTATTCTGTTCTTCTTCCAAATATTTCCTACATTGCCTGTGCTTAATATGGCAAAGAGGTGGTTGATACTTTCCATACTGTGTCCTTGAAAATCATCCAATTCTGGGCAAAATTGCTGGGTCTTAGGACCTTCTGTTGCTAGGATATGTAGAACCCTCAGACAGCATATTTTCAGAATTGGTCTGAGCTGCTTACTCCTGAAAGTTACATTCAAATGAAGGATTATCAAGATGTCCAGAGTCTTGTGTGTTAAATCATAATTCCCTGTCACCTCACAATGTGAAGAGATAAATCTGAGGCCATTGTAGATATACAGCTGAGCACCAAAGCACTGATTTTGGAGAATGAGCAGGCTGAGAGATGTGGGACAGCTTTATCTCCTCAGCAGATATTGCAGTGTACTTCAGGATGAATCTCTGCTTCCTTCCACTTCTCCTCCCTCTCAGGAAGGTCAGGTCTGAAGCACAACATTAGCTCTTTTCATCTGTCCATTGCTATGGGGGTGGGAAGAGCACACTTTATGAGAAGGAACTATCTTAAAGTTACATTCAGTATAGGAACTTTGTACCTAAATAGGCCTTAGTCCAATATGACAGCTTTTAACAAACCAGGTGTTTTAGTTCATAAGACAGTTATTTCTCAGGATACGAGAACCTCCCGGAGGTGTTGGGCCATAACCAGTGATAGTGTCTGCTACCCTGGAATTAGCTCTCCCGCTCTTTCTCCCAGGTGATCAAATCACCTCCAGAGATGGAGTTAAACCCCTAAATACAAAAACAACAACAACCAGAGGAAAAAACAAAACAAAACAAAAAGTGTGGTTATGCTCTTCACCCACAATAATAAGTCTGCTTATTCTAATTTAGTACCTGTTTAATAAAAGAGAAAATTCATGGAATGGTTTACAATCAACCCTCCGTTCACCCTGAAAAAAGAAAAGAAAAACCCCAATGAAAGGTCCTGGTAGAAACAACTTTACCAGACTGAAAAAGGACATAACCAAGGAGGTCTCTCCAAAGTAATTTCCCCTTCTTCTAAAATACTTTGGATTATTATCCTTACACGTGCATTAAAAGGGAAACAAAGTAATTCTACCCAGAGAAGAAAGATATGCTTCAGGAATATAAACTGTGAATCATTGTTAATTTCTCACTAAACAAAAGAAAATACACACGCACACATACCAATTCACTTTTTTTAAACTTATAATGAGGTATTGCTATGGTCTTAAATTATTAAGTAGGCCATTATTTTTCAGTTATTATGCATATTCCTGTAGAGTTCATCAGGAGACACTTAATTTATAAGTAATTTACAATTTATATAGCATCATTTAAAAAAATCAGTCAGTATAACCTTATGTGATTAGTCCATATACAATTGTTCACAAAAATGATCTCAACAATGCATTTCTATTTTACTCACAAGGAGAGCAATGGAAATTCACATGAATTATGGCAGACGTGTATCCTCACTTAATGAGGAAAACTTTGAGGTTATCTGCCTTATTTTTGAAATTACATAATTTTTGACACAATTTTTAGGCATTCTTTAATAAAAGGTTTATAAAATTATGAATACAAATTCTGTATAAATGTGAACTTTTATTTAAAATTAGAAAAGAAGTCATGACACATTATTTTTTTCAGAAAGCTATAACCATGGAACACACATGGGAAGGCCTCATGCAAGTGTCACCCTGAAGCTTAAGCATATTGGCACTCAATCTCTAGCTGACAGCCAGCAAGGTTAGTAGGAACCTCAGTCCTTCAACCACAAGGAACTGCATTCTGCCACTCACCCGAATGACTGAGGAAACGGATTCTCCCCCAAAGCCTCCAGAAAGGAATGCAGCCCTGATTAAACCTTAATTTTAGCTGAGGGAGACCAGTGTAGGACTTCTGACACTGTAAAATAATAATTTGTGTTGTTTTAAGCTGTTTAGCTTATGGTAGTCTGTTATGGCAGCAAGAAAAAACAAATTTAACTGCCTAAGAAATTATATATGACAAATTAAAATTTGATTTGTGGTCAATACTTTTAGATAATGTTGTTAAATTAAAACACTAAAGAATAAAACTGCTATTTAACAAAATTAAAATAAACATAACACACCCAGAAAAATATGCATCAGAATTTGAACTTTTTTCCAGTGGAGTATTTATACCCTACATTATTTTTTTTTCCAGGTACTAATAAACCATTTTGTTCTCTTTGGCAGAAAATACATTTTTTACCTAGTCTTTGAAAACTTCCTTTTACATAGTCTCTTGTGTAAAACAGCCTTGACGCCGATACAGAACTTCAGAAAGTAGTTTGTTTAAAAAGACCTTTGGGTGGATTATGCCACAGAGTTGCCCAAGTTACTATGCAAGCATAAAGTACTAGGAGTCCTAACAGTACAATCTCATCCTTAAAAAAAATTTAAAGGTAATAAAGGCACGCAAAATATTAAATCCGATTCTTTTTCCTCAAAGAAGGAAAGAGAGGAAGGCAAGTTTGTAACGTGTTTTGAGCCCTAATATATTTCAGCCCCTTTAGTAGAGCTGTTAAATGCCACCTATTTTGCCACGTATACTCAGGTATGCGTTATAGAGGGAACTCAGAATCAGAATGTTCACTTAACTTGCCAAGGTCACACACACCGTGAAGCAGTGAAGGCGATCCAGGTTGGTCTAACGGCTAACCCATGCTCAGTTCCCCGACTAAGAGGATCAATTTTAGAGGAAATATGTAGGAAATGGAATAAAATATCAATGCAAGAATTTCTCAGTGGCTCAAAGAAATAGAGAAAGAGCAAGTCAGGATAGTTGAACTTCATATTTATTCCTCAAATTTAATTTTCTACTAATAACTTCTATTCTATTCTTCCTTTTATCCAAGGCATAGAAAGAGTTTGGTTTAATTTCCTTGCCTAGCGCCTTAACCACAGAGGTGGAGGTGTCCCTGAGCAGTGAAATGGCCCAAAGGTAGACATCAAAAGACAGGAGGGAAAGAAGCGGGGACCTGGGTAATCAAATGAAAAAAACAGTCCCTTAAATGTTCAAAATGTCAATAGCCTTTGACATTATCTGGCTTTTGACATTATCACCTGAGCTAAAAATAGAAATTGAAGTATGATTTATAGTTTTAAGATTCATCAGCTAGAGAGTCAAGCTAGACTTTCATTAATCACTCAAGCAAGAATAAAGATGTGTCCACGGTTCTCTCCAGACTTTTAGAGTCAGAAGCAGTCACTTCGAGGTCTACAACATCTGCAGTCTTTCCCTTCCTTCTTGCCTTCCCCCTTTCCTTCCCTCCACTCTCTCGTCCTTCCTCCTTCCCTCCCTCTCTCCCTGTTTCTCAGAGAGCACATGTGATGGAAGTGCCTTGCTACTTGAAGCCCCCCTCTGACCCTCCATTTCATTCTTCTATCCTTTCTTGTTCTCTTTTCTTCTTCTTCTTTTTTTTTTAAATTCTGGCCCTTGGTTGAGAAATATCTCCATCTGTTTTTAGATGTTTTAATTCATCTGCATATCACAATCTAATATGTTCTCCCTTCTTTATTATTGTCAAATTGGCATTTCTACCATTTATAACTACTACCATTCATCCTTCCAATCTGCCCTCAACCTTGTTTAGCTATATAGTAACAAATAGTTTTGGGTAATGCTAGTCTAGATCTTTGCTGTAATTTACAGATATGGGTGCAGCACACATGTATATGTGTGTGCACACATGCACACTTACAATTTTTTTGTCCTTCCAACTTCTTTTTGCAAAGATCAATATAGAACAAAAGCTTTTCCCCTCTGTGTATTTTAAAAAGCTGCTCTTGGTTGGTAACTTCAATTAGTATAGTCAGTGCCTCGGGCCATTTCTGATTGCCTTTCTCTCACAATATGCCTTAATCTATCCTTCTAGATTTATTAGTTTTCCTAGATCCTCAGCCAACTTATTAAATAACAATATGCTATAATATGAATGTTATTTCATTGCAAAGAAAATATGTACTTGTCAAAGCAAAGATTTTATTTTTGCATGAAAAATACTTCCTTGGACCAATTTACTAGGTGATTTAAATGATCAATTTCACTCTATTAACATTAGTTTTCTTATATTCTTGTTCTGTGGAGGGCACCATCAAAGTTGCCGTAACAAATCTATTATATTATGATGACAAATGGTGGGAGACATCGTAGTTGATTATCATGTGAGAAATTGCACTGATGCACTGGTAGCCTCAACATTTGCTCCCAACCAGGCTATCCCAGAGGTCACAGAACAAAAAGGCCCTCTGAGCAAATTAAGATTCATGAATCACACGATTTATTGAATGAATTTAAAGATATTGCAAAAATCCAGGAGGGAAGAGAAAGGATAAGGTAACACAGAGAACAGGGTGCACACGTGGTAGAGGTAGCTTGCTACCTGGATCCTTGTTTCACCAGCCATGTTCGTATGTCCTCGCTCTGTGTCTCACACTTCAGCTGTCTCCTTTGATGGTGAGGCTGAAAAGAGGGCTCAGCAGATAGAATGTGCCTGGAGCCAATACCCACTTTCTATATGAGTGAGACACAGGGCAAAAAAATACCTGCTGATAAGCTGTGGGTTTTGTCAGGTAAAGGACACTTGGGCCAGAGTCAATACAGCCAGAATGGGGAGCATAAATGAAGGACATAAATACTGAGTGTCTTATGTGACTCATGTGTTTTACAGCATCATTATCATCCTGTCCTCCATGTGTCCATGTAAGTGTATCATGAGTATCTGTTATTTCCTGGTCTTTTTATCCCTTTCTGTCAATGTTCAATACATACATACTCTACTTGCATTATTTATGTCTAGAACATCTCTCAAGCTTCTTGCTTCTATACTTAGTTTCACCTATCATCTTAGTATGTTTGCTTTTCTTATTTTTTATAGCAGGATAGAATATTTTTAAATAATACTATAAAAGCACACACAGAGCATAAATTTTGAGGAATAGTATGAAGCAGATAAAGATTGTCATATATGGTGGGAATCTGGGAATATCTGACCAATAAGGAAAACTTACCAAAACATGTGAAAGGACAAAGAAAAAAAATATAACTATGTATGCAGGTATGCCAACCTACTGAACACCCAGTGTTATTTAATGCAAGTTTTCTCAAATAAACTAATATTAGGATTCATTAGAGTTAACATACTAACAAATGTGTATTTTTTGAGCTCATCCTCTTACCTAAATCTTTCTAAATTACTTTAGAAAGCAAAGAGCCATGGTGTCCTCTATTTGCAGTCCTTTTGGCTATTAGCTGAGTTTGCCACATAAAGTTTACCACTGGACAATCTGCCATGTTACTAAAACTTCCTCACCACCCTTAATTTCAGGTATTTTTCTGCTTTCTCGTATTCCATATTTAGGCAGATTTGGCCTCAGGTACTGGCCACTATGCACCCCACTTCTGACAGCGATATTGTCATCCTATGAAAGAGGAAAAAAAACCCTCCCCTATCTTGTTTCTTAGCAGTATTACAATGGTCACAAAGCAAAACGTGTTTGTTCTCTCAGTATCTTCCCTACATCTCATTACTATTATTGTTGTTATTCTGTTGTTGTTTTACCACTACATCATAACCTTATAAGAATATTTTCAACCCAACCTTACTCCAATGTTTGTGTTTATCTGGATAGCTCACAGGTAAAATGTTCTCAATAGGACTATCTAATAATTAGATGAATTTATATTATTATAAGATGCCAAGAACTATTGGTCAGACTTTGAAGGGAGCACAGATTTGGAATAAATGTATCCAGGTTCTCTCTTCAATTGTTGAGAAACTATGTCATGCAGATAGTTGTAGCAACGTTTTGGGACTGAGCCTAGAGAGTGGTGTTTTCTACAAAAGAGTAGAAATGTTATGGAATTCAAATCATTGTGAATAAACTGAATAATCTCCTGACACTCTGTGTCTATATGTAATAATGCATTGGGCTTCCAATATTTGAAAGCTAGTTCTGTAATCTGTTCTTTATCAATTGCCTATTTTTCACTTTTTCCGTATTATTATTCTCTTTCACTTTCTTTATGGGTCACATGATTGGAGATTTTTCTTATTTATTTATTCAAGAAGTATTTATTGTGCACCTACTATGTGCCAGTCACTGTTTTAGAGCCTGGGTATATAGAAAGGAATAAACACAAAGTACATGCCTGCACACATCTTATATTCTAGTAGGAGATACTTTAGATAGATAGAGAGAGAGATCTCTTTGGAGATCACATCTGAGCAGACCTTGAGTGAAGTGAAAGAATAAGCTTTGGGTTAGAGGAGGATTCTCCCTTGCAGAGGCCCTGAGATGGAAGCATGCTTGGCTTATTCAGGAAACAGAAGGGAGGACAGTATGTCTGGAAAGCGGTGAAAAAAATGTCAAGACCATAAGAGACTAGTGAGAGAGTAATCCTGGGACAAGATCACAAAGCTTGCAGGCAGCTTACAGGCCATGGCGAGGTCTTTGGTGACATTCTGAGTATAAAGGGAAGCCAGTGGGAGCTGTGAACAGGCAGTGGCATAATTTGGATTATAGTTCTGAAGGCTTAGTCTTGCTGCTGTGTGGAGAATAACCTCTGATGGAGCAAGAGTGGACCACTAATGAGGCTCTTACAGAAGTTCAGTGATGGAGGGATAGCCGTTCCTTGGAAGTAGGATAGTAGGGTAGAGGTGAGGAAAAGTGGTCAGAGTTTGGATGCCTTTTGAAAGTGGAGTCAGTAAGATGTTCTACTTTGTGGATGTAGGCTTAATATAAAGAGAGGTTTTGTCCTAAACAACTGGGCAGATGGTCTGCCATTTACTGAGATAGAACTGTCAAAGGATAATTAGGTTTGAATAGTAGAGGTGGGGAAGAGTTAGGGTTTCAACATGTTACTTTTGAGATGCCTAGTAGAGATACAAATAGAGATCTCAAGTAATATTTGGATTCAACTCTAGAATGCAGGGGAGATTCAGTGTCACCTGCAGTAATTTGAAGTAATCAGCATATAAATTTGGTATTTAAAGTCTTGTGACTCTATGGCATCACTTGCAGAGTAAATCTAAACAGAGAAGAGAGTCAAAGACAGTCCTCACTCCATACCTCAAATTAGAGAATAGGAAGGATGAGCATAGGAAAT
Source organism: Tapirus indicus (assembly GCA_031878705.1). Lineage (NCBI taxonomy): Eukaryota > Metazoa > Chordata > Mammalia > Perissodactyla > Tapiridae > Tapirus > Tapirus indicus. The sequence goes on from CM062933.1 coordinate 26,515,011, forward strand.
TGAGAAATAGTGTCCAGTGAGGGAGAAGGAAAACTAGGTAAATGTGGCATCCAAGAAATTAAAGAGATAGTGTTTTATGAGGTAGGAAGTAAGCAACCATGTTCAATGATGCTGAGACAATGAGCAAGGTTAAGTGTTAGAATGCAACATGGACTTTGTATTGTGGAGTGCCTTGGTGACTTTGACAAGAGCAGTGTTGTTAGCGGGCTTACGAGGATGAAAGTCATGGTGGGTGGGATCAAGAGAGAATGGGATGAAAGGAAACAAAGACAACTAAACAGATACTGAAGTCTCTTAGGGCCCCCTAAATAGCATTCTCTTTCCCACTTGGATTCTGAACAAATTGAGAAGTAAAACAAAGGAGATAACGGATACAGAACCAAAATAGCATACTTACTAATTCTAAAAGCTAAAGTGGTCAATGTGGCTTTATATCTGTTGCCTGATGAGTTTTCCAACTGAATCTCAGAGTCTTACACAGGCTCATTCCTAGGTTGTTCTAGAAGGCCTTCTTCTGAAGGGCCAGTGGAATGTAAGCATCTTGCACACCACTCATCTCCAAGTAGAAGTAAAATGTAGTTATGTTGAGTGTACTTACCGAGTAAGATCAACCAGAACACTTCTACTGAAGTGGAGTAAAAAAGGCAGAGAGAATCCAGAAATTATGCTAGCAAAGCTCCTTTCAGAGGAGGAAACATCAGGCATGAGAAAAAATTATTTCCCACTATCAATATTCGACACTTTGGGGAGATTTTCCGTAGAAATGAGCAAAAGTGGAATCTGGCTAGAAGAGGAGATGAGCTGAAGGAGTTTTTTAAGGTATGAAATAAAATAACCAGTTAGTGTGATGTTCTATTTTTCTTAGCATGTACAATTTCATGCTATTTTGTTACAGATACATGAATTTGTTAATTACCTGTGGTACCTTCCACCACAAGAATGTTAGTTCTGTGGAGGGTAAGGATTTTGTTTTATCTTTTGTGTAAGCACAAAACCTATAAGTGGGCCTGGCATACATTCGGTAAATGTTTATTGGATATATTAAAGATTTATTGAGTATATCATCATCAATGATTTAATGTATTTTTGAAAGCACAATATAGTGTAATCAGCACTTGATATGGAATCAGCATACATGGACTGTGGTCAGAGCTCTAACATTTATGTCATCTTGGGTAAACATTCTAATCTTTCTGAGTTTTAGTCTTTTATTTTTCTTCTGAAAAATGAGGATAAATATAATTATTTTCTCTTTTACCTCAGAAGTATACTTTAAAAAACAATATATATATAATAAATGTGAGAACGTTTTGTAAAGATCAACTGTGGAATATTGTTCTGTCCTTCTGTCTGTGTGCCTACAATTTTTAATTTACCTTTAAATTAGAAGGTGTTCTGCTGATGTTACTCATTTTTAATCAATCAGGCTGTCACTGCAGTTCAATCATTATTTGCAAATAACTGGTTGGAGTGTAGTGGGATTACATTTTAAATATGTTTCTCAACAAGAAGACATAGACTGAGTCATGCCATGCTCTACATATTTTTCAAATTACCTCAGCTTTTAGAATTAATCTTTTTTTAATAGAGCTTTTGCAATTTCAAAGTGATAGAGAATAGAATTCTTAATTTCCCATCCCAAATTTGGATAATAACTGATAAAGAAAGAAATTTCTGATGATGATGTATAAACACAGAAAACAATAGGTGTCCATCAGCATGGGCTAGTGTGGTATCCTATGACAAGCATAGCAAGTCAAGGGTAATTGGAATTTCTAAGTACTCAGGTCTTTGTCACTGGATTATATTTTTATTCTTACTACTCTCACCAGTAAGTAACACTGAATACAAATGTAATTCTAGCTTATTACTTTGTAAAGTAATAATTAAGCAGTCTAGACTCATTTTCCTATTTCCTATTAACGTTCTGCGTTTGAATCCTGCCAAAAGACACCGGGAAGCAAATTTCTCAAGCATTCTGTAACTTCCTATTGATTCTCTCCACTATCACTCCACCATCAGTTCTGATTACAAATTGGTTTGTATCAGAGGCGGCTAAGATAATGAGTTGAGATTAGAATAAGAATCCTGTGGACAACAGTCTGTTTCTTTGAATTGCAAATGTTGGTAAGGCAGTCATAATCACTATTGCCCTACAAAATGAAAACCATAACACAGACATACAGAGGACAAAGCAGAGAGAACTGTTTTCTTTATATTGCCCATGCTATGGTAAAAAAAAATAAATAAATAGCAATAAGAGCATTCTGAGCAGAAAGACAAACCTATAAAATGTGAGGGGTTAACACATTTTCTTGCCAAAATGTCTCAACTTATCTCTTGGAAGGAAATGTGTCGTGTCACAGGAAGGGATTTTCTGGTCAAAGGAGTTAAGGAATCATGACTACATAAAGAAAAAAAATAAGGCGTGAGCTGATCTCCAGCACTGTATTTTCTCAGAGGCTGTCAAAAACTCTTTATAGCATAAAGTGAAACACTACCCAAGAAGCTTGAGAAAAGGTTCTGGGGGATAGAAAGATCCTGTCCCTCAAAAAAGTGATGAAGGGGATTTTGCTTTTGCTTTTCCCCCTTTTCCTATAGACTTTTCCTACCCTACCTTCACTCCTTTTTAGTATTCATGTTAAGGAGTCTTGAACCCCGGAGTTGCTAACTCCAGCCGTCCTGGTTTGTCCTTTATTCTCTCAATGACCAGAGAAGCAACAGAGTGCGGTGATCAGGGTCATACACCCCATTCTAAAAACAGCTAACTGCATGGCTTTCCAGGTAACTTAATCTTCACGTGCCTTCTTGCTGCATCTTTAAGACCAGGTTAATAAGAGTGTCTTTCTCAAAAAAGTTTTGAGTACTAAATGACATTAAATTAAATCATACCTATTAAGCCTTTAGAACAGTGCCCAGAAAAGTGTGCTCCACATAACGGTATACACGAAAATATACTATTATGTACATGGTGAACCTGAAGGCTTGTGAGGTCCTTTTAAAATCCAGATCTTACCCCTTAGACAATTGGCCTGGAATTAAGTTTGCATTGCATCTGTTAATTTAGACAGTATAATAAAGAGAAGCATATATTGATGACACGAAGAAAAGCTTCTAAAATGAGGAAAATATGTAAAAGAATAAAAATGTTGACTGATATAGCCTCCTAAATCTCTATCTTCCTAAACATCCATGCCTATGAGCAATGACCAACAATAATTAATAGATTTATATATGCAACAGGGAGCACTGGAAATAGGTTAAAGGGAAGTGATCTCTGAAAATTCAAAACTATTTAGCATTATCTTCCAATAAACCTTGACTGTATTGATTTTGATCACAGGCTATGATGGTGAAGATTGTCTTTGAGATAAATTGCTTTTTGTTTTTCTCTTTCCAGAAAAGAAAATAGCTTAATTTTAGTTATTATAAATCTGTGTCCTTGTAGGCAGGGCATAAATTCACTTTGTGAAAGAGATGAAAAGTCAAAGAATCAGAGACACTGAGAGACGTGACTGACTTCTGATTTGCAAGGGGCCCAGATTCTCCACAGGCCCAGATCCTGTGGGTCCAGGCTGGGCTTTTGTCATTGTTATTGTGGATGATTTTTGTAGGAAGGCAAGCTTATATTCTGAAGGACCATCTTCCCCACCCCTTCCAAGCCCCTTGCTGCCTCCCCAGAGGAAGTGGAAGGGATGGGCTCTATATTTTCATTCCAAATAAAATTATCTTTCTAAAAGCAAAAAAAAAAGGAAAAACTTTCAACCATGCCCATAATGTGGATGCAGACATTCCTGTTGGACGTTTTTAAGCGTCTGCCACGGCCCAAGAGGCGTACTGTGTGGGGTTAGCTTGTCCAGAAATCAGTGCGTTAGTGAGCAATTACAGCTGTGATGATGGTAGCACCACACTGTTGCTTGAGTCCTCAAGTCCAGGATTTACCAGGATGCATCTGTTACAAAGCTGCACTGATGTGTCACATCTTTGGGGGCATTGGGCAGCTGTGTAGACAGAGTTTGAACATGCATGGGCCTCCTAAATCTCTATCTATGTAAACATCCGTGCCTATGAGGAATGACCAACAATAATTAATAGATTTATATATGCAATAGGGAGCATTGGAAATAGGTTAAAGGGAAGTGATCTCTGAAAAAACTGGAGGTCCTAAGCCAAGTAGGTGAACTCATGCCATATAGCATCATTTATACTCAGAGACTGGTTACCTTTTGTTTTGGCAAGAGTGGTAGGCATAATTCCAAGATGGCCCCAAGATCACCGCCACTCGGTTACAAATCCCCTTGAATATGGGTGAGACTATGACTATGACATAATTCATGCCTGTGATTAGTTTATGTTTTATTATAAAGACAAAGGATTTTGCAAATGTAACCAATATCCCCAATCCATTGTCTTTGTGTTATTCAGAAGGAAGATTATCCTGGGTAGGCCTATCCTAATCAAGTAAATACTTAAAAGGGACTCAGTCCTTCCTAAAGGGAGAGATTTGAAGAAAGAGAAATTCTTCCATCTGGCCTTGAAGAAGCAAATATCCACGTTGTGAACTGCCTCTGGAGAGTACCACGTGGCAATGACCTGAGGGTGGTCCCCAGCTAGTAAGAAAACAGGGGCTTCAGTTCTACAACTGTAGAAACTAAGTTTGCCCACCAACTTGAGGGAGCTAAGAAGCAGATCTCTCCCTCTTCAACCCTCCAGATGAATCTCACTGGCCAACACTTTGATTTCAGCCTGGTGAGACCTTGAACAGAAGAAGATCCAGCTAAACAACTTTGGGTCCTCCTGACCCAAGAAACTGTGAGATAATAAATTGTGATGTTTTAAATTGCTAAGTTTGTGGTAACTTGTTATGCAGCAACAAAAAGCTAATATAGAGAGTAGTAGAGGCAATCATAAATCTCTACTGGAAAAATAAATGTACTAGTCTGTAGCGACTCAAGAAATTCAAACAAAGCATAAGAAAATGCAGTTGTCATGCCTCAATGCATATCCAGGAGAAAAGGGATTCTCAACACCTCCATTGCCACCACCTTGTCCAAACTACCATCATCTCTGGCTTAAATTACCACAATAATTTTCCAACTGGACACCTAGATTTACTCTTTATCTTTTTGTAGTGCATTTTAACCAAGCAGCTAAAGTGATTCTATTAAAACAGAATAATATTTCTGTGCTAAAAACCCTTCAATGACTTTTCATCTCTCCCAAGTAAAATCTAAAGCTGATACCATCCTCCATGCCCTCTAACTCCACCTCCTAGTTAACCTCCCATTCGCTCACTCTAATACTGCCTGTGCACGCCATAATTCCCCTTTTCAATTTTATTTTCCTCCAGAGAATTTTCAGCGTGTAAAATACCAGGCATTTATTCATTTATTTTGGTTATTTTCTGTGTCCCCATTACACCCCACCCCCAACCCACTAGAATGTGTGCACCATGGAAGAAAAAGTTAGTCTGTTTTGTTCACTGATATATCCTTAAGGGCCTAGAACAGTGTGGATGACCGAGTTGGCACTCGATCAATGTTTGGTGAATGATTGAATGCAAATTTTTATTTTTCCAGGAAATATTCTAGTAAAGAGGAGGCGGGACAGTGTCTTTTGAAAAGGCAGATTTAGTAGTGTATCTGTTTAGAGAACACATGCGTACAGGCACATTTGTCCATATACAAATAAGGCATATTCTCCTTTAAATGTTTACAATGGCATGTATGAATTCCCTGTATGACAGGGAGATGATGTCTTAGAAAGATTTAAAGGAGATGAATCATTCTCCTGTAGTTATTTGGGTGTGACTTTTTCTCTGCTTCCATACTCATGGGAGGCACTAATAAGCTATTCCAGAATTTGATTCTCACCTGAATGTGAGTCATTTGCTAACCCTATCATAGTCACTCATTTGCTAATAATTGGAGGAAGAAATGTATCCCATGATCATACCGAACTATAACAAGTAGCCAGGGGCTATCTTGAGTGATAATTTGTTCCAATTCTGCAAAATACCTAGAAATCACCTAAAGGAAGAAATTAATGGAATCACGATGATGAAGACTGTATACCCAATATGTCAACTTCCATTCAGACCACACCTCTGTATTCTCAAAGTTATGCAGTTGGCAGACCATAAATAGTTTTCGGCAAGAAAGAGAGATCAGTGCTGGCAGAGCCTGACAGTTGACTGTGTCAAATGCTGCCGTGTACAGCGTCCCTATTGTAGCAAGTATCTTTTTGGTTAAAATAATAAATCTCCTTTTTAAAAAATAATAGATTTAGATTCTAATGTTTTGATTTTGTCAAATGCATAAAGAAGATTTGTTATGTGTTAAATACACAAGTCGGAGGAAGTAGGGCAGACCTGTGCTGGAAGAGACTCCAGCTAGGGGCCACAATCAGATGCAATGGCTACTCTTGCCTAGAAATGCATCCCAGACTCCAATTAAAATGGAAATAAGTATCATACATATTCTCAAAATGCCCCTCTTGGAGCTTCTGACCTCAGTGACATTTATCTTAAATCTAAATGATTGTCAATGTTTTTTATTTGTTATAATTCCTTTCGTAGTTCATTAAGTCAGCACGACTCTGTGTTCATACCTCTGGGGAGAGAAAGTTTTACTTTACCTAATGAGGAGGTTTCTCCAAGATGCCCCTCAGTGGGAAACCTGAATCCATTTTTCAATAGACCTGTGTTAGACAGAGGCATGATATATAATGGACTTTACTTCAAACTGATGTTCAAGTCAGGGTTTCACTGAATTTGAACTTTATTCAAATCAGATTTTTCATTGAGTAAAGCCCTTTATTGCCTATGCAGTGAAAGCAATTCAGTTGTTCAAGGATGATCATAAAACAGGAAGTCTTTTATTTAGACCACTTTTGGTGTTCATTGCATTTTATTTTACATTAATATGCATAACATTCTACATATGTTCCAGAAAAAACATAAAAATCTTTGTACAGATAATTACGTCCAATGAAATGTAGCCAAACTTAAAAATTGAATGCAAGTTATTCTAAATATAGTTTCTAATACCTAGAGAAGATTCCATAGAAGTTGGGACTATTTTGCACAACTTTGCTTAAAGCACGTCATGTGGAAAAGGAAAAATAGACTCCAAAATTTCTTATCTTTTTGCTGCCACTCTTCATCACTCTAAGAAACACCATTTAAAAACTTCTAATTATCTGAACTAAAAAAAATACAGAAATGGGTTTAAAATGCGCAGCGCCTTCGTCCGTACTCTGAAATTTATTCAAATCAGGCCTTCTTCGAAACTGCCTCACAAATTCCAAAGCCTTAGCCTTTCCTTTTTGAGAAGTTAGTAGTAGTATTAATCCAATGATAGAAAGGAGACTACCATGTAATGTAACAATTCTGATTATAATTTTCTTATGAAAATTAAAAGCTTATTTTCTACCTGAATCTTTTGTCCTTTTCAGGTAGAAATGACGTGACAAGAATGAAAGGCGATCTTGAGCATTTTAGCTTAACTTTTTTGTCGTTGTTCTTAATCGAAGCATAGAGTAAACTAAGATGTAATCACGCCCATTACTCTGAGTCTTAGACTGCTGGAATTCAAAAACAACCCTTTTCACACTTTTGATTGAGTAATCTGAGTGCTTAGCAGAGATTAATGAAAAGCCAGCATGTGAAAAACTGAACTAACCTTTCACTAATTCATTTTGCTGACCTCTATGACATCCGCAAAGAGAATAAAGGCAAAGCATATAATGACAAATACCTTCTTTTTTATTGACTAAAGCTTGATCTATATATTTGGGCTTTAAACGGTTTTAGACTTTCATAAAATCTATCATAACAAAGAATAATTTGCAAACATACAAATTAGTCTTAAATAGTTCTTACTAGGTCTAAAATAGGTAAAGTCCCATGTTACTTCAAAAACTAGACTGAAGATTCTAAGTTTACAGTGTCTGTCAAGGGCAAAGTAAACTAAACTATCACCTGAGATTTTTATCAGGTAGGTAGAGTTGGAGAGTGATTTATAGAATTGTGATACATTTTACCTAGAGATAACCAGGACTCTTTTTTTTCATAGCCATTGTGGACAAATCTAAAAATATTGTTTTTCAAAAGTTATGTTTTAAATCATTAATAATTCTTGTGCTTTTCCTCTACAATTGATTCAAGTTTTCACACCATTTTTAAATTTATGTATACACACAGAAACACACACTCACAAATAAAAAAATTCTTTTGAACGGTTCAAAATTCAAGTAAAACCAAGTGAGAGAATTGGCAGCCTTCAAACCTTCAGAGAGCGATTTGAGGTCTCTTGCTTTATCCTCTAACTTTTCATTAGCTCTTTCTTGTGAACCCAAAATTATACACATGTCTAACCAATCCAAAGAGAAATATCTAGAAGAGATACCATTTCCCCTACAAGATACTATTATCTCTGTATTTTTGCAACAGTATCTTTAAAAAAACAATTTTATACACCTGTTACCTTCATATCTTCACACACTCTCAATCTTTTGTATCCTTGGGTTCTTTCCAGAACTTTATCATGATTAATTACTCTCGTCATCTTTAACTTTTCCCTCTTTAGCTTTATAACACCATGTTGATTCTCTGACTTTAAGGATTAAGATTTCATTTCTTGGGGTCGCCCGGTGGTTTAGTCCGTGCTTCGGCAGCCCGGGGTTCGCGGGTTCGGATCCCGGGCGCCCGCGGACGCACTGCCTGTCAGCCATGCCGTGGTGGCGTCCCATATAAAGTGGAGGAAGATGGGCACGGATGTTAGCCCAGGGCCAGTCTTCCTCAGCAAAAAGAAGAGGATTAGCAACAGATGTTAGCTCAGGGCTGGTCTTCCCCACAAACAAACAAACAAACAAACAAAAAAATCCAGAAAAAAAAAAAGACTTCATTTCTTTTTGTGGCTCTACCTCTTGTCAATGATTGGTGTGGACTTTCTCCAAGAGAGATGATCTATCATCAGATCACATCTCCTTTCTCTTGGAAATTTCATTCACATCTATTCTGGAACAATGATCTTCAGATAACTAGAAAAACTTCCTTTTTAATTTCAGCTTCTATTTTGATATCTATTCCATATTAAATCTGCTCTAGCCATCCCTAACTGGAATTTTTCCAAGCTTAGTAATGTTTATTTGTCCACCGCAATATATTTTTACTGCACACATATCCTGAATCACAAAGAGGTATTCAAAATTGAATATATCATTCTTCTCCTAAATATATTTATATACTTCACATTGAACTATTGTAAATTCTGTATTTATCAGTCTCTTATGTTGGATTAAAGTTTCTAACAGTTATATGCCAATAGGTATTCTGAAAAACACTAAAAACACATTCGTCTGTTAAATTCTTGACAATCATTATAGAAAAGATAGTTACTCCATTTCCCTCAACTCCTCCCACATTCTGTAGGCACCCTTTCCTTTATTACCCAAGTAAAATTACTAGTGTCCATATTCTGGAATCTTCCTCCCCTTAATATTTCCTAGTAAATGCCGTGTGAAGTTGTTAGTGGGGTGCTGAGTGTTTAAACATATTGTCCTTGTCAACTAACACTCCAAATTTCGGATACATCTTTAATTATTGTTCTCCTTTTATTATCTCATCTCCTGAAGTCTGCTTAAAGCAATGCTTGCTTCTCTGCCTTTATTCACCAAGTTATAAATAATGTAGTGTTTTGGAGGATGACACAATTTTGTCGAACTTTTGGGGATAATGGAGGGTGACTAAAGCTCAGAAGAGTATCCAACTCAAAATTCAGCATTATACATCCGGGAATACATTTTCCTGAATTATTTCCTCTTCAGAAAAATTCTCATTGGTGGCCTCCAAATCACTAGAATTTCTTCCCCTATGGACGCTCTCTTTTATCTTCTGGAAAAACTCCAACATTTCTGTCAATTTATTTGACAGAAGAATTCTGATTTTTCTTTGTTTTCTCATCTTAATTGCATATTTACAAATAAGGAGTTTTTATGAATCAAAAAAAGTTTTCTCCTTATGTGTAACCCAGCTAGCCATGTAACAGAAACTATAGCCAGCATTCAAACTAAGGAATGAAGTTGTTTTGCTTCCTAAGTTTGAGTCTCCTTATTAATCTAGAGCCAGGCTATTAAAAGTACAAGTTTTCATAACCCTAGCACCAAACACTTCGGCCAGGACTTTCTCCTTACCATGGGGGGTGATGGTGTTGTTAGGAAGACTCCAACAAGAACAGGTGGGAATGCTATAGTAAAGAATACTTACACTTTTTTCCCACATGAGAGCCTTTCTTCTTTAAGGGAGCCTTTAAGCAGCCAATTCTGATTCAAAGACAGAGAAAATATGATTCCCTTCTTCTCCATTTTGAACTCATTCTCTAGTGCCTTTGCCCTCAAGTGACTTGTCCATCAACACTTGGTTCGAATACCTTACCTCAGCCTGGTATTCACTTCAGTGTGCCCTTTGCACCCTACTATAGTTCATGTGGTCATCTCTTCCCAGAAGTTAAGAAAAAATTTCTGTGCAGCCTCTCATTTATGGTAGGTGGCTAACATCATTGTGCAACACATTATTAGGCATTCTCACTGCGTGGTTATCGTGGGCCACTACAAGGGAATTATCTCTTTCTCCTTACAGTATGTCTCATGCTTTTTCAGAAGTGTACTTATTGTGGCAATATACAGAGTTATGGAAACATGCAACAGTAGGCTTAATAAACATTCACATATAAGAATTTATGTCTACTCTACAAACACAAGTGAAAAAACATTCACAACAAGGAGAAATAGACATTTCTGTGAGTCACTAGTTTCCAACAGTTGCAATGACAAAATACCAGAAACCATGTGACTGAAAACAACAAAAATTTACTCTCTAACAGTTATGGAGACCTGAATTAAAAAATCAAAGCATTGACGTAGTTGGTTACTTCTGGAGCCTCAGAGGGAGAATCTACTCCATAATTCTCCCCTCCCCTAGCTTTTGGTGGTTGCCAGCAATCCTTTGTGTTTCTTGGCTTGTAGCTGTATCACTTCAACCTCTGTCTCTATTGCGACATGAAATTTATCCCTCTGTGTGTGTCTCTCTCCAAATTCCCTCTCCTTTCTACTATAAAGATACCAGTCACTGGATTAGACTCCACTCTAATGCAGTATGACCTCACATTAACTTGATTACATATGCAAAGTCTCTATTTCTAGATAAGGTCACATTCATAAACAGATATACTGAAGTTATAGTTTTCTGAGTTTTATCTCCTGGGTCTTTACTAGGTTCTCACAGTGAATATTGGAGAAAAATTCCTTAGTGCCTCCAGCAGGAGGGGTGAAAAAGGAACAATTTTGTAATTTGCCAGAGCATTCTATTCTTCTTAACAAGGTCTGCCCTTAGGAAAAATTTTTAACCAGAGTGTAACCTGCTGGAGTTTTATTAGACCTCACTGACCTGAGGGAAGGGAAGTACTCAACTCTAGTCAGCTCTAGCCTTGATGTGGGTGAAGGAAAATACCCCGCCATAGCCCATTCTATCCATCCTGTTCCACCTAAGCTGTGGGCTTAGGGGAAGATGTGTGAAGTTCACATTCTGGAGGCATATGCTCACTAAAGACTGAGACTTAATCATAGGACTATGAACTGCTGCATCATTCACTACCACATTACTAAAGGCCTACTTACAGCAGTTCCTTTTTCCCAGTACAGAATGCCCTGCTATCAGGAAAAAAAGTACAAGGATACTAAAAGACAAAAAACACAGATGGATGAGACAGAGCAAACATCAGAACCAGACTCAGATATGGTGGGGATACTGGAATTATCAGACTGGGAATATAAAGCAACTATGATTAATATGCTAAGGGATTCAATGGATAAAGTAGACAGCATCCAAGAACAGATGGGCAGTGTAAACAGAGAGATGGAAATTCAAAGAAACAACTGAAAAGAAATGCTAGAGAAAAAAAATGACTGTAACAGAAATAAAGAATGTCTTTAATGGGCTTATCAGTAGACTGGACAGAGCTGAAGAGAGAATTTCTGATATCTCACAGAAACCTCCAAAACTGAAAAACAAAGAAAACAGAACAGACTATTTAAGAAATGTGGGACAGCTACAAAAGGTGTAACATATGTGTAATGGGAATACCAGACGTGGGAGAAAGGGAGAAAGGAAGAGAAGAAATATTGCAAACAATAATGAACAAGAATTTCTCCCAAATTAATATCAGACACCAAACCACAGATCCAGAAAGCTCAGAGAACACCAAGCAGAATGAATAACAATAACAAAAAATTATACTTAAGTGTATTATTTTCAAAGTATAGAAAATCAAAGATAAAGAAAAAATCCTGAAAGAAGCCAGAGGAAAAAAACACTACCAACAGAGGAGGAAAGCTAAGAATTACATATGACTTCTCCTCAGAAAACATGCAAGCAAGAAGAAAGTGAAGTGAGTTATTTGAAGTGTTGAGATTAAAAAACCACCAACTTAGAATTCTATACCTTGTAAAATTATCCTTGAAAGTGAAGGAGAAATAAAGACTTTCTCAGACAAATGAAAATTGAGAGAATTATTGCCAGTAGACCTGCCTTGCAAAAAAATGTAAAAAATGAAAGTTCTTTAGAGAGATGGAAAAAGATATGGGTCAGAAACTGAGATCTGTACAAAAGAGGAAGACCATCAAAGAAGGAATAAGTGAAGCAAAATAAAAACTTTTATTTGTCTTATTCTTAATTCTCCAGCAGATACCAGTTTGTTCAAAATAATAATAGCAACATTGTACTCATATGTATATATGTATGCATACTTATGTGTAAGTGCATATTTATGTGTAAGTGAAATGAATGACAGGAATGACAAGAGATGGGGGGACGGTTAGGAGTACTTTATTTTTGTTATTACAAAGTATTCACCCTACTTTTGAGGCAGTTTAGTGTTATTTGAAAATGGACTTGAATTAATTGTAAAAGAATATTGCAAAATCTAGAGGAATGACTAAAAAAGTAATAAAAGAAGTATAACTGATTTGCTTAGAGACAAGATACAATCATACAAAATGCTCAATTAAACCACAAAAGGCAGAAAAAGAGTGGAATATAAAAATGGAAACAAAGAACAAAGGCAACAGATAGAAAACAAGAAAAAATATGGTGATTATTAATCCAACTGTAGCAATAATTTCTTTGAACATCAGTGGTAAATGCACAAGTAGAAAACAGAGGTTGTTAAAGTGGATCAAAACATAAGACACAACTGTATGTTGTCTACAAGAAACTCACTTTAAATATAGACACATACAGATTAAAAGTAAATGGACAGGGGGCTGGCCTGGTGGCGTAGTAGTTAAGTTTGCACACTCTGGTTCAGTGGTGTCCCAGGGTTCACACATTTGGATCCGGGCGTGAACCCATGCATCATTTATCAAGCCATGCTGTGGCACATATACAGGAGAGGAACGTGGGCATAGATGTTAGCCAAGGGCCAATCTTCCTTAGCATAAAGAGGAGGATTGGCAATGAATGTTAGCTCAGGGCTAGTCTTTCTCACCAAAGTAAAAAAAGAAAAGTAAATGGATGGAGAAAAATATACCATACTGACACTAATCAAAAGAAAGCAGGAGTAACTATATTAATTTCAGACAGAGCAGACTTCAGAGTAAGGAAAGTTATCAGAAATAAAAAAGCTTCACTACTTAATGACAAAGTAATCAATTCCGCAGGAAGATATAATGATCCTTAACATGTGTGTGCCTAAGAATAGAGATCAAAATATGTGAGGAAAAACTGATAGAACTGCAAGGATAAATGGATAAATTTACTATTATAGTTGTAACCAACACTTCTCTATCAGAAATGCACAGATACTACAGGCAGAAAATTACTAAGGACATAATTGAAATCAACAAAACCATCAATTAACAGGAAATAATTGACATCTGTAGAGTACTTTGTCCAAACAATTGCAGATTGTAGTTGATTCTTAAGCTCACATGGAATATTAACCAAGATAGAACACATTGTGAATCAAAAAAAAATTTCAAATTTTAGAATAGAAATCTATAAAATATACTCTCAGGTCACAATGGAATTAAATCACAATGAAATTCCATCAATTATGGAAACATGTCTGGAAAATCCTAAAATATTTGGAGACTACACAAGACACTGAAATATTACATGAGTCAAAGGAGTGACTAGACAATATTATAAAAATATTTTGAATTAAATAAAAATGGAAATATAAATAATCAAAAATTATAGGATACAGTGAAAGCAGTGCTTAGAAGGAAATTTATAATATTGAATGCATATTTAGAAAAGATGAAACCAAAATTAATAATTTATTGATCTAAAATCAATAATTTAGCCTTCCATCTTGGGAAATTAGAAAAAGGAGAGAAAATTTAATCCAAAGTAACTAGAAGAATAAAAATAAGAATTAGATCAGAAAGCATTAAAATTGAAAGCACGAAATCAATAGAACAATAACAAAGCAAAGAGTTGATTTTTGAAAAGATAAAGTTGGTAAACCTCTAGTCATGATAACTAAGAAAAAGAGAGAAATTATTAATATCATAAATGAGAAAGGGATGATCACTACTGATCCCATACTCATTAAAAGGATAACAAGGGAGTATTATGAACAACTCTATGCTCACAACTTTGATAACTCGATGAAATGGATCAATTTGTTGAAAGACATAATCTACCAAAATTCATACAAAGAGAAATGGATAATAGATCTATGTTTATTAAAGGAATTTAATCAACAACTAATAATTTTCCAAAACAGAAAGAAGAAGGCTCAGATAGGGTCACCAAAGGTGAATGCTATCAAACATTTAAGGAAGAAGTGATACCAGTTCTTTACATTGTCTTCCAGAAAATAGAAGCAGAGACAACACTTCCTAACTCATTCTATGAGGCCAGCATTCACCTAACCATAGAAAACATTACAAAAAAGGAAACCACACACTAAAATCTTTCATAAATATAGATGTAAAACTTGTCACCAAAATATTAACAAATACAATCCAATAACATATAAAAGAATTATACACCATGATTATTGGGATTTATTTCAGCTATGCAAGGCAGTTTCCATATCTGAAAATCAATTAATGTAATCCAGAATATCAACAGGCTAAAGAAGAAAAATCACATGATCATATCAATAAATGTGAAAAAAAAAGCATTTGGCAAATTCAGCACCCATTCATGATAAAAACTCTCAACAAACTAGGAATAGAGAGGAATTTCTTTTACTTGCTGAAGAAAATCTACAAAAACCTACAGCTAACATCATACTTAATGGTAAGAAACTAGATGCTTTCTCTCTAAAATTGAACAAGGCAAGATGTCCCCTTCTTATCACTCTTATTCAACATTGTACTGAAAATTCTAGCTAATACAATAAGACAAATAAAGGAAATATAAGGTATACTGATTGGGAAGGAAGAAATAAAACTGTCTTTGTTCACAAAAGACATGATTGTCTATGTAGGAAAATCCAAAGAATGAACAAAATAACGTCCTTGAACTAATAAGCAACTACAGCAAGTTTCAGGATACAGGGTTAATATACAAAAATGAACTGTATTCCTATATGCCAGCAATAAACAATTGGAATTAGAAATAAAAAACAATACCATTTTTGGGCCGGCCCGGTGGTGCAGCGGTTTAGTCCGCGCTTGGCAGCCCAGCGTTCGCTGGTTCGGATCCCGGGCGCCCGCCGACGCACTGCCTGTCAGCCATGCCATGGCGGCGTCCCATATAAAGTGGAGGAAGATGGGCACGGATGTTAGCCCACGGC
This sequence comes from Tapirus indicus, assembly GCA_031878705.1. Classification (NCBI taxonomy): domain Eukaryota; kingdom Metazoa; phylum Chordata; class Mammalia; order Perissodactyla; family Tapiridae; genus Tapirus; species Tapirus indicus. The sequence continues at coordinate 26,530,820 of CM062933.1, forward strand.
CAGTCTTCCTCAGCAAAAAGAGGAGGATTAGCAACAGATGTTAGCTCAGGGCTGGTCTTCCTCACCAAAAAAAAAAAAACAAAACAAAACAAACAATACCATTTTTAATGCTAATGTGCATCAAAAATGAAATAGTTAGATATTAATATAATAAATATATGTACAAGATCTGTATGAGGAAAGCTATAAAACTCTGATGAAAGGCATTCAGAGAAGATCTAAATAAATGGAGAGATATTCCTTGTTCATAGAGAGGATTCCATGTTCACATTGAGGAGAACCCAGTTTTCCAAGATGTCAGTTCTTCCTAACTTGATCTATAGATTCAACATAATCCCAATCAAAATCCCAGCAAGTTATTTTGTAGATATCACCAACCTGATTCCAAAGTTTATATGGAAAGGCAAAAGACCCAGAATAGCAGACACAGTACTGAAAAAGAACAAAGTCAATGAACTGATACAACTTGATTTTGAGACTTGCTGTAAAGCTACAATAATAAAGACTGTGGTATTGGTGAAAGAACGACCATTACCAGATTCATTAGGGCCAGCCCTGGTGGCCTAGTGGTTAAGTTCAGCGCACTCTGCTTTGGCGGCCCAGGTTCGGTTCCTGGGTGTGGACCTACACTATTTGCCTGTCAGTGGCCATGCTGTGGTGGCAGCTCACATACAAAAAGAGCAAAAAGAGGAGGACTGGCAGTGGATGTTAGCTCTGGGCTAATCTTCCTCAGCAAAATAAATAAATTCATTAATAGATTAATGAAACATAATAGAAAGCCCAGACATAGATCCACACAAATATGATCAACTGATATTTGGCAAATGAATAAAGACAATCAAATGGAAAAAGGATATTCATTTCAGCTATACAGTTGAGCATCTGGATATGCATATGCAACAAAAAAAGTGATTCTAGACACAGTGGAAATAAAAGTCTATAGAATGTTCTTGAGAACTTCAGGCCCATGATATCTACTAACTGCCTCACCACTATGTTGAAGTCACTAAATTATAAAAATGCTACTATTTAAGCGGTTTTCTGTAATTTTAATTTTTTTTAAAAAAGCAGAAGAAAATGAGGAACTTGGACCTACAAAACACACATTTATGGTAAAAAGTTTTCAAGATTGTAAAATAAGCTTTTTTTCCTCTGCAGAAGTTTTTCATAGTAAAAAATAGGTCATTTCTTTTCTTTTCCAGCTTTTTTTTTTTTTTTTTTGCTAAAAATGATTTCGCAAGAGAGTGTAGAATGTTGTTTGAGGTCACATATAAAATTTGAGTCTATTTTCTTAAATCAGGATCCATTTACTCAAGATTACACTGTCTTTAGAATAGGGAATATTACCATCCTGTCCTACTTTATCTTATAAAACCAAGATACATAGTTAAATGAGTAGAGTTCCTTTTCTCCACAGATATCATGTAATGAAATAAGAAAATATATGACATTGGCAAAAAGAGCTCAATTACAGAACAATTTTCAATTGAAAAATTGCAGAACATTTACCTTATTACTAAATAGCACAGTACTGTACTCCTGCCCTACAAATAATTGACTGGCATAATGTTACATAGATTGATGCTGCCCAACTATAAAGATAAAAGCCTTTTAAGAAAAACTACATATTTTTGGTGACTATGCATCTCTTCTATTAATTGATTCAACATTTGGACTATGCTATATGCCAGGAAATCTGTTGGGCCTCGGGTAAAAAGACAAATAAGATTTCTTTGCCATGGACACTTAATAGTGTTATATTGGAAAGAAAAGCATCAAACATAATTATAATAATTCCAATAATACACAAAATGTTACCAGTTTCCAATTTTGCCTGAGTGACAATTGGACTATCATTTGTCCTAAAAGCATGTCATGAACAGAAAAGAATATTATTCCACAAAATTTAAAAACCTTAGAAGTATCTGGGAGCATAAAAGATGTTTTCAGTGTGGCTGGAACACTAAGTTTTAGAGGGATGACAGCAATGGTTGAACCTGAAGGGGTAAATTGAGGCCAGATTATAAAAGTATTCATATCTGGCTACCCCTGATTTATTCCTGTAAGGCTTAGGAATCCCAGTAATGAACTGTAAGAGCATAGTGGCTGTATACATTTAGGCTCTGAAAATTCAGTAAGCTGTATTTACACAGTGTTTGAAGAAGACTCTAAGATGTTACCCCTATAACTAAACACATGAAGAATGTTTTACATCAAAATAATACGACAGTTCAAAAGAATCATACTTTGATGCTCTGTGCCCATTAAAATTTATTTTTTTCAAATATTTTGGAAATTTTTGTTTGCTCTTTTGTTTTTGGTAACTGTTTCTAGAGTTTCCTAAGCCATATTATCTACCATCTTCACATGTGATAGTCTGCTGCCTTCTCAAAAAATGAAATCCATACTCTAATAGTTATAATATAGACCCTACTAAGATATTCAAAACAGCATGCTGCAATTTTTATAGCTAATTTTACAAAAAAAAAAAAAACAAAACAAGGAGGAGAGTAATGGAATTATTATTGGAAAAAGTGTAAGATTCCTTCCTATTCCTATTTCAAAAGTCAGACAACCAGTTACAACTTTAGTGACTGATATGTGTTTAGTAATAAAAATAAGACAGTAATTCCTTTTTTCACACTCAAAGCTGTAAATTCAATTTAGTGATCTAATGCTTCAAAGAAACAAAAGATGTCTAAAAAAACCCAAACAAAAAAAATCAATATTATTATTAAGAATATAATTTCTAATGTTTGCTGGTTGTTTTTAACATAAAAATGATCTTAAAACCCTATACTTAAATTCCCTGTTCTGAACTTTTTATATTTCACATACATTTTATTAATTTATTTAAAGCAGTTAAAAAATATAAGACAACGTGTGAGTTAAGTTTATATATGTATATGTAAAATACTTAGGACAGTGCCAGAATCACGGTATAATCATTGATTACATTGTACTTCCTCACTTGATCATTAAAGTTTTCCTCCCTCTCCCCCTTCTCTTTCCCAAACGTGGCCCCATCCACATCATTGTTTATTTGCCTATGTTCCAGTGTCCAAGATTTCCCCTGGGTTTCAATTACTCTATTAATCTAATCTATGTTGATGGGTGCTGATATATTATTAATATAGCATCTTATAAGCACATTAAATCAATTATTTTCTTTAGATAATATGATAATCCCAAATACTAACTCTGGTTATGGGTATTACAGGGAAATTGGACTGGGTATCTGTCGAACTTAGGTCAATGTTGTGTCCTCACAGGACTTTCCTTGTAAACGAATTTTGTTGAAACCTCAACAGGTCAAATAAAGCAAAATCCTATTTTAAAATTATAAGGAAAGTTAAGAGAATAAACATTTAATAGATTACTGAATGCTTTTCAGAATCCGTATGTAAGGAAATCCCATATAAGCCAGTAGGAATAGATTAGGCTCTTTGGATGTGTAACATGCACATGTCAATCAAGAGATACAAAGTTAACGTGTAAATTATTTAGTTTCTCAAATTGTAGATGAATATTCAAAATTCTGTAATACTGATACATTTTTATGTGGCTAAAATGCTTTTCTTATTTTCTGTGTAACTTATAACAACTAGATACAAATCTTATTTTGGAGCTAAATAGTAAAAATGCAAACCTAAACACAAAAATAGATAAATGTGGGAAATATTTATTTTTCTTATATAATGTGCTCTAATTAAGTTTAAGAAAAAACAAATCCTATTGTGTTAATAATACTATTCAATTTAGAAAATAAAAGGTTAAATATACCTTTATGCTATACCTTATTTGAATTACTAAAGTGCAATGAAAAGGACACGGAATTTGAGGGACCAGCACATCTGGCTTATTTATTTTTTCCCTGATTGTGTGCCTCTTAAACATAGGTACTGTGCTAGGTTTTGGCCTCCTATCCCCTAGATATGTCTCTTCTACTCTTAACTGACTTCCCGTGACTCTTTTTACCACTATGGGTCACAACTTCTTCTCTTCCCAAATGCTATCAGACTATATCCATTATTCTGAGCTTTAATATTTAATATACTTTCTAAAAGGTCTGTGATTTAAAGTGAAACATCTATGTCCAACTATTTCTTTTCCACCATAGAACTTCAATGACCGAATGTTTTGTTTGGAATCACTTATTGTATCTTAGATGCACCAGACATATTATACAATGCTGGGAATACATGATAAATAAAATATAATTCCTTTCTCAACAAATTATACCATAAAACAAATGTAAGATAAAAGCATTCAAAACTTGTTATGGGATCACCAAAAAGTACCTCAAACTGTCATGTTTAAGGTAGAGGAGGGCCAGGTTTCAGGAAGGACTCAGAGAAAAGGTAAAATGTGAGAGAGATGTTTTTACATTCACCTGGCAGGCACAGATAGGCACACCGACAGACAACATTATGAGTCAAACAGCAGATAGTAACTTCTCTATGAATTGTTACTGAAATTTGTCATAAAAATAATCCAAAGCCTAGAAAAAGGCAAAAGAGATTACTGGGTGTTTTTTAAGTGCATTCTGGCTTGACTTTCTACTGTTCTTACTGGGCTGTTTTACAACTCTGAAGGTGAAAAGCTTAATGTGTAGATTTTTGTTCTGTAGAGTTAAAAATAATTTCTGTTTGATAAAAGAGAATCCTCTACAGGCTGCATTTTATGGTCTTGTTACACATTAACCCATTTTTAATATAACTGGCAATCTATTTCATTGCCCATATATACCTATCTTTTCAAATGCTCCCTGAGTTAATTTTAACATCTTACTGATACCCATATCAATTAATGAGTTGAATAGAATGATTTGCATGAGTTCATTTTGCTTGAAGAATCATGATTTATTTTTTTAAATATATATACTTTAACAAATAAGACCTTTTATGCCCCACAAATCATCAACAAAATGCAACTTCTCATGAATACTGCCCTGTAAGCATTAGGTTTATACATTCTGAGAATAAGATTTATATATCATACCTTCTGAATAGAGATGACATCAAGTTGCCTCTATTTATTGACCAAATATTAAGAAGGCCAACGATAGACTAGAAATTGTACATCTAGTTATAATAAGAGCACAACAGTTTTGTGTTCTAAATCTGACCCACACTTTCACTGAAATCTATTAAAATTTAACCCATCATCCCACACTCCTTTCAAATGCTATAAGTATTTTTTAGTATATCACAATGGAAAGTAAGTCCAGAAAGGATGTGAACCAAAGATATACGAATTTATTTCTCTGCTCTATCAGAGAAAGCCCATATAACTTTGGACAAATCACTTCAACCTCAATTAGATTGGAAATAATTAATACTTAACATAATAGATACTCAAATTCTAACTTTTACTATCACTCCCACTTTTGGAAGGCTAATTAGAAGACAAAGGCCGTGTTTATATATCTATGAATCTGTCCTTGATTTCCATGTTGGTATTTTTTTCCCTTGCACCTACATTTCTACCTAGGATAGCCCATAGCATGAATTTATTATATATTTGTTTAATGGTATAATAATTAGGATGATAAGGATGTAAGTAAATTAAGTTAAAAAAAAACCCACAGTGAGCAAAACCAATATGAAATTTTGCTATCTCACATAAGTTCAGAAATAAAAGAGCTTCACAATTGGTTAATTCAGCAGTTCAAGTGCATGATGGTTAGGAATTTGTTTTATTAAAATATAAAATAAATGAACTATGTAAATATCTGAAAGCTATTTAGTAAGTATCATAGCTCATCAAAAGTTGAAATTTTATGCACTAGTGTAAATAATCATTTGGTTATTCATTTTAAAAGACTCAGTGTGAACATATATACAACACTTGTACAACTCTTCTAAATTAATACACTTCTGGTTAAATTTTTCTTATCTACTAAAAGAACAATTATACTAGATTACTCGTAAAGACTATTTTAATTTCTAAATTATCTAATATATTTCATAGTTGGTTTAATATAAATTTACAAAACTTTTTTTTTCTTTTTTAAAAGAGCTTAAATGGAAAAAAATTTTTATGTACTCATATCACTGTAAATAACCAAAACTACTTTCTGATATTTGCAAATCTAGATGAAATTTTAGGCTGTCCCATAAAGGATGGAATATCTCAAAAAGTCATGAGAGTTTATGTGCCAGCTATTCACAAGACATTATTTTGGTATAGAGAGAAATTTGTGCTTTGGTGAATGAAACCTATGCATTGTCTGTATACAACACACCTCCAGGTTAGGTGACACTAGTTTTATGCATTATTTTTTTAAGCTATTTTGCACCTCTGTTAGTAGCAGGCAACTGACAGAGATGTAAATTCTGTCCTGTCTGGTGTTTTCCTCCCAGTTTTGCCCTCATTTCCATATTTGTTTCAACATTACTGAATTATAATGTGTCTGTTCTTCAGATTCTCTTTTGAACTGGTTATACCTCTGTCTGGTTCCTTCACTGATTAATGAGTAAAATAAAATCTTGAACATATTTTCATCGTTATGTTTGTATGAGTCATGATTTTTACCTTTTATGGAAAAATTATCTTTTAACACTGGGAACTGGGTATATAGGACCAAGAAACAATGTGTTCTTGACACACAAATAAACTTCTTAGAAAATAAAAGGAGTAGACCAATTGTATATTGGGTGATCAAAGAAAACACCTCTGTGTGATGACATTTGAGAAGAAAACTGAGAGTTAAGCACCTTCTTAAAATTTATAATTTGATTTAGAGAGATTATTCTGCCTGACATTTGAGGAGTGAATTGTGGTGCAGCAACATCATAAAAGAAGAAATCACTTAGAAGAATTTTGTAAACATGTCGGTGGGAGATAATGGTGGCTTAGATTGGTGTGGTAACAAATGAAACAGAAAAAAGTAGACAGATGTTGTAAGAGCAGTAATATTGATGGTTTAGATATGGTTGGGGCAAAGTGAGACAGTTATTTGGAATGACAAAGAGATTTTGACTGAGCAAATGAGAGAGATTATTCAGTTTACCTAAATGAGATTTCCTGGGTATAAAAGGCGTTCTTATTAAGGAAATCAGTATCACTGAATACATTTTTTTAGTTAGCCAATTGTTTTTTTTAATTTCACCTGCAGGATTTATGATTTTATGATTCACCTGTTGGTCAGGTGAATCATCAATACTGGTCGTTGCACTGTGTTTATTATATGATTTTTATATAATAGACACTCCTAAAATGTTCATGCCAGTTACACTAAAGTAGCATCATTACTATATAGCATACATCAAGAACCTAGTAAATATATTCTCAGATAAAACGTTTCTCTGGCAAACTTCAATGTTCAAATTCATCAACATTAAGATGGTTTATGATAAGAAATAATATAGCTAAGAAGGCCAGTGAAAGTAGTAAAGTGTTGAGGAAATTCATTAGAGAATTGGGAGATAATACTTATATTTTAGATGGGTGATACTGACAGTAATAAAACACAGAACATGTAGGAAATAAGGAGAAGTGAAAAGAGAATGAAAGAACATCCAGAAGTTAGAAAATAGCCATTAGAAAGTCAAACAACTCATAACTCCAGATAACTTGTACTGGGAGATATTAAAAATGAAACCTCAACACATTGCCTTACAAACAAACACCTATGACGTCACCATCAGTAGAAATTGAAATTAATTGGAAGCTTAAAAGTCTTTTCCATAGCCTATCAATTTCTCTCCTTTTAAAATGAGAACATCAAACACGGGATTTTATTAGATGTTCAAGGCGAAGAGGACCTAAATTAAGCAAATTCTCTCCATTTCTTACGGAATTTGAAAAAAATTATATGGGCTCTCCACATGATTAAAATACCAGCAGTCACTGTTCATGATTTGGTAAATTAGAGATAAATATATTTTGCAGATAAGATGTAAATGTTGAATATTTACTGTTTTATAACTCCTTTTTTCCCCCATTAAATATGAGAAAAGACTTGAAGGTTTTACGTGTTTAAATCTTTAAAATATTATTACAAAACATATATATCATAAATACTGTTGGAGTATTACTCAGTTAGTCTAGTGATACAAAAATTACTAAAGTATCATTGTATATATTTTAAAATTTCCATTTAAAAAGAATTCAAATATTGTAGCACATGGAAAGATATCTATTTAAACATTGAACTAATAATGACCCCTTTTGATTATAATGTACAGAATGAAATGTCAAGTGAACACTGTGCTTAAAAAATAAAATGAAAATAAAATTTAAAAAAGAAAATGACACGTTTTTTTCATTTTTGTTGTTACGATGACAAACAAGAGGAAGAAAACTTTTTATTTTGATTTGAGTTACAGCCTCAGATATGCATAGAAATGGAGTCCATATGCCTCATACCTAGAACCACAGGGCAAGAAACAGGAATGCTATTTTGAACATGAACAGCTTGTTCCTGCAGGCATTTATGCATAAAGCCTTTTCTAACAGCTCTCAAATACACACCCACGCTTTACAGTTCAGTGAACTTAATTTGAACAATGTATCTATACCATGACCCAAAGCTGAAAATATTACAAACCAAACCGGAAAAAAAATAAATTCTTGACTATACTTCTTTAAATTGATATTAATGAATGTTTATACTTTTAATAGGTCTGCAAAAAATAAAGCAAAAGTTTTAGCTCACAAATTAGAGTATTAATGGTAAACTGAATCTAGGAAATGTCTAAGATGCCTAGGAGAAAGTCTTTGCTGTAGAGACGTTTTTTCCCCTTCATATAACCAAATACTTTTAGAGTTGATTCCCAGCATGGGATTTATTGGGTTTAGTGGTTTTCATTAAATTAAATCTGAAAAGACTGAAATTTAAATACCTTTCAAAAGCACTTAAAACCTATTTATACCAGATGTTTGGTGGACCAAGGAGTCCTCAATTCAGAATTTGCTGTTTGGTGGAGGGGTCGAAAAAGCCTGAAGCTGGATGTAACAAGTCAAACAATGGTAAAGGTAGCTGCATTTTCTTCTCTAGCATGGCTCCCATACTTCCCAGTTAAAAAAGAAAAAAAATATATACATATAGGTATATGTGTATGTATGCATGTATATATGTATATAAAAAAGGAGTAAAAGTTAGAATACTTAGGTGGGATTTTTTTTCCTGGAACAATATAGGAAAGCTGAGGACTTAATATTGTTTTACCAACTCCTCTTACATCGTGCAACCTGCAATAATGCTCTAATCAGTCACGTCATTCCTAACACTCAAACTTCAAATCAATACCAGGTACATTCCTGCAGTGTTCTTAGGTAATATAAAGCTAAAAAAATTTAATAAAATACCTTGGCTCATATTTCTTGAATAATGACGGGTAAGGGAAGTTTTCCTTGAAATGGGAGAAATCATATAATTCTGAAAAGATTAATTTAAAAAAGTCATAAAAGTTTCCCACAAGGACAGTAGTCTGTGGGAGAAAAAAATACAAAAAAATGTTCATGTGTTTAGATATTTACTTTGAATTTCTTACCTGCTGTTAGTTTCTTTGTTATAATAAGAAAAAAAGCCTAAGAGAAAAAGAAATTTTATAAGTCAAGAAAATATTAACCCATTTCACATTAACAACAACAAAAACAACATTTAGGTGATATAATTTTATCAGTGCAAAGATTTTCAAAGTGAAGGATGTTCTTTAATCTTTACTTTATACTACACTGTGAATGTAAAAATGCCTTTATTTTATTGCCTTTGTTTCTGAATGATTTTATCATTTGAGACATTTCCTTAATAATTTCAGGAGTGTATTTGACCTAAATTTGAGAAAGAAACAATGGATCTTGAGTTTATAAGATATATTAAATATAACCTATAGATACATTTATGGATGAATTTCTTGCATTTGACAGACAATGGACAATTTCATTTCAGGCTTCAAATGTTTTTATGCAAAGATCCTTTTTTTTTACTGTCAGTTAATTAGAAACAGCGCTGAAACAGACACAATAAAGAAAGTATAGCAACTACATCAGGATAGTGGTCTCTAGGACATTTTGTTAGCTTATATTCTAGAAATAGAATGTGTTTTGGTTATTTTATGAAAATACTAAACTTTATAAAAACATTTTACGTCCCTGAAGTGTAATATATAAATCAGTTTTATTTTTTAATTCTTTCTGTCATGTTTTCACTTTTATCTATAGCAGTGAAGTGTCTGTAGTTTAAGATGCATTTGTCTATTGAGTCTTTAAAGATTTAATATTGACTAACAATTAAAATGGCTTCAATATAAAAATCTTTTAAACTCTAAAGTTTGAAATATCTCGGTCCCTTTACCACAACTATCCTCCCTCACCTAGGATTTTGCATTGGCCCCCAAACAAACCTGCTTGTCCCTACTTTCATTTCACTGCTGTCGATTTTGAATGTAACTAAGATTACCTTTCAGAAGAATTCTATCATATCACTTCACCCTATCACATACAGAATACAATAAACTATTATGTTCCTGCTATGTAAAGACCCACCAACCATTTGGTTCCCTTCTGTCTCTCTGATCTCTTCTCCCACTATGCTGTGCCTGACTCCCCAGCTCACTAACTCTGACAAACACTGGCCTTCTTGTTGTTTATTACTGGATTACTCCCACTTTCTGTACACTATGCCCCGAATATCCCTCTCACGTATCTTCATATCTTTGGATGGCTTGATCTTTGCTCAAATTTACCTCTGAGAGAATTACATTTTGACCATCTTTTCTAAAATTCTCACCATTCAGTCACTTTTTATCATCCTACCCTGCTTTTTTTGTCCTTAACAATTATCATAAAGGTGAATTAATAAATGATGTCAAATAAATAAGATGGAAAAGAGTTTCAAGTAGAGAATAGAAACAGTGTCATACGTCTCAGAGTGATCATTTAAAATAAGGAATACATTGGTCATTGATCTTAGAACTTCAGAGACCAAGGGTGACAAAAGCAATAACATCACCAGTGGATTTTTCTTCAGGAAAGACAAACTGCAGTAAGAAAATCAACGAAAAGGAAACGAGGAAAAGGAGAGGATACGTGTGCCTATCATTGCTGTTGTTTGTTCAGTTGGTTGATTTTATTTGATAAATATCTTTAGAGGGTGTTTGTAAGTTGAGGAAATTGTGAATAGAAAGAGACAGTTGACTGCATGGGACATAGAAGAGATTTTGATGAAGCAAATATCTGAAGAAACTAGAAAGAAAGGAAGCACGTGCAGGGATGGAAATGATGACTCGTGAGAAGGAGGCTCCCTTCATATCTAGTGGCTACGAAAGAGCATAAAGATGAGAAAAGATATGGAGGGATGAGATGTCTCCCATAAAACTTCATGCTAAAGTGTTGAAAGTTATCTGGGACCCAAATGATATGGAGATCGTAATGTGTTACCATCTTGGTGCTGTGATTTTTTTTTTTCATAGCTTGAGGTTATTTTATTTATAACTTGAGGTTAGCTCTCAAGGCATAGAAAAGGGAAGGAGGTTAATTCATAGCCTGGATTTTATAAGGCAAAGAGGTTTGTAAATAACAGGAAGATGGAGGTAAGCATCCTACTATGGACTATGTAGGGGTAGAAATGAACCCAGAAATGGAGCTAGTATACTCCCTTAGTTAGCATGGAACAGAGTTACATATTTTGCAGGAAATAGAAAATAGAGAGGTAAATATTTAGGTATTAAATCTATAATCATCATCATCGTTATTATTAGTTTAAGGACTTTTTTGTTTTAGATTTACAGAAAAATTGCAAAGATAGTACAGAAAATTACCATTTACCTCACACTCACTTTCACCAGCTATGAACATTTTACATTACTATGGTACTTTATATAAAGGATACATACTGTCAGAATGACTGATTACTGTTGGTGCACTTGATCACCTGGCTAAGGTAGTGCTGCTCAGGTTTCTCCACTGTAGCATGACTCTTTTTCCCTCCCTTTCCATACTCTACTCTTTGGAAGGAAGTCACTACATGCAGCCCACATTTGAAAAGGGCATTATGATCAACTTCCTTGAATGTGGAGAATAAATTATTTGGAATTCTTCTGCATGGGAGACTTGTCTCTTCTCTCCCATTTATTATTTACTTGATAATTTGTTTATATCACTATGGATTCATGGATATTTATGTTACATCTTGGGTTATAATCCAATACCTATTTATTTTTGCTTTAACTATTCAGACTTTCCCACTGAGAGCTCTTTCAGTTGGTTCCTGGATCCCTTTGACGTATTCCTATCATTGTAGTGTTTTTTTGGTGGTGGTAGTTGTTTGTTTTAGCACTTTCTTACTTTCTATAACTACAGGATGTCCAGATCCATCTTGCATATTTCCCCAGTCCTAGAATCATCGATTTCTCCAAGAATCTCTTCTTCCCATATTGGGGAATGTTATTAGAAAGCAAGATTTGGGCACTACATATGCTTGTTGCTGCTGGGGTATCATTGCTTCCAGACCCTTTTATCTGAGAGAGAAAGGAAACATATGTATGTTTTCTAACCAGCTACATATAAATATTTCTATAGGTAACGATCTGTATCTCTATTTAGCCAAATATGAGCTCCTACCGGTGTTCCAATTCTAACCCATTACCTCCCAGATCATTCGAGCTCCTCTCCTTGCCTGTGTGTAACCTTCCACTCCAACAGCTAGAAATCTGTCTCCTACAATCTGACATCCATTTACTTAATTGCTCAGTTCCAATATACATCTATAGTGGTTTCAGAATTGTTAACCCATATCCCCATGGGAAACTACTTTATCACCTAGAGTACAGTGCTTATGTACCATTCCTTTTGCCTTTAGTCTTACAGGCTACAGTAATTTCCAAAGTGACTTAGGTCAGCACCATTTTTTCCACTCCCAACAGTGAAGCTTTTTCATATCTTTTAAAAACATTAAAATTCTTTTTTTATAGCTTCCTGGTCATCCTGAGATTCCCCAATCTCCTGACTTTCTAAAATTCACATACATTAAGGTTCACTCTGTATTCTCTATGGTTCTAAACATACAGGGTTTGGAAAAATATATAACGTCATGTGTCCACCATTTATCATGTAAAAAACGCATCCAACATGAAAAAAAAAAATGTATTTTGCCTTTTATATTGCCACCTATAGGTCATCCAGAATAGTTTCACTACCTTAAAAAATTTCCTGTACTTCACCTATTTAACCCTCCTCCTTCTCCAAGCCCCTGAAAACCATTGATCTATTTTCTGTCTCAATAGTTTTACCTTTTCCAGAATATGTAAATGTTATTATACAGAATGTAGCCTTTACAGACTGACTTATTTCACTTAGCAATATGCATTTAAGAGTCATCCAAGTTTTTTTGTAGATTGATAGTCCATTTCTGCTTATTATCGAACAGCATTCCACTGTAAGGATGCACTATAATTATTTTTATCCATTCACTGGAAGTCTCTATTATTTTTAAAGTTTAATTTCATGTTAATTTTTTCTTAATTCCCGCTGATTTTGCCAACCCTTCCTACCTACCAGTCTTCACATCCTTAACACACAGACAGACAGACAGACACACACACACACACACACACACACACACCTATCTATAGTGGGAAATTAGCAATCTCATCCAAGAAGCCCAAGCCCCTATTATTTTTCTACCCCAACTAATGTAATAATGCTTTGCTGAACTCCCAGAAGCTGCTCTGACCCTCCTTGAAATCAGTGTTCCACTCTGTGATCTGTGAAAAATCCAAATCATATCATACTATATTCTCCACTTACCACTTTTCAAAGGGCTTCTGTTATGTTTAGTATAAAGATAAAACTCCACATCAAGCCTCTTCAAAGCCCCATGTAATTTAGATCCATTCTAACATGTTAAATATTTTGACTATAGGTGATGACAAGAAAAATGTAATACACTTGGCAATATATTTTCAAAGTTTCCAGTGAGGTTGCCTTTGAGATTCAATGAAAATATTTTCAATCACAACTCATTCATGGTGTAAGTTCTTTATTATCAGCATTCCCTAATCTCTTCAAAGATTGGTAGGAGTATATAAGGACATTATGCTTGTGTGTGTGTGTGTGATCACATCTACATAAGAACTCATGACTTTATAATGTTAATTTGATTTTTATATTCTATCTGTATCTGGAACAACTTTTCTTGTTCCCTGTGATGTTATTTCAGAAATGGGACTATGGCCTTTCCTCCTTAATTTCCACCAAAAGCAAACAAACAAATAAATACTGTGTGGCAGACTATGTAGCACACTCTATTAAAAGTTTGGAGCCAAAGAGACATTTACATTTAATCAACATGAACAACAACAACAAAAATGAATAAATAATACCCATGTCCTCCACAGTTCCTCTGAGCCTCTCCTCCTATTTCTCTGCCCTTCTCTGACTCTCAGGATTTTCTTCTCCCTTTTATGAAGGACACCTCCTGGGCCTCCTCCCTGACATTCAATTATCTGCTGTTTATAACTGAGAGTAGTTTATCTCAGCACACTCTATTTAGTTCTTTGCATAACTGGCATAGAGAAAGATTCACTAAAATATGGCTTCCGTCTATTCCAGGAACCCCTTTTTCTTACAACTAAGGAAGTAGGAAAAGTTCCATTGATTGTATCTCCAACTCCCAGAAGTCAGTATGAAGTGAAAGAATCAGTATGGAAAGTTTGTTCCTGACCAGCATGAATTATGACACTTCAGTTAAGATCAAAATGGCCATAGACAGTTTGACACTAAATTATGCCCTCTTTCCCCCTTCACTAAATTAGATTGCTTCAAGATACATTTTATAAAAATTCTCTTATGCAAGTTACTGTACACAAACTTACACAAGTTTACTTAAACAAAGCTACTATAATTGATTTATGGATGATAAGAGTTTGCACATATATCATGCTGAAAAAAAGATGATGAAAAATTAATTAGATATAGGGAGAGTAAGTCTTTTGGGTTCCTGGACCCAATTCCAACTTATGTATGTGGCTGGGGACACCAGCAGGGTGTCTGAGAATTCAACTAAATTCTGACACTATCTACCTGGAGATGGAAACAGTTAAAGGGCTCAGTTCCACAAGACTGCCCTTTACTTCAGACACCAATCACAAGCCCAGGTTGTTGCCTGTGCTTTTAAGTAACTGGCTACAAATTGAAGGATCCAACAACCCTCTCCAACATGGAATGCCAGTCACAAGTCCAGGTGGTTACCCATACTCCTGACCAATTCACTGCAAATCAGAAGTTCCCACGACCCCCTGCTTGGGTTTGATTAATTTGCTAGAGCAGCTCACAGAACTCTGGAAACCCATTTACCCATTAGATTACTGATTTATTATAAAGGATATTAAAGAATCGGAATCAACAGCCAGTTGTAGAAATACATAGGGTGAGGTTCTGAACAAAGTAGCTTCTGTCCTTGTGGGGCTTGGGGCCCCACATTGTGGCACTTGGAAGCATTCTGGTTCCTGAAACCGGAAGCACTCTGAACTCCCTCCTTTTGGGTTTTTATGGAGGCTTCATTACATAGGCATGAGTGATTAATCCATTGGCCATTGGTGATTGATTTAACCTCTAGCCACCCCCCTCACTCCTGGAAGTCAGGAAGTGGGATTGAAAGTTCCAACCCTCTATTCATGGTTGCTTCTCTTAGCAACCAGCACCCATCCTTAGACTTTCCAAAAGTCATCTTGATTAACATAAACTCAGTTGTGATGGAAAGGGGCTTATTATGAATAACAAGGCACCCATTTCACCTTTACAGCTCTGAAGCATTTTCAGGAACTGAGGACAAGAGACCAAATGTTATGACAAAAGACGCGCCCTTTGCTCTTATAGCTCAGAAAATTCCAAGGGTTTTGGAAGCTGTGAGCCAGGGACTGTAGATGAAAACCAAATATATATGAGAAATATATTTGGTCATCTGAATGACCAAATATATGTATTTATTATAAATCACAGTATCACAGTAAGGATAAGGATTTTATGAATTAACGTACATAAAGCACTCAGCACAGTCTTAGTATATAGGATAAGCTCAGTAATGGTTAGCTATTAAAATAGAAATCAGAATGTCAAATATGTCAATTCTATAACGATCTCACCAAAACATCTTCCAGCCATGCTTGCTTATCTCGATGAGAGAATGAACACGATGCATGTTACTCTACCAATTTATGCTTGAGTCTTTTGGTAATAAATTGTTAAAGGAAAATAAAGAAAAATGACAAGATAGCACAGAGAATACACACAAACACATGCACATATATAGTGCATGTACTCACTCAGATATAATTCAGTGTGCATATCTACCATGCAAAGCCCTGTGCTAGGCTCTGTGGATATAACATAAATAAATAAGTTGCAACATCCATCCTCAAGAATATACCACTATCCACCTCTAAACAAAAGCTTAAAAAGTGCAAGAAAGAAATCTAGTTCTAGCTTTGGGCATTGATTAAACCAGTGTTAAAAAACAAAATTCAACTGAGTAAATTTGTAGATCTAATTGGTTTTATTTAATGATTTATGAGTTGGGTAGCACCCCTCTTAGCAGACAGAAAAGGAATTCTGAGGCGGTGTACAAAATGGAAGACTTTTATAGGCAGAAAGAGGTGGGGCAAGAAAGTTATTCTAGCAAAGAGTGTATTGTTTCAGGCAAGGTCATCTTCCTTTGGGGGAAGGCAGGGATCTATCAGGCAGATTTCCTCACTAGTGTGCTGAATAGATACTTCCAGATTGACTGGTTAAAGGTTGTATTCCTGGGAGGCAGTGAAACTGCAATTAGGTTAGGTATCAAGTCTTGGTTTGCTGATGTGGTGCTTAGCACAAGTGACACCATTATGGGCCTATTATTTCTTTATTTTTTTTAACACCAGAAACAATGAACCAAAGCTAAAACAATATAAGTGTTTTCTGTTGAACTTCAAACAAAAATCCTTGAAATATTCATTTCCCTAAACACAAGAAAAAATTTTAAATCAAAATATACCTGGTGATGCATCTCAGACTAAAACAATTTTACAGGAAATCTCTTCTAAGAAGGGAGTTTAAACTTGTATTTTTTTGAAAAAAAGTTGGCTATGATATTAAAAATAATAAAATTATTTCATATTAAAGTGTTTCATTGAGCTTACCAACAATTCTTTATCAAGAACATATGAATCAAAACACATCAAAGCAAAGTTTAAAATATTAGACAAAAAGCTTAAACTGTTTTTCAGAAAATTACATAAGACCATAACATTAGTTTGCTAGGGCTGCTATAATAAAATATTGCTGACTGGGTGATTTAAACAACAGAAATTTATTTTCTCACAGTTCTGGAGGCTAGAAGTCTGAGATCAAGGTGTCGACAGGTTTGATTTCACCTGAGGCCTCTCTCCTTGGCTTGCACCTTCCCATTTTGTCCTGGCTTGGTTGTCTCTCTACCTCTTAATCTCCTTTTCTTATAAGGACACCACTTGTATTGAATTAGGGCCCACCATAAGGAACCCATTTTAATGCAATTGCCTTTTGAAAGCCCCTGTCTCCAAATACAATCACATTCCGGGGAACTGAGAGTTAGGGCTTCAACATGTGAATGTAGAAGGGACACAAATCAGCCCATAATAGAGTCTCTCAAAAAAAAATTTTATTTCTTTCATAATTTTTTTTTTCAATAAACTACTATAAATTCTATATCTGCATAATTGTTCAGTCTTCAATAAATGGGTAGCCCTATCAATACAAATTCATTCTCTTTCTAGCCTGTTTTCCCAAGACATTTCATTTCTCCCTGTTCTAAATAGCACTGTTCACAGTTTGCCTTATGGTTCTACGCCTGTTTCCCCTCTAGATTCCCCACACCATAGAAGAAAATCACTCTGCTTTTTTCATCTTTAGGTATCAGAACATAAAACAGAGTCTTACTCATAAGAGGTTTTCAGCCAAGGTGTGAATAGGATTTAAATTTGAAGACAAGGCAAAAAAAAGTAAAGGAAAAATCATTTATTATATTACTGTATATTAACAATATCTAGCACAGGGGTTAGCAAAAAGTAACTCTCATATATGTGTATCTATAAATATGTATATATACTTATATGCACACATTTGTATGTGTATATATATATATATATAATTTGTAGAAAAAGATATGCCTGCTTGATTGATATTCTAGGTTTTGGTCTTGAGTTTCAAAGCACTTAATGCCAAAAGGGGTAACCTGCAGTTCTACTTACAATGTTTATTTTAACATTTTGTGGTTTGCTGTCTCTGCTTTTAGCAATGTTTGAAGTTTTATATCCCAAATGATTTTTGGTTTACTACTACATTCAATTACTATAATTTAGCAACATTGTTCTATATATTGTCTTTGAAAATAATGTCATCAGAGCTATTGACATTATTAAATATATGTTTACAAGACTATACAGAAATTAAAAGAAAGTTTTAAGCGAATAAGAAGAATAATTCCTTCCCTTTTCTTTTCACACTACAGACAACTATTAACTGGATTGCTGTCCACCTATTTTGTGCTTTTGGGGGGTCCTTATTTTTTCTATGGAAAACTATAGATGGATAAAGTAGGTTTGTTATTCACGTGAAAAATTTCAATCAATAGAGGAGAACACCTCATAATTAAATTGAATCTGACATTAAACTAATGAATTAGCATGGCATTAAAAAGTTTTATACCTTGACAACTTTCTTCCAGTTATTATAAAATAATTTTCCTCTCAGATTCTTAATCATAAAACAAAGCAGGACAGTGAGTCATTTTTGATAATGTGGGAAACTAAACCAAAAGATCAAGAGCCACAACAAAAAGACACCCCAAGAGAAGATTAAAAGAGACAGTGTTGGTGGAAGAGGTTTAAAAGATTAAAAGCTGAATGGAATAGAATATTTAGATAAAAAGTTAACCACAAAGAGACATCAGGAATATGACAACAAAGATGCAGTAGAAGGCATAGTCAAAAACTAAATGAAAATGAAGGTGAAGGCATATTTTACAAAAATCCGAAGAAAGAGAGCAAAGAAAGAAATGCCAGTAAAGAGAAGAGAAGGATCAAAGATAGTCATATTAGATATATAAGACATTAAGGAGAAAATTCCGCTTAATCTTGTCAAAACAAGATCCTTGAATGCAGATGAATGTGTCAGATCACTTATGAAGCTTCCCAAAATGAACATAACTATCCTTAAAAAATAGAGTATATATATTTCATATATATATGAACATCAGTTATTTTTTAATCTTTCCTTTTTTTATTGTGGTAAGAACACTTAACATGAGATCTGCCCTCTTAACAAATTTTTAAGTGCACAATATAATATTGTTAACTATAGGTATTATGTTGTACAGCAGATCTCTAGAATTTATTTATCTAGCGTAACTAAAACTTTATACCTGTTAAACAACAATTCTGCATTTCCCCTCCCCTCAGCCCCTAGCAACCACCATTCTACTCCCTGGTTCTATGAGTTTGACTATTTTATATACCTCATAGAAGGGGAATTCAATGCAATTCCAAATCAAGAATCCACAGTGTTGTTGTTTTTATTGTTGTTTTCCTTTTTAGAACTGGGTAAGGTGATCACAAAATTTATCTGGAAGAAAAAAGGATAGATTATAAGAAAGGTAACAGTGATGAAGAAAAAAGAAAAGAGAGGACTGGCCCTACAGATACCAATCAGGCCAATCTGGTAATACGGAAATTAAAACAGTTTGGCAACATGCAAGAATAGACATAGTGACTGAGGAACAGAATAGAGTTTAGAAACAGACTGAAGAGAAAAGGAGATTCATAGAACCCCGGAAGGAGAGCTCATTGCCACAGTTTGGAGGGAAATTTGGCAAGATCTAGTAAAGCTGGAAATACACATTTCCCTGGAACACAAAAGTTCTACTTCCCTCCCTGGGGAGGGGAAGAGTTGGTCTGTGCTTCCAACATCTCAACTTTTCCAGGGTCCATTCAAAACACTGGTTTCATCTTTCCTCTCTAGGAGTGCTGACAGGACGGGAATAATCTAGACATCTGGGAGCTAGAAAGAACAGACACAGAGCTTTGAGCTGGAACTGACCGTAGCCACTCCTCCCGACTCAACACGAAGCAAGTGGATGAATAAACTCAAGCTCCCAGCTTCGCCCTTGGGAGGAAAAGAGTTGGAGGATACATCCGATGCCCCAACTTTTCAGGCGATTGCCCAAAGGACTGACTTCTGTCTTGCCTGTCATGAAGTGCTAAGGTTACCTGGCAAAATCAACCTCATTAATCATCAGGGAAATGCAATCAAAACCACAACGTGATATCACCTCACACCTGTTATGATGGCTATGATCTAAAAAACAGGAGATAACAAGTGTTGACGAGGATGTGGAGAAACTAGAACACTTGGTGAGAATATAAAATGGTGCAGCCACTATGGAAAACAGTATGGAGTTTCCTCAAAAAAAAAAAAACAAAAAAATAGGACTGCTATATCATCTAGCAATTCCACTTTCATTTACCCAAAAGAATTGAAATCAAGATTTTGAAGAGATATTTGCACTCTCATGTTCATTGAAGCACCATTCACTATAGCCAAGATGTTAAAACAACATTGACATCCATTGACAATGAACAGATAAAAAATATCTGGGATATACATACAATGGAATATGATTCAGCCTTTAAAAAAGAAGGAAATTCTGCCATATGTGACAACTTGGGCAAACCTTGAGCTTTTATGCTAAGGGAAATGAGCCAGTCACAGAAGGATAAATACTGCATGAGTCCACTTATATGAGGTACCTAAAATAATCCAACTGGTAGAATCAGGGGCTTGAGAGAGGGGGAAATGGCAAATTGCTAATCAGTGGGCATAAAGTTTCAGTTATGCAAGATAAGTTCTAGAGATCTTCTGTACCACATTGTGCCTATAGTCAACAATACTGTATTGTGCACTGAAAAATTTAAGAGGGTAGATCACCTCATGTTGTGTTCTTACCACAATAAAAGAAATTTAAAAAAAAAAAAGTAAGGTCAAACTTTTTCAACAAAAGGGGAAACTATGTTGACTCTTCAGTAGATTTTATTAGTATAACAAAAACTTAATAGCAATTTTAGGTATTAAACTTAAATTTCCTCCCCAATTAAAAATATTTTTATTGAATTTATACTAGGTTTCCAATAGTCTCCTAGGCATTAGGTATACAATGGTAAGTAAAAAATATGCACCATCTCTTCTGTCATGTAGGTTAGTGTCTACTCTGAAAAACTGTTTTTTCCAGAACTACTGGAAATATTCCTATTTACCTAACATTTTTTCCCCAGGCTTCATTCACCTCAGCTGGAAAATTCCACTTGGGCTCAAGTAAAAGCTAAGCTGCGGAAAAATAACTACTCATACAATTCTCAAGGGAACTACAGGGGTCCCTCTCCCACTTTTTGTTTGCTTTTGTCAATAGATGTCCTGTTTTCAAATAAACTTGTGTGCCTAAGAGCTTGAAATTTTGTGTTTTTTCTTGTTATTGTTGTTGCTCTCAGAATTTTGGCTACATGTCTTCAGAGTATCTCTGTCTCCCCAAAACCCTATGGAATCTCTTCTCTGCTTAATCACTTGAAGCAGGTTCTGTGGAGGTCGTCTTCTCTGCTGCACTTCAGCTAATAAAGAGTGACTTTCACTTCTTCAGATCTCCTGGTTTATTTTAATAATCATCATGGGCCTTCCACATTTTTCATCTACTACTTTAAATACCATTTTTTCCATCAAATCTAAGGTAGCATGGATTATAACACCTGCCCTATTTCATGGACCAGGATAAAAGAAAAAATACTGCCAACTTATACTTGCTTATAATTTAGAAATTTTATACTCATTGAAAGAACTCTTTTTTTTTTTTTTTTTTTGTGGGGAAGACCAGCCCTGAGCTAACATCTGTTGCCAATCCTCCTCTTTTTGCTGAGGAAGACTGGCCCTGGGCTAACATCCGTGCCCATCTTCCTCCACTTTATATGGGATGCTGCCACGGCATGGCTGACAGGCAGCGTGTCGGCGGGCGCCCGGGATCCTAACTCGCGAACCCCGGGCTGCCAAGCGCGGACTAAACCGCTGCGCCACCGGGCGGCCCCAAGAACTCTTAAAATTATACAGAAATTTTTATAATATTAATTTGTACACATACAAAAAGAATAATATAAACAAAAAGCATTTATTAAGATACTCTTAATACTTTTGCACATTCAGAGCCTAACTCTCTGGACCACTTTTTGACTTAGAGAGATTGATATGTTTGTTCATACACAGGATATAATTTTCTATGCAGCACTGGTGATGCAACATTTCCTCATAACAGTGCTTTTCTCTCAAGATATTTTCCAAGACACTGACACCCTCTCTGCCTAGTTTGATACTGTTGCTTACTTGATCTTACCGGAAGGTTTAATAAAAGCTTTTCAGACAACAACTAAGATTCAGATTTCTTCCCCGAAGTGCTCCTTTAATAATCTCTTGGCTTTTATAACATGGAGTTGCAATTATACTGTTATGCCAGCAGGACAATCAAGTGCATGGATGAACAGGCAATGAAAATTCCATGACTGCTATCTGACCAACAACTTTAAGGCATATGTCAATGAACAATGCATTCTGATTTTAGAGGTGTCCAATGTGGAGAGAAACCATAGGCTTCTTAAGACTTTCTACTCACCGCTACTACTATTCTCCTTGACCATCTCACCCCTCGCTAGCCTATTTTGCCATCGTTCAGTAACTACACTGACTTCCTTTAGGGACAAAAATGAAGGCTATGGCAATTTGGCATCTATTGATCTGCCGCTATTTATTAGTAAGTTTTTGCTATTGATATTGTTTTGGCTCTTTTTAGTTACAATGTGATTGCTGTTGTTTAGCACTCGTTTTGTGTAAACAAATCCCATCACATGTGATTCCTAATAGAATTGTACAGAGAAGATGGTTCTGTTAGCACTCTTGGCCTTTGTAGTGGTCTCTCCAGATTTCGGTGTAGTTTTAAGTTTTACCAGAGGTTGCATGGAACTTATTAATAGTTACACTCAGAAGTGAACAGTAACTACCACCCTAGTCTAAGTGTTTGCATTTTCTTCCTCGGGGTCAATTTTCTGCTCAGAAATTATTGGCAAACATTATCTCCTTCCTTTTTAAAACTCATAATCTCCATGCCTAAGGAGACTGAAAACTTCCCCAAGTCAACTTCAGTGCTTGCTTCTCTGAGCAAATCTAGTATATTCTCTTGCAAAGAGTGATCTGATGGCCAAGAATTCCCTAACGCCTCAAATAATTTAATTGTCATCACTATTCTTTTCCTGGTCCCTCATAGGCTACATATTTGGATTTATACCTTCTTGTGATACTTATGTTTTGATCTCTTTTTATCTTCTTGTGTGAATTAGGATTCTCCTATAACAGGACAGTTACTGAGTGTGACTGTATCTATGTTCAGGAAAAGGAAATAGTTTCTACTACTTACTTTCCTATTCTGAGGACATCAAATAAACCTATCTTCTACTCTCTCTTTTGCTCTCTTATCTCTTTCACCTGCTTTTTCTTTTCCTATTTTATTTGTTATTCTTTCTTTTCCCCAAACATATCTGAAACTTTTTCCTTGTTTATTTTCTGTCATTCATTCCATTTTTTTCCTCTTGCAGTTGAATGTACTATGTTCTTTGGGGAATTTGCATCAATCTACACATCTCTGTAACTCAGATTACAGCACTTTTGGAGAACAAACATTGACACTTGTCTAGAGTCCAAGGTCGATCGAATTTACTTTTAAAAAAGAGATACTTACTGAGACAAAGTTTATTGCCCCATTTTGGCCACTAATAAAGAAAATGATTTCAGGAGGGAAGGAAGGAATGGCAAATGGCCTGCACCTATAACACAGCTTTAGAAAAATGGATGAAACAAACTCAACAGGTAGTTAGACTATATGCTTGGGACAAAGATAGGAAAATGCATGCACTGACCCGAGATGGACTGTTAAGTATGCACCTCCAGATGCAAGCACAATGAAAAGCTAAAAGAAATGCTGGCTTTCAAAAATGATTTTTTTTACCCTGAAGAAAGTAAAATTTTCTTACTTACTGATATTGAGGATGATCTTTTGAGATTTATTGATATATTTGCATTGATCTCCCCATATTTATTTGCCTCTGATGAGACCTACAAGATACATTTATGAAATAACCTACAGATAAAATTGTATTCTGTGGCCATTGAAAACAAATTTAAGTTGCTCTTGTGGGTAATGGAGTCCATTATTGTGGTATAATTATTATAATGTTCTATACCCTTAAGTAAAAGGTGCATGGACACAAAACACAATAGTTATTTTGATTTTACAGAAATTTACACACTCAATTAGCATGTTTTCCCATCCAGAAGCATGGGTGCATGAACAATAGACTTTTTCTAATTCTCCAACCCATAACAATTAATTGATTTTTAACCAAGTCTAGTTCCTCTTCAGGCCAAATAGCTTCCATATGAAGACTATCTGGTGGAGGTTTAAGCTCAATCACCCAATATGCTTGATCATTGATATTATTATCACAGATTTTATTACAATCAGTCTAGTGGCACCAGTATTACACCATATAGAAATTGTATCATGAGCTAGACTAAGATAATTACAAAATGAACTTGTTAGAATTGCAATATAAGTGCCTTAGGCTTCCCTACAAAGCAAACCAAATGTCTTAATGAGCATAAACCAAATGTCACAACTGATTGGTATAAAGGAAGATCCAAGTCTCACTTAGTCTTGATTTCCAAGTCTCTGGTGGTCATAGTTCTATGCTCTGTTTTATACTCAAGGTTGTACTGACCATTATGCTTTAACATGAAAGATATAGATAAAGTAATAGTTAATCTTAATATATAGTTGGGTATGAATGCTGCATTTTGTAATTGAAATACCACACATACATAAGAATTTATACATAAAAGAAAAACAAGTCTAGAGAGAATGTTAGATGATAGAGAAATTTAGATCAATTATATATTTAACACAAAATGGTTATTGAGTTATACATAGTTATAAAAATGGATAGGCTTGAAAATGCTGCTATGTATACAAAGGATATTTTCCATTGAATTGATTATGAGAAACCAATCTAAAATCAAATTTAATCGCAAAATAATACTTTAATTTCTGAACCACTTCATCATGTTTGTTATGATTCACATATAAACTAAATAAACTGGTACTGTATGCAAAGAGTTTTGATGCTTTATTTCTGGGCAAAAAAGTCTTGAAAACAAATCTGAAGGAGAAAATTTTAAAATAGAGAAGCTGATAACTATGAACACTCGATTTTCTTTTATAGGAGAACAAATATATTCATATCATGATTCTGATAGTATACTATCACCACTTTTAATCCGAGTATTTTGAATATATTTTCTATTTTCTCATTTCATGTTTACAGAGTCATCAGGAGGTTGCTACTGGGCAACAAAGGATTAATGAATTTTATTAACGTTCATTGAAAATAAATACTTTGCATATTAGGCATAAATTTTAAAATATACAACTCATTTATGAGAAAAGATACCATTTACAATCTTAACTTGACGAATATAACCTACTCAAAAGACAAGATTTGGTGTTGGAAAGAATAAAGCATGTTTATATCTTTAGTTCTATCCCTTTTTCTACTTTTATCACAAATCTGATATCATGGTGATAGCCATCAGGGAAAGAAAAGTAGTAATCTTTAGGAAGCAGAGAATTACACTGGTCTTCAAGCCCCAGCAATTCATCTTTCCAGAAAGTAATCTGGTTTTAATACCAGGACAGTTAGAGAAGTGCAATGAGAACTTTTCTTTTTTTTTTAAAGCTACTGAATAGTCAGTGGGATGCAAACAGGCCAAAATCTATGTGAAAGAGGTTCTACTGGGAAAGGATCTGCAAGAGAAAGTTATTCTTTATTAAATGATGCCAATAATACAGCAGAGCTCTCTGGAAATCTGTATTTGATGTTATTAAGTGGGTCATGAAACCAAAGCTAAAAGATGACCACCATTGTCTCTAATACAATATGGCAGTATCATCACCAAAAACTGGTTCTTTAAATAGTCATTTTCTTCAAATAATTTTTGACAACCTTACAACATTCTTTTTCTTAGAGATACATTTTATTTTTTATTTGGCTTTGCTTTTACTTTTTAACATTCAATATGGCCATTTTCCTTTTCACTTAATTTTTTCATGACTGGATTTCTTAAGGAGAAATGTAAAATCAAATGCTTTTCCCTTCAGGAAGTAAAATTGAACATTTAATCTTTTATGATTTTTATCTGTTACAGAAATATGCTGAAAGAAATAGATCCAGTGACTTAAAGAAAAACACTATTGAAACATAATCTATTCATAATATATCCACTGGAATTTGTGCCCAAGAACCACACTTCTAAACCAGTATATGGTCAAGAATTTACCTTTAACATTGAAATTGTAAGACTAGAGTTTTGACTCATTATTGGTTAATTCAGCTGATTGCAATGTCATTTTAGTTACACTGAGATCCTTCTTTCTTGATCACAGAATATACAAATATATGTAGCTTTTCTCAAAGTTACATCCACTTAGTTTGCAAGGACTCAGATTAGAAAAGACGAGTAGGTCGGCATTCCAGGCTACAATGTCAGTAGTCTGCAGGATAAAGTACATGTTGCTTTATTAATAATCTTTTTATGTTAGCTTCTTGGTAAAATAGCACCCACACAATGACAAATTGTAAAATAATTTTCTTATTTCCTTAATGCCACTCACTTTGCTTTTAAATGTCATTTATTTTTTGAATTGAATATAAAAAATAAAATTTCCAATTAAAATAATAAACTTTTAATATTTATAATATCAGATCGTCACCTGAGACTTGAGAGATATTAAAATAAAACAGTTGTTTTCATTCATTTTTGATGAATAAGAGATATGCAAAAGAAACTCGATGTGGAGAAATATTAAGATATTAATAACTAAAATAGAATATTTCCTACGTACCAGCTAATCTGATCAATTTTAAAGTATTATTTTATTTAAACATCATACCAAATATATGAGAGACTTTACATTTCTGTTCTCATTATTCAGATGAGAAAATTTTCGATTGAGCATAATTAAGTGACTTGCCCAGGTAAGTGGCTAGCTGATATTTGAAATTAGGAGGTCTGACTCCAGAAATCAGTGCTTTTAAACTCTGCAGTGAAACGCAAATGTTTAGACACTTTGTGAGATATATTAACAGTATACAAATCTATTGTGAAACTGAATAATTTGGTAAGAGCAGCAGTTCAATTTTGGGGTAGAAACTGTCAAAAACTAATACAGGCTTAGATAAGGAGAAACAACTTGAAAAAGTTATTGCAATAAGGAGAACATGGATTTCAGAAATCTGCCAACACCTCAAAATCAAGCAGTGAAAGGCTTTTCTTTTATCAGTAGGGTTAGTAGTCCTAGCAGAAAGGGAAGTTTGAGCAGGCAAGGCAGAGTGAGCAGAGAGCACAATTGCATGATTTGATGGGAAATTTGTTTCCCTGTATTAAGCTGATTCTTGGGATAGGTTGATGTGTGTAGGGTGGGGTGGGGAATTGTTCTGAATTTTAGTGCTTGCTCAGGCTTGGGAGCAAGCCAAAGTTCAGGGGTGTATGGGAAGGAGAAAAGCTAATGTTTGGTCAAGACAAAGTAGAGGGTAAGAAATTGGTAACTGTGAACACTTGGTTAAACCACAAATTAGTATGTGGATTCAAATGTTTTAACAAAGTTTCTTCACCGGCAGTTTTTAGCACATGGGCATTCCACGTGCCAAATGTGATTGGTTTTAAGGAAGAAGAATTAGTAAATCTTAAGAAGTATGCACAATGTTTATGGGAAGAAAATATTGCTAACAGGCTTGCAATCTATTCTCTTTCTTTACAAAGGTGCTATACCACTGGAAAGAAAAGAGGAATGGTGACCTGGTTGAATCTCCTGACAAACATACCCAAGACAGACCTTTTGCAAATACAATGATGATATTCGCTACCAGGAATTATTATAATTCTTGGTAGCTCTGGAATTACTTATGGTCACCAAACCTAGAATCCATGGGTTACTAAGACTCCTTGGAAAATATCATGTAAACTCTGTAACCATTGGAATAAAAAATGGAGATAGTTTATAACTGAAATAACTCCTTTCCATGTAAATACTTGTGCTGCTATACATCACTCAGAGACCTGATATGACAAATCCTGGCCAGTTTGCACTCTACTGTAACAAGTGCTGGCAATCTTCTCCAAGGTTTGCTTGTGTCTTGCAATTATTTGTATCCTTAAAATTATTTGTAGAGCTTAATGGTGAATAAGATCTCTAATTTCTATGAGTCTCATTGGAGAATATAATTCTATATGTAATTTTAGCTTAATTAATGCTTTCATTGCACAGGATTTTGACTAAATATTTAAATAGTTGAGATAAGAAATGTTATTCACTATAATGTTTTTGTTTCTCTCAAAAATATGATAAAAATTGAAGGTTCATTTAAAAAATTTTTGGCATTCCTGATGAAATATATGGAAGAGAAATAGATGCTCTATTGAAAAAATATATGCCAATGAAACAATAACATATTGACATGGAAATTCAGGTGAATAACATAAGGAAAAGGTAAATAGAAAGGAAAAACAGAATACCGAATTTAATTTTCATGTTAAGTAGTATATAGCAGAAATCACACTGTGGAATACTGAAAAAGTAGCAAAATGTCCAACCTGAATTACCTGTTCAGAATGTAGAGGAAAGGAAATGAGAGTGGGGGCTCATTTTCAGCTTCTAGAGGCCACCTGTGTTTCTTAGCTCATGCTCCCCATTCTTCCATCTTCAAAGCCAGCAATGGTAGGTTGAGTCCTCATGCTTTGAATCTCTCTAATTGACCTTCTTCTACTTACTTTAGAAGAAAGGGCTCCTCTGATAATCCAGAATTATCTCCCATCTCAAGGTCCATAGACCTTATTCACATTTGGAAAGTTTCTTTTGCCACGTAACATAATATGTCCACATATTCCAAGTATTAGGATGTGAGGATGTTTGGGAGCCATTATTCTTTTATATATCACAACTTACTAGAAGGTTAATCATTTGGCCTCTTTGTATCACAGTTTTCTCTATGTGAAATGGGGATGATGTTGTGCCTCATTCGTAGGCATTCTTGTGAGGAATAAAATGAGTTCCCTACTTAAAATAATTACAAATAAAGGATTGCATCTAGTAAGAATTACATAAGTGTTCATTATCACTTTTAATATATAGTAAAAATATGAAACTATCCATTTTGTAATATTATAAGAAAATCCATGTGATAGATACCATTCAATTAATGCAATGAATATTAATAACTTTTAATTTTATGTGAAAATGATTGGTTATGATAATTAGTTAAAAATAGAGATAGGATGGATAAATGATAGATGATGATGACAGACAGCTAGATCAACAGACACATTCAACAAACCACAATTACTTAAACATAATTGAAAGAAATATTCCAAGATTTTAACATTGTCTGTAGACTGGCAAATGGGTTTTATATAATTTTTCTGTTTCTTTATACTTAATAATATCATTCTAGAATATATTGCTTTTATAATTTAAAAAAATTAAATGAATTGCCTAAAATAGACTTGAGACTTTCTCCCTTTCTCTTACTTATATAAGATAGAATAAGTTATCAAAACTACCCCCTTTGTGGATAATGACTTCTGATCACCTCTTTTTATAATATGGCTTCAATGAATCATCACAGTTGGATCTTAGCCAGTGAAGTCTCAGCAGACATCATTTCTTTATTGAACTTACACAGGAGTTTCCTCAGCTGTCCTCATTCAACAGAGTGATAGAGAGCAGATAGACAACCTTCAGTAGAATTATTTCTGTAAAATAGGAGAGTTCCCCGTTTTCCTATTTGTTCCGTCTTTCCTTGAGCTGATGGATGCTATTCAATTTACAAAAGAAGAATAAATCAGTAAAACTGAATGAGTTTAATTGTCCTGGACACATTTTCTAACAACTAAACTGATTCTCTAAGGATAATTTTTCATCTTTAGTCAACTCTTTAAGAATATCATGTATTTTACATATATGATAAATTTTTGGATGATGTCTAGTTACACCTTGCCAGTGATAGACATTCATAATCATTTCTCTGATATTTATGTTAACTGAAATCCAATCAAACCAACTATAAGAGCAATTTATTCATTTCTGATTTGATAATTTACCCTGCACTGGTCCTCCTATACCACTGTTAACAAGACAAAAATTGATATTTCATTACTTCATCAATACAATTTGCATTATGCATATAACTATTGTTTATAACAGTTTTCCACTATTTACAGCAATTTTCCACTGCTATAAATTATTGTTTATAAAATTTTTCCACTTTGTGATTTTGGGGAAAACAAATAAAAACCCTGTTTCTGTACTGTTTATGAGAGCTGCTGTTCCGATTAAAGGGCCATACGCTTTGTTCATCATAACGGTG
The DNA here is from genome assembly GCA_031878705.1 of Tapirus indicus. Lineage (NCBI taxonomy): Eukaryota > Metazoa > Chordata > Mammalia > Perissodactyla > Tapiridae > Tapirus > Tapirus indicus. The sequence continues at coordinate 26,561,341 of CM062933.1, forward strand.
GATCATAAAGGTGGTAAGTGTATAGAATTGCATGATGCTAGCTGTAGATGATGATATTAAAGGAAACACTGTTACTCTTAAGGAATGGCCAGTTATTATTAAACACCAGTTGTGCTTAGCCATGTTCAGGTTTTGCCATCCATATGAAATTTTTATTCTTGAAATATCTTCAGGGGAAATAACTTGGTTTTTACAACTTTAAAACATGCTATTTCTAAACCACTTTTATGTATCACTAAATCAATTATTTTCATACTGCTATATTTTTATAACAATATGTTTCTTTGAAATTAAACTAGCACAGTACCTTAGAAAAAGGTCTACCTAGTTTGTTCTACATCTGGATACTTCACTAGTTCTTGTGTATTCTTTAAGAAACTTATCAGTTTTAGAAGACGAAATAATCTTCTATGATTGGGTTAATATTATATGTTTTCATAACTGGGGTAGCATTATATATTTCAGTGATCCTGATACCTAAATACTTGCCAGAACCCTAACATATGAGTAGTCCACTGATTCTGTCACTGTGCTCTGCATGTCTTATACCCTGCTATCCAACTGTCTGTGTATTTCCATTATACCTATGTGAAAATTAATTAAGAGAAACCTCATTTAAAATGGAGTCTGGAGGCCAGAAGGTGGAGTGTTCATGCAGTACCACTGGAGGCCAACTACTGGAAAGATAGTCAATTACAGACACAAACAGAAAGAAGTCTCAAGAGGAAGAATCATCAAGTACAGATCCCAACAGGAAGAAATGTACATTGCATCCCAAATCGAAATCGACTACCCCAGCAACACAGCCAATGAGAAACCATCACCACCCTGAACTCTTGCTTTTCTCCAATGGACTTTAGTTCAAAACAACCCCTCCCAATTTCCTCCTTCTTCCTTATAAAATAACATTCCTCTTCTTTGATTATTGTACTTTCCTATGGCTTTTGCCATAGCAAACAGGTCCCAAATTGCAATTCTTTGTTTTTTTCTGCAATGAGCTCCTCTTGTAGTTAAAATAATCAGCAGCTTTGGGTTTATTTAAGCCTGTAGTACATCACTCAGCCCTTTGCCACTCCAGTGCTGAGAGAATTCTCATATCTAGAACCTGAACCATCTAATCTCATTCAAACCACCACTGCCTGAGCTCCCATTTTACATAAGCAAAGCCACAATAGTTACGTATAAAGTGGTACATGAAGAAAGTAACATTATATATCTAACAAAATCTCATAGAATGTAACATTCAGTAAGATTTTTATTTGAGAAGGCTATTTTGTCTCTAGATATAATTGAAATATTTGAGAAATTCAAATTAAAACAATGAGATATGACTATACATCTATTAGAATTACTAACATTCAAAACACTGAAAATATCAATTCCTGGAAAAGATGCAGAGCAACAGGAACTCTCTTTCATTCCTGGTTGTAATGCAAAATGGAATACCCACTTTAGGAGAATGTTTGCTAGTTTCTTACAAAGCTAAACAATATCTTATCTGTGATCCAGCAATTGTGGTCCTAGGTATCCACGTAACTGATTTAAAGACTTACGTCCATACAAAAGCCTGCATGCTAGTGTTTATAGGAGTTTTACTTATAATTGCCAAAATCTGGAAGCAATCAAGTTGTCCTTTAATAGACAATGAGTAAGCAAATGATGGAAATGAGCTAACAAGTTATGAAAAGACATGTATGAATTATAAATGCATATTTCTAACTGAAAGAGGCAATTCTGAAAAGGTTACAGACTGTGTGATTCCAATTCATTGACATTATGGAAAAGGCAAAACTACAGATATGGTAAAATGGGCAGTGGGGTCTTGAGTTTGGTGTTGGGGGAAGTGCTGAATGGGTGAAGCTCAAAGAATCTTTTAAGGTGGTGAAAATGTTTTGTAAGATTTTGTAATGATGGATATATAACACATTGAATCTGTCCAAACCTGTAGAACATCACAGAACAAAGAGTTTTGTGGGGTCAGAAAAGTTTTCCTGAATGAAAATGACATTGACATGTAGATTTAGAGAATGAGAAGGATTTAGCAAGGATAAATAATTAAAATCACTTCAGACAGAAAATAACGAAAAAAACAACAACAAATAAGAAATATTTGAAGTTTCTAGGGTAATTTAAGGAGCTCTGTTGATTTCAGGGACTCAGAGGAGGTTAGAGTGGCCAGGGCTCAGATTCTAACAGGAAGAGACTAAGAGACTTGTAGATGAGGTTGGATAACTAGATAAGGACTAGATCTTGAAAGACTTGAAAGCCATATAATGTTGTTGGAGTTATCACAAAACAACAAGAAAACTCAGGAAGCCACTAGTAGATTTCAAACAAGGAAGCACAAGCATTAAATCTAAATATCTACCAAGATCCATTGAGATATTTGTGGTGAATGGAATGAAGAAGTCAAAAGTGGATGCAAATTGATAATTACTCATTGTTTCAGAGCAAAGGTGTGTCTCCTCCCAAGATCCTTACACACTAGGTTGTTCAACTTTAATTCTGAGTGGGGACAAAATATAGGTGGTGACCTGAGGAATGGATAAGGATAATGCCTTGTTTACTATGAAACTGCTACCTATCCCTTTGACAGGATGAGATGGAAGTCATTCTGTACAGAGATGGTGCCCAACTAAGGTGGTTTTTTTTTGAAATCATAACTCACAAAACATACTTTAAAATAATTTTTTAAAATAGTAGGCATCAATCTCATAAAAGAGATAGCCAAAGAAATAGCAACTGTGCTGCCTTGAGGAAGAATCTGAAAATGTAGTGAGCAAGATTGTATACTATTCATTAAACACTTTCCCTGGAAAGTCACGCTGCTTTCTGAAGAATGCATCAAGTGCCCTTCAGCACAATCCAGAAGCCCCAGGACGGAAAATAGAGCTTAGTCTAATAATTAATGGGTGGACTATTCACAGTCAGTAGAAAATAAAGTTATAATTAAAAACACAACAAACATAACCACTAACATAGCTAAATACTTAAAGAAAATTCACTTGAGATACCTTTGGAATGGAATATCTTTGGATAGGAATAGTTGTATCTGTTTAAATTGCCTCAATACTTCATTTTTGACAATTTTCAGTAAATCCGCCTTGTATTAGGACAGTATCTGTAATTCTGGAATACTTTTAATAATACTAATTCAAGTGTTATGTGAAAGAGTTATAGGTTATCAGGAAGAGATTACAAACAGTTTATGTGACCTTTTTGTTGTTTTTGCCAAAGATACAGAGCTTGATGAAAGAGAGCCATCTGTGTAGGTAGAAATAGTAACAGTGTATCATAGCAGAACTGAGTTTATTCCAAAGATGGTGGAATCCATTTCCCTAGATCAAATCCCTAATGCTTGGTTTATGATTATACATCTATCTACAAAGAATTAGTACTTATAATTACTTTTTATAATTAAGCACTGATCAATTTCTACCTATCAGACATAGTGGATTTTCACTTAAGTCTACATTATCTTACTGCCCTTTTTATGAACATTTTCACAGAATCATGAGCTTTTATAGATTCACCTCTTTTTAAATGACTCTACATATTGTTTTATATTTGAGACTCCAAACCTCACTAATTTGCAAGTGTAACCCACTCTAAACTATTACTACCAGCAGGCATGAATTAAAGTGCTGTACTTTCTCCCCAAATTAACACGATCTTATGTCATCTTTAATTCTGTAAGCCCAAACCTGGATTCTTTTGTATTTTTAATCTATTTTGTTTCCATTTGATTTTTAGTGCATAGAAATGCTAAGTATTTTTATACATTGATTTAGCAACCAGCAACCTTGCTTAATTTTCTTATCATTTTGACATGAGTAACATTGTTCATCAGAGAGTTACCTTACAGCAAAATGTGAAAAACTCCCATTAGGAGGTTATATGTCTGTCTAAAACAGGACATCATTTAAAAAGAAATGATGTCATTTAAAACAGCTGTAATAATTCTCTTTTGTGTATATGCGTGTCAACATAGATTTCCTAAATCTAACTTTTCTCTATTCTTCAAGAAGGAAGATAATTAGAATTTTATATTGATGATTAATATTTGTTGAAAGACATCTCCCTGTCACTTCTTTTTCTTCTTTCTCATTTTTTTCTCCCTTCTCTTAGAAAAATTTGAAAATTAATTGATCGTTATGTGCATACTCTAGGAACATGTAGTCCTGATAAACAGTCAAGAATTCTTAAACAAAAATAATAAAATGTTGACTGTGTAGGAAACTTTTCCTGTTAAAACTAAACTGGGGTGTGTCATTGAGTAGTTATCTTGCTAACTACTTACTGGAAAAGAAGAGCTTTGATTCCAATGAAAGAAGAAAAGATTTTAAAATATGGTTTTAAAAAATCTCTAATTTATTTATCAAAATTATATAAATTATATTAGCAAAAGTTTCATGTAACACTACTGATACAAAGATGACTTTGGGGGCAAATTAAAATTAGTGCCTAAAGAATTAGAAAGATGTCTGGTTTCTAGTGCAGTATGTAAGAAGCTTGGAAGATGCCACTCTGTCCTAACATGGAAAAAGCTGAACAAACTGAAAAATCAAAAATGTTTCTTAGATCTGTGAGAGAATTGAGGTCACAGGGCAAACCACTATCTCCCAAATTGAAGAGACAGACAGGAGAATACGGAGAATCATAACTTACTGGAATCTTCTTGCCAATCTCCATGGGAACCAGTGCCGGGTGTAGGTAAACTTCAATTGTAATTGACTCACTGTTCGAGCTTAGTGTAGACAACTCTGAGACAACTCTGATGGTTAAGAACTCCAGGGGGACTAGTCATCGGAGGAATTCCAACTTTTTTGAATTTTACTTCCTGGATCTCTACTAGGTTCTCACAATGAATATCAGAGAAAAATCCCCTCATGTTTTCAGCAGTGGGAGGGGAAAAGGAACCATTTTGTAATATGCCAGAGCATTCTGTACTTAACAGGCTTTGCCCTCAGGAGAAACAATTTAACCATAGAATACCCTGCTGGGGTTTTATTAGAGCCTAACTGACCTGAGGGAAGAGAAATACACAATTTCAGCCAGCTCTAGCCTTCCACATGGAGGAAAGGAAGTGCCAACTTCAGCCCACTGTAGCTATCCTGTTCCACTTAAGGTGTGGGGATGGGAGAAAACTAAGAAGCGCATGTATGTTTCACAGTCCAGAGGCATAGGCTCATTAAAAGATTGAGACAATCATAGAATTATAAAACTGCCCCACCCATACACAGCACTACCACATTACTAAGGGCCTACTTACAGTGATTCCTTTTACCCAGTACATCATGCCTCGCTATTAAGAAAAAAATTACAATACTAAAAGGCAAAAAACAGTTAGAAGAGACAGAACAAGCATCAGAAACAGACTCAGATATGGCTTTGAAATTATCAGACTGAGAATTTAAAACAACTATGATTAATATATTAAGGGCTTTAATGGATAAAGTAGACAGCATGCAAGAACAGATGGGCAATGTAAACAGAAAGATGGAAATTCAAAGAAAGAACCAAAAAGAAATGTTAGAGAGAGAAACAAAAAAACACTGTAACAGAATGAAGAATACCTTTAATGATCTTATTATAGACTAGACACGGCTGAGGAAAGACTCTCTGAGCTTAAGGATATCTCATAGAAACTTCCGAAACTAAATAACAAAGAAAACAAAGATGAAAAATACAGAACATAACATTCAAGAACTGTGGGACAACCACAAAAGGTGTAAATACATGTAATGGGAATACCAGAAGGAGAAGTAAGAGGAAAAAAAGAAAATAAATATTAATAACAGAATAAATATTAAATAATGAAAGAGAATTTCCCCCAAATTAATGTCGGACAACAAACCACAGACACAGGAAGCTCAGAGAACACCAAGCATGACCACTTTATTGTACCAAGAAAAAATTATACTGAGGGATATATTTTCAAACTATAAATTATCAAAGATAAAGAAAAAACCCTGAAAGGACTCAGAGGAAAAAAAACACTTTACCAATAGAGGAGCAGAGATAAGATTTACATAGCTTCTCCTTAATAACCACATAAGCAAGGAGAAAATGAAATAAATTATTTAAAGTTTTGAGAGAAAAAAAATAAGCTAGAATTCTGTACTCTGCAAAATTATCCCTCAAAAGTGAAGGAAAAATAAAGATTTACTCAGATAAACAAAAATTGAGAGAATTATTGTCTGTAGACCTGCCTTGTTAGCCATGTTAAAAGAAGTTCTTTCAAAAGAAGGAAAGAGATATGTCAGAAACTTATATGTACATGAAGAAAGGAAGGGCACTGAAGAAGGAATAAGTGAAGGTAAAATAAAAACTTTTATTTCTCTTATACTTAATTGACCTAAGCTATAAAAATTTATTCAAAGCAATAGCAATGCTGTTTTCAATTATATATATTATACATGCTTATGTATAAGTGAAATGGATAAAGCAATGATATAAGGGGAGAAAAAAGCTAGATATATTTTGTTATTATAAGGTAATCACACTATCTGCGAAGTGGTATAGTGTTATTTGACAGTGGAATTGGATTAGCTGCAAATGTATATTGCAAACTCTAGAGCAACCACTAAAAAAAAAATAACAAAAGTATAACTGATAAGCTAAGAAAGGAGAGAAAATAGAATCATATAAAATGCTCAGTTAAATCCAGAGAAGGCAGGAAAATAGTGACGAACAAAGATAGAGACAGAAAATAAGGGCAACAAATAACAGAAAACAGGGAAAATATGTAGGTATTAATCCAACTATAGCAATAATTCCTTTGAATGTCAATGGTCTAAATGTGTCAATTTAAAAATTGTTAGAGGATCAAAAACAAGGCATAACTGTATGTTGTCCTCAAGACACTCACTTTAAATATAAAGACAAGTAAAGATTACAATTAATTGGTAGAGAAAAATATACCATACTAACACTAATCAAAAGAAAGCAGGAGTAGCCATATTAATTTCAGACATAGCCAACTTCAGAGTAAGGAAAGTTATCAGGGATAAAGAGATTCATTACTTAATGATTAAGTGATCAATTCTACAAAAAGACGTAATGATCCTTAACAGGTATGTGCCTAAAAACAGAGCATCAAAATATCTGAGGAAAAAAACTGATAGAACTGCAAGAAGAAATAGATAAATTCCCTATTATAGTTGTAGACATCAACACTCCTCTCTCAGAAATGGACAGATCTAGCAGGCAGAAGATCATTAAGGGCACAGTAGAACTCAACGAAAACATCGATCAACTGAAATAATTGACATCTATAGACTACTTTGTCCAACAACTGCAAAATACACATTATTCTTAAACTCACATGGAACATTCACTAAGACAGACCACCTTCTGGGCCGTGTAACACATCTCAACAAATTTAAAAGAATAGAAATATATAATGTCTGTTCTCATGTCACAATGGGATTAAATTAGAAATCAGTAACAAAAAGACAGATGGAAAATCCCCAAATACTTAGAGATTAAGCAATATACTTATAAATAACATAGGTCAAAGAAGAAATCTCAAGAGAATTTTAAAAATATTTTGAACTAAATGTAAATGAAAATACAACTCATCAAAATTTGTGGGTTGCAGGGAAAGCAGTGCTTAGGGGGAAATTTATTGCAGTGAATGCATATGTTAGAAAAAAGAAAGATCTGGAATCAATAATCTAGGCCTCCACCTTAGGAAATTAGAAAAAGAAGATCAAATAAAATCCAAAGTGAGCAAAATAAAAGAAATAATAAAATTAGAGGAGAAATCAATGAAATTGAAAATAGGAAGTAAATAAATAAACAAAACCAAAAGATATTTCTTTGAAAAGATCAATAAAATTGATAGGCCTCTAGCCAGACCAGCTAAAAATGAAAGAGAGAGAACACAAATTACTAATATCAGAAATGAAAGAGAGGACATCGTGACAGATCCCATGGACATTAAAAAAATAATAAAGGAATACTATGAAGAGCTCTATGCCCCCAAATTTTATGATCTAGATAAAACTGACCAGTTCTTGAAAGACATAATCTACCAAAACTCAAGCAAGAAGAAATGTGCAATTTGAATAGGCCTATATCTATTAAAGATATTAAATCAACAATCAATAACCTTCCAAATCAGAAAGCACCAGGCCTAGATAAGTTCACTGATGAATTCTACCATTTAAGAAAGAAGTTATACCAATTCTCTACAAGCTCCTTCAGAAGATAGAAGCAGAAGACATATTTTCTAACTCATTCTATGAGACCAGCATTACCCTAATATCACAAAGACATTACAAGAAAAGAATACTACAGACCAATATCTCTCTTGAACATAGATGCAAAAATCCTCAACAAAATTAGCAAGTGAAATTCAACTATATATAAAAAGCATTATATGCCATGAACTAGTGGTTTATCTCAGGCAATCCATCACATCCACAAGCTAAAGAAGAAAAATCCCATGATCATAGCAATAGATGTAGAAAAAGCATTTGACAAAATTCAAGACCCATTCGGGTTAAAAACTCTTAATAAACTAGGAATAGAGCTGAACTTTCTCAATCTGATAAAGAATATCTACCAAAAACTGCAGCTAACATTATATAGTCATCCCTTGGTATTTGCAGGGGATTGGTTCTAGGACCCCCACCCAGATACCAAAATTAGCAGATACTCAAGTCCCTTTACATAAAATGGCATTGCATTTGCATACAACCTACGCACATCTTCCCGTATACTTTAAATTATCTCTAGATTATTTATAAAACCTTATACAATGTAAATGCTATGTAAATAGTTGTTATACTGTACTGTTCAGGGAATAGTGACAGGAAAAAAAGCTGTACATGTTCAGTACAGACCCAACCATCCTAGGCGGTTCAATCTGTGGTTGGTTGAATTTGTGGATGGAGAAGCCACAGATACAGAGGACCAACTGTACTTAATGTTGAAAAGTTCAGTGCTTTCACACTAAGACCAGGAATGAGCAAAGATGATCCCTCTCACTGCTGCTTTTCAACATTGTACTGGAACTCCTAGCTAATGCAATAAGACAAGGAAAGGAAATAAAAGTATAGTTTGGGAAGGGAGAAATAATACTGTCTTTGTTTGCAGATGACAAGACTTTAGTCTTACTATAAAGCTACAGAAATTAAGACAGTGTAGTATTGGCAAAGAATACACAAATAGACCAATGGAACAGAATAGAGAGCCCCAAAATAGACCCACATCAATATAGTAAGTAGATCTTCGACAAAGGAGCAAAGGCAACACAGTGGAGCAAAGATAATCTTTCCAACAAATGGTGCTGGAACAACTGGACATACACATGCAAAAAAAATGAATCTAGACATAGACTTTACACTAGTTCACAAAAATTAACTCAAAAATGCACCACAGACCTAAATGTAATATGCAACCTATAAATCTCCTAGAAGATAACTGGTGATGACTATTTAGACACAAACCAAAGTCACGATCCATGAAAGAAAGAATCGATCAACTAGACTTCATTAAAATTAAAAACTTCTGCTCTGCTAAAGACTATGTCAAGGGAATGAGAAGACAGGCCACAGCCTGGGAGAAAATATTTGCAAAAGACATAGCTGATAACGAACTGTTATAAAAAATATACAAGCACTTAAAACTCAACAGTAAGAAAACAGTACAGGGGTTGCCCAGTGGCGCAGCGGTTAAGTTTGCATGTTTCACTTCAGCAGCTGACCCAGGGTTCTCTCATTCGGATCCTGGGTGCAGACCTACTCACTGCTCATCAAGCCATGCTGAGGCGGCATCCCATACAGAAGAGCTACAACTCTACAACTATGGTACACAACTAGGTACTGGGGCTTTGGGGAGAAAAAAGAAAAAAGAGGAAGATTGGCAACAGACGTTAACGCAGGGCCACTCTTCCTCAAAAAAGAAAAAAGAAAAGAAAACAATACAATTAAAAATTGGGCCAAAGACCTTAACAGATACCTCACCAAAGAAGATATAAAGATGGAAAATAAACATATGAAAAGATCCTCCCCGTCATATATCATCAGGGAAATGGAAATTAAAATGAGATACTACCACACACTTATTAGAATGGACAAATTCTGGAAAGCTGACAACATCAAATGCTGGAGAGGATGTGGAGCAACAGAAACTCATTCATTGCTGGTGGGAATGCAGATTGTACAGCCACTTTGGAAGATTGGTAGTTTCTTACAAAACTAAATATACTCTTACATGTAACAGCAATGATCCATCAATCACACTTCTTGTTATTTACCCAAAAGAGTTGAAAACTTATGTCCATACAAAACCCTGCACATGGATATTTATAGCAGCTTTATTCATAATTGTCTAAACCTGGAAGCATCCAAGATATCTTTCAGTAGATGAATGGATTAAGAAACTCTGGTTTGTACTAGGCAATGGAATATTATTCAGTGCTATCAAGCTATTAAAAGACATGGAGGAAACTTAAATGCCTGTTACGAGGTGAAAGAAGGCAATCTGAAAAGGCTACCTACCATATGATTCCAACTATATTATATTCTGAAAAAGAAAAAGCTATGTAGACAGTAAAAATACCAGTGGTTGCCAGGGATTGTGGGAGTGTAGGTATGAATTGATGGAGCACAGAGGTATTTTAGGGTAGTGAAACTACTCTGTATATTCCAATGGTGGATACTTATCATTATACATTTGTCTAAATCCATAAAATGTACAACACCAAGAGTGAATCCTCATGTAAACTATGGAGTTTGGGTGAAAATCAGGTCTTAATGTAGGTTCTTCAATTGTAATAAATGTACCACTCTGGTGGGGGACATTGAAAATGGGGGAGGCTAAGCATGAGTAGGGGCGGAGAATATATGTGAAAATCTTCTGCTCAAACCTTCTGCTCAAGTTTCTGTGAACTGAAAACTGCTATAAAAAGTAAAGTCTATTAGGATGAAAAAAAGAATTAGAGAAAAATATGTTAGACTCACCTATATTCTACAAATGAAAAGTCATACTTTCTTTTTCAATTTTAATGATTTTTGCATCAAGACCTTTGCAAATACACATGATAAAATGTATAACAATGTTAATGGCACCATTTATGTAACAGCAAGCAATAGAAGGCTCCTAAGTGTCTATTGCAATGCTAATTATACACAGCATATTCATTTAATGGAATCCTGTTGAGCAATAAAAAGAAATGTGTTACAGTCATTTGTTTTATAAGTTTATACTTGAATGATTCTCACAGTAAGTATAAAATATTTTAAAATCAAGAGGCAGAATAATTATATAAATACACACACTTTGATAATCATTTGTAGGAATAATCATCTATAAGAAAATGTAAAGAAATTAAAGAATAATGAAAAATATCTTTCTAGCAGTTACCTTTGGGAAGTTAGGAGGGTAATGTAACTGGAACCGGATTCATAGTATTGCTAATATTTTTTTTTCTTTTGGTGACTGTTAGATATAGATGTTTTGTTGTATTATACTTTGTTATTGTGTAGTTCATAAGGGTTGTAAACTATGTTTTAAGAGGAATCTTTTTAGTTTTATTATAATGTTTCTTCTAATGTAGAAGAAGAAAGAGAGAGAAAGAAAGGAGAGAGAAAGAGAGAAAGAATCGTGAAAGACTAAGCAATAGTATCCTTCCCATTAGTGACAGAAAAAGACAATTTACTACTTGAAAGGATTTCCTTAAGGGAAGTCTTGCATGAAACAAACATGTTTAATTGGAATTGCCAGAATCAATGCAAGGATATGTAATAGTTGCAGTCCTGACAGAACCAAAATTGCAGAGCTAAAGTTAAATTCCTTAGCTGTAAAATAGTAAAATCGTACAGTAGTAAGCCATTATGCAAAGACTATGTTGTTCTGAAGCAATGAAATGGGAAATTGGTGCCAAGGAAAAACTAAAAGGATCATTGCATACAACCTATTTTGGCTTTGAAAACTCCATTAAAGTACTCTTGCAAAAAAAGAAGAACTAAATAAAAATACTTATTTTTAAAATTATATAAGCAATTTAAAATGGAGAAATCCAAACTCAGCATGAACACATAAAATGATAATATAGTGGGTCAAATAACGTTGCAGCTCCTGAATGCATTTGGAATGGCATGCAATAAAATGAGTCTTGATATGCTGTTACAGTTTAAATACCCTCCTGGTCTGATACAAGAGGGTTGAGCTTAGCTTCTGGATGCCCTAGAATTGAATGTTGGATAGAAACAAGAAAACGCATGCCCTCTGGAGTATCCACTCTTTTTCGTTGTTGGCAACCTCAAGAAGAAATTGAGATTCAAGGCATCTTTAAAATGAAAGATGTGTGCAATTGAAATAGGAAAATGGGGGTAGTTTTACCCTGGATGTTAAGCCCAGAGTACATGTGATCTTAACTAAAGGGCAAATTTAGGATCAGCTTTCTAGAGTGGATATTTGCATATGTGTGTGTTTGTGTGTGTTGTGTGTGTGTGTGTGTGTGTGTTTAAATTTGGCCTTTAATTTTGAGTGATCTTGGAGATGAACTAAATGAATCGGACTCATACCACAGAAAGACAAACACAAGTTAAAAATAAGAGCTTTATTTCTCCTGTTGAAAATAAGAGAAGGGACTTGCCCACTTTCCCCTTTTTTAGAGCATTTACTTCAGTTAATATACAATTGTAAGTTCTTTCTCCGTATCTTTGACGTGTACATAAATCTTTTTAAAACCTAAATAAGCCTCTTGCCAGCTTTAAGGAATGTCTTTCTCAAGGACCTGGGAACCCTTTTTTTGAAATGTCATCACAAGGAAGATAGCGCCCGATCTCCCAGTTTCCCTGGGAGAGTGGGCACTTCTGCAGGCCTTGCTCCAAGCTGCAAAATTACCCCTTGTCGTAAACACAGGACAAGTTAACTTTCCTTTGGATAAAGCCAATTAGCTAACACAGATGGTCACCCAATTATCAAGTGAATTTAAGATAAACGATCTATGACAAATGGTGCTTCATGTCCTCTTGCTTGAGGACTAGTTATTGTCTATCTCGAGAACATGTATGTGATGGGTTATATCTGCTTAGCTATATAAAATGGTGAAATTTCTTTCTGTCTTTGTAATCTCTTAGCAGATTGCCTGTAATGCACATCACCTACTGGCTTAATGCTTATTGAATAATAAAATTGTTTTCTTTCTCTTCTACCTTTGTGGAGAGATTTTTCTGGGTTGAGAGGAGATTTTGTTTTGTTTTTAATTATATTTCACCAACTGTCACCACCATCGAGTATATTCTCTGCAATTAATTAGGAAATAAGAAAAAATATCCAATAGTCAAATTTCTATTTCTAAAACTTATTGTGAGCATTAAGAATGAAACAAAATTTAATCATGACTTATTTCCTATAATACAACAGGGCATTAACGTGGGAAGTACTTGTTAAAAAGCCATCTGTCTTTTATTTAAATCCATCTTGTAAAAACTTCCAGCCTATAAAAATTACAAATATTACTGTTTTTTTCCAAAAGTAAGTCTTGTAATGTTTCAAAAGTTTTTAATTTCATTCTTTAATCAGAAACTACCAAATGTCCTCCTTTCACAATGTCCTTGGCAGGAAAACAACTAGAAGACTAAAGCTAATATGTCAATTTTTGTTCTCAGGCTCTATTAGAATGACCATAAACTACTAAGAAGCTATAGTCTCTGACGCTGCAGAATTATAGGCCGATGTTTATATGATTACGACTGTGTTTATCCTTCTGGGTATAAGCTGCATAATAAGAGGATATAATTCCTCACCACTGTTTGTGAGAATTTGGAGGGAAAGAGAATGGAAGAGCAGACACGAATATTCCATTACAGGATGAAAGGGGTCTATATTGGCTCTTCAGTGTTCAGATCTCTCCAGAAAATGACTATAACAATTAGAAAAATTTTAAAAGACTATGTATCTGGTTGCCCAAACTCGATCTAAGTGTACTCTGGCTACTTAAATTAAAGGTGTTGTGTCAAATGCTAATGTAATATAAACTATCAAATTATAAATAAAAATATTTGAACTTGCTGCCATTCCCCCTGTTAATTCCCCTGTTCAAATGATTTTCAAATGATTTAGCTCATTTCTAATTATTTCTACGTCTAGATTATAAAAAGAACAAAACCACAGACGCAAGGTACAAAAAGGAATTATATGGCTTATTTCCTGAGTGTTAAAAAATAATCTTTCTTCATAGAAAAATCACAAGAGAAAAGAAGGAAGTATAAATGCATCACAATAACCAATTACTTTTAATTTTCATAATATTTTAGATTATACAATTAAGTTTCAGGGAAACGTATATTTATGCAAAGGAAGCTGAGACACTAATTTGTTTTCTAAGAATTTTCTACAATGCATTTTAAGACTAGAACATTTGTACTCAAAAATACTGAAACTCTTAAAATAACATGTTCTAAAATAAGAAGCTAATTATATCAAATCACCTCGACTTCTTTAACCTATGTTTCAATCTTATCAGACAACATATCAAATACTAGATTCCTCTCATGTATACTACCTTAGGACACAGCAAGTTCTCTAAACTAATATCTGAACATTACTTATTTTGCTATTTTACCCCCGAGCAGTTGTATAATTCAGAATAAAATGCTATTTCTGATACAGCTACATGGGACCAGCTGTAAAACTTAGGTGTCAAATTGTTGCACTAATTTTTAGTCACAGAGTAAAATGAATGGCTTCTATGTATTTTTATGATTTTTTTCCTTGGCCTTGTCTTAGAATACCCTGATACAAAATAAAAGTGTTGATCAAACTTTATAAAAGTAAATCAATGTAAATATGTTTACTTTTAAATCACAGGGATGGTTTAGTTAAGATAGATAAATGAAGATTAAATATAAAATAGCAAAGTAATGTTCTTCTTTCCAGTTTAAAAACCTATCTGGGGGCCGGCCCGTGGCACAGCAGTTAAGTTCACGCTTTGGCAGCCCGAGGTTTGTGAGTTCGGATCCTGGCCGCTGGCCGAGGCACTGCCTGTCAGCCATGCTGTGAGGCGTCCCATATAAAGTAGAAGAAGATGGGCATGGATGTTAGCCCAGGGCCAGTCTTCCTCAGCAAAAAGAGGAGGATTGGTAACGGATGTTAGCTCAGGGCTGGCCTTCCTCAAAAAAAAAAAAAAAAACCTATCTGCCAGTACTGTGGCCAATGCTAAAATATATCACAAAAGAGTTTAAAAGCCATTATTTTATCTTTAAAAATAATTTATTTTTTATTATTTTGAATGGGGGAGGAGAGAGGGTGAAAGGGGTAATAGGGTACATGTGTATGGTGACAGATGGTAATCAGACTTTGGGTGGTGTATGTGGTGTAGTCTACACAGAAACTGAAATATAGAGATGTACACCTGAAATTTATCTAATGTTATAAACCAATGTTACCTTGATAAAAAATATAATAAAATGAATAAATAAATAAATAAAAATTACTTTATGTTCTCTAACACCAGAAAATTTTAGTCATCATAAACTTCAAAACTTGTTAAAAGATTCTGATGATTTAACAGAAGACACAAATAACACAATGGCATTAAATCTAGAACAACTGGTTTCACTATTGCTTTTACATTACATACACACACACACATATATATACATGTATAAATCCATACTTATTTTGATATAGCATGCGTACGTTTGTGGTGATACTAATACATTGTCTAAATTCAAGTATTCTGCTAGACACTAAGCCTGCAATTTTATTCAAAACTCAACTTTAAAAGATTAATATTGAGACCCAGAGGTACATGAAGTTTACTCAATTGTTTTAGGAATTACAGTTCCCTGTTTTCCTCTACCACTCTGAGCCTCATATCCTTTGCTTTTAAAGATGATGTATGCTAGGTCATTCTGTAAATATCAGAATTTTAATCTCTGTCACGGAGAGATTCTGTTTACCAAATAGCTCCTCATGATACAGCAATGTGTTCATTCATTCATTTATTTAACAAATATTTATTGAGAGCCTACCATGCGTCAGGCACTCTTTTAGAGGCTTATGATACAGCAGTAAACAGGAGAGAAAGATACCCGCCCTCATGAAGCTGCCACTCAAGTGGAAGCACACCAACAATAAACAACAGATACACTAAACAAGCAACGTGTACCGCATATTAGAAGATCAGAAGAACCGAGGAGAAAACAAGGAGAGCAGTGTCAGTGGGGGTGGGAAGAAAAGTAGTTGCATTTTAAATAGATGACCAGGTGAGCTCGTATTTATATAACATTGAAGGAAAAACTTAAAGGAAGTGGGGATTTAGCTACACAGATAATTCAGGAAAGAACATTCCAGGCAGAAAGACATGATATTACAAGCAAAATGGATCACTCTTTCTGTGATGTGGCAAATAGGTTGTGGGACAACAAGAGTAGAAACATCAGCACAAAGCAGGGTAGGGAGGGGAGCAGGGGAGCTGAGAGAGACCACCATGCCTGTCTCAGTTCAGTTAAGTAGGACCTGATAACTTTCGTGTGCAAAGCAAGAAAAATAAATAAAATAAAATATATATATAAGTAAAATAAAAGCCCTGACACACAGAATCTGAGCCTCACTAAAGGAATGTTTTTTTATCCTGCCCTCAAATAATTAAAAGCCTGTGGTGTACTAAATCTATTAGAGCCGCACAAAACTCAGTCCCAGTTTAAAATACAGACTAGCCTGACAGAAGAAGAAGCATGCCTTTTAGTGAAGTAATAATTACTTCAGTCTCTATAGTCTATATAGTTCCTTTACCACAACTGCCAATATTTAATTTAAAAAAAGCAAGACTTGGAAGAGGCAAGAAAATTTGACACATTGTCAAGAGATTAAAATATTCAAAAGAATCATATTGAAAGAGCTCACATATGTTAGAATGATCAGACAGGAATTTTTTTTTTAATTATGAAAAATATGTTAAAGGATAGGCATGCAAAATATGCTAAGAAATGGAAAATGTCAGGAGAAGGAAGCTAAAAAGGAGCCCAATAGAAGTAGAAAAGTTTCAGTAACAGAAATAAATATATTTTCATGGGCTTGTCAGAAGACTGGAAAGAGCAGAGAAAATAATCAGCTAATTTGTAGATAGGTCAATGGAGTTTATCCACACTGATGCACAAAGAAAAAAAAAGAGTAAAAAGAGAAAAAGAAAGAAAATAGTACATGAGATCTGTGAATAAAGATCAGATGTTCAAACATATATGTAATTGAAGAAGAGAGGAGAAAATATAAGAAAGAATGAATGGTGCAGCATAAATATTTAAAGGATAGTTTCCCCAGTAGTTGACTTTTCACACTGACTCTCTCACGCATAATAACTATACCCTCTGAATGAAAACAAAAACAATCAACAAATCAATAAAATAAATTTGTAAAAGCAACCTTATAAACAGAAATTCTTAATGTTAATACAAATCATAATTACCAACATTTCCCTTTAAGGTTGCTGCTTTTGTGTATTGTTTAGGAAATTTTTCTCACATCCAGGTTTTAAAATATTTTCATATAGTATCTCTAAATGCTGTATTCATTTGGGACATGGTGTGAAAGTAGAGTCTATTTTTTTATATACAGATGCCTATTTGTCTCAACTACATTTCTGAAATGTGTGCACTTTGCCAATTGCTCTGTAGAGCCGTTTTATTATGAATAATATGTTTATATATTCATGACTTTCAATTAGTTTCCATTGGTTACTTTGTATATTTTGGTGCCAATATCACACTATTTTAAATATTGCATTTATGTTATATTTATCTTTGCATTTCCATATGAATTATATAAGTAATTCAATGCTGTCAACATTAACCAAAAAAATGAAAACTGATGGGATTTTGATTTGGATTGCATTGCATCTAATGATCAATATGAAGGAGAATTGACATCTCTACAACAGTGAGTTGTAACTCTGAGTGGGTTAATAAAGGGGAAAAAGCAGATGGAATTACTGGGCTGGAAAGATTTTAAGTTTTATTTCAAAAAAGGAGATATTTAAATTTGAGATCACAGATTTGGAACAACTATCACCAATGACACATTCTGGGTGTGGCTGTTGGAGTGAGCGGATAGGGTGAAATTCAAGGAAAGGTAATTAAAATTCAGGACTATCAAAAAGAGAGAAAGAGGGAGAGAGAATTTGAGGCACCAAGTGGACTATCCAGTATGAATGTTTTCATCAAGGAAGATAGAAAATGGAAGATCTGGTTTGGAAGCACATGATCCAATTTCAAAATCTTAAGCAAATGAGAGGATGTGATTGGGAGATTTATCATTTGTGGTTACAAGAAGTGTTAGAAAGTGGATGGATTTGGTCTCCAAGCTAAATGATGTGTCAGAGAAGGGGAAAAGGACTATTTAGATCTAAGAACAACAAAAGTATCAGCTGTAGGTGGCGTGTGGGGACAAAAAGTTAACAATTCCTTCAAAACTTGATTCCTTGTTCAGTAAGGCAAAAAGATCAAGGGACTGTTGGGTTAAACATTTGAAGAGGTGGAACGTATATTTACCATGAAATAAAGGTTTGTTAGAGGGCTGACTAGTGTGAGAGTGGGTCAGAAGACCAGAAGCAGTTGGTAATAACAGTATGAGACAAGACAGAAGATAACTTGGGTTCCAGAACAAGGATGCCAGGAAAGTGAGACATGGAGGGTTAAGCCGGGATGAACTCTCTGGGGCATGTGGAAAGTCTCATCTACTCAAAGGATTTTGTTGTGGCTGAGGTTGGTCATGGTTCTGAGAAAGCTCTCCTTTCAGTGAGCAGATCGGATAGTAGCCAGTTGCCTCCAGGAATAATATCAAATTAAAGGGAAGCCTGAAACCATTGTGCTAAGTTTAAGTTATAAACCTTGTAATGTTAAATATTTTAAGGAAGATCGTTGTGTTTATACATTTTTCTAAAGGCGAAATACTAAACGAGAATTTGCTTCTACTTTTTAAAAATATGCCTGAGTTATGTATGAATATTAAATCAAAAACCTAGATTCCAAGATGAGATAAAAGTGTTGTTTCAACGAGTGCTGGGCTGTTAACAACTCTTAATAGAACTAACAATTCTGACTGCTCACAAACTTGAAGGCGTTGAAGCTCAACTAAAAATAAAACTAGCGTATTATTGTACAAATTGGAAAATAAAAATAAAAGAGACATAAGGAAGAGCTAGAGATAGAAAAGTAGATTAAATGTGATATTTTGACTCTGAGGCTTTTCTTGAACAATAGAATACTTAAAAGAAAGTAATGTAGGGAATAAAATATACTAAGGGAAACAAGAGATAAAGATGAAAGAGGAGAAGTTTAGAGGAAATGATGAAAAAAATGGTGGGAATACGTATTGAAATGGACAGATTTCATCAAAGGAGAGAAGAAAATAAGAGGACGAAAGCATTGCTTATTTGAAGAAAAGGTGTTTTAAATATAGGGAATCATTTAAATGAATCCATAAAAGAGGATTATACTGGAGACATGATAATTAGAAATAGGTCATTCCTTTTTTTTTCTGTTAATTCAGATACCAGCATTGTCCTCATTTGCAGGTTTTTGAATTTCTAGTCATTTAACCTAAGTCCTTCCTAGTTCAGTCTTTAGTTCTTTCATCAAAAACTCACGGTTTCTTGAGACTTTAAAATAAATGTGTGTACACACACACAACACATATACCTACACCACATGTGTGTTTAAAGAGTTCTAAAATTTTATTGATCAATTTCAGACCACCATACTAGAAGTATAGAGAGGGAACATATGATTAAAATAGGCATTTTTTTCATTTATTTTTTTAATGTAGCTTTATAATTACCTAAATTAAGTAGCTCATATGCAGAGGACTTGTATAATAAGATTATTCTATTTATATCGGTTTAACCACGTACTTGAACATATGAAAGAGGGAGAAAAAGGTTGATTAAAGTATGTGAGATGCCAGTTAGTATTTAATGTAATATGTTTGTGCTCAAGATGGAATTTGAGATGAGACCTGGAACTGTCACTCTCACTATTGGTCTCAGTTGCTTTGTGCCTCTAATGTCACCTTACTCTGCAAGCTCTGGTGTCTAAATATGTCTAGTTTTAATACGAGAGATTCTTAAATGCAAGACAACTACATCTGGTGCTCAAGCAAAGAAACAGGGATATAACAGGGTAATGTCGATCATGTGCTGACCTATTAGTTAATACCTACTATGAAGTGGCCCCATGGCCCATAACAAAAATAAATCAAATAAATCAAATGTTTACTTCATGTTCTTTTTAAAATATCTTTCTGCAGGAAAATTATTAAATATTTTTAGGAATGAAACAATATCAGCTCATTATAATGTATCACCATCATGATGACACGTGGTACTTTAGTGTATATTCCAAGAATTACGAATAGCCTCAGAGTAGCCTCAGGTCACTGTAAGGAAGGTGAGGAAGACAGAGAAGATACGACTTTCTTTTTTCTTTATGCCTGCTTCAACCAGAGTTCTTCCTCTTTCATCTTTTCATTTTTATTTCACTTACAATTTTTTTTTTTTTTGGTGAGGAAGATTGGCCCTGAGCTAATAATTGTTGCCAATCCCCCTCTTTTTGCCTGAGGAAGAGTGGCCCAGAGCTAACATCTGTACCCATCTTCCTCTTTTTTTTATGTGGGTGGTCCCCACAGCATGGCTTGATGAGTGGTGCAGGTCCACACCCAGGATCTGAACCCGTGAACCTGGGCCACCGAAGCGAAGTGTGCCAAACAACCACTACACCACCAGGCTAGCCCCACAATTTTGTTTTTTGAAAGGATATTTCTACATAAAATGAAAATGAGTGAAAAAAGTGGAAAGAGCACCAGACATTTAAGAAGGACTGATTTTCTGGATTCAGATCTAGATTTTCTAAATGATAGATTTTTCTAACACTATTGTTTTCAATTTAGAAGTGAATAAACAAGTGATTTTGTTACTTTCCATACATGACATCAAGTTCGTTTGTAAGTAATGAGAGAGTAATTCTTTCTGTATTCATTTTACTTATTTTTTTCAGATGTTTAATGTCTGCTTTTATCTACATGTGTGTTAGAAAACTTCTATACCGCCTGAATCTCTGCCCCTACTTTCCTCACGCCATCAGAAAGCAGCTACTTGTCCTTACCTCAGCCTTTATTTCCGGGATACAATCTGTTCAGTTTCAAAAAATCAAAGAGCACTAGATTGACCATTTCATCTTCACAGGATTTCTGCCTCTTTTCTGTTTTCTGCATTCTCTTACAAATTTATGAAGCCCTTTCCTCTGTCTTTGTAATACATTCCCAACATACTCCAATCTCAGCAGATTTTCCCTTGCCTCGTTGCCTAATCCCTAAATTTGTCACACTGTTAGGTATTCCACTCTTTGTTGAGTGGATATATTGATGATGAATTGCATTTCTCTAAGTTCATCTTAAAAAGCTGATTGGGTTGTTGCACCATATTCCTGCTGTCATCTGGCTGGTCACCATGACACTGACCACATGCCACCCTAGGCCACTGCTATAGGCTACTGCTGGAACCTCCAGATTATGCTTCTGCAGGTACAAATCTTTTTTTCCTTTGCCTTTTTTTAAACTTTCCTGGACAATTTTTTCATGTCCCATTATATTTGTGTAGTCCCATTGTTTTCATAGTCTTAGTGACCCATGGCACCCATCTGAAATCCTATTCTTTAAATTTCTCCAAATTTGATAGCATCACAGAATTTCATGTTCAGGCCTGTTACGCATCATTAAGACTAACTTGACTGCCACTCTCGCTATCTTCCTGTTAGTGTCCTTGCCAACTGTGGATCCTAATATTTTCTGCTTTCAAGTACAGAGAGCAAAGGTGAGTCCAATAACAATGGACAATGCCATACTTAATCTGTCAGCAATCTGAATAACCAACTTTGAAAATATGTACAGAATGGCACTCTGTCTACAACTGTTACCACCCAGACCTAATCTACCATTTCTGTCTTTGCCTGGATTAGTGCAATAGCCTTTTAAATGGAAAAACTCAGTTTTCCTCTCTGTGTAGGGAAAACCCAGTTCTCCCCTACTGTGTTTCATTATCCTGTGAGTCTTTCTTTAATCTCACACAGAACACTTCACTTCTGATCCTTCTGGTCACCAAATATGTGTGGATTTTTCCCCACAACAATAAGCAAGTCTCTGACACAAGCCGGGTGCCCTACAATTTAACTCAGTTCTGACACTATCTATCCAGAGATAGCATCAAATCCCGCAGATAAGTACTCAATCCCACAAGACAGTCCCCACCCCGCCGAACCCTGCAGACACCATTTGCAAGCCCAGGTTATCACCTGTGCTTCTACCAACCAGCTATAGATTGGAAGTTCCAAAGACCCATTCCTCAGGTTTCATTAACTTGCTAGAGTGGGTCACAGAACTCAGGGAAACACTTAACTTATGTTTACTAGTTTATTAAAGGATTTGATAAAGGATACAGATGAAGAGCCAGATGAAGAGATACATAGGGTGAGATCTTAGAGGGTCCTGAGCACAGGAACTTCTGTTCCCGTGGAGTGGGGATGATCACCCTTCCAATGTGGATGTGTTCACTAACCTGGAAGCTCTTCGAGCCCCCACATTATCAAGATTTTGTGGAGGCTTCCTCACATAGGCATGATCAGTTATTAACTCCATTTCCAGCCCTTCTCCCCTCTCTGGAGAATGGGAGGATGGAGCTGAAAATTCAAAGCTTCTAAGCATGGTGTGGTCTTTCTTGTGACCAGTCCCCATCCAGGAGCCATCCAGGAGCCAACCCAGGGTCACCTCAGTAGAACAAAGAATTCACCTAGTGCTCTTATCACTTAGAATTTACAAGGGTTTTAAGAGCCCTGTGTCAGGGACAGGGTCAAAGACCAAATATTAGAACCAGAGATTCTCCTAGTGTTCCAATCACTTAGGAAATTACAAAGGTTTTAGAAACTCTGTGCCAGGGACTGAGGAAAGAGATAAATATATTTATTTTCTATTACTTCACACCTCTTAACTGGTATTCCTTCTGCCTTTGCTCTGTAGTTTTTCATAGCACAATCTCCAGAGAGATCCCGTTATAAGATTGTGTCACTCCTCTATGCAAAACTCTCCAACGTCTTCCCATCCCACTCAAAGGAAAAGTCCAAGATCCATCAAGTGATTTATGATCTGGATCCCCTGTTACTTCTCTGATCTTATCACTCCTGGTCCCCACACTCAACCACCTGCTTCAGCCACACTGGCCGCCTCACTCTTCCCCAAATCTGCCAGTCATTCTCATTGATAAGTCCCTTGACTGGGAAAAGGCTAGCATATTTTTGAATCACTTTGAAAAGATGCATCTTATAAGACAATTACATGGCTAAGTTGACTCAGTTTTCCTACACATGATTCATCGACTTTCAGTATTATGGAAAAAACTAAAAATTATTCCAATTTAAGGCCACATCATATGAACTTTTGATCTTTAATTTCCTGCTATCAGTTCACAAGTATCTGGAGTATTAAAATTAATTTTAAAATATGCATTGGCAAAGTGTAATTAAAGAGGTAAATCTGTTGCTGAAGAAAAAAATCACAAAATCTATTTCATGGACAGAAATTATTTTTGTGTTACCTGCTGTCAGACTAATTCCAATCACTCATTTCAGTTGAAGTTAGATGAGAAAGAATTGCACATATAATTACTTAAATGCTCTATTTTATTCTTTCCATATGGATAAAACCAGTATTAGATGGATTGCATAACTATTTAGTAACCGATTTTGTTAATATTCTCAGATAAGATATTAATTTTCCATTTTCTATGTTATTCAGTTAAGAAGTAAATGAAAGTAGAGAGTGCACAAGCTTTGTGCGAAATCTTTCTAATTCTTTTGAGAAAATGGTAATTCTCTTCCATTATAAATGAAGAGAATTACATTTGTCAAAATGAAAAACACTTCACTTGTTCTATAGAGGTTTTCAAAGTCACTGCATTTATAGAATTATCCACTTATAAAATAACAGGAAATTTATCGCATCAGAGGGTTGTTACATAGTAATAATTTTAGTTAAAAAGTGCTCATATGTTTTGTGATTTGCTTTCAATAGGTTTTTAAAACATATTTAGAAATTCATATTAAGATGTAAGGATATTGTTTTATGAAATACTTATCCTCCTTAGATTTCTGTCCTACTGTTCCAGGGAGATAATGAAGAGTTTCAGAGGGCAGAGGAAAATTTTTATAGATGCAATGTTATCTAAATGACCAAGAAAAAATGTATTCCAACCAGTGGTGAAACCTTTATCTCTGTGGCAATGTTGCACCTCTTGTGACACATCACATACTACCTTGATTTAAAGATCCAGAAATGATTGTTTTCACATAATTACCTGTCCATATTATAACTCATTATTTGGTAGTGACACAATATTCCACTATATAAGTATGCCCTTATTTATTTAAAACCATTTCTCAATTGATGGACAATTAGGCTGTTTCTTATATTTTTGATATATAAAAAATTCTGCACTGAGCATACATTTATATATAAACTCTCAATATTTTGTAGTTATAGTTTTAGAATCAGCATTATGAATCAGGGATGACTAAATTGCCTTCCAAAAGGATATAACTATTTATATTCTCATGAGCAATGAATGGCATGAGAGTCTGGTTCTCTAGCACTTTATCCAAGTTTTATCTTTTTTTGGACTATTCTTAGTGTGAGTATCTTCTTATATTTCCTTTGTCAACTTGTTCATCTTTTGTTAATTATCCCTTTAAGAATTAATCATCAATATTCAAACATTTGTTATTATGTATGCTAACTTTTTTTGTTATATCTGTTGTAAACATTCAATTCTGGTCTGCCACTTTTTAAAAAATGTGTTTATGGTGTCTTGCATCTTACTTTTTTAATGATATTTTATACCTTGCATATGTTGCATTAATTTAACCAATTCTGGGTAATAAATTGCCTCAAAGCTTATTGGCTTAAAACAAAACAAATTAATTATCTCTTAGTTTCTCTGGGTCAGGAATCTGGACACAACTTGGTTGGATCTACTGACTCAGGGCCTCACACAAGACTGAAATTAGGATGCTGGCTAAGGCTGCAGTCTTCTCTTCATGAAAAACTCAGAGAGGACCCACTTCCAAGCTCTCTTGTGAGGTTGTTAGCAAGATTCAGTTCTTCCCCTTGTTGGATTGAGAGCTTTAGTTTCTTAGTGGCTGTTAACGGGAGTCCATGACTCCTGGTTCCTTGCCATGCAGCTCTCTCCACAGGGCAGCTTTTTACATAGCAGTTGGCTTCCATCTGAGTGTGCAAGTGAGAAAGCAAGAGATGGTGAACAAGGCAGAAGCCAGAATCTGTTTATAACCTAATCTGAAGGGTGATATTTCACCACTTTTGCCATATTCTATTCTTCTGAAGCAAGTCACTAGGACCAGCTGACACTAACAGGGAGGGGATCATACAGGGGATGGATATTAGGAGGCAGGGATCTCTTTGAGAGGTATCAGAAGCTGTGTACCATGGATGTTTAAAATTTTAGTTAGACAAACTTGTCTGAATTTTTCTTTATTTTTTATAGCTTTGACAGAAAAACATTTGTGACTTCTTTACAATTACTTTATTATGGCAAGAATAGTGTTTGGAATTAACAATACAAAAAAATGTATGCATCCCTATGTTCATTGCAGCATTATTCACAATAGCCGAAACATGGAAGCAACCCAAGTGGCCACTGACTGATGAATGGATAAAGATGTGATATATGTACATACAATGGAATACTAGTCAGCCATAAAAAAGACAAAATCATCCCATTTGCAACAATATGAATGGACCTTGAGGGTATTATGTTAAGCAACATAAGCCAAACAGAGAGACAAACACCATATGATTTCATTCATATGTGGAAGATAAACACATGGATAAGGAGAATTGATTAGTGATTACCAGAAGGGAAAGGGTTGCAGGGTGGGTGAAAGGGGTAAAGGGGCACATATATATGGTGACAGATAAAAACTAGACTATTGGTGATGAGCATGATGCAGTCTATAAAGAAACTGATATATAATAACATATACCTGAAATTACACAATGTTATAAACCAATATGACCTCAGTAAAAGAATTTAGGGGCTGGCCTGGTGGCATAACAGTTGGGTTTGCATGTTCCACTTCAGTGGTCTGGGGTTTGCCAGTTCGGATCCTGGGCGTGGACCTGATCACCACTCATCAGGCCATGCTGAGGTGGCATCCCATATGGAGGAGCTGCAACTCTACAGCTATGATACACAACTATGTACTGGGGCTTTGGGGAGAAAAAAGAGGAAGATTGGCAACAGATGTTAGCACAGGGTGAATCTTCCTAAAACTCACACACACACACACAAAAGAATTGTGTTTGGAATGTAATAAAGACTCATTAAAGATCTGTTGCATAAATGCATACATAAGTAGATATAATATTAAAAATATTCAATATGCTCTAAAAATGTTTGATTTAGTGCCCTACATGATAGAATGAATAGATAGTCATAATTCCCACTCCTTCCTATGTCCATGCCACTTGCAATGTGACTTCATAGATCCTTTCATCTAAATGTGTACACTATACCTCCATACCCAGAATCTGGGTTGGTCTTAGGATTTGTTTTTGCAAACAGAATATGGCATCAGTGACAGTGTGCCAGCTCTGAGGTAGGGTCTAAAGAGGCTTTGCGTAATTCTACACTCTCTCTTTGAACTCTTTTGCTACCATGTGATCAAGCTTGAGCTAAAATGTTGGAAAATTAGAAACTATGTGAAGAAGACACAAACTGTCAATCTTTGGGAATCCACTACCAACCAGAGCATCAGTCACTTGATTATCAAAAAGGGATTACAAACACAAAACTGTGCCCAGCCGACATCATAAGAACCACCAGCTGAACCTCACCTGAATTGTTCCGCGACAGAGTTGTGAGCCAAGTAAATGTTGTGAGGTGGCTTATTAAACAGGAAAATCTAAATAATATACTCCCAGAAATATTTTCTGATTTTTCAAAAAAAATTTTTATTTGGTAGAATTGACCAGTGAAGCCATCTGATCCTGAGATTTTTGTGTTGAGAAGTTTTCGATTATTTATTCAATCTCCTCACTCATTTTTGGTCTGTTTAGATATTCTAGTGCTTCATGATTCAGTCTTGGTAGTTTGTATGTTTTTAGGAATTTATCCATTTCTTGTAGGTTGTCCAATTTGTTGGCATATAATTGTTCACAGTAGACTATTGTGACCCTATGTATTTCTATAGTATCAGTGGTAAAGATCTCTCTTTCATTTCCGATTTTATTGTATATATAAAATTCTTGGTTCATACTTTCTTTCACTGAATGTTTAAAAAAATTCTGCTTCATTGTTGTTTTGCTTTATCTGTCAGCTGTAAATAGTCTGATAAAGGCTAATTATTTTACCTTTATAAGTTATTTGATCTTTTGTCTGAGACCTTGAGGATATAATCTTTACCACTGGCATTTAGTTCGTTTACTAGAATATGTCTCATGGTTGATTATTCTGTAATAATTTTTTCATCAACCAGTGAGATCTTTCAGAAACACCAATAATGCAAGCCATATCTTCTTTCCCTATTTCCCATGCTCATTAGTTTCTCTCTGATTCTTTTTACTTCTTTACGTCACTTTTATTCTCTTGGTTGTTTTCCTACCTTTTTACAATATTCTTTATTCAATTTTTATTCACATTTATTTTCCTTTGGGCAACTTGTAATAGAATATTCATTTATGAGATATTTTTGCCATTTCTTTCTTTTTTTTGTCCATTTCTACTTTTAGTTTAAATTTCTGATTAAGATAGTTTTTCATATCTTGAATTATTTTTTACTATATGTTAATTTTTTGGAGTGTTAACTTATAGTTTTCTTTTGTTCCATGGATCTTTTATATATTTTACTTCTTTTATAGAATCAATTTTCTTTAGTTGATACATGTACAACTTTGTTTTATGATTTTCTATATTAGTTTGTTAAGGACTTTAGTTTTTTGACGTTGATTTTGTGATATTGTGGTATTTTACATGATTTTTTGTTTAACCTTGCCCAATTATATCCCTTTTTACACATAATTATTCTGTAGCTTTAGCATTCTCTGCTTTAAATAATATTTGTGGTGTGATTCTTCCATAGAATGTCCACAGATGTGAGGTTATGTTTTACCATTTGAGGAGGAAATTTTGTGAGGTGTTTACTATAATACCAACATTGTTTATAGTTACCCAGAATTACTACCACAAATATTTCACATTTATTTTTGACTTTTTGTCTTTTTTATCTGATTTTATTCTTATAATCAATATTCTTAAATTATTAAAATAAATTTATTAGTGTTTATGATTTAAGGACATTTTCTAAATCCTTAATAACTTTAGGAACTGTGAGACATAGTTGAAAATTTTGCTACAGCTTCAGGAAACACTTACCAACCATTTCACTAGATATAAATGTCTAAAAGCTTGATACTTGTTTCTGGGGGCATTTTGTTAAGAGTTTAGAAGGTAAGTGAATATTACTGTCCTTGCTGAAAATGAAAGCAAAATATTCCTTTTAAACAATAGCAAAATCAAGCTAATGTATGAAAAATCACAAAATTGTCAATCTGAGACAAACTATGTGAAATCTCTCATATTCTGATTCCCAGACAAAACTACCACCAAATAATATGTGCTTTTTACATACAATTTAATAACTCATATATCAAAACCTTTAAAATCCAAATATTTTCCAATACTTTACCTAAAATTCCACTATATAAGTTAAAGGCAATTGAAGATGTACAGTAGAATGGAGGGAAAAATTCTTCAAATCTACATGTAAATCAAAAAATATTTGGCTATACTGAAATACTTTGTGCCAGATGAGGGTAAAATAAATAGAGCAGGTGGTATTTTACTTTCTTTAAAACAAAGCACTTTGTTGAAATAAATCATGGACCAATGAGAAGATAATTAAAAATTATCACAATTTAAAATATGTAGATTGAATTGTACTCTCCTGATATTAAACCTTGGATCTCTGATTTATCTTTTATTTTCACGATTATAGCACATGTGAGCACAATATAAGTTCTCAACATATTTTTTTATCTGATGATGGGTCCAATAATCACAATCTGAGGTTGAAGAAATATAGCAAGTCCAACTGGGGAAATTTACAGGGGCAGATATTGTTCAAATTGGATCATGAAAAATAGGTTGGAGTTAGAAAAAGAAAGGAACAAGAAGAACATGCCTGATATGAGAAATATTGTGACAATGGTAGAGAGCACTAGGTTTCCATCAAAATTATTCTACTCTTTCTCTATAATATAGAACTACAGCTGGCCATACAGACACCCATATTGAAAATACTCTTTAGGCCTTTTTTGTAGGTGGATGCAGTCATATTACTAACTTCTTGTCAATGAAATACAAACAGAAGTGAAATACGTCACTATCAGTTTTAGCCTATCACTGTGTATGAGCTCCTCTATATTCTTTTCTGTTTCAGTAACTTAGATACTGTAAACTCAGATGTGACCATGAAGATGAGGGTGAATACCCATTTTCTAGGGTATTCACTAGAAGGAATCTGCATCCTTGAGTGACTATATGAAGTAGAGATGCCCAGCCCATTCAGACTACTTACCTCGAGACAAGGATGTGAGAGAAATTGATTTTTAGCATTTTTAAGCCACTGTGTTTTGGGTGGTCTCATTTTCATAGTGCCTCAAACTCTTAACTAATGTTAACTAATCTTAACTGTACAGTGAACACAAGTACAAAATGGAGGAAGCATCATAAAACTTTATGTGCTAGGATTGAATTAGTTAATTATAATCCTAAATAAAAGAACTTGGCTGAGGTAAATGTATGTAAATGATCTCTTCCATCACTTCTGAGAAGTATCCTTACCAGAGATAGATGTGCAAGTTGACTTTTTTAATTGTAGAAAGGCTATTTAGGAGTAGTAGGTTAAGAAGATATACAGATTCCAAAATGTGGAATCTCTTAATACAAGACAGGATTCTGGAATTTCTCCCTTCAGACTTTGGTTCATAAATCTGCAGACATAAGTGAAGGAGGGAGGGGGTAGTTAGCAAATTAAAAACATAGAATTCACCTTCATTTCCATAAATTAACAAATTTGACACATTTGTTTAAACAATAACGTTATCAGTCTGTTCCTCTTTGTTTTCCCTCTTCAGATATAGACATAATTAGAGGAAACATTTCATTTTATTCCAACTTTTCTTAAGGAAAACAACAAAGCAAATGTTACTAATGAGTAACAATTGACAGGCAATTTTATTATTGAGGACACAATAGCAGCACATGCTCCATCTGAAGTGGGTAGCTGTCTATTAACACCAGCTAACTATTGCCATGTAGGAACTCAGGCTCAATTTTCTCCATCTTCTGTCATTTTCTTCTAAGTTAAGCCAGGAATATGTTGTTTTTGTGGGTATTTTTTAGCGAGGAAGATTAGCCCTGAGCTAACATCTGTTGCCAATCCTCCTCTTTTTGCTGAGGAAGACTGGTCCTGGGCTAACATCCGTGCCCATCTTCCTCTACTTTATATGTGGGATGCCTGCCACAGCATGGCTTGATGAGCAGTGCATAGGTCTGCACCTGGGATCTGAACCTGCGAACCCAGGCAGCTGAAGTGGAGCATGTGAACTTAACCACTATGCCACTGGGCCAGCCCCAGAAATATGGGTTTTTAAACATAAAATTTCCTTCTCTTAAATGATGGCAGCAATTTGTATCTTATAATGCTGGGCTATCCCTTACTGTGAGAACCAAATAGACCATGTCTGTAGAACACATTTTGTCCATAGTAACCAGTCTAAGCTTTTTGAGAACACTCCAGCAAGGGACAAACAGTGAAAATAAAATCTTAAAAAGAGTAACCCAGAGTGATACACAGATGATATAGAATAAGCAGATATTATTTGTGGTGGGAGAAAAGAAAGGAAATAATATTTCTTATGCTCAAAATGTATATTGTATAAAATGCTTCTTATAATTTATTTCATTATGCTCACAAAAATCCTCTAGTTCAATATTTTATCTCCTTTTTATGGTAAGTCAACTGAATCTTAAAGAAATTAAATAATTTAGGTTGGATCACTCAAGAAGCAGAGCCTGAATAAATATACTTGAGTGCAAATTATTTATTTGGGAGGTATGAAGCACTGGCAGGGAAGTCAAGAAGTGAGACAGAGGAGGGAAGGAAAGGAAATCAGTGTAGAGTTAAAGAACATATTACCTGTGTGTCCAACTGAAATAGACTATGTAGACCAAGATATGCCTCAGAATTGATACAGCCTGCCCCTATCCCTCCGAGGGACAAGAAAGCTGGGCTATGTATTCACCACACCTACCTGTCATCGGTTGAGGACTGCTATCAAGAGCATTGTCTGGCTTCTCTGACATGCCTCATGTTACTGCTGGAGAACATACTGTGGCCGGAGACAGTCCTCAAGTAGGGAATTGCAGGTGCTTGCAGAATGAAGCTACAGGTGTGTATGGACACCCTGAGTGCCAATAGGATATGGAGTCTCAAGACATCTGCTACACTTGACCAAATTTGCTCAAGTGTTTAAGCCAGGGCTGGGAACAGAAACTGGAGGAGGAACAAGTGAAGGAGATAAAGAAGAAATATTTGGATGGTAGGTAAAAACTTTAAAAATATGGTATTATGGAATTCAGGGGTGGGTGGAATTATTTATAAAAATTAATAGGATCAAATAATTTATCTGTTAGTGCATAAAGTGCATTATATTCTCTTTGGGAAATTATCAAAAGATCAGATATTCTAGACTCTCATTGAAATTTGAAATATGGACCAAATGATAACTTTTGTCCTCATAGAACTTAAATTACATGAAAACATGGTCAATAGAAAACAATTATAGATTGTCCCACTCTTAACAATCTAGTAATGGATTTTAAACATTCCAAGGCAACTTTATTTTCCTCAATAGGGTATCAAGATCTAATTGGTTTGAAACTGTTAGATACTATTCAAGCTCATGTTCAATTCAAATTGACTTAGCCTATCTATATCTTTGTAGTGTCACAGACATCCACAAGTTTGTTTATCATCCCTTTCCAATATTCAAAACTGCCTAGGTAAGATTCCTTTAAGTCCACTGACTCACTGACTCCTACCTGGTTTTTTTTCTGGAAAATGTTTCTGGAACTTTTGTTCTATTTTATTTTATTAGTTTTTAGTTAAGGACTACAGTTAAGAGAATGAGCAGGGATAACATAACCAGATCTGTATAGATTCCATGATACTCATCATATCAATCAAATATAAATTAAACTAATTTTCTGAAGTCAATTTCAGAAATACCAGAACCAATATAAGTTTTCAAAGCAGAGTCTGGCTGTACATTGTTAACTAGTACAGAAGGGAATAAATCTTGCCAGGCAACAAAACAACATGCTATCTGTGCACTCCCTGGAGGGAGCAGGTGATAATGACGTAGAACACATACAAATCACAAGGTGGAAAATAAGTCTAGTAAGTTCACACCAAACTCAGAACAGTAACGGTGATTTGCACTGTCTCCCCGTTATTTTGCCGACACTTGACTACTTAAAAGGTAGGTCGTGTAGTACTTTTTGTCGACTTCATAAAGCTAGCTGATTTTTTAGTTTCTTGAGTTTCAAATTCTTGTGTCCTTAGAAGGATCTTTCAATCAAAAAAGATAAAACTTTGTCCCAAGTCTTGGTTACATGACCCGTGAAAAAAAGTAAAAGAACACTAGATTTATCAGAGAGAGAGCTGTTGCTTAGTAGCATATACTGGAGTGTCACTTTAGAAAAGAAAGATATATTTATATGTGGAGCTAGATTTCCCAGAGAAACAGTTTACACCATGCTCTGCAAAGTATTTATCTGGAAGTCAATAAATGACAGTGATGATGGTGATCTGTTGGACTTACAAGAGCACCTGGAGGAACTATCATGCCTGACTGATAAGCTGAAAAAAAAGCAGTAAGAAATAGAATTGGGACCATGAGAGCTCCACTTGATAAATTTCCCAATGCTGAGAGTCCATGAAAAAGGATTGAAGTTACTATTGGGAATTGATTAATTGGAGATGCCAAAAAATCCTGGAATTCCTAAATTTTTACCACCCTGCTAAATAGATACTGCCTAATGAACACTTAACATCTTGATTCTCAAAATATTTACTGTTATTTAAGAAATGGCAGGAAAAGATTCTGCCAAAGACCAACTTATCTTAACCTAAAATATTACCAACATAAAATGACCAAAACTACTATGTATTAAGATACCACATAATAAAATGCTTTAGCAATGATGATGGTGGATGGAAAACAAAAACTAAGATTCTTGGAAGAATGGAAAGTGATATTAAAATAAGATTGATGGTGATGATCTTTACATATCAAGATGGGAAGTATGACCTACTATTTTATCCTATGGTCTGCCACAAGAGCTACCCACAGATATACTACCCTTCCCAGTGTAAGGTCTCATCAATCTGCAACTCAGGGCTACATTAAATGCAGCAGGCTCAATGGAAAGAAAGGAAAATTCTCACAAAGTCAAATCATACAGAACTTCACTAGGGAAAAGAAAGTAAAACAAGTTCAGGATAAGGCAAAGAGCTCAGGGAACATAGTTAAGAAGAGTTTCATCTATAAATAAAAGCAGCAATGCTATGTTGCCCCGATTTATTTTTGAAGACACTATTCTTTGATGATTGCCCATACAGCAGTGCCTGGGTTTGACTCCTAATAGATTTATAGAACATTCTTTTGCACTTGTTCTATTCTCTGTTGAATACTGAATTTCAAGCTGCTGGATAACCTGGAGAAGCTTATCGCCATGGATACAGCGAGGCGTGATTGTTAAAATAGACCTGGAATGTTTATTTTTCTAAGTATTCATTTTGAATACTTGTTTACAGTTCTTTTTTATGTTCAGTTTGCTCGTAGACTACCATTTTGGCTCTTCATTGCCTTTCATTTTTACCACTTACACCAAAGCAGAGGTTTAGCTATTAAACTGAAATTACCACACTCAAAATGGAGTCTCTAGTACTACCACCCCTGACATTAGCCACCTTCATTGTTATAGGACTCTCATCTCAGTTTAGATTAACATTGACCTTTGATTTAACAAGGTAACAGAAAATTACTATCACAACAAGTATATCAAGTCAAGGAAATGTATGCATCATGAAACATATTAACTATTTTCAACTTTATATTACTATGTTGAAATGCATTAATTATACAAATGTAGTGAGACAATAGCAGTAGGAATTCTTGAAATATGTTGAAAAACATAGTCTCAAGGTAGACTGCCCTTAATTCCCCATGCTTGCTGGGCCTTAGATATCTGAGCATAAAAAGTTTCAGTACTATATCAAAGTCCTTCATAACTTAAGAAATGTGTTTTATTAATTACTAATACCAATAATAATACTAACAAAATGTATTCAGAATGTCACTTTTTTCTACGTCCATTCATAAACAGTTCTAGATCCCACAACATCATAACAATTCTGCGACATAGAGAGAAAATGTGCAACTACATCTGAATTACAGATAAAACTGGCTTGTCCAAGATCTTATGTTAATATACGTCAAATTCGGGATTGGAATCTTGCCGATTGTTTTGCTTTCTGCAACAACCACAGTCAAGCAACACACTTGGTTTAATCTAATTGATAAAAATAATTTTACACTCCATTTAGAAGTTGGCACAATAGGCACTAAAATATTAAAGGAATGCATGTTTAGTAATGAAGGGCTGGGATCTCTTCAACTATATATTTTTCACCAAAATATTTTCAAAATGGTTTGGTTTGTTTCCTTGTTTTTTATCATATTAGAGTAATCTCCACAGAGGCTGACTCTCTATCTCCAGCTTCTAGTGTAACATCTGTCACACAATAAAAGGTCAATGTAGATTTTTTGATTGAATGGATGGCTGGATGGCTGTCTGTCTGCTCAGCTGGGTGACTGCATTTTTTCCTTTATATCTTGGGATCTTGGTATTTGAAATTACTATTGGACTGTCTAAAATGAACAATAAAAGCTAAGGAATTCTTTACTTCATCTAGAGCAGTGATACTCAAACTTCAGAGTGTAATAACAGTCATGTAGAGTGATGGTTAAATTATTCATTTCTTGACTCCACTTCTCGTATAATGATTCAGTATGCCTAGGCTGGGATCTAAGAATCTGCATTTTGACACACTGAAATTTATATTAATGCAGGCTGTCTGTGAATTATGCGTTGAGAAATACTCATATAGTATATAGGTCTGATCAGAACAGACTTTATTAAAAATTCCTGAGCAAATCTAGGATATGGCGGTCAAATTTCAGAGTCCATACATTTAGAAGTGCTAAGTTGATTTCTGAACCCCTGGCAGAAGCCTTGCAAAGCCAGTAAGCATTGCTATAACATAACAATAAAAATAAGAAATCTGTATTGAGCATTTTACTTATGCAGGGTTTTAGAGTGTAAGGCATTGCTCTTCACTCAAATACCTGGGTTATAATCTTGGCCATGTCCTTTAATGGTTGTATCTTCTTGGGCACATTACTTAACTTCTCTCTTATTTGGTTGTTTTATTTCTTCAATGTGGGAAAAAATAACAACTCTTCTTTTAGATTTTTTCTAACAATAAAATGGATTGATTAATGTAAAGCATTTAAAATAATAGCTGGCACTTTACAAGCTCTTAATTAGCAACATTTTCTCCCCCCAATCTATGTTCTTCTCTTCCATTTCCATGATATCATTGGGATGTTATCATTAGAGATTCATAGAAAACCTAAAGCTTAATAGGACTTTAGGATTGATTAACAAACCCTCCTCATTTTATAAATAAAATAAAATCCACTAGAGAGATTGAGAGCCTTATTCAAGATCACTTAATTAGCCTGTGAGAAATGGGAATAAAGCTCCAGACATTCTATGATTCCTCTCTTACATTTATCTTTCAAAATACCTTTGTCAGCCATACTGACTGCCTGGGCTCAATCCCCAGAGCTATAGAATGAGCATTTTTTCCCCCGGGAGAGGCAGGTGTTGTACTATCCACTGACAAGAGATCTTCACATATTGAGGTATATGGGGTAACTATTAGGGTTCTAAACTGGTTTGGCTTGAACTAAAGAAGCCTGATGTATGGCCTATCAAACAAGTATTGTACATCTGCTTAAAGAATGTACTAAAGAATGTACTCTCTTAAGATAAGAATGAATACTTACCCTCCTACACCCTATTGGTAACACCCTACTGGTAATGCCCAGATTAGTCCATTTCCTGACATCAGGGTCACATTGACTTTTTAATTTGCAACTAAATACTTCTTTGAAACTTTGATGAAAATGTATCCTGGATGTGTTTAATGTATGGTCTTTGTTCCAGAAAGATATAAGACTGTACTGAAAACCATGCTTCTCCAGAAGGCTTTCTAAGGTCTTCCTGGGTTATAATCCTCACTCTGACTCAAGTAAAACTCACCTTATTTATAGAATGGTTATTAGTTATTTTGTGTTGAAACTGCAGATTTATAGACAGAGTTTTTAAGGACATGAAAGCTAAAAGTGCATCATAAGCCAGCATTTGTATTTTTTTAACAAACATATTTGTTGTGCACTTATTTGCTAGGTAAAAAATAATTCATTGGACATACTTCGGCCACTTTACTGAGGACAAACCTATTCTTGTCTATATACTTGATAGAACGGATGGTACAATACAGAAACAAATGACCATTAAAATTTTAAAAAAGAAAAACTCTTCTAGGGGAGGAAGACAATTCCTCTACCCTCTAGGTCCTTCTGGCTGGTCTACAAATTAAATGACATGAGACAGAATAACAGTAGAAAATCAAACAAAGCTTTATAACATGTATATGTGGGAGAAACCCAGGAAAACTGAACAACTCGCTAGAATGGCCAAAGCTGCCACTTTAAATACCATTTTCAGCTAAAGACAAAGGAGGATATTGGGGGTAGTGGTCTGAGTCTTCAAGGGGGAGGAAGACAATTTACATGGAGATGGAAAAGGAAATGGGTCAACTATAGACAATGTGACCTGAGAGACACATTTTACATTACATTACAGTTATCTTATGGCATTAGCTCCTTCCTGGAACAGGCCCTTCTATTTTAAATTCTTCTAGGCAGTAAGGGGGATGTCAAAGTTTCTTTCAGAGTCTTTTGTTCTTAAAAATAATCAAGCCAAAGAGACACATTTTGGGGTGGCTGATTCTGACCAGTAAAAATGAATGACTGAAAATTCTGTCAAATAGAATAAAGAAAAGTGTAGATATATCCACTTGACAGATTTCTGCCTTTTATTAGTCTGAACTTTTTCTGTCATTGATTATTTTAAAAGCATTGAAATCAAATTTCATTGATTATCAATTAAAATAGATACACTTCTTATTTTGGCAAATACTTAAAACAAGTGCTCAGTAAAGTACTATGGGCAACATAAAGGTGAATATTTAATCATGGATAAACTCAAACAACTTTCAAAAGTAACTAGAATTTTTCAAGAATCTTATACCTGTGTTCTATCAGATTTGCAAGAATGGGCTTTCTCTACTAGTACTCTGAAGAAACTTTAATCTAAGACTTAAAAATCACAGACAAAGATACACATAGGCCTAGCAATACAAGAAAATTTTATACGAGTGTTACCGCACCAGGTCCGTTTTTGCCCACCACCCAGAACACCAAGATGATGAGATTGCAGCAGGGACAGAGGGTTTAATAATCACAAGGCAGCCAAGTGAGGAAATGGGAGAATGAATGTCAAGTCTGCTTCCCTAAAAAGAGGGGCTCAGGGATATTTATGGGGTAGGGGGCAAAGTGGTCTGAAATGATTGGAGGTGAGGAGAAATGAGGTAATTGATGATCTGTGCAAGCGTAGCCGGGCTTCAGGCCTCTTTGTAGGAGATGTGTTCACAGAATGGTGGCATCAGCATGCCCTGAGGGTGGAATTTTAACCTCTTAACATCCAAAGGTCCCTTATTGGACATATGTCTGCATAGGCCCAGTTGATGGGCTGGTGGTCTCAACTGGCCTGAAGTGGGCAAGGGGTTCCAATTCCCAATTCCCATTACCATGGTGACCCAGGCCCAGGGAGATGTTATCTGTAGGAACCTAGTGGGAGTCAGATAGCATATTGCCTGAACAGCACAATTAACAATGGGTAAGTTTATCATGCAGATTTAAGTCCTTGCCTTCCGTTCTGATAAGTTTCTAGGTAAGTCCATCCCACCCCGCCCCCTTCCTGGTACAGGGAAGAAGATACTTTTACAAATGGAGATTTCCTTTACAAATGTAAATGTCTCTTATAAAGGGTAACGGGAACGAAGAAGGGGCTTAGCAATGAGCAAGAACCCTCCCATTTTCCCAGTGATGTCTATGGTGATGGCCTGTTCTGGGGGCAGGCCTCCCATCCCAAACTCTTTTGGTCACTTAGTGGGGGTGGGCGTCAAAGTGTCTTTCAGGCAGAGACATATTTTGAGATGGCCAATTCGGATCCCCCCTAGCTACTAGCTGCTTAATTATCAATGGCTAAGTGTTTGTCAGTTTCAAGAGTTTTATCATTTTACCACATATTGCATGGGAGAAGAAGAAAGAAAGAGAGAAAAATAAAATCCTGGAATTTGAGATTTGCAAGAAAGGTCAGAATTCCCCTAGTCCACTGATGCTATTTTGAGACAGGTAACTAATCAAAGAGTATACAACTAGACATAATATAATAGCAGTAGATGTCTATATCTCTAACACTATAATTCATGTGCATTGCAATCAATATGCTAGCCTTTTACATAATTAAAGCAATAAGTTCCAGGTTTTAAGTAAAGATACTACCACATTTTTTAATATATGAAGAATATAGAATGTTCTACCTATTTAAATAATGTTTTTAACAAAATATATTTATTTAATGTATATATTATACATAATCAACAGAAATATAAAATCGTGTAACAACCACACACACAACTATACAGTGATACAACAGAGCTGTTAATATTTTTTGATTGAAACAAACACAAAATTTATCTTTAACCAATCATTAACAGAATAATACTGATACAAAAATTGAATCTTTTCACCACTTTTCAACATTAGTTGTTTTTTGTCAAAATTTAGTAATGACTTACTCTAAAGTTTATACGGAAAAGCAAAAGACCGATAATAGTGAACAAAATATTCAGGAGAAAAACAAAATCAGTGGACTGACACAACAGAACTTCAAGGCTTACTATAAAGTTGCAGTGATCAAGATAGGGTAGTATTAGCAAAAGAATAGGCAAATAATCAATGGAACAGAATAGAGAGCCCAGAAAAAGACCCATTTAATATAAGCAGCTGATCTTTGACAAAGGAGCAAAGGCAATTAAAGGGAGAAAGGATAGTCTTTTCAATAAATGGTGCTGAAACAGACATCCACATGCAAAAAATGAATCTTAAACCTTTCACAAAATTAACTCAAAATATATTATAGACATAAATGTAAAATGCAAAACTATGAGTCTCCTAGAAGATAACATCTAAGTGACTAGGTTTGGTGATAACTTTTTAGATTTAGCACCAAAAGCACTATCCAAGAAAGAAGAAATTAATAATTTAGACTTTATTAATATTGAAAACTACTGCTGTGCAAAAAATACTATTAAGAAAATGAAAAGACAAGCCACAGACTTGGAGCAAACATTTTCAAATACATATCTGTCACAGGATTGGTATCCAAAATATACAAAGAGCTCTTAAAACTCAATAATAAGAAAAAAAACCCAACCCAATTAAAAAGTGGGCAAAAGATCTGAACAGATACCTCACCAAAGAAGATATACCAGTGGAAAATAAGTATTTGAAAATGATGGTCAACATCACATGTCATTAGAGTATAGCAAATTAAAATAACAATGAGATACCACTACAAACTTATTAGAATGTCTAAAATCCAACACCAATTCTTGTAAAGATGTAAAGCAAAAAGGACTTTCATTCATTCTCAGTGGGAATGCAAAGCCACTCTGGAAGATAGTTTGGCAGTTTCTTTAAAACTAAACATACATTTACCATATGATCCAACAATTGCACTCCTTGGCATTTAACCAAAGGAGTTGAAAACATGTCCATAAGAATCCTGTACATGGATGTATACAGAAGGAAGCAACCAAGATGTCCTTCAGTAGGTGAATCAATGGACAAATGTGGTACCTCCACACAACAGAAAGTTATTCATACCAAACAGACATGAGTTATCAAGCCACTAAAAGACATGAGGGGGCCAGCCCAGTGGCATAGTGGTTAAGTTTGGTGTGCTCCCCTTTGGCAGCCTGAGTTCATGGGTTTGGATCCTGGGCGCAGACCTAAACCACTCATTAGGCCATGCTGTGGCTGTGACCTACATACAAAATAGGGGAAGACTGGCATAAATGTTAGCTCAGGGCCAATCTTCCACACCAAAAAAATAAACAAATAAATAAGCCATGAGGGAACCTAAAATGTATATTGCTAAGTGAAGTAATCCCATCTGAAAAGGCTAAATACTGTGATTTGAACTATTTGGTATTCTGGAAAAGGCAACACTATGGAGACAGTAAACAAAGATCAGTGATTGCCAGGAGTTTGAGGGAAGGAGGGAGCAAAGGGGACTTTTTGGACAATAAAACTATTCTGTATGATACTCAAATGGTGGACACATATCATTATACATCTGTTCAAACCCTTAGAATGTACAACATAGTGAATCCTAATGAAAACTATGGGCGCTAGTTAATAGTAATTTATCAATATTGGCTCCTCTATTGTTACAAATGTTCCACACTAAAGAAAGGTGTTAGTATCAAGGGAAACTAGGGGAGGGGTCGTGTAAGGGGGTATATATGAACTCTCTGTACTTTCCACTCAACTTTTCTGTAAACTTAAAAGTGCTCTAGAAATAGAGCACTGCTTTATTGAACTAAAGAAAAAAATTAGTACTTAACATCCATTTTACCATTTTGAAGAAAAAAATATATCATTTATAATCATATATTACCAGTTACTAAATTTCTTTAATTATTATCATTAAAATTTAAACAAAAAAATACTATGGAAACCTTTCTAAACCACAAAATTTGTTTCTAGAGACTCTTGAAAACTACAGTTAATAAAGAATTTTAGAAGAATTTGGAAACACACATGCATGCATGCAAACAAAGTACAACATTGAAGAATTACACTTTGGGGGAATTTTTAAAACTTTATTCAAATAGAAAGTATTAAATATATCTGAAAATCAGTAGAATAGTTTGAAAGAATTAGTATAATTAACCATGCTTAATCAGTGTTAGAAACTTAAAACTCACCATGCCTCCAAAGACCTGACTAAAATGAGATATTTTGTTGTATTCTTTTTCTGCAATTTAAAAAATACATTTTTGATAAAAAGCACATTTTTAAGGACTAAGTACTCTTAGTTGAGTTTAATTGATAAAGATTTCATTCTTCTTGCTCTGGCAAACCAAACAGTCCCTTTCTCTAGGGCAGCATTCTCGTGGTTATAATCGACATAGATAATGCCTTTAAAAGTGACTTCGGAAAACTTTCTTTTACTCTCTATTTTTTTTTGACTAAAAATAAATCCTTCAGAGTTTCGGTTTATCATTTTCACTACAGTTCTTTGGAAATCCAAAGTGTTAGTTTTTCTTCATTTTTACCTTTGAATTCTGGGTCCAGGCAGACTCCACCAACTCCAATATTTTGGTGGTTTGGACGTTGGTTGACTTGACAGCTGCTGCAGTGTGGTTTTATTTCTTCACAGACCAATATGTAGTACAACTGTAATGCCTTTGGAGCAGGAAATAAACAATATATGTCTAGTTCATTGCTTTTACTGTTTGAAAATATATCTCAACTGTCTCCAAACTCATTAATTCTCTGTGCTTCTTCAATGAAATGGTATCTGGTATAACATCTGAACAAGAGTGAATTATTTTACTTTAGAAGATGAAGAGAAATAGTTATGCCCTATTGAACTTTTAATATAAACCAACCGCTCCTTAAAATGCCTAATGATTACAGAAAAGATCTATAGGGAGCTTCCAGATTCGATCTCTCTTAGAAGAATAAATAAAAAAGACAGGTAATTAAAAGCAAATTCAGTTCTTGGTTTCACTGCTCAGTAGGTATGCTCACTATGGGTTGGCAGATCAGAAGTAGTAATGCAGAACGCTAAGCTGGAGATAGACTTTGCTGGTACAAGTCATCCGTACCGTGTTTTTCGCTGTGAAAATCTCAGCAACTGAAAATCTTCAACCTTAACTGACAAATCAGTATGGAAGCTGATCTACTCAACAACTAAACTTTATGAGAGATGTGAGTTAAAATGACATGAAATTTGTATGACAGTGAGCCTGTGTATAAGTTAAATTGCTTCTTATTTATAAGAAGTAAGTTTCATACATATATATACATATATATATATATATATATATATATATATATATATATATATATATGAATATGTGAGAAATTTCCTAGGGGCAAATATTTGAAGATTAGCTCTCTTATTTGAAGATTAGCTTCTCATTATTTCCCCCAAAATCTCATAGTTCTTAGTGCCTAGCCACATGTCAGATATATTGTCTATAAAACTATTTGAACTTCCAAACTTTCCTCTTCTCTTTTTAATGTACTATTTATAATCTCTGTTTTGCTCAAATATGTCTCATCTTTGTTTCACCCATGATAAACTGCTCTAGGGTGAAAGTGAAAGTAATTTTGACTTTAATTTTCATTTGAATTAATCAGATAGATTTGAAAATGCCACATGTGGTTATATAGTTTTTATACTGCCCAACTGTATAAGTACCATTTACATATTAGTATAATTTAATGCTTACTTCCCACTTCCAGCCCTGAAAGATGTGCTATGTGAAGTTTGTACATCCAAATGTATTTGCTCTGACTAGAATCTCTTACGTGGCATCAGATGTTAGGATCCTACAGGACACAATCTGGTTAATTGCATTTGGAGCACCAAAAACCTAT
Source organism: Tapirus indicus (assembly GCA_031878705.1). Lineage (NCBI taxonomy): Eukaryota > Metazoa > Chordata > Mammalia > Perissodactyla > Tapiridae > Tapirus > Tapirus indicus. Next base: position 26,604,421 of record CM062933.1, read on the forward strand.
CATATCCATTTTTCCCTAACTTTTCCAGAATCAGAACACTGAATGACTTATTGCCAGATATTTGCCTCATTTCCTGGCTTTATCTGAAGAGTGGTAGGATCAATTAGATGTAAGGATAACCACTGGGTTGGTTTTCCAAAAAACTCTTTAAACAAAGATTTTTTTTCATTGTCCTTTTTGAAAGGCATCATATTTCTATTTCTATTTGAAACATAGAGATGATGACATGCAAATGTGAAATGAGCTTGATAATGGAACAATGCAGTAAAAACGATGGATGTGAGAGAAGGAAACTGGGACATTGGTGACATTACGATCTTCCATAACCGCTATGGACTCCCTACTTTGGAATTCTTTCACATGAGAAAATATAAACCTTTATCTTCCAAGTTATTTAAATAACTTTTTCTAGGAGACAAATGTAACTCCCAATGTGTACAGCATTATTCTTATGCAGCCAGCATATACTGGGCAATGTACAGTTAATCTGTAAAAATGGAGGCTGTTGATACAATTGAAGTGAGAATTATTTTCAGGCCATTCTCAATATCTGAAGCTCCATATTTCTCAGTAGAATCAAGACAGGGTTATAAAGCTTTTCCTAGCACTGCAGTGTCCTGGAAAACAAACAAAAAATTGTCAAGTAACAAATGCAGTTCATATCTTGCAGAGAACATCTATTCAAGAAATGTGTACGAGGAGAACTAACATTTAGGTTTTCAACTGTGGAAAATTATAAACAAAAAAACTGAGAATTGCTTCCATTTGCTATCAAATCCCTTCAGTTTGTAAATCTCAAGGAGGTAAATGCCTTACCTAGTATCAAAACTAGTATAAAAAGCAGGAGTTCAAACACAGATCTGAAGGATCCCTGAAACCCAGGTTCTCTTTGTCTTATTTATCTCTGGTACAGCTTAAAGATTAGCAGAATTAATAGTGGTAAAATGTATGTCTGATAACACTCGATGAAAGTAATTTTCACAAATGGCTTCCATATACATTATGGAAAGAAAAGATGATGATGATGATGATGAATCCACAAAAATCAGAGATAGAAATATTCCAATTTCTCCAACAATACGTAAAGTTTTAAAACTTCACTAATTTATGAAATCAAAAATCATAAAGCCTTTACCGTTTCTTAGTTTTTGCTCTTGATAAGAAATGTGACTATTTAATAGGAGTGAGTGTTACTCCATAATTTTAAAGTGTGAGAATGAAGTTTGGGAATAAATAGCATGAGACATGGTATAATTATGTTGTCTATGATTGAATGATTGTCCCAGTTTTCTACACATTCCTATATTCATGCCTTTTAAAATATATCAAAGGGCAGATTCTATATCGTCACCCCTTGAATGTGAAGTAGCCAGCTGACTTATTTTAACAATACCTGGCAGAATTGTCAGGGTGGCATTTCTGAACCCAAGCCTCAAGGGATTTTACACATTCTTTCCCAGATCTTTGTCTTATCCATGAGAGCAAGCCAGCACTATCCTGCTGGAGGATAAATACCACATGAAAGAGAGCCAAGGTACCCCAACCAAGAACCGTACAACTCCCAGATGCAAAGCCACCTAACTTCACTAGCAGTCACTTAAGTGAGACCAGAAGACACCATAGGAATCCCTCCCCACTAGCCTATTTTTTTAACTTATCAAGAACAGTGAATTATTGTTTCAAATTACTCAGTTTTGGGGTGTTTTTTCGGATTGTGTTCGGTAAGATCTCAACATCTGATGCCACAGCAATATTATGGTGATAAATACCTAATACAACAGACTAAAATGATTACATCATTCTGAGATACTAAGAAAATGTTGTAATTGTGTTATAATAAGTTGAAGTATAATATTTCATTTAATATAGAAAGTAGAGAGACAGTGAGTCTGGCAAAAAGTGTGGGTTCAATTACAAATGTCATCAATTATTATCTGTGTAGAAATGGAAAATTAATTAGCTTTTGTGTGTATTACTTTCCTTATCTGTAAAATGGGCCTAATAATATCTACCCCTTATGGTGTTGGCAAGTAGATCTGTCTGTTAAAACAAAACGAAACAAAACAAATCTAAATGAAATAGTATGAATCTTTTTCAGTGCTTTCGTCATGAACCCACAGAGATTCTATGAGCTGACATATGTTAGGTGTCTAGCACTCTGACTAAATGTATTATAAAAATATCGTTTTAATGTTATTTAAATATCATCATCATTAATTGATAAATGCAAGCAAAAGTTCTCAAGCTCAGAAAATGGAATTTATTTTAATAATCCTTTAAAGAAGGAAGAGTTTGAATACTGGAATAACATATTTTGTTATTTAAATTTAATGCAAGAAGTTATATCGATGGGTCATATAGTTAAGAATATTTTTGAAGATAGATAAAATGCATTTAAACTTTTAAAAGACATGTTAATACATAGAACAGTAATTTTTGAAAAGCATATACAATTTCATCTGTACAGAAAATGTTGCAAGTAAAATCTCATTGACTGAAACCAATTATACTAAAGATTCCTAAGCAAAAAGTAATGTTAAGAAAATTCTATGTTAAAGGCCTTTTTTCTTAAGTAATTATTACTTTGGAACATAAAAAAAAATAAATATATTGTATTATGTATAATAATTATACACCATGACCAGATGTTATTTATTCCACAAATGAAAGATTGTTTAAATATTCAAGATGCAGTCAATATAATTAACCACATCAACAGAATAATGACAAAAACTTACATGATCATATCAATTGATATGGAAAAGTCGAAGACTATCATGTGGGACCTACAATCTAGAAGCGATATGTTAATTCAACAAAGTCACAGGATACTTATAAACATACAAAAATCGATTGTGTTTCTATATACCAGAAATGAACATTTGGAAACCAAGATTTAAAATCCAATGCCATGTAAAATTATTCCAAAGAAAGTGAAATATTTAGATATAAATATAGCAAAACACGTACCGGATCTGTATGGAGAAAAATACAAAAATGCTGATGAAATAAATAAATGAAGAGATCTATTGTGTTTATGTTTTGGGATATTTGGCATAATTAAGGTGGTAATTCTCCCCAAATAGATTTTTAGAATTGGAATGATTCCTATTAAAATCTGAGCAAGATTTTTTATATAGCAACAAACATATTCTAAAATTTATACGAAAAGAATATCTAGAATATCTACAACAATTGTTAAAAAAATAGAAAAAAAGGAAACACTCTACCTAATTTTAGGACTTAACTACATATCTACAACAATCAAGACAGTGTGGTATTGAAAAGGTATAGACACACAGATCAAAGGAAGAATAGAAAAGCCAGAAATAGACCCACACTAATATGCACAATTGGATTTTGGCAAATTTAGAAAAATAATTAAATGAAGTATGGGTGACTTTTCAACAAATATTAAGCATAGTATCAAACAACCTGTAAAAGAAAATACTGATGAATTGTACTTCATCAAAATTAAAAATGCATGATTCAAGAAAGACCCTGTTGAGAGGATAGAAAAACAAGCTACAACTGGGAGAAAATATTTGCAAACCACATATTTGACAGAGGATGACATCTCCAATATATAAAGAACTCTTCAAACTTAACAGTAGGAAAACAAGAAATTCAATTAGAAAATGGACCAAAAAAATAAAAATAAGCATATACTTCACCAAAGAAGATAAACTGATAGCAAGTAAGCATATGAAAATATGTTCAATATCATTAGTCAGTGAGGAAATGAAAATTAAAACCATGACATATTAGAATGACTAAGTCAATAAAATAATGATAATACTGAATGTTGGCTAGTTAAGGGTACATTGAATTTCTCATAAGTTGCTGATAAGAATGTACAACAGTACAAAACTCAGGATAATAGTTGGCAGTGTCTTATAAAACTAAAATACACTTACCATATGACCTAACAGTCACATTCCTAGGCATTTATCTCAGGGAAATAAAACCTTATGTTCACACACAAAAAAATACATGAATGTTCATGGTAGCTTTATTTATGATAGCCAAAAACTGTAAATAGCCCTGTTGCTTTTCAATGAATAAATGGCTAAACAAACTGTGGTGCATCTGTGTCATAAAATATTACACAGCAATGAAAAGGAATGAACTATTGACACCTGCAACAACCTCCAAGGATCTCAAGGAACTTATGCTGAGTGGAAATGCCAGTCTCAAAAGAGTACATGCTATACATTCCATTTATATAAAAGAATTTTGAGCTGACATAGGGACAGAGAGCAGATTAGCTGCTGTCAGAATTTAGGAAGAGCGGGGTTGGTGCAACTGTAAGGGGGTAGTGTGAGGGAGTTTCTTTAGGTTGATGAAATAGTTCTGTTTCTTGGTTGTGCTAGTGGTAAAGCAAATCTATTTGTGATAGAGTTTCATAGAATCACACACACACACAGACACAAATGAGTGCATGTAAAAATCGGTGAAAAAAGAAAAAATCTCTAGTTTAATTATAGTACCAATATCAATTTCCTGGTTTTATGTTGGTACTATAGTTATGTGAGATGCCACTATTGGGGGAAGCTGGGTGATGAGTAAACAGGACTCTCTCTACTATGTTTGTAAATTCCTGTGTGTTTATGATTATATCAAATTAAAAATGTAGAAAAACACTCTATTTTTTTCAGATTTTCTTTTAATTTTCAGTACACCAGAATTTGATACTTTGTATTAGTTCATCACAGGTTGATGGAGACTCTCTTCACGTTTTTGCCTCCATGTCTTTCAATTTCAATGTTCCAGACCTACACATTTGTAATTAACCAAGGATATCTTATTATCAACTGACTTTGCTGTCTCTGTAGCATTATATAGTCTACATTCTCCTCCTTCCATGTCAACAGGTAGCTAACTCTTGAAAGTACAAATATAGTCTATTCTGGAAAGTACTCACTTATTGTAAATGGCATTGTATTTTAAATATACTGTAAATACCTCTCCTCATACCCATACACATACCTGTGTACAAATCTCTACTATTTAACATGTTTTGTTATTGTGGAGTATATGTTCCTACAAGTATGGGTGCAATGTATGGGTAAGAATTGTCCTCCGTAATTCCATCTCCTCAAATGGTACAAAGAATGTAGTAGTCCATATACATGAGTTGATAATGACAGATGAAATGAATGAACTAACAAAAAATATTTTGGAGGGACACTACCTTGAAGTTAACTGTTTAATTATCTGGTTTAACTGATAAGCCTAATTGTTCAGATAGATCTGGAATGTTTTGACATAACGTTGACATTCAGATTTTCTATTGTTGTTGTCTATTATGAAGTCCTGTAGACATTGATTTATTTGGTGAGTCAAATTATTAAATATTGATTTCATGGGGAATATTTTTATGACTATTTTAAATATAATTATTACACTAGATATATCATTTGACTTCTACAATTCCTTAAAATAATCATATAAATAAATGCTCTATGATATATTCTTGGGAAACCTAAATGTAAGAACTTATTTTACTTTCTAGTGGAAATATATAATATCTCAAGAGTTGAACACTGAAGATCATACTTCCTGGGCTATATCTTCTATTACAATACACACACTTATTCTGTTTTTATGCATTTTTAATGATCACCATGTAACTACTTCTTCATCTTAACTTTCAACTCAAAAATACAACTCTGACTTTTTACTGTGAATTTTATGCAATTCTATCTACTGGGAATTTTAAATTTAAATCAGTAGACGATAAATGGAAAATTCAGTTAGAAGCTTTGTTTCTCATTCTTCGTTCCAATATCTTCACTTGAAGTTAGAGGAAGTAAATATTTTATTTTCTGGAAATGTTTATACAGCAAGATGTTCCTTTGTACTACCTGTCGAGATTTCACATTCCAGCAGTTTAATAGAACAGCTAATGTGTTTCTAATTATGCAAATTCCTTTTTACATACTGTAGTTTCGATGAACAGGTACAGCAAATTGTAACACATAGGAGTTTTTTTATTTGAACAGATGCTAAAATTACAAAACTTGCTAATACTAAGATATTTGGGAAAAACATAGACTACGGAAAGAGTCTACAACAAAAAATGTTGAAAAAAGAAAGCCTATGCATACCAAAATGTCTAAAAAAATAAGAAGATAGAGTTTGGTCTATACCCAGATATCCTTACATACATTATATGTCTGAGACTGTCTTTACATACACATAATTTTAAGTGAATAGTAAGTAAACAAATATAACAAATAAACTATAAGGATTTGGGAATGATCTAAGCTGTTAAGGGGAGAATTGAGTTAAAAAAGTGAAAAGGAAACTTTACATTGATGTATCTACTTGCTGATAGAAACAGCTTTTTTTATTTTTTGTCGTTTTCAGAGGGTAATGCCACTGGATATTGTGAATATTTGGTGGGTAATAAAAAGTAACAGAGTACAGTTTAATGCAGGACCATATTCCAACTAAAGAAAGAAATGATCTCTGTTCTAATTTACTTCCCAGTATTCACTGTTCACATATGTGCAGGCTGTGGACTCGGGGTCTGCCTTTTCTCACTCTATTTTAGGGATGATGGGATCAAACCAGACTTCACCAGCACCTGGAAATCCTTGTAAGTCCCCTGTTGAGGGTCATTTTCTATTCCCCACTCTAGCTATTTCACTCCTTTACCAATCCCATTAAATGCCGTCTAATCCTCCCACTCTCAGATGACCTTTCTTCTTATTTCAGAGAGAAAATAAAATTCATTAAATAGGAACTGGATCAACTTCCTCTAAAAGACAAAAAAAAAAAAAAAAGAAAAGAAAGAAAGACAAAGAAGAAAACAGGAAAATAAAATATAAATAAACAAGGGTTTCTCCTGCAACCAAAATCTAATTTCCTCATCTCTGCTCTGATTCGATGCTCTTCTGTCTTCCCAGGGATTTCTTTAATCACACACTCCCATCTTTATCCATTTCCTCTCTTCTGGATTTTTCCATAAGTATTTAAAAATATTCAGGTTGCTCCAATGTTTAAAAAAAAAAAAAAAGTACTGTCTCTCCGTTGGTAACTACCTACTCCCCAGGCACCACCTGGTAACCTATCAACACCCCCTCCTTCATTTTATAGCGACTTTGCAGCGTGTTACAGTTGACTACACTGGCCATGTTTAATATTCTCCCTTTGCTTTGGGTGAGAAACACACACACAGGCACACACACACACACACACACACACACCTACTTTTCCTCCTACGTCTCTGGCCACTCTTGGAGAGACATTTTTTAAAAACCCCTTTTCCTTTCCCAAATTTCCATTTGTGTTCCTTAAATGTCCCTCCTGAGTCTTCAACTCTCCTAATACCACAGATTTTCCCTGGGCTGTCTCATTGACTTCCATGCCTTCAATTTTCACTGTTTTCTAACTCCTCCAAAATCTACTTTTTGCATCCCGGCTTCTCCTAGACTTCGGAATGGAATATTCAACAACGCATTAGACACCGCTCCTCGGTATAAGGCAGGAACCTCAAACTCGACATGTTCATGACTGAAATTTACAGCTCCTCTCCCCCAGCCCATTCTCCCGTGCCCCCTGTCTCACCGCAGGGTAACTGTCAAACCTGAGGTGCCTAAAACAGAGACATGGACATCATTCAGGATCTTGCAAAAATCTGCCCTGATATTATTCCTAATAGGATATTTTACAGTTATCTAAATTTTCTAAAAACTCATTTAGAAAAAATTACTTATAATATTTGATCAATATAATGTTTTTTCTGGCATTCTCTGAATTTAAATTAATTCTTCGATTATTATTATTATTTTCAATTATCTCATTTTGGCTAAAATGAAAGAAACTTTCATTAGTCTTGTTATGGAATAAATATCATAATTTTTTCCCCGTATTAGTAGAGTTAACCTTTAGTTAGCCTGGCTTTCTTTTTTAAATCTTATATCGAGAATTGAATACTTCAAATAGTTTTCTGAAGACTCTTAAAAAAAGTGTAAATCATGCTATTTACATTTATAATACCATTCATTGTGGATAAGCCAGAAAATATATTTTTAATTTGGATCATGCATTATTTGATAGACATGTAACTTACATGTAAATATGAACTAAACTAATAAAACTAATATCCATGAATCAACCCTTTTAGGATTATTAGCAGTCCTGTTTTCTCATCTGTGAAATGCCTCTTTTGCCTCATTTTCTATTTGATTATTTGTACTCTTCCATATGTTGGTTTGTTACAGTGATTCCAACTACAAAACTTTTATGTACTATTTTATTGCTTTTTATTTCTCCCAGTTTTTGACTTGTCTTTAACTTTTTTTTTTTTTCCCACTGAGAGAAGATTCACTCTGAGCTAACATCTGTGCCAATCTTCCTCTATTTTGTGTGTGGGTTGCTGCCATGACATGGCTTGAGAAGTGGTGTAGGTCTGTGCCTGGGATCCAAACCCACGAACCCAGGCTGCTGAAGCAGAGTGCGCCAGACTTAACCACTACACCACGGGGCGGCCCCATGTCTTTTAACTTTTTAAAAAAAGGTTTTTAATAAACATTACTTTTATACATTAAACATTGGTGTTGTTTTAAATTATTTTTTCATGCCATGATGAAAAAAATACATCTACCTATCTACCTATCTAATTAGTTTTCCTAACTCTTGGCTTCTCTTGTAAATAATGACAAGTGAGTTTTTTAATAGATCCCTGATAAGTGGCCCTGAGACACCTTGCTAAACTTCTTTTTTTATTTGAGTAATTTGTAGATGTGCATGGGTTTTCTGAGAAGCTAATAGCGTTATCTGTTAATAATGTCAGTTTTAGCCATTATTTTCTAATAATTAAAGCATGTTTTTCATGATTTACCACATCAGGTAGGATCTCTAGAACAACATTGAGTAGAGGCAATGCTATGAGTGTGCTTGCCTTGTTTGTTTTTAATGGGAATGCTCCCAACATTTCATCATTAAAAAATATTAGCTCTCAATTTTTGATAGACCATTTTTAAGTTAAAGGAAATTCTATTATATTCTCAGTCTAAGAATCTTAACAATGAATGCTTATTGAATTTTATTTTTTAAAATTTGCATTTATTGAGTTGATCATAGAGTTGCTATTGGTGGTGGTGGTGGTGGTGGTGTTTTAATCCCTTAGAATTTTCTCTTCTTTTTCTTGAATCCAGCAATGGTTAAAAATATGCTTGCCATAATGCAAAATTTTATTTTATTTTTTGTGAAGGCCACTCATATTATTTACTCCACCATGATGACTTCATTACCAAAAAAAGTCAACTGATGTAACATATTAACTAAAATCATAAGTCTGACCAAGCACCAAACTTTTCTAATGATTCAAAGGATAAAAACAAAATCAAGGCATAAGAATAACATTTCTTACTGAGAAGCCAGAATTGGCCAGAATCCCACAAATGCGGGTTCATAATTTTTCGTTTTTTACATACTGGGGAGTGTTTTGGTTTAGGAATAAGAGAGAGCAATTTTTAATGTATGCAGTAGAGTAATAGAAGGAAATATCTTAAGTATATGATGATTTTTATGCATTATCTCATCAAAATATTTTTCTTAGGTTATTTTATTGTTATGTAAGATAATAGATTTTTTTTTTGAATCACTATTCTTTAAGTGTATTTCACATATTTTAAACCAACAAAACTGAAGTTGAAGAAGTACCCTTATTTGAAATAAAATAATACTGCTCTTTTTCTGATTTTCATTTTCTGATACAGGCCTAATGCCCTATTGTAGCTGAGGGCTAAGTTTTAAAATTTAGTTCAAACTGAATATTGTCATTTAGGCTGCTAAAAGGAGGTGATCAGTCTTTCTTGACCACTTTGCAACATTTAAACAGTTTATAGAAAAAGTATTTTAGAACTGAAATGTCTTCAGCAAATTATTTTATTTACCTAATGTCAAAACTGGTCATTTTTACTATGGCTCTGTAACATTTGAAGAAATATTTGTCTTCCATTTGGCTTAATTTCTTTTTTTAATTTTATTTTCCATCAAGTAAACCTATTTAAAAATTAGCTATGTTAAGTCTCAATTAAAAACATGTTCAGTCACTTATTATTTTCCAAATATGAAGTTGTCATTGAATTAAGCAAATTTCTGAGTAAAAGCCTTATATTTTCCTATGCTTTAGCTACTCTGCAAATTCTGTAAGTCAAAGAAAGGGAATTCTCAATCTTTTCAATAAAGAATTCAGAATAGCTTTTTGTACCTCATATTTAAAGAGGAAAACTTTCATATATATTTGAAAATTACAAATGAAATGTAACTTCACATTTAAGGATAAATCTACCACACCTCGGCTCATTTTTCGAAAGAATTTGGAGCCCTCAGAGCAGTAACCAAAGGTATTTCTCATTTTATCTCTCTATCTTCCTTCAGTTTTACATTCTGATCAATGGGAACGTATCCATTATAGCTCCTTTATAATTGCTCTCCAAATAAATGAATATGTCTGCCTCATTAAACATATTGTTCTTTGATGGTATGTATTTATTTTAATATTAAGAACGGACAATTCAATAAATATAAACTATTTAGAGGCAAAAAATTGCCTTCGTAATTTCTCTGACCCATTTAGAAATACAATGTTATATCCAAAATAACTTACCACAATGCTTTGTTTTATACACATGTTATTCTATGCAAATAGTTTTGCTCCCACAGTAAGATTCATGTCTTCCAATGTAGTAGTCAATGTAGTATTATATACAGAAATTTAAGAAATAGTGTTTTTACTAAAATTTTTTTATGATCAAACCTCTTTATTATTAACTCTTTTATGCTCAAATACATATTACTTCTGACTTGTACTTGAGTCATACTTGTTATATGAAAACATCATCTAAAACACTCTGATATGCACTGAACAAGTCAAAATCATGTTCCTGGCACCACCCCAAATATCTGTTTACACATATATCATCCTATGATTATACTGTTTTTAATACAAAGAAAAATTAAAACAAAACATACCTCGTATCTGTTCTGATGTGTCAAATATAGTCATTTTTTGGTCAATCCTCAAAATAGTATACAAGGTGTAAAATTTTTTAATGTCATAATGTTAAGATATTATATTCATATCTTCTTTTAGATATTTATGAATTCAGTAATAGAGGGTTAGCTTATATCACTGTACTACAAAACATTTGATGCATTCCTGTTAAAGTCAGTATCCAGCCACCAGTGCTCTTTTCCACCATTACTGTTCATTGTACTGAAATGCTAATGCAATAAAATAAGATAAATAAATGAAATAATAAGCTAGGAATGAGAATAAGTAGTTATCATTATTTACAGATTATATGAGATATGATTATCTTTACAGATTATATGAGATATGATTATCTAGTAATAAATCCCAAAAGAGTCATCTAATCACAGATCCTAAATAATTTTTAAAAATCTGTAAGCAGCAAGTTAAAAAGATAATACAAATAATAAATATACAAAAAGTCAGGAAAACATATATGAATAAAAACGAAAAACTTTGTTTACTGTTATAAAAGAAAGTCAAATATAAAGCCTTAATATTGTACAAGTGTCAATTATTTCCACATTATTCTAAATTATCCATAAGTCAAATTAAACTCAAACATAGTTACACAATTTGTGGAAGTCAACATGTTAATTCTAAAATTAATATTACAAAGTAAGAGGCTAAGAATAGCCAAGGAAGTTCTAAAGAAGATGCAATTTGGGGGCATGAAATTAATCACATTTTAGTACATTTCTATGAAATATATTTATATTTTTTTCTTCAGCACTGCTTTCTTCTATACCTTTCATCATTTATTTCTATTTCTGTAATTTATTGTGTTCTTTACTGATTGCTAGAAATTCCTCATATATTATGAATAAGACATTTTGTTTATTGTACATAGACACTACATATTTCCTCCCACTCTTGCCTGTCACTTAGTTTATTATGTCTTTTCTCATGCAGGTGGTTTTAATTCTCCTTCAGGGCTTTTGAAGAGATTTTGCATTTTGCTTGTGAAAGACTTCTCCATAGACATTTGTTTTGTTTTGAAAATTATTAAAATTTTGACCTAATTCAGGGTCCTATTTTGCAGATTTGGAAAATGATTTAGATGAAATTTTGAATACTATAGAGGCTGACTGATGTAATGCCTCTTCTTGATCTTGAAAAAATTCATTACACAATTTTTCTTTGGATTTGCTAACCAAAACTATTCAGTATAGTAAATGTTAATGATCATAATATCTTCTTTGTAATATATGTCACAACAGCATCATAAAATTTTACCATGAGACTGATAAATTCATTCAATCTTAACTAGAAATAATTTTCTTTCTATTGCTTCTTAAACTTAATGCCATTCTCTTTCTCAAGTTCATTTTTATGTTGCTGAATAAGATTGTCAATATTTTTTCAGATAGTTAAAATGCATTTATTTTATTATTCACTCATTTTTATTGAGGTATAAGTGAAATACAGTGCACAGATCTTAATTACTCAGTTCAATGAGTTTTACAAATGCTTGTATTTTAGACATACCTGTGTGACTGACACCCTTATAAACATTTATATCACCTCAGAAACGTCCCTCAATCCCCTTCCTTCTCAATCTCCCCGTCACCAAGTGGCCTCTCTACTCACGATTTTCACCACAGATTAATTTTACTCATCTATAACTTCACATGTATTCTTTGTCTATTTTTTTCACTCAACATGTTTTTGAGATTAATCATGTTTTTAAGATTAATCATGTTATTACATTTAATATTTATTTATTGCTGAGAAGTATTCCATTGAATAGATATACTACCATATGTCTATTTGGTCTCCAACCTGATGGATATTTGAAAATTACTAACTTATTCTTTTTAATTTGTTGATTTATCTGTTGATTTATTGCGGATAAATATTCAGCTTGCTGCTTTAGATGTTCCTGATGAGGAAAGCGTGGTCAGCCAGATGCTTTTCAGGAAGTAGTTTAATTAGCCTAATATTTGGGTTAATTTTGCACCTTGTTTTCGTTGTGGCAGTTGTTATTGTCGTTAAGTTTACAGTTTGAGTTTTTTTCTGGGGCTCTGGAGAAAAGAATGTTCAATTTCTTTTTTTGTGAGGAAGACTGGCCCTGGGCTAACATCCGTGCCCATCTTCCTCTACTTTATATGGGACGCCGCCACGGCGTGGCTGACAGGTAGTGCATAGGCGGGCGCTCGGGATCCGAACTCGTGAACCCTGGGCGGCCAAGCGCGGACTAAACCGCTGCGCCACCGGGCCGGCACCTCTTAGGAATCTTTTTAAACTTAGGTTGGACTATTGGGGTTTCTTTGGTTCCTCTTTCCCTTCTCTTCTAACCTTTTACTATTTTCCAGGGGTATCTTAACTTCCCACGTTCACTGATGGCTCCACATGTTCCAACGCCCAAGAGGGTTTTTCATAATCTTTCTGTCATTTCAATGTGGGAGAAAAGATAAAGATGTTTATTCTGTTTGCTTTTTTTTTTTTTTGGTAAGGAAGATTAGCCCTAAACTAACATCTGTTACCAATCCTCCTCTTTTTGCCTAGCAAGATTGGCCCTGGGCTAACATCCATGTCCATCTCCCTCTACTTTGTATGTGGGACGCCTGCCACAGCATGGCTTGACAAGTGGTGCAAAGGTCAGCACCCAGGATCTGAACCTATGAACCCGGGGCCACCGAAGCAGAGCACACAAACTTAACCACTTCACCACCAGGCCTGCCCCTCTATTTGCTTTTTTTAAACCAACAAACTACTGCTCTGTTCACAGTATTTGTAACTTTGTATTGCAATTTCCTATTAACTTACCTGTGCCTTTCATTATCCAAAGAGCTCAATGACAGTAAAGTCATGTTTATATTTTTATAAAACCACTTTACCGAGGTATGATTGACATACAAAAAGCTGTAAGGATTTAGTGCATACAACTTGAGTTTGGAGATAAGCATATGTCCTTGAAACCGTCACCACAATCTATACCATAAACATATCCATCACCTCCAAAAGTTTCCTCCCACTCTATTTATTATAACTGCTTTTTGTGATAAGAACACAACATAAGATTTACCTTCTTAGCATGTTTATCTTAATTGGCATTAAATCCCTTGAATTTAGTAGCATCTTAGTGCTTACTGACTGCTCAATATATACTTGTGTGATGAATAAAGGAGAACATATACAAAACTTATTAAAACACTTACACTAGTTATGAACGTGCAGTGTGATTACAGCTAATTTTGTGTTATTTTCATTTTGCTTTCCAAATAACGGTAATGAATAGGTATTTTATTTACAATCAGAAAAAAAGAAGTGATCACTTAAAGATTATTAAGAGATCACTACAATACAATATGCAGTGTAAGCATTTGTGGAAGGAAATTAGGAAAACAATAGTGACCAGGTCAGAGTAGTGGGAACTTGGATGATATCACATTGTTGTTCATACTACTTAATAAATTGTAACTTTTCAAGAACAATCCTGCTCTACTTTCATAATAAGAATAATATAGAGAATAGAAGAAAACTGTCAGTAGTTTGTTTTTTCAATACTTGCCATTCTTTAGCAGAAAATAATATTTTCAAAACTGATGCTTCAGGAGAGAATCTGGGAACATTCAGATGAAAATATCTGAATATTTGTTGATATAGAGTTTTTATATTATTATAGTTGTCACCTTACGATTTTTCTCCCCAGGAAGATGTTATAAAAGGTGTATTGATCATGTGACAAGACCATTTTGTGTTATGTAAAAGCCTAATTTGTTGAGTAGACCCAAGTTCTATTTATTATGTTCCTTTACTTTCTTTTTTTTAAGGGTCTTGATGGTTCGATAACAATTAAATAGGGCATCAAAAATGGAGTGGAGGGTCAGAGAAAAGCAAGGGAGCAGATAAGCCAAAAACCAAACAAATGGAAAAAACAAAAAGCAAAAGAATGATTAAGAGAAACACTTGTGTACTCTTTTGGTAATAGAAAGACCGAAAGTCTGGTCTTTCTGAGAAGCAGTAAATTACTTCTTATTGAATTTGGTAGGGATTATACACACTGTATTTGGATGGCCCTTGTGGTGTATTTGCACAAATAACTATACAAGTACTACTTTATTATTGTTGGATTTAACAGGAGTAGGCTCAATATAAATCTATGCAGTTTATTTTATGTAATTTGTAATAAGAACAGAAATAAGATATTATATTTGATATTAAGACATACATTTGACATTGAACTTGCTAAGGCATAGTCCCTAAAATAAGTTATAGTCATTGTCTGTGTGTTAACAATATCATCATGTAAATTGTTGAATCAGATTAATAAAATATACTATTTTAAAGGCTACTAGTGGTATCTATCTAAATTCTATTCTGGTTTAAGTATAAGAAAACCTCCAAAACTTTCTGACAAGTGATCTTAGTATCTCAAATTGAACAATTACAAAGATTAGTAAAGGATTTCCTGAAGTAGCTGTTGTCATGTTAATATCATCTGCCTTGTCTTGAGCTGCAATCCACTTCTCTTTATTCATTGATCCTTGCCATGCTTCAACTCTTTGAAGACTGTTATAATGAATTTCAGGGGGAAAATCAGAGTGTCTCTCATAGTGAAAAGAATTCTACAATTTTCCATCAATATCCATGCCTAGAGTGATTAATTATCTTCTCTCCATATCTATTTTTGTTTCAAATATCAAATAATATTTGGAAATAATCTGTAAGAAATATTGTTTGGACTTGGTTTCACTAAAAATATATTTCTGTTGTGTCTGAGTAAACTTGAGAAAGATTACCAAAAAATTGTTTATCCGTATGACAAAATTAATTCCCAAAATTAAAATTAAGATGCCACCCAGTGTATTTATGCTATTAGAGTTGTGAGACTATTTGAACTTTGTATATACTTTATTGGATGAGTCCATTGGCACTTGGTTAGGTTTTTAGTTATTTGAACTTTTTTTTCTATTTGAATATTATTACTTTGTTTTCCTTTTATGTAAAAATTATTAAATTGTGTACATAATTAAATCTAGCAACATATTTAATCTTTTTTAGTGACTTGATCTAAGTTGCTAAAATGTCTTAGATAAACATTAGGCTCTCTAAATGTAGATTATTCCTTACACAAATTGAAAATAGACCAGAATATTCATGCATTTTTGTTACTAAAAGAAAAATTAAAAACATTTAACACTTTGTTCCAGGGACTGTTCTAAAACCTCGACCTACTTTAATCCATTTAATCCTCACAAGAAATGTCATATATATTTGCATGTCTTTTTTTTTTCCTGAGGAAGATTAGCCTTGAGCTAACATCTGTTGCCAATCATCTTCCTTACTTTTTGCTTGAGGAAGATTAGCCCTGACCTAACATCTGTGCCAACCTTCCTCCACTTTATATGTCGGACACCAAGACAGCATGGCTGACAAGTGGTGTAGGTCCATGCCCAGGATCCGAACCTGTGAACCTGGGCCACTGAAGTGGAGCACACCAAACTAAACTACTACACCACAGGGTTGGCCCCCATATTTGCATGTTTCATAGACTAGAAATAGACAGGGAGACTAAATGACTTGTCTAAGGTGACATAACTAGTATAGTTTGACCTGTAGCAGTCTGCTTCAATGTCTAAGCTATAATCACTTCACTATACTAAAGGTTTTCACATTGATTCCTGTAATAAACAAACAAGGCAGACCTGAAATGATCATTGTATGATCTTTTCCCTTCTTTCCTTGTAACTGTTTTGAATTTGAGGGTAATTATTTATTTATTTATTTTATTCAAGCAATCTATGTAATTAATAAATTTATTAATTTTATAATTATATTTATATTTTATATTATGTTATATGTTTATACAAATATAATAATTAATAAATTTAAGCAATTTATTTAATTAATACATTAATTTGATATTTTTATAATAAATAGGCAGTTCTAAATTAATAATTCCTGAAAATAAAGAAACCCTCTAGATAAACATAGTGTGTATATCATGAACTATTTATCTGTTTTTTTCTCCAATAGAGTTTGCTGCATAAATTGTAAAATAAATATCTTTCATTATCATAGGTCTGCCTGACAGTTTCATAGATAGGTTAATGTATTTCTGATTGTGAAAACTTATGGGAGAGGTAAAGTACATTCTACTCAGAGTACCAAGTATGAAAGTTAAACACTTGTTAACTACAGTGGATCTGTATTATATGAATCAAAATCAAGAAGAATGTTCTAACAAATGGATTCCCAAGTCTGATAGAAGATTTTAGGAAATAAAGATAAAAACATTGACACTATTAAAAAATCTTGCTTAATGTCTTTTGTCTAGATTCTGCCAGGTTCTTAATGGAACATACCTAGTTTGTAGACTACTCATAACAATTTGAACTGAATATTCAATATACTTAAACATTAAGATAGAGGTTTTATATTTATTTTCCATTTTCAATATGATCAGTCACACTTCTTATTTTCTATCCTCTAATATGGGAAGAACCAATGTTTATAGCCCTTAATATTAACCAATTATGTAAATTGAATATTAGAACTATTTCAAATGGTTTTAATATTTTGTGTTGTATTTTGATGAGAAGTTTTTAATTTAAAGTCTAATTTATCATGTTTTCTTTTAAGATTATTTCCTTCTGTGTCTTGAGAAATTTTTCCTTATGCACATGGTTGAGAAGATAATCCCTGTATATTTTCTTCTAGAAGATTTGTATTTTTAGTTATGTTTTGATCTATGATATTTTAAAATTAATTTTTTATCACATGAGATAGGGGTTGAGATTCATTTATTTAAATATGGTTATTTAGTTCTAATGTCAATGGTTGAAAAGTTTTCTTTCGCCACTGGATTGTTTTGATACTCATGTGGGAAATCAATCAATCTTAAAAGTGTGGGTCTGTTTCTGCACACTGCCTTTTGTTCCATTGTTCCATTTAAATACTTTTATATCAATACCATACTGTTTTGGTAACTGTTGCTTTACATTAAGTATTGAAGTCAGTAGAGTCATTCTTCCAACATTGTTCTATTTCAAAACTCTTTCAATGACTCTTGGTTTTTCACATTTCCATATATACCTCAAAATCGCTTGAACATTTCCATTAAAAATGGCCTCGGAGATTTTGTTTGGAATTGCATTAAACCTGTATGTCAATTTACAAAGAATTGAGATTTTTACAATGCCTATCATCTAATTCAGGGATGTTGTATATCTCGGTAATGTTTTATAATTGTTTTTTTTTTTTTCTTTGAGCAAGATTGGCCCTGAGCTAACATCTGTTGCCAATCTTCCTCTTTTTCTTTTTCTCCCCAAAGCCCAGTACACAGTTGTACATCCCAGTTGTAGGGCCTTCTAGTTCGTCTATGTGGGATGCCGCCTCAGCATGGCTTGATGAATAGTGAGCAGGTCTGTGTGCAGGATCCAAACCGGCAAACCCTGGGTCGCTGAAGTGGAGCATGCGAACCTAACTGCTACGCCACCGAGCTGGTCCCTTTTAATTTTTAATGCAGAGATATTGCACATATTTTGTTAAAATAATCTCCATTTTATTTTTGTCACCATTTTAAATAAATTACTCTTGGTATGCATAAATACAACTGCTGCTAATGAAACTAGTTTTGTATATTGATCTTTTATCTGTGATCTTGATAAATTCACTCATTAGTTCTAGTAGTCTGATTGTAGATTCTTTAGGATTTTTTACATGAGCAATCATACTTTATGTGGATAAGAGCTGTATTATTTCTTCCTTTCCAATCTTTGTGTCTTTTATTTCTTCTTCTTGCCTTATGGCATGGACCAGAGCTGCAGGTGCAATGGTGAATAGGAGTGGTGAGAGTGGTCAGTTGTATCCGGTTCTTGACCCTAGAGGAGAAGGGTCTAAGACTTCACAGTTTATGTTTAATGTTCAAGGTAGGTGTTTTGTATGTGCCCTTTATTGCATGTTAACACCTACAAATATAATTGTGAAGTAAAATTTTGCTCAGGTTGAGTTAAATGCATAGCATATTTAGGAATCTTTCTTACGCTTCTCATTTGCTGATAGTTTTTATCAAGCATGGGTATTGAACTGTTGTCAAATGCTTTTTTCTGCATCTATTAAGTTTTTTTTCTCTTTGACATATATACCCACTTTCGTTGTTTTATTTTCAAATGTTTTTCTTTCTGTTACTATTAACATAAATTAACAAGATTGTTAAATGTTAAACCAATCTCATACTCACAGCATAAACTTCACTTGATTATGCTGTGTT
The DNA here is from genome assembly GCA_031878705.1 of Tapirus indicus. Classification (NCBI taxonomy): domain Eukaryota; kingdom Metazoa; phylum Chordata; class Mammalia; order Perissodactyla; family Tapiridae; genus Tapirus; species Tapirus indicus. The sequence goes on from CM062933.1 coordinate 26,623,689, forward strand.
ATTTTTTTTTAATTGCTGGATTTGTTTTGCTAAAATTTGTTAAGAATTTTATCCTCTGTTTATAGGATGAATCCTTAGTTAGTTACGATGTATTATTATTTTTATTTCTGGATGGATTCCATTTGATTATGTTTTAGTAAAGGATTTCTGCATCTATGTTATGGGGAATCTGTTCTGTGATTTTTTTTATTAATATCCCTGTTGAGTTTTGGTATTATAGTTGCTCTGGACTCAATAAACAAGTTGAAACCTTAGTCTCTGCTTATACTTTCTAAGAATCTGTATAAACTTGATTTTTTCTTAATACTTGTTAGAATTGATAAGCAAAATCATCTAGCCCTGGAATTTTCCTTGAGGGACATTTTTGCTGTTGCTACTTTTAAATCATAGTCAATATTTTTATTATAATGCTATTCTGACTTTTTTTTCTTGGGTTAGTTTTTATAAATTGCTTTTCAATGACTGTATCAGTATAGTCTAAATTGTCAAATTTATTGATTTAAAGTTGTTTCTAAAGTTTCCTTTGCCTATTTTTAATGTCTGAAGGATCCATATTTCTATTTAATTCCTGTTATTAGTCATTTGTGTTTTCCCTCTTTTTTTTCCTTAAACTGACTTACTAGGGATGTATTATTTTTATTTATCTTTTGAAAGAATCAACCTCTTACAAATTATCTCTACTGTTTATGTTTTAATTTCTTGATTTCCAATGTTAGTATAAATTTCTCTCCATGCACTGCTTTATACATTTTAATATTTTGTATTATCTTTAGCATTCAGTACAAATAGTTTACAATTATTCCTGTGATTTCTTCTTTGAATATGGATTATTTATGTTTGTTGTTTAGCTAATAACATTTGCGGCTTTTCTAGACATTTTACTTTTAATTATTTTAATTTCATTTGTTAAAATTTATCAAGAATTATTTTTTCAGCCAGCATATAGTTCATCTTTGTGAATAGTCTATGTGTACTTGAAAATACTATATTCTACAATTATTGGGTGGAGTGTCTATAAAATTCAATGAAACCAAGAATGTTGATAGTATTATATATCTCTACTTAATTTTTTGTCCACTTTTTCTATCAATTAATGAAAAAGGCAAGTTAAAATCTCCAACAGTGATTGTGGATTTTTCTGTTTCCCATTCTACTTATGCCTTCATTTGTGTATTTATTATGAAGCTTTATTATTAGCCCCATACCATACATTTGTGATTGTTCTGTCTGCCTGATTAATTGACCTTTATTATTATGAAATTTCCCTTTCTATTGTAATATTCCATCATTGAAAGTCTATTTTATTCAATACTAATATAGCCACTTCAGTTTTCATATGCTTACTACTTGCGTGGTACAATCTTTTTCCTCCTTTGATTGTCAGTCTTTCTAGATCTCTATATTTAATGTGTGTCTATATTTAATGTGGCTCTTGCTTTTTTATTCAGTCTGACAACTTTGACTTTTAATTGGAGTCTTTATTTCATTAATAGTTGACATAACTGGATTTAGACCTACAAATTTGCTCTTTTTTATCTTGACAAATTTATTTTTTTATTTTGGTTTTTTCCAGATTCTAATTCATCATACAAACTATACTTGCGTTAACAATTCAACTATTTTCTGCTCATCTCAGTAACATATGTCTGCCTTGTCAAACCCACTCCTCCTTTCCCCTCTACCCAGGCCAGGCAATTATATCCAGGCTTAAAGTTGTTGCCAGCTTTGATGCCGTACAAATGGCTCATCCATCTCTGACTAATTTGTTAGCCATCTACAGCATCTACTACTCTTCAATAACTTTAAACAAAGGCATTATTTTTTAGTGTATCTTGTGTTTTCTTATTACTGCCAGAGTTATGGTCTTCTGTGACTTTCCCCATTGTAATCAAATATGGGATATCTCCTCCAACAATTTTTAAAGGAAAGTTTATTGAATTGTATAAACAAACAAACAAAATGGGACAGGATTTACAATCAGAAAGTCCTGGATCTGTCTCTTAGTTTCTTCATTTTCTACCTGTGACTTATGGAAAGTTACTTAATTTTCTGAGCATCATTTAATACATCTGTAAATTCTGTTTCTTAAGACCAATGATTTATTATTATTATTATGAAGATGAAATGAGATCTTGCATGTAAATCATTCAGTTCCTAGATTATGGTAGAAACTCAACAAATATTATTGAACATTTGTGCACATATAAATTTAAATAATTTCTGCATATTTTATATCATAAAATAACTACAAAATATAAGCTTTTTTAAAACAAAATTATTCAAATTAAGGATGGCAATTGATAATAACAACAAAACTAATAAGTTTTCTTAACAAATTGTATCTTTCTACAGAGGGAAAACTCTCTAATTCTATGTTTATTTAAAACATCATTATTTGAATGATAATTTGGGGTAACATATATTATTAAAATGCAGCTTTTTGCAATAAATACTTCATTTTACTGTTAATGGACTGAAAAAACAAAGTCAATTATTTGAAAAACATATGAACATGATATCTTAAACCAGGAAGTCTCAGATTTAGTCCCTAGACCTGGGAAAACATTAAAAAATTTGGAATTTGTTGAAAGTAAAATGATAATATTTGAAACCTTCTGATATTCTAGATATACCAAGAACATATTTTGGAAACTATTTTCCTGCTCCTTCATGATATTTTATTCTTCCTTGATTATTTTTAACATTGTTTGCTTCCTTTTTTCCCTAAAAATCTAAGTATTCTATGTTATTTCTCTTTAAATTAATTCAAAGAGAAAATTCCCTGCAAATTATTTTTATGTTTTTGATACTGTCATTGAAAGGCAATATTATCCTAATTGTTCAACATGGCTTTACTTCATCTGGCTCTCTATGCTTTTCAGTCATCCTGTATTGGAAATAACATTCTTGTTTCCTGATCATGAAATATTTCAAACCTTGATTCATACCCATTATGACACATCAAAAATTTTTTTCTTTAATACTTGAAGAGGAGTATTATATTCATTTTATGTACAGGAAAACTGATACATAGTTATATTTTAAGACAACAAAACAAGTTAACATTTGTCATAAGGAGGTCAGTTAACACATAAATTAAGGCTTAGGATATATTTCTTTTAGGAAAGTGGACATATGTCTACTTAAAATCTGAATTTGCCTTATTAAAGCTATTAGTGAGCCAAGTAATTGAACATTTGAATTTTACACACTGTGCATTTCAGAGTAGGTATATGGTTATAATAAAAATTCTGCTTTTGTAGTAAAATAATACAATATTGGAGTTGATGTAAATAATCAATAATCAATCTATAGATAAGAAAGATAGAGTGATATTTATTGAGCCTAATGTGAGAATAAGCCCGGAAGCACTCTCTCCCCAGGGAAGAAAGCACTCCAGGAAAGCGTGCTTTACAGCATGGATATATACCGTTTCAGAACAAAAAACATACATCAAGCATGACAGGAATATAATTTTTTCTTCCAAAGTCACAAGGAGACATTTTGCCAGTTTATCACAAACGTAGCAGGTCAACTTGACCTTAGTTCTCTGGGAAGAAAAGCTTATCTTCAAAGAACTGGTACCGGTGTCAGAGAGAGGGAGACATTACATCCCTGTCTTTAAAGAGTGCATTCTTTGCTTTGGGAAAATGTTTGAAGCAGATGTACCATGTGTGTTTAGTGGGCCATAAGTTAGGCTGCTCTGGGAAAAGCAAATTTTAGGCTGAATCAGATTTAAACCAGAATGTCTTCCCCATATACCTCAAAATGTGAAAACTTATTATTCTTATTTTCGTCACTATTCTTCAAAACAGAAGTTACAAAAATGGTTGAAATTAAGAACTACATTTTTTTTCTGTAGCTGTCAATTCAGTATACATGAATGTATGTGTTAGCATGCAGACATACGCAGACAAAATCACACAATCACGTGCAAAGCATACATTTAAGAGCTTTATGGCATCAGAGCAACAGTAATAGGAACATTTGCTTTGAATGTTCAGTTCAGATATGACTCTGTAACAATTTTTAAAAGGTTATTTTAATTCAGAAATATCTAATAACACAAATATTAAATAATAAACATTGCAGAATGAAAAATAAGACATTTACTAACGCTTAAGTTATGCATATGTATTTGCATATGAATCTATAGTAAATTACAGTAAGTATATGTTTATAAATAGTATGTGTGACTGGGTTAATTAAGAGGCTTTTCTTCCAGATAATGTATTGATGACACCCTCTGCCAGACAAGCTCTGGCAACTTCAGACTTTCCACGTAGGGGCAAAACATACTTGGAAGGAATGCAAAATAGTTGATTTGTCCTAAAACTGTGATTGTAGAGCATACAAACACTTTTTAATGAAGTTATATGTTTATTTGTAGTGATTTTAGAATGTAGGTCATGATATTATTCCATTTGGGGACATACAACATCTACCACCAGCACCATTATTCTTTCTCCACCTCCTAGAAAACAAGTGGAGAAAGAGACTTTCCTCATTCTGATGAAAATTTTCTATTTCTTAGTTCTCATACTTCTACTGTTTCCTTCTGGATCCATTTTGTCTGATCGTTCTTAATCTTAGTGATAATGTTTTGCATTATACTCTGTTTACATCCTAACACTTCAGAGGCCTGTCCTTAAAGTACAGATGTTCTGCCTTGGCTACAATGTACTTCAGTAATCATTTCTAATGCTATAGCTATTTCAGTTTTTAAACTTAAATATTTTATAAATCTTTGAAAGAACAATTTCAAGAGATTTATTTCAAACTCAGCAAGCACTTGTTAATCTGCTTTCTATGAAAGGCAGTCTTTTTATGTATATTATTTCACTTAATCTTTATAACATTCTATGACAAAGGCATTGATAATAATATTTCTCTTATTAGATGTGACCCTACTGCCCTGAAATTCTAACTCCATCTGAAAATCTGTGAGTGCTCACTCCCGTGCTATTGTATGTTTATGTGGCTTTATGATTGAGAAGGGATTCCTAAGCTAACCACTGTACAAAAATAGCTACTCCCTTACTGGAATGCTTCTTTCTAGATATTTTGCTAAATAGCTCATGCAACAAATTGTTCCACTGCAAATGTATTGTGTAGCCTGGGGCTATTTTAATTCCCAATACCAGCACTGTACTGACATGCTAAGTAATGTAAGTTCCTAGTGTCTCCCTCTGTAATTGCTCTGCCAGGTTTTCCTGTTCAATTATGATATGCCCACCACATGTGGAAATGGTTTCCTCTTGCGTGTATTCACACATATCCACACACATGAAATGATGCGCACATACATAAAACACACACACAATTCTTGTTTTTTTGATCAAAAGATTTGAATATAATGAACAGGATTAGGAGAAATCCTGTTGACTTGGATAAAACCTGGCAGGTACTCAACAGTATGTGTAATTCAGTTCAAATTGCTTTTGGTTTAGAAAAGTAAACCCTGGTGCAGAGACATGTTGATAAATACTACAATAAAATTTAGGTCAACGCTTAGTTTAAAATGGCACATCCTCCATAAAGTTGGAGCTTATGAACAACAGAGACGTAATAAGCCATACTCCAGATTTCCGGCCAACTAAAATTTCACTGACATCTTGTAAGGAGAAAAAAATAAATAATCTCGACAAATCTTGTTGACTTCAAACCAGAGAAATGGCATCTTTTATTAAAATGCTGGGAAGTTGATAATGATGATAATGATAAGCAAAATGGATAATAGTGTCTGGGATTTTGGAGGCCTTCCACCTACATTTTCTGCCGTGTAAAGAGAAAACCAAGCATCTGGCATAACAGATGGTTTATGTTTGGGACGCCCAAGGAAAACAAAAAGAGTATGGAAGACAGAAAGACATGTTCCTACTGATGCTAATAGTTTAGTATTCAAATTACGCTACAAGCATTTTTTTCTCTATAGGAGATTAATGTTAGTATGCATCAAAAAGAAATTTAAAAAATGAACTCTTAAGGAAAGAAGCAGACTGAATTTAAATGTATTTTTCTTTGTAGAAAATTGAATCCCTAACCAACTGAGGATTTTTCCCAGGTCTAACACAGTATTATTATTCCAACTTCTGGCCAACCATAGCTCAGAAAGAGCTCCCCCTTAGTCTTCACTCTGTATGTGTTTCTTCCTGATTCAAAACATGACAGGTTGAATGCCCCCTTATTTCTTGACTTATTTTAACGTTTGTCTAAGGAAGGATGATCTCACAAAATATGTAGGGTACTATGTCCTCCAGCATGTATTTGGTTCAAGGCATCTCTTAATGGAAAACCTGTATTTTAGCACCCCTTGCAAAGCATAGGGTTTCACTGAGGATTTTCTCAAACAGTGGGATAATTGATTACCAACCACTTATGCCATTCAAGAACACAATTGATCACACATAACAAAATGGATCTAAGGTTCTTTTAAACATTTGATTGAGGAGAAATTGAAAAGAAAATTGACTGAATTTGGTGAAGCCAAAACTGGACTTAGTGTGGTATTTAAGCCCATTTGGGGCTTAAATTTCAGAGTAAACATAAACATTAGATTGTATGATTATTTGGTTGAGGTAATGTAGTGAGTGGTGGTGGATTTTTCTCCTGAAAAAAATCAATGTCAACAGTCAAACATCCAAGGAAATAAGTGGTCAAGACTGAGGCAGAAAATAAGAACCAAAAGGTGAGTTTAATGTGAGGGATAGTTTGGGCTAGACTCTCTGGCATACAAAAGTCTGGGGTAATTTTGAATTAGAGGTCTAAACTTTTCTTAACTACGTAGAGACATGTCATGATTAAGGTAATGAGCTGGTCTCAAAAGAGTCCCTAAAGAAGTAGTAATTATGTGTTTCTTACTACATTATCATTTCTTTCCCTTTCCTAAAGTCTTGAAAATTCTTTTAACCCAGTCTCTGCTATGTTGTGGAGAACTAAGTGCCTGTTCTCCCTTTGGGACTAAGTGAACTCTTACTTTTCTTTTTCTTCTATTTTAATGCATTTGCTGTGATTTATTTATTAGAGCCTTTTCCTCAAATATTTTTTTCAGATGAGTTACTTGGGTCAGATATTCTCTGTCTTTTTGATGATTCCATTTATCTTTCATTTACCATGATAGAAGAATGACATCTTGGCTAGATATAGGATTCTAGGGTTGCAGTCATTTACTTCAAAAGTGTGTAGATTCTACTATATTTTCATCTAGCTTTCAGAATTGAAGATGAGAACTACAATCATACTTTTCTCCCCCATTGTACAAAGTTTTTCTTCTGGCATGAGGCTTATAAGATTTTCTTTCCCTTTAGAAATAAAGAATTTTAACCAGACTGTGCCTAAATAAATATTTACTCTTAAAAATACAGCTAATGACTGTATAAACTCTTTAATCCCTCAAACAGTTCTGTCCTCTACTCAGGAATATTTCTTTCCAGTATTTCTTAATTTTTTCCTCACTTTTTATCTGTCTATTGTTTTTTTCCTTTTGAAAACTTATTTTTTCACAAGTGAATTCCCTTGGATTTATGGTCCACATCACAATCCGTTTTCTCATAATTACCTGTATCTTTTTTTCTCTGCTTTTTGAGATTGTTTTAAAATTTCGCATTTCAGATAATTAATTCTAGTTTCCACAGTGCATTTGCTCCTTTTTAGTGATTTTCTTTTAGTTTGAATATGTGCTCTTCACTTTGAGGACATTTTTTCCTCTGCATGTAAATCCTCAAAAGTGATATGCATATGTACTCATCTTTTTCATCCAACAATTCTATTTCACTGGTTTTGAATTTCAAAATTCACTTGATCTCTCTAACCATTATGTATCTCTCTTTGCTTAATGGATTTCACATATCACGATTGGGCACTCTTAAGATTAGGATTACTGCAGGTGGTGAGAGGAAAAAATGATTTCTGCTCCTATGATGGGTCTGTGGTGTAAAGACAGGCTATTGGACTCCTGTAAAGGCTTCTCTTGTGTAGAAGGAGAAAAACCAATCAAAACCATTAATTCAAGCTTTATTAAAAATGTTGTAATACGGAAAAGGTCTAGTTAAGAGTTCTGCAGGAAACCAGTTGCCTAAAGTGTTAATGGGATAGATTGGGGAAAGACAAAGTTCAGTTTTGTTCTGAGGATTGTTCAGTGTTCAATTCATTGACGGCATGGGAAAACTAAGATTGTGTTTACTGTGGTAAGGACGTATAAATGGTAAGAAGGGTCACAATTTTGCTAAGGGTCAACTTGGACTTCTTAAGATGGGAGGGAAAGTATAGTTGAGGCCAAGGCCTTTTGTGCAGCAGAAGAAATTTTTCATTTCTTGAGCATCTTTCACACTTGTTTCCCTGCAAAATTGCAGCATTAGGATGGGGAAGATTCAGGCCACAGTTTCAGCACCATTGTGACCTTTTGAACATCAAGGCCCAAAATGACTACCGAGGTCCTACTTAATCTTCCACTGAGTGTCTAGAGGTTCCTAAATACTAACTCTTTCAGGGACTCCATTCCTTGCTCCGGGTTCAATGGCTCTTCTCCAGTGAATTTCTCAGCCCATATGGGAGAGAGCCCCAAAAGATCTCTCTACAGAGACCTCAACAGAACCTCTGTTCCTATTCATTCTCCTTGATTAAAACTAGCAAGTATTTTCAAGATGGATGTGATGTGGAAGGAAGACTCACATTCAGTTCTGTTCTCAGGTTTCACAATCCTTTTGGTTTTTGTTACTTATCTGATAAGAAGTTTGAAAATTCCTTGCAAATGTTTTATTTTATTCTCTTAGTAATTATAATTTAAAAGAACTGGCCACGCATTAGTAAGTTGGTATCATGTATGCTGAAATGTTTGACTACATAAATTATTAAGAAATTAGTGGTAACATGATAGCTGTTTTGAACAGGGAGAAAAATGTGGTCATGTCATAAATCATATACTTCATTAAACAGTTCTATGAGTTTCTTTGCCTTGTGAAAATATATATGTATTCAATTTAATAAAGTTCATTACTTAAAAATTAAAGAGAGCAATTTTCACAATGGTGTCAAAGTTCCTAAAGATAACAGTTAAATTTAAGCTTTGGAGACAGGAACAATGAAGATGAGTAACAAAATAAAGTAAAATAAAATCCATCTTATTTGTACTAAATATGGTTAGTATTCAGTTTATGACACTTTTTATTTTGTCATATCAATGTAAAGTTGTTTTTAATGAAAAATAGTGCTTCTAACCTAATGGATTTATTCTTTCTATAAATGAATGTCCAAAAGCTTTTAAAATGTAAATGAATTTTTTACGAGAACAAATACACTATTTTACCTGTACAAAATAAAGAGATATTTATCAGACTTTAAGTGGCTACAATGAATCACTTTAAAGAGTCACAGCATATTATAAGGATTTGTCTTTGACTTGACAATTAATTATGAATTTTATATTGTCAATAAATATATTGGAATTATGGAGTAGTGGAAAATTACAGTGAACATTGAAGGACTTCTCATAGTAATTTTTCAAATATGTGAGTGTCAGCCCATTATTTAAGTTTATAGATTTCAATAGAGTTAAGGCCATACAGTTTGTATTGTTTACATAGCTCAGTAATAAAATATTTCACCCTCTATAACTAAGCTTGGAAGATATTTCTGAAGAATGCATGCAATGATCTTAAATAGATCAGAGTAAGTAGGTCAGTACACATTTACTGTTAAGTGGGAACGTGATCTCTTGCACATTGTCTCTTGGTTATTTATTTCATGTATTTTATCTATTTCAAATCAGATTACATATATTTATTTTATTTTACTTTGTTATTTTTTTACCCCAATTCATACTTCAGTTTCCTGCAAATATTATAACCTTTTGTGACAGGCTGAATAAAGGTCCCCAAAGGATTAGGATTACACAGGCTCTCATCCACAGAATTTGTGGAAGATACTTTACAGATGTGATTAAGATAATGGTGACATGGGGATATTATCTGGGTGGGCTCTGAATGTAATTGCAAGTGTCCTTAAAAGAGGGAAACAGAGGAAGCATTTAAACAAAGTAGAGAAGAAGGCCACATGACTGAAACAGTAGCAAAGTCAGAGATAGATGATGCTATGCTTCTGGGTTTGAGGGTGAAGGAAGGGGCCACAAGCCATGGATACCAGTGGCCACTAGAAGCTGGAAAAGGCAAAGAAATGGATTTTCCCCTAAAGACTCCAGACTGAGCCCAGCCCTGTCAACACCTTGCTTTCGGTCAAATGAAACCCATTTTAGAATTCCGGCCTCTAGAATTGTAAGAGAATGATTTGTGTTGTTTAAAGCTATCAAGTTTGTGGTAATTTGTTACAGTAGCAATAGAAAACTAGTAAACTTCTATCAACATATTGTCAGAAATAGTGACAGGAGGTAATAAATTACATTATATTCCTAGAAAATGCATGCTACCTTGCCTTAGCTCGGATTGTCATAACAGTTGCTATTCTCAGCTGAATAGCTCTGTGGTCACGTCCTGTAGATCCAAGAAGTCCAACAGCTTTCCTTTATCTCATCGTGTCTGCATCCCCTTCAGTTCAAACTGGCAGCATTTCTGCTCATATAATCTCATAGGCTCTATATTGAGTGATAGTCCATCCACATCCTTGGTGTTCTCTTTGGAACACATTTTTCTCGTCTTGCAATATGGACAGGTTATGAATTTTCCAAATCTTTCAGTTTTGGTTCCTTTTTGTTTAAGAATTTCTTTTTCAGTTCATCTATCTCCTCTCACATTTTACTATAATCAGGAGGAAACAAGTCACTCCTTCAACACTGCTTAGAAATCTCCTCAGCTAAATATCCAATTTCATCACTTGCAAGTTCTACCCTCCATACAACATTAAAACACAGTTCAGCCAAGTTCTTTGTTACTTTATAACAAGGACTGCCTTTCCTTCAGTTTCTAATAATGTGTTCCTCCTTTCCATCTGTGACCTCACTAGAATGACCTTTAGTGTCCATATTTCTACCAAGATTCTGCTCATGATTATTTACATGTTCTCTAAGAGGATGGAGGCTTTCTCTCTAGTTCTTTTCTTTTCTTCCTGAGCACTCACAAGTATTGCCTTTAACATCCATACTTCTACCAAGAGTCCCTTTACAGCAATCCAAGATTTTTCTAGCATGCTCTTCAAAACTCCTTTAGCCTCTATCCAATACCCAGTTCCAAAGCTGCTTCCACATTTCAGGTATTTGTTACAGCAGCAGCCCACTTGTGGCTACCAGAATCTGCCTCACTCAGCTCCAGCTGCCATAAAAAATACCATATACTGCATGGCTTAACAACAAAAATTTCTTTCTCACAGTTCTAGAGGTTGAAAAGCCTGAGATCAAGGTTCTGGCAGGGTTCAATTTCCAGTGAGAGCTCTCTTCCTGGCTTGTAGATGACCTCTTGTGCTCTGCGCTGGTGTCTTTTCCCATTTTTATAAGGGCCCCAGCCCTATTGGATTAGGGTCCCACATTTATATCATCATTTAACCTTAATTATCTTGTTATAGGGCCAGTATTCAAATACAGTCATATGAGGTTTAGAGCTGCAATATACATATTTTGGGGGACACAATTCAATCCATAACAGACCTTTAAATACAGGTCAGAGATATTAAAGGCAGACTGACAGTAGGAATTGCAACATTAGAATATGAATACACAGTTTAGGAATTTATTTTTAAGTTAGTTCTAAATAGTTTTATGTATAGCTATGGGCATAAATATTGAATAGAGTTCAAAGCCAGTCATTACAATACATTAAGAAGTGCTGTATAACTATATGAACAGAGTTCTGTGTAATAAAGATCAATACATAGATTTAAAAGATAAAACCTACGTGAATTTTTATTACATCTTAAGATGATTCACTTTGATTAAAATCTAAAAATATCATTTGAAGATTTTGCTATTTAATACTCATAGGTTATTATCTCATTAATTCAGACTTGCCAGAGATATTTTTATGCAAAACCAAATAACTACTGTCTTAGTCTCATATTCTACTTCAGTCTTACCTACCAGCACCCATTTTTCAACACTCTCACCTCTAAAATTTTAGATTTTGCATATCTACTGCTGTTTATTCAAAAAACATACTTAATAGATATGAGATAGAGATGAATAAACAGTCCCTGCTATTGAAGAGTTCAGAGCTCAAATTCTTAGAGAAGAGTGAGAACGAAGGAATCTATGATTGACTAGTCTGTGATAAATGCTATGAAAGAGGATGAAGAATGCATAGTGGAAGCCCTTTACTGTATTCAAGGAAGGCTTTAGTGATGCAGTAAGCTTGGGTTGAGTCTTCGAGACCTATGATTTACTAGGCAGATGAAGTATTCTTTACATAGGCGTGAAAGCTAGAGAGAGATGGCACTATTTGGGGGCACTGGTAGTGTTATGAAGAAAAGTTAAACGGTACAATAAAAGGAGGCAGAATCAAACAGGAAATAGCTTCAGTGTTCTGGATAGCTTATTCTACTTGATTTTTCTTTGCTACTCAAAGTGATTTCTTTCCAGTTCAATTTTTTGTCTGGCCAAATTTATTGGCTTGATTAGTCTCCACTTGGCTGAGTAAATACCTGGATCTTAGATACTGTTCGTTCTTTAGTATAACCTTCTTTAATGTCAAACTATCCTATACTACTGTTCACCATGGTAGTAAGGGCAAATATAGTCAGAAGTTCAATTTACTGTGAAGGAATGTGATATGCCTGAGAAGAGGAGTTGAAACTTCAGTAGCCTGGAGTCAAAATCTTGGGAAATTCATTAGCCAAGACATAAATTCCAAGGGAATTTGATTTAAATGAGTCAGGAAAGATAGAAAATAGGATCCAATCCCCAGAAATGTGATTGGCAGCAATTAGAACAGAGTAATCAGAAAATTGAGGACAATGTTGAACTTTTTCCAGACATCTGATATATTTGGTACTGGAAAATAGGGTCAAGAAGCAAGGAGACTGGGATATTCTATTAGATATAGAGGTTAAAGAGACTATTGAAGAGGTGACAGAACTGATCTTCCCTTGCCTGTGATGGCTCTCCAGTAACAAGCAAATGTAGCATCGTGGGCAAACACTCCATTACTGGTGAAGAGATGTTCTAATCTGAACAGACTGGGGGTGTCACTAGTTCAGGACAGGATAGCACCAGTTCCAGGTCCTGACAAAATATATTTTGAGCATGAAAAAAATTCTTGATATGTGGGTGCCTATATCTTTCTTTATTTCCACCTAATAGAGTGATTTCTGTTTTATCTGCTCAGAATATTTTCTTTCTTGATGTTCTAAAGATAATTCTATTTCCTAACCCAGTTTATGGACTTTTATAATATAAAATCATAACAATGTTTAGAAACAGCATGAAAGAACTGGATATTAGAGAAAACATATTTCAGAAAGAGTAAAATTTAATACTGGAAATGATGAAATATTAGATGTATCTATATTTTCCTTGGAAAAATGTCTCTTCAGATTCTTTTCTCATTTTTTAATTGGGTTGCTTATTTTTTGTTGTTGAGTTGTATGAGTTTTTATATATTTTGGATATTAATCCATTATCAGATATACGATTTGCAAATATCTTCTCCCAGTTGTTAGGTTGTCCTTTCATTTTGTTGATGGTTTCCTTTGCTGAGCAGAAGCTTTTTAGTTTGATGTGGTCCCATATGTTTATTTTTTCTTTTGTTTCCCTTACCTGGTGAGACATGGTATTCAAAAGATACTATTAAGACTGATGTCAAAGAGCATTCTGCCTATGTTTTTTTCTAGAATTTTTATGGGTTCAGGTCTTACTTTCAAGTTTTTAATCTAGTTTTAGTTAAGTTTTGTGTATAATGTAAGATAATGGTTTACTTTCATTCTTCTGCATGTGGCTATCCAGTTTTCCCAACAGCATTTATTAAAGAGACTTTTCTTTCTCCATTGTATGTTCTTGGCTCCCTTGTCAAAAATTAGCTGTCCATAGATGTGTGGGTCTATTTCTGGGCTCTTGATTCTGTTCCATTGATCCATATGTCTGTTTTGTGCAAGTCCATACTGTTTTGATTACTATAGCATTGTAGTATATTTTAAAATCAGGGAGTGTGATACTTCCAGCTTTGTTCTTTTTTCTCAGGTTTGCTTTGGCTATTTGGGGTCTTTTGTTGTTCCATACAAATTTTAGGATTCTTTGTTTTATTTCCATGAAAAATGGCATTGGAATTTTGATAGGGATTGCATTGACTCTGTAGGTTACTTTAGGAAGTATGGACATTTTAACTATGTTAATGTTTTCAATCCATGAGCATAGAATGTCTTTCCATTTCTTTGTGTCTTCTTCAATTTCTTTCAACAACATTTTATAGTTTTCAGTGTACAGGTCTTTTCCCTCTTTGGTTAAATTTATTCCTAGATATTTTATTCTTTTTGTTGTGATTATAAATAGGAATGTATTCTTAATTTCTCTTTCTGCCTTTTCATTGTTAGTGTATAGAAATGTAACTGATTTTCATAGGTTGATCTTGTACCCTGCAACTTTACTGTGTTTTTTATTATTTCTAACAGTTTTTTGGTGGGTACTTTAGGGTTTTTATATGTAAAATCATGTCATCAGCAAACAGTGACAGTTTTACTTCTTCCTTTCCAATTTGGATCCCATGACAGATGGCCAACAGGCACATGAAAAGATAGTCAACATCACTAATTATTAGGGAATGCAAATCAAAACTACAATGAGATATCACCTCGTGCCCATCAGAATGGCTATAGTTACCAAGACAAGAAATAACTAGTGGTGGAAAAGATGTAGAGAAAAGGGAAACTTCATACACCACTGGTGGGAATGTAAACTGGTACAGCCACTATGGAAAACAGAAGGAGATTCCTCAAAAGATTAAGAATAGGACTACCATAAGATCCAGCTGTTCCACATCTGGGTATTTATCCAAAGAACACAAAAATACTAAGTTGAAAAGATATTTTCACCCAAGTGTTCATTGCAGCATTATTCACAACAGCCAAGATTTGAAAACAATCTAAGTGCCCATCAATAGATGAATGGATAAAGAAGATGTGGTATATATACACAATGGAATACTACTCAGCCATAAAAAGATGAAATCTTACCATTTGCAACAACATGGATTATACTAAGTGAAATAACTCAGAGGGAGAAAGTCAAATACTGTATGGTTTCACTCATAAGTGGAAGATAAAAACAGCAACAAACAAACACTTAAATACAAAGATTAGATTAGTTGTCCCCAGAGAGGAAATGGGTAGGGAGGAGGGTGAAAGGGGTCTTAGGGCACATGTGTACAATGATGGATGGTAATTAGTCTTTGGGCAGTGAATATGACGTAGTTTATACAGAAATCAAAATATAATGATGCACACCTGAAATTTATACAATGTTATAAACCAGTTACCACAATTTTTAAAAAAAGAAGTATCCATAGACACAGAAATAAATTCTAGATAATTATGAAATCCAAAATTCTTAAATTCATACCATAAAATATAAGACAACATCTTCATGATGTTGTGGAAGAAAAATTATTAAAAGTACATAAATATAGCCAGAGCATTTAGGCAAAAATAAAAGTAAATAAAAGGCATCCAAATAGGAAAGAAAGAAGTAAAATTGTCCCTGTTTTCACATGCCAAGATTTTATATAGACTTTTTTTATAAGACTCCACCAAAAAAACCACTGGAACTAATAAATAAATTAAGTAAAGTTGCAGGATACAAAATCATTATACAAAAATCAGTTACTTTTCTATACACTAAAAATGAACTATCTGAAAGAGAAATTAAGAAAACAATCCCATTTACACTAGCATCAAAACATTAAAATACTTAGGAATGAATATAACCAAGGAGGCAAAAGATGTGTACACTGGAAACTATACAACATTGATGAAAGAAATTGAAGACACTACAAAGAAATGGGAAGATATTCTGTGTTCATGGATCAGAATAATTAATATTGTTAAAATGTCTGTACTGCCCAAAGAG
Organism: Tapirus indicus; assembly: GCA_031878705.1. Taxonomy (NCBI): domain Eukaryota; kingdom Metazoa; phylum Chordata; class Mammalia; order Perissodactyla; family Tapiridae; genus Tapirus; species Tapirus indicus. The sequence continues at coordinate 26,639,683 of CM062933.1, forward strand.
ATCTACAGATTCAATGCAATCTCTATAAAAATTCAAATGACATTTTTCACAGAAATAGAAATAACAATCCTGAAATTCCTTATGGAACCACAAAAGACCCCAAATAGCCAAAGTAATCTTGGGAAAGAAGAACAAAGCTGGAGGCATAACACTTCCTGACTTCAAACTCTATTACAAAGCTATGGTATTCAAAACAGTATAGTACTGGCTTAAAATCAGATACCTAGAACAATGGGACAGAATAGAGAGCCCAGAAATTAACCCATGGATAACAGTTAACTGATCTTTGAAAAGGGCACCAAGAACACACCATGGGGAAAGGATAGTCTCTTCAATAAATGGTGATGGGAAGACTGGATAGCCACATGCCAAAGAATGAAACTGGACCCCTATCTACACCATCCACAAAAATCAACCCGAAATGAATTAAAGACTTAAATGTAAGACCTGAAACCATAAAACTCCTAGAAGGAAAAAGGAAAAATTTCCTTGACATTGGTCTTGGCAATGATTTCTTGGATATAACACCAAAAGCAAAGGCAACAAAAGCAAAAATAGACACGTGGGAACTACATCAAATGAAAAAGCTGGGTACAGCAAAGAAAACAATCAATAGATTGAAGAGGCAACTATGGAAACGGAGAGAATATTTGCAAACCATATACCTGATAAAGGGTTAACTTCAAAATACATAAAGAATTCATACAACTCAGCTAAAAAACAAATAGTCCAGTTACAAAGTGGGAAAGGATCTGAACAGATATTTTTCCAAAGAAGACATACAAATGGCCAACAGGATATGCAAGGTGCTCAACACCACTAATCATCAGGGAAATGCAAATCAAAACCACAATGAGATGTTACCTCACATCTGTTAGGATGGCCTTTATCAAACAGATAAGAGATAAACGCTGGCAAGGATGTGGAGAAAAAAAGAATCCTTGTGTACCACTGGTGGGAATGTAAGTGGTACACCACTATGGAAAACAGTACTGAGGTTTCTCAAAAAATTACAAATAGAACTACCGTATGATCCATCAATCCCACTTCTAGGTCTATATCGGAAAGAAGCAAATCAGTACCTTGAAGAGATATCTACACTCCGATGTTTGTTGAAGCGTTATTTACAATAGCCAAGATATGGAAACAACCCAAATGTCTGCCAACAGATGAATGGATTAAGAAAATGTGAGATACATACATACATACATACATAATCATATATAGATAGATAGAATATTATCCAGCCATAAAAAAGAAGAAAATCCTGCCATTTGCAACAACATGGATAAACCTGGAGGACATTATACTAAGTGAAATAAGCCAGACAGAGAAAGATAAATGCTGTATGATCTCACTCATTCATGAAATTTTAAAAAGAGAGAATAAAGGTTGGCCTCATAGAAACAGAGAGCAAAACAGGGGTTGCCAGGGAATTGGAGGGGTGGAGGAAATGGGCAGAGGTGGTCAATGGTACAAACTTTGTCTTATAAGATGAATAAGCTCTGGGGATGTAATGTATAGCATGGTGACTATAGTATTGTATACTTGAAATTTGCTAAGAAAGTAAGCATTTCAGCACACACACACACACAAAGGTAACTATACAAGGTGATGGATGTATTCATTAACTTGATTGTGGTGACTATTTCACAATGTATATATATCAAATCATTATGTTGTACAATTTAAATATATATAATTTTATCTGTAATTTATACCCTTATAAAGCTGGGAGGATAAAAAAAAGGACATAGACACAACCCATACACCTAAAGACTGACACATTTGACTATATATGCGTACATATATATTCATATTCAGATATGTGTATCTAATATATATGTAAAATGAAATACAGATATATAACTTTGTAATAATAACCATTAATAACAATTTTTGTCTTAGCCATTAACTAGAAAGCATTTGCCATCTATGTGACAAACTATTAATCACATAATATATTTTAAAAACTTGCAACGATTAAGAAAAAAAGACAGAAAACAAAAAGTAAAGGACACGCGGACACTTTTGGAGGTGATGGATGTTTTTATTATCTTAATTATGGTGACAGCAGCACAGATGGATGCATATGTCCAAACTCAACAAATTGTGTACATTAAACATGTGCATTTTTTTTGTATATCAAGCTGTAAAAAAACACTACATTAGATGAAGATAGTTTCTTAGTTTGGTTTCCCCTGAAAGCAAAGCCAGATCCAAGAACTCGGGTGCAGGCAGTCTGCTTGGGAGATAGTCTATTTGGAGAAACAGGTATGAGGGAGGATGGAAAGTGATCAGGGAAGGAGAAGCCAGTGTAGAGGTCTGTTATGAAGGTTGATGCAACAGACAGACTCGATACAGCTGGAACCTGTGAGAAGCAAACAAAATGCCTAGCAAGTACTAGGGATGTAATATACAGCACGATGATAGTTAACACTGCTGAATGATATATATGAAAGTGTTAAGAGGGTAAATCCTAAGAATTCTCATCACAAAGAAAACAGTTGTTTTTCTTTTCTTTCTTAGCTTTCTCTTTTTCTTATATCTATACAAGATGTTGGATGCTAACTAAATTTATAGTGGTGATCATTTCACAATATACATTAAGTGAAACAATTATGCTGTACACTTTAAACTTAGACAGTGATGCATGTCAATTATATCTCAAAAAAACTGAAAAATGAAAAAAAAGCCAGGAAGCTGGAGGATCCTAGTTCCAGCACTGGTTCCTAAACCTCACTGTGTGAAGATTTGCCCTGAGGATTAACTCTAGCCCTTCAGGGCAGTACTTGAGAACCATCTGAGCAAGTTCTTTCTGGCCTTCCAGAAGGCCCTCAGGGAGAATGCAGGGAGTCTCTGCAATCTTGAGACTGGTGCTGGTTGTGTTAGTTTGCACACAAGTTCCTAAACTTGCCAGCACTGAAACCAGAGATGAGCCAAGGGAATGGGACCCATATAAGCGTTGTCTTCTATAAATACTAATGAGCGACTTTCAGAAGTGTAATCTCAATCACTAATAAGTATATTAAAATAATATTTAATTTCATAATCAGAGACATGAAATTTTAAAATAAAAAGATAATATTTCACTTCTTTAAATATTAGCTATAAATTAGATCTGAGACTCAGCTGATAAGAAATTGTGTAGAAACAGCAACTAATGCACAGATGGTAGAAATGTAAATTCGTGTAAGTACTTCTATGAGAATTGAAATGGGAAGCTAAATATTAGCAAAATTTCTGATCAAGCAATTATCCTTTGTATATACCTGAAAACTAATCCAAACTACTACCAAAATATTGTATAGTCATATGCTAGAAATAAAAAGCAACTAAAACAAAATAAGATTTATATTTAGAATCATAGATAGATTTCAAAATTACGATATGTATAAAAGCAAGTTTTGAAGCACACAAAATCGGTTTAGTTCGTGCTTGGCAGCACGGGGTTCGCCGGTTCGAATCCCGGGCGCCCGACGACACACTGCTTGTCAGCCCTGCCGTGGCGGCATCCCATATAAAGTGGAGGAAGATGGGCATGGATGTTAGCCCAGGGCCAGTCTTCCTCAGCAAAAAGAGGAGGATTAGCAATGGATGTTAGCTCAGGGCTGGTCTTCCTCACACACACAAAAGAATACACACACACACATATATATATATATATTAGTTATGTAGTTCCAAATACATTTTAAAAAAGAGTGATATGTGTAGAATAACACTATAGAAATAAGTCCTGGAAGGGCCACAAATTCATGATAGAAGAAAGAGCACTAATACTGGGGAGGAAAACAAAAAAGCAGTGGGCTTCAAATTAGTATGTAAAATTTTACACCTTTAATAAAATATTAACTGAATTTTAAAATGAAGCATCACAAAGAAAAATCAAAATATAAAACAGGGGTTCTAATAAATAAAAATGCTTTTAATTATTTTTAGCTTGTTAACTTGTCTTCAAAATGAAAAAGTCTTTTTATTAGTTATGGTTCTGAGAAACAGAACAAAAGGATATTTATTTATTTATTCATTTACTTATTTTAGGAATTTGCTTAAGCAATTATGGAGGCTGAGAAGTCTCAAGCTCTGTAGTTGGAAAGCTGGAGACCCAGGAGAGCTGATGTTGTAGTTCCATTCTGGGTCTGAAGTCCTGAAAACCACAAGGGTCAATGGTGTAATTCCAATCAGAAAGCAGGTAGGCTCAAGACCCAAGAAGAGCCAGTGTTTCTCTTTGAGTCTGAAGGCAGGAAGAGCAAAGTCCCAGCTCGAAGCAGTGAGGCAGCAGGTGTTTCCTCTTCATCAGCGTTTTTGTTCAAGTCAGGTATTCAACTGAATGGATAAGGCCCACCCACATTAAGGAGAGTAATCTGCTTTACTCAGTCTATGGATTCAAATGTTAATCTCATTCAGAAACACTTTCACACATTTACCCAGGAATAATATTTGACCAAATATCTGGGTAGCTCATGGTGCAGTCAAAATGACACATAAAATCAACCATCACAATTCTATTCTCAGTTTTACATTGATGCATGCTTATTATAAAATAAAAAGGAAACAGTAAGAATAAGTAAGGGAGATGGGGCCAGCCCCATAGTATAGCGGTTAAGTTCGCACATTCCACTTCAGCTGCCTGGGGTCCACAGGTTCGGATCCTGGGTGCGGACAGACGCACTGCTTTTCAAGCCACCCGTATAAAGTAGAGGAAGATGGGCATGGATGTTAGCCCAGGGCCAGTCTTCCTCAGCAAAAAAGAGGAGGATTAGCAATGGATGTTAGCTCAGGGCTAGTCTTCCTCCAACCCCCCCCAAAAAGAATAAATAAGGGAGAAAAAAATTGAAATCTCCCAGTCAATTACAAATATTATTAACCTTTTAATTTTTTAATCAAAAAATTAAACTTTTTAGTTCTTTTGATAAGAATAGTCTCTTCCTTCTGTTGTTTTTTCTATAACTTGATAATTTATCTTCACGGTATACATCTGTTTAACTTAAAAAAAGAAATATAACTCTTCTTACACACTCCATAATATTTTAGTGTATAGGCCTACTGTCATTGAATTACCTGATTGACAATTGATAGACATTTGTTTTTAAATTAGTATCATTCACGTACAACTGTTTAAAAAATATCATGATCTATCAGTCTGGGTTTTAATCACAAACAATAGTAAGTATGGTAATACGGTAAATAGTTTAGTCAGAGAGAGATACTCAGAATCCCTAGCAGAGCAGAAAAGTCAGGGTAGGAGGCTCCACAGCTGGAAGCAATGTAAAATGGTAGCATGCAACTCGTCTGGTACGGACCCACTGCTACAATCACGGGCACAAATCCAACAGCTCACCCTGCTAATGCTGGGCGCTTGACACCACACACTCTGTCAACCCTGCCAACCCCCAAAGCCAGCTGCCTTTGCCAAGACACTTTAACAGAAAATTGCTTCTACAGGCACAGCTTTTTTCTATTGTTGTTAAAGCCCATGTTTCACACAGGGTAATCGGTCTAGCAATGCTTATTTCACGTGACTATGTCCTAATTGTACTGAAGGATGAGAAAGCAAGTTTGTAGCTTCTCCCTTGGCGAGACAGGATTCAGTGTGGAGAAGTTCCTCCTAAACAGGAATGATATGAAAGAGATGCTGGTGTCCACACATATAACAAATATGCATTTTATTCAGCCTGTCCACTGATCCACATCAACCCCCCCATATTCTTTAATATTTAATTTCCAAACAACACAAAATGCCCCTGGCTCACATGATATCACTGTTCCAGAAGTTTTCACCTCTGCTCTCCACCTCTCTCCATTGTGCTTCTGATCCAAGATGGCTGATCTTCATGGACCACAGTAGCTCCCTTGCTGTCTAATGTCAAGTTAATTTGGTGTAACAGGAAGTCCTGGCAGGAGGCCAGAGAGAAGGAGGAGAATGAGGCACTGGGTGTTTTTCTCCTGGCTCTCTCCCTGTGGGGTTGCCCCCAGCTGGCTGCATCTCTCACTTGAATGTTGACTCTACATTTGAAACTCTGATTGAACTCAGCTGCCTCCTTCTGGGTCCCAGTAATAGCTGCCTTTTTTCTTCCTTTGGGGACTGGTGGTGGCATACGTCTGAAGGACATACTGTACTCTCCTTTGTGGTTTCCCTGCATTTTGTCACTTGTTTGGCAAATAGTCCTTTTTTAAACACTCCTGGAACAGTTTGGATGCTATTTCCTGCTAGCAAACTGATACAGTAATTATATATTATTCCAAAATGGATGCTTCCCTCTGACCAAAGGAAAATAACCTAAAGTCTAATGTATTATTGTATCTAGCCTTAATATAGGATTTCTATTTTGAAGTCTTCTCCTGTTTTATTAAAGTCTCATGCCGTTGTATGGTGACCTATCAGTTAAACTGTTGATTTACCAATACCAATAAACTTTCTAAAACTAAAGGAGGAATAGGGAAGATTAACAAAAAGAAAAGCTGGTTAATTAAATGTGACCCAGCAATCAAGACATATAGGCAGATATCATAGGCCTAGTTTCTGTAACCATTCTTAAGGCCAGAATTGATAGATAATTCTTTAGCTTTAACTAACGATTCAGCTTTCCCTTGGTTCCCAGCCAGCTCTGCCGTTTAGAATTTTTCACCTGATGGAGGCACTGCACTTTCTTTCCTGAGACGTCTGATATCTTTGTAGTCTTTCCTTTCATGAGTTTTATGCAGTTTATTTGTTTACTGGATAGGGCATCTTAAAATGACATATTCAATCTAGAGGACATGGTGTGGACTGGGGAGGACAGACAAGAGCGAAACAAGCATCTCAATTAGAACACTGTTACAATAATCCTGAAGAAAGATAGACGAATTTGGGGGGAAGGAGAATGACATTGAAAGTGGAGAAAAGTGGGCCATATTGGAAAATATTTTGGAAGGGTCAAAACAGAAATTGTTAATGAATTGGCTACAAGAAGAAGACAAGGAAAAAGTTAAAGAAAATTCTGAGATGTTTAGCTTGTGCATCTGGGAAGAGGAAAGATGAGGAAAACTAATGAAAAAAATATTTGAGTGATGCATCAAGAAGTTACTTCGGGACATTATAAGTTTGAGATGAATATTGGGGATACCATGTAAGTACGTAGGTGTATCAATCTAGAGTTGAGAGAAAGGTTCAAGACTGAAGACGAAAGTTCAGAAGTCATCATCATATACATTTTATTTTCGCCATGTGGCTGGCATGAATCACTAAGGGAGAAAATATAGTTGGAGAAGGAAGGATTGTACTGGATAAAAATCCCTAGGAACCCAATACTTTGAGTTCAGGTAGAGAAGAAATCATCCAAAGTGTCTGGCAAAGATTAGTCATGAGGTAGGACTAAAACACTATTTTGAAAGTGTGAAGCCATAAAAATGAAGTTAAAAAGTGAAGTTAAGACAGTATTTAAACTAGGGAAGATGAACCATATTGAAAGATTCTGAAAGGTAAAGCAGAGGCCAGAGATATGACCAATGGTTGCTGGTAAGCTTGATGAAAGCAACTCAGTTCAGCGGGCCAATACAAAGATGGATTCCTACGCATTATAAAGAGAATTTGGGTGAGGAAGTGAAGACAGCCAGAGGCAGATTTATTATGAAGCTAATGAAGCTTAAATTCTAGGGCTCTTCTCATGGATGGCCCCTGCCTATATTAGCTGTCTTTAGGCGCCTCGAAAAAAGAGAAAAAAAAATTTTATCTTTTGTGTGACTTATCAATCAAATGTAACTAACTCTTCAAATCACTAACACAACAGAAATGGGGAAACTGCTAAAAGTTTTGTTTTCTTCCTTAGTACTTTTTCCAGTAAAGCTTTGAACATCAGGTTTTGTGGAGATTGACGTTTGTTTAAATATGTTTACTCAAGTAATGTAGCATTACCCTTATTTTTAACACTGTGAGTTGCACTATCACTGTGTATTTTATGCCTTTTTTCAATGATAATAACAGTTGGCCCTAAAAGCCTGTTTAATGACCTGTAACTCCTTCAGAGAAAGATTGCAAATGTTAAGCTCAAAACTGCCAACCTGTTTTTCATATCACATTTGGCATTTGTAAATGCTATTGTGTTTTATGAATAAACCTTGTTAAATAAATTAACCTCCAAATCCTATGTAAAATGTTTCTGATATGTAAAATATATTTAATTATAGTGGAAAAAATTAACATATTATTCAGCTCATACATCTTAAAATAAATGTAGTAGTGCCATATAGTCAGTGTGTCACATCTGCCTAGAAAAATCTCAAACTGTACTAGTTATGTCAGCAATGGCTCCAAATATTCTAAAACTAGTAATACGATATACATTGTTGTCACATATAAAATATAATAAAATCTATTGAGGTCTTGAGCAAGTCCTTTGAGTTCTTGAAGAAATAAATATGTAGGAAAAAATAGGAGAAAAGAAACGATACAGGTATGAAACCTCATGTTTTATTCAATATAATCCAATTACCATTTAACTAGTATGACTGGATGCATGGTGCCATAGGAGATGCTTTGGAGTTATTGTATTTTCTATCTCTGGCTTAAGAAAAACAGTAGCAGCAACAGCTTATCTTTTTCCCAATAGTGTATAAAACTAAGTAGAACAAAATCTTTTTTGGTACCTCTGTTTTTGGTGCCATAGATGGGTGTCCCTTTTCAGGCTAATTATGTAACTAAATGCAAAGAAATAAGGCAAATCCAAGACTATAGAGTCATTTGAAGAAATCATATTAATATAAATAAATATATACATACATATAGAAATGCATAAATTCTTATTTTAAAATTTTCTTTTTCTTAGAAAAATGGGTATGTGAGAGAAAGACTGAATTCCAAGGAAGAAAACAAGTCTTTTATTTCTAAAGCCAAGACAAGTTTATCGTACATATGAGATCCATTGCATATGGCCGTGGCAAACACTTTTTAACTAAAGATATAGTATCTTAATACTTCTTTTACTGTAAAATAATTTATTTTCTCACATGTAACATAATATTATAGTAAAATCTATAATTATAGATTGCACTCTAGATCTGTTGCAATATCTTCATTGCTTAAATCAATTCTAAAAATCTTGTTAAAACCCATCTTTAAAATCTAAAACAATTTCAAAATAAAAAGCTTAAAAGAATTGAAACTAAATAATGTACATTTTGTATTTGGACATTGTGCATCAATGTCCACATGATATCATCTGCACATATCTGTATAATATTAAAGTAATATGCACAGTCTAATCTATGATTAGACTAATATGTATGATTCTAATCCATGCCTTCTGACCAAGTTTGTGATTCAGGGAAGACCCAATACCTATAATGTTATATTATGGAGATAATATGATATTATACAGAAGGAAAGCTATACATCAGTTAGAAGTCTAGTAGTGTCTGAAGCATCTGATTAGCAAACTTACTTCCTCTCTAACTCAAGAGTGATATTCCCTTTCAGAGGAGTTTTGCAGATGTCTGGTTCTTTCTTCCCTTCTACTACTTTTTGGACAACCACTACGCCTTCAATATTAAAGTTAGAGATTTCACACCCTGTTTCTAATAACAGTTTTTCCCTTGTGAACCAAAGCTCTCTTGCATCTGCTTTTCTGTCTACTCCCAAATGGCTATGGACTTCTCAGCATCCTCATTAACATTAATTTCATACTCATCCATGCTGTATAATGCTTAATACTGAATAACAACAGCATTATATGTCTCGGGTAGAATGTGTCCAAGTGTTTTCTCAGCCAGGCTATGCAAGGGTATCACTAAAAGCAATGCTCCATAAACTTAGGAACCATGCCAAATTCAATGAACTTTCTGGCTCCCATGTACTGCAACAGTTAAGCTTTCTCTTCACTGCCATAGTATTCTGTTTCTCACTTGGACCAGCTTTGCAACAGCTACAGCACCTTTGGGCTTTCTGCAGAATTGATGGGCATCCAAATTTGAGGTTCTTTTCTTTTTATCTCTCGGTGAAGAACCTGTCTTGGAAAACAGATGCAAAAACATGATATTTGTTGCATCAATTTGAAGTACTTGTCAATGTAGTGGAAGGCAATTCTATCTCTAGAACATCAATTAAGATAAACTCTAGTTGTTTTACTAAATCTTGCTGAATACTTTTTCGACCTATATCCTATAACTGGTGAATGCTTGGCATGCTGTGTCTTATGTACTTCTTCCAGAACATAAGCTGTGCTGTTTTACATTGTCATTGGCATCTGGGTGCAGTTTAGCAATAAATTCCATATCTTCAGTATGTATGTACCCAGAAGCAAGGCAGTAGAGCCACAGATAGCCCAGAGGGACTGCAAGGCATTTGGCTATTTTGTTCCAATATGGTTTTACCTTCTCCATTTGATCCCAGAAGTATATGTAATTTTTTTCTTTTCAAATGGTATATCATCACAGGGAAAATAAAACAAAATAAATTTCACCTTCTTGTTTCTTCTGAAGGAGATTTACCTGTTACAGTCTTGATGCATCTAAGGCATTATAATATACATTACTTCAAAAATCTAAAGCAATCTCTAAAATCTCTATTCCTCCTTCATCTTAGTTTTGAGAATCTGGATATTAATATTGATCAGTTCTCAACTTCCTCTTGCTGTGTCAGGTTTGCTGGTATATTATCATGTTTTTCTCTCGCACTGAATTTACTCAGGAACTGAAACGTATTCTTAACTCACCAGTAACCAATATCTTACTTGTTGAGTACTTATGTATGTTCTTGTGGGGAGAAGATGGTTTCGATTAAGATGCCAAATTTTCTGTTTCTGTTGCTGATTTGGGCCCTTTATGCTTTTATTTGAGTCTGCTTCAGATATCACCACAACACAAACAACATAGACAAATTTTTCACTCCTTCAAAAATATGCATACGGCACACAGATCTCTCAATGTGTACAACAGTCGCTATATTTAAATTTCCAACTTTCCTAGAATTCTTGCAGATTATTTTGTCTCCTTCACTTACTGATTTCTCACTTCTGTCTCAAGAATCATCTTCTCTTAGTAATTTTTTTAAGATAAGGTATAATTGTGTTTCTAAAAGTTTCTAAAGGATATCTTTTAAAATCTGAGTTTTGAAGTCCCCAAGCCCTACTAAAATTGCTATATAGTATAACCAAAAGAGTTCGTTTTCATGGAGGTGAACCAGGAAGTGATGAGATGCTGTCATGGCACAGACACCAGCTTATAATAGAACATATCCATGAAGCTTGGGACAGGGCCTGACTCCTAATTACCTCCAGCTGCCTTGGCAAGGCTACTGGATGCCCCATCATAGGCTGCAGTGGAATGATTCTAAGCCCTCCCACTAGCCCTGGGTTCAGTGCACCATTGTCCTCTTGGTAGTTGTTCATCAATGACATGCCACCATCAGCTCAGCAGAGTAGCTACTCTATCTATCCTCCTTCCTATCGAACATTTTCTATAACCCACATAGGGGATAAGGGGGAGGCCTAACCTCTTTACCTTGAAACTTCCATCAGCATCTTAGAACACTAACTAGGGTGGGAGATTTAGTGTCCTGAAGCCTTGTGGTCATAATTTCCTGTCCTGGCATGTGTGTTGACTATATAGGGAAGCCAGACAATTGATTCTATAGAAACTATACTCTTTACTCAAGTTACTAATTTAGCAGATGTGTTTCTAATTCTATATCATTACTATAAGTATACATAAATTAACCATAACAAGCCTTATAGTAACAGAAATGCTAGGCAAAAATATTTGGTAGCTTCCTACCCTTACCTCTAAGCACTGATTCATTCTATTAATGCCATTAAATTAAGGCAACTTTCAGATCATCTTCCAAAGGAAATTAATAAAAACTTTGATCCTTCTCAAATTTAGACTACATCTCATGTATAAGTACTGTCTGATTTCCTGCTGTGCTTCTGTAGAGCATTGAATCAATATCCGTATGAAACTAACTGAAAACTTCAAAATAATCTGCTCACTTTCTCATAGCATGGATGCATATTCATAACTATCCTGGTTCCCCTATAAATTCTGATCACTTGAGGCTTCAAACCAGGCTTGAAGTTAGCCCCCTCAGGCTCTGCTTTAAATCAAATCAAATGCTACATTTTCTCATCCCTTATTGAAATTGATTCTCCCTGAAGCTGTCGGAGGAGAAAGTCCTTTTTGTCTTTGCTTCCTGAATATGTCTTTAGTGTCTCTAAAAGAGAAACAGAAGAGTTTAAAGAAAGTCATGTCTAATTTGCAGTGAATGTTCATTGACCCTAAAATACCCAATGTGGGATATCTTCCAGTTCTTTCTTATTCATGACTATTCATCTTGTAGCTTAAAAGTCTCATTGCCGCTAAAGCAATCACCTTTGCTATACATTTAATTAGAGAAAAAAAGAGTCGTTCTGCTTGTTCTGGAGGTGTAGAAAGCCATATGAGAACCTTGTTCCCAAACAACAAGTAGAAGCCTGATGATCTAAAAAATTTCTCTTGAGTCCATCACAAAACTCAGGTTATAAGGCAACCATGAATTCTAAAGGATGACAAGCTCCTTCAAGGAGAGAGGACACACAAACTTTTACTATGGGCATGATGTGGGAGGATGTGGTGATCCTCATATAAGTACATAAGAATAAATAAGCTAAATTTTTAATGAATTCTTCAGGGCTGAGTATGGATAAGCATGTCAATTTTGAATAACTAGTAGCCCCACACACAAGAAGAATTTGCACTCAATTTTAAGCTTTTTCCACACACAAGAAGAATTTGCACTCAATTTTAAGCTTTTTCCAATAAATCTCCATCAGGTACTTTCAAGAAAGATTGGGTTCAGTGAAGGAAAATAAAGAAAATTCCAACTGAATCAAGAAGACTGTGAAACTCTCCTGTCCTTAGGACTCAGACAAAGATACACTCTTTCTGGGGAAAGGAGTAGAATCAACAGCCATTTCCACTTTGGGAGAGAAATGAAATATTCTTGAGCCTAGGTTTTGGCCCCAAAGGGAAGGCTAGATCTGCTACAGCTGGGGAGGGGCAGAAAATCTTTCAATACAGCAAGAAAAAATGTTTAACAATTATAACAACTGAGAGAATTACAGGAAGAAATAGACAATTCTAAAATAATAGTCGGAGACTACAATATCCCACCCTCAAAATGGATAGAGCAACCAGGCAACGAAATAGAGAACTTAACACAATAAACCATATAACAGACACATACAGAACATTCGACCCAAACACAAGAGCATATACATTCTTCTCAAGTACACATGGGACATTTTCCAGGATAGATCATATGTTAAGCCACAAATTAAGTCTCAATAGATTTAAAAAGATGGATATCATACAAAGTATATTCTCTGGCCACAACAGGATGAAGTTGGAAATCAATAACAGAAATAAAACTGGAAAATTCACAAATCTGTGAAAATTAAATGTATGCTTAAACAGCCAATGGATCAAAGAATAAATCATAAGAGAAATTAGTAAATATTTAGAGACAAACAAAAACAAAGACACAACATACCAAAATGTATGTGATGCAGCAAAAGTGGTGTTAGGGGGAAATTTATAGCTACAAATGTTTATATTAACAAGACCTGAAAGGTCTCAATCAACCAACCTAGATTTTCAACTTAAGGAACTTGAAAAAGAAGAACAAACTAAAGCTAAAGCTAGGAGAAAGAAGTAAATAATAAAGATTAGAGCAGAGATAACTGAAATAGAGAATAGATAAACAATAGAGAAAAATAGTGAAACCAAACTTGGTTCTTTAAAAAGATCAAGAAAATTGACAAACCTTTGGCTACATGGACTTAGGAAAAAAAGAGACAAGACTCAAATTCCTAAAATCTGAAAATCACAAGTGTTGGTGCAGATGTGGAGAAATTGGAAACCTTGTGCACTGTTGGTAGGGATGAAAAATGGTAAAATCATTATGAGAAACAGTATGGTGGTTCCTCAAAAAATTAAAAATAGAAATTACCATATGATCCAGGAATTCCACTTCTGGGTATAAAAGAATTGAAAGTAGAGTCTCAAGGAGATATTTAACATCCATATTCGTAGCAGCATTATTCACAATAGCTAAAATGTGGAAGGAACTCAGATAGCCATTAGTGGATGAATGGATAAACAAAATGTAGTAATGGAATGGAATATTCCATTGGAATACAATGGAATATTATTCAGCCTTAAAAAGGAAGGAAATTCTGACATATGCTACAACACAGACAAACTTTAAGGACATTATGCTGAGTGAAATAAGTGAGTTACAAAAAGACAAATACTGCATGATTCCACTTATATGACATACTTAGAGTAGTCAAATTCAAAGAGATGGAAAGTAGAATGACAGTTGTCAGGGGCTGGCATAAGAGGGAATGTGGAGTTATTGTTTAATGGGTATAAAGTTTCAGTTTTACAAGATGAAAAGATCTATGGAGACATATGTTGGTGATGGTTGCATAACATAATGATTGTATTTAATACTACTAAAATGTACACTTAAAAAGGTTAATATGGTAAATTTCATGTTATGTGTATTACCACAATTTTTAGAAACTGAAAAAAAGAGCTATGGGGCGTTATCAAAGTGTCTCTCATGCATGTATTGGAGTCCCAAAAGGATAAGAGTGAAAGAATGAAGCAATTCCCTTGGGGAGAAATTTAGAGCGTTAAAATCTCATATATTAGAAAAGAAAATGTATTTCAAATAAAGATTCCACCTTTTGAAACTAGAACAGTCTTATTCTGAGCTGATCCTCCAGACTGTAGGGGCTGGTTCAAAACGTTTATTTCCTCTTCTCATCAGTTACATTTTCAGCCTCTATGCAGGTAGTCTCAGGAGGCATCTAGAAAATTGCTGTTTCCTTTATTTCTCTGACCCCTTCCTTTTTCAGTATTCTAGGTGTTCTAACCAGGAATTATCATTTGGAGAGCCTTCCTGAAAAACCAGTGGGGGTCTTTAGGGTAAATATCTCCTTACACTTATCACTGTGAGTCAGAGTAGAATTTTCTGAGTTTTCAGAGCTCAATATCCAGAGAAAGATATTTTTATATTCTCATTGCTATGGGCTAATTCCAACTCTGTTGATTTTTATTTTGCATCAAATGCACTCATATTATTAATGGACATGTTTAACTACATTTTTTTCCAGAAAATATGTTATTCAGCCTCTCAATTCTCATTCTGAACAAGAAAAAGATTTTACCATATTGTACCTAATAAATATGTGCTCGATTGTGCCAAAATACTTGGTATTTTTCAGAAGTTTAATTCTAAAGTATTTCTACAAAAAATATTTTTTATTATCAACTCTGAATTACATACACCTATGTAGTTTGCCCCATCATTGTGTGTACTGAATTTTTCTTGTATCCTGTTGCTCTTTCTAGGTTCACATTTTTTTTTCAATCCTGAATTTTATGCTTTGGTAGTTATTTCAGGAAATAATTAATAATAGACCATATTCATGTATATTTCTGAAAAATGTATTTATTTTACCCTCATTATTGACTTGTGGTGCAGGTAGGTATAGAAATCTAGGGTGACAATTATTTTCCTTGCGTGATTCCTGGCTATTTCTCCATTGTATCCTCAGATCTGTTGTACCACTGAGAGTTAGTATGAGCAGATTTTCTTTATTGTAAACAATCAGTTTTTTCAACCTGTAGTTTCATATTTTTCATTCAACTTTCTCTTTAAGTTGAGCTAAATTGGTGAATATCCAGTAGTCTTTGGCCATGTCAAGTCTGCAGTTTATCCTTTTCATAGCATATTTTATTCCAATGATTATAAATGTTGTATGACTTTTAGGGTTTCAAATAGACTCGTTCTCATATGGCTTTCTCTTGTTTTATTTCTGCTTGTTATTTCATAATTTTCATTAGAGCTGGCATTCTCTCTTAATTTCTTTGGAAACTCCAAATTACTGTATTATGTTTTTGTGACTTCATCCCCCAATTTTTTTTGGCTAAAATATTTGCATAGATTTTCTCAAAGCCTTCCAAATATTGGGCAGTTGATCATTTTCATTGTTTTCTGCTTTCTTTTGGCTATTCACCTCTCCATCACTAGTTACTTTACAGTAACATCCATCTGGACTGCCCAGGTTCTGAGAGCAGAATCGGGTCTTAATTGGTGGATTAGGGATACATCCTATTATGTGATCAGACACATTATAGTCTCTTTGTCTAGGTCCTTGCTCCAACCTTGTGTTTGGTTCCATTCTTTTCCCCGGGTAGGAAGCTTCGAATAAATTAAATTTCCATCTGGCATGAGTCCATTTCATGAATAAACAAGCTCCAACAAATTACCTGGATTTGGCCAGTGACTGACACATGTCTTCCATCTGAGTAATCATTTTTAATCCTCATTTCCCCACAGACTAAATATTCCAGCTGCCCTGCTTGCCTCTAATTTTGGGTTTTTTTTTCATATGTCTAGTCTGTGGATTTTTTGTCTTTATTAAAGGATGTGTAAATCTATTTTTTCTGTTAATATTTTATATATCATTTATATGAACCTGGAGCAGAAGAGTCCCTTTTAAAGTGTGAACTTAAAATACCTACCTAGACAAAATTCCTTAAAAATGTCTTTAAGACATAGATATAGAATCAAAAATACTAGCTCACCAAATAATTCATATATCCACTCCATTTTCCAACAACTATCGGAATGTGGCTAGGCAGTTGTTTAATTATTGTACATTTCTGGACAAATTAAAGCCATTTCCTCCTTATCCTTTGCTGTCTGTTATCACTATCTGTTATTTAAAAAACAACTACCAAAGACTATTTCCCTACTAGGTAATATATAATATGTCTCTAAGGAGTTTCAGAGTGTAATCCTGCTTAATCTTGATTCTTTATCCCATTTATTTATTTTTATGTATTTTATATACATTTCTCTTTTTTCCTGGATTTCTTATACACAACAGTAATTGGAGAGTTCTGTAAAAGTATAGATATGGTTTATAATGCCACTTATTACTAGGGTGTTTTAATATGTTCACTTATTTATTTCCAACAGAAGAATCCTTCTAAAACAATGTCAAATAATTTTCAATTTTTACATAGCTCTCTATCTAATTACATATTGGGTCCTTTTCTTTTAGTTTGCAATTTTCTCTTCAAAATGTCTTATAATTTTTCAGAGCCCCAGGAAATCCCATCAGTTAAGACTGTCTTTACTGGGTATCTTTTGTGGAATAATACTGTCTCTTTATCTCTGCTCCTAAACCAGTCTTGCCTTTTGAACTACATCTTCATTTGGATCTTACTTTTTCTATCATGTAGCCTGATCTTGGGCTCTCTTTTCTAACTTCTTCCACTAGCAGAAGTTCCCGTCTAACCTAACATCATTGGCCCATATGAGGCTGCACAAGCAGATAGTTTGGTTTATCTGTAAACAAATAAAGATTAAAAGTGTACTGGACATACATTAAATGAGCTTATATACTTCCTGCCACAAAATGCCAGAACAGCATTTACCCCATAATTAATGGGATATAGTTTGTAGAAGAGACAATACTTTCCCTAAACCACTACTTTTTCCATGAGCATACAGGAAAACTACATTTCCTAGGCCCCTTGTATCCTTATGTCCTCTGAAGGCCTAGCATTAAAAGATTCTGCTCATTCTTCCACACTTGTGGTTGGAAGCAAAGGGTTCCCATATAGTAGAGTAACGTGATGGAAAGAACCAGAGCCCCGACACCCATACTAGAAGAGAGTCATCTCGGAGTGCTTCTTTGACTTCCAGAGTCTGTGATGTAAGCAAAAATATTTTGTTTGTTTGTTTGAGACACTGAGATTTGCTTGTTACATCAGCCAGCATTAATTTCCAACTACTATATTGTTAAATACTGTATATCTTATATTATCAGACAAAAGACAGTAATGAGTCATTAACTAAACTGTTATTACTATCATCAACTTTTTTTTTTTTTGGTGAGGAAGACTAACCCTGAGCTAACAACCATGTCCATCTTCCTCTACTTTGTATGGGAAGCCACCACGGCGTGGCTGACAGGCAGTGTGTCTGTCTGTGCCCAGGATTTGAACCTGCAAAACCCTGGGCCGCCAAAGTGGAGCGCATGAACTTAACCACTACAGCAACCAGGCCAGCCTCATCAATTTTTTAATGGTAGCAGTATTTACCAAACACTATACTTTAAGGATGCCTAATTCATTTAAGAAAGTTTTGTTTGGTGAATCAAAAAACAGAAAGAAGTAAAAGTCCAATCACTGATATCAATTCCATGAACTTCACTCAGAAAAAATCACTACAAGGACCAAAGAATGTAACTTTGAGTCCTGATTCTGAGACTAATTAGCTTTACGATCCTCTGATTTAACATGTAATATAAAAGACTTTTGAATTAAACTTTCTGACTGGCTACTAATCTCTACTCTCTTTATATACTGCAAAACTTCTTAAGCATTTCATTTTCTGGTATAAATGCATCCTCCTGAAATACTGCTTTTTAAGATTTTTATCAATATAAAATATTTTGAAAGATATGACTGATATAAATTGTGAAGCTTCTAAAGTATACTATATTTTTCAAAATAAAGATGCAAATCAACAATTTTAATATAGTTTTTAGAATTTTAAACTCAATCCATGTCTTAGTTGCCAAATATCTCCAAACACGCTTTTGTTCTTACCTCTTTATATGTTTCTCTGAAATATATGCAGATTTATAGTTGATTAATCACTGCCTAGTGTCTCATTCTATACACTCTCTGCTTACCTGAATTTTTCCATTGTGAAAGAGAACTAGTTGAAAAAGTCACTTTGCCTGAAGACATACAATTTGTAGGGCAGTGGGAGTTCAAGATTGACACTACTAAAAGAGCAGCAAGCAAAACATTAAAGAATACTTCTTGTCAAATGTTCCTTGAAAATAAACTCTGTAAGATACATGGGAAGGTAGTTAAACAAAGAGATGCTAAGGGTAATTTAGCAGATTCTTTGAAGGAATGAGAAGTAGGCACCATGCTTGCTTTGTCAATTGTGTGGAAGAACATTTAACTTGAGCCCCTGCTGAAAACAAAACTATTTAATTACATTTGAGAAAAAGAGGAAAAAGTTCTTCCTTTGAAGTTTCAGATTTACTATTTTGTTTGGAAGACTAAAATTGAGGACAATAGTAAGCTAAAGAATAGGCAAAACATTTCTAAAACTTAACAAACTGAAAAATTATATTTGATTAAATAATTTGCAAAAAACAATCAATAAATAGTATAAAAGTAGGAAAGAGGAAAATACATATGGAAAAATATTTTTAAACTAAAAATATGGTCAGTTCTAACTCACATACCATATCTGCCAAATTTTGATAGCATTGTAAACTTTTTGAAATGTCTTTTTTATGTTCTAACCTTATGATACCACACAATTGATTATAAAATAAAATTCACATTTCTTATCTTGGACTTTAGGATCTGACAGGTCCAAATTGTAGCAGTAATATTATCTTATGTTTGCCATTATATTCCAGGACCTCTGTGCTAGAACTATGTTAGTGCAGTCACTAAAACCAAATAGAGCTTGTCTTTTACCACCTATACATTTTGGTTCGAGCTTTCAACTTTGCACAAATATCTATGCACTTAATGCTTATACATACTTGGCATTCCGTACACTTTGTCCTCACTAAATTACTTTAATTCATCCTTGAAAACCTTGATGTTAAGTAAAAAGCTGTTGAATGAAAAAATGGTTTATATTTTTTCACTAATTTTAATGGAAAAAATATTCTCTATTTCATGACACACCAAGATAAGCAAGCAATTTTCACATATAGAAAATTATATCTATTGAATAATGAAAAACAGCAATTTGGAAGTAAATATATACAGTTTGTTTTTAAAACATAATAAAAGTTGTTGTATTTGCCAAAGGATGAAGAGGAGACGATAGTGGATGGTGATTGACGGAAAATGAGTACAAGTGGGTTATTCTTTGCAAGATACATTCTTAGACACTATAGTCTTCATTTGTTTTACAATTTGTGGGACTCATCATTTACTTGTACTCAAATTGCATTTAAAAATAGAAAGGTCTAAGGTCTGCATCTTGAGATACTCCAGTATTTAGAAATGATGAAGACGAGAATGTACCAGTCAAAGGTGTTATGAAGAAATTGCCAGTAAGATAGGAGTAAAACCAGAAGAGCAAAACAGATGCACAACTTTGTATCTGAAGAGAACCTTTAGGAAATCCCAGATACTGGCTTCTCTGTGTGAGGTTGCTTTTGTTTCCGTATGGCTATTTTACAGAAAGCGAAAGAAAAATAAGAGAGAGAAGACAAATTTTAAATAATCTTTAGAAAACTGTCCGATCCAAAAACCTTGTCTGTCTAAATATGTAAAGTCAAAATAATACTTCGTATAGTGTATATTTTAGTGTGTTTTTGATCATTTAAAATTAGTCATTGATAATTTTCCAGTTTTCCTACTGTTGTTGATTCTTAGTTTCATTCTATCACGGTCAGAAATATACTTGATTTTGATCTTCTTATAATTTCAATCTTAAATTTGTTAAGACTTGTTTTGTGGATAATGGTCTGTTTATGCTTGAAAAAATATGCACTCTGCTGCTGTTGGATGAGATGTCCTATATATAACGGTTTGGTCCATTTGAAAATTAAAAAACACACTTTTGAACAACCAGTAAGTCAAAAAAAAGAAATCAGGGGCCGCCCGGTGGCGCAGCGGTTTAGTCCGCGCTTGGCAGCCCAGGGTTCGCAGGTTCGGATCCCGGGAGCCCGCCGACGCACTGCCTGGCAGCCATGCTGTGGCGGCGTCCCATATAAAGTAGAGGAAGATGGGCACAGATGTTAGCCCAGGGCCAGTCTTCCTCAGCAAAAAGAGGAGGATTGGCAACGGATGTTAGCTCAGGGTTGGTCTTCCTCACAAAAAAAAAAAAAAAAAGAAATCAAAAGGAAAATTAGAAAATATTTTCAGACAAATATAAATGAAAACATCATATCAAAACTTATGCAATGCAGGAGAAGCAGTACTAAGGGGGAAGTTTGTAGCAATAAATGCCTACATTAATAAAGGAGAAAGATCTCATATAAAAAACTAATTTTATACCTCAAGGAAATAGAAAAGAAGAACAATCTAAGCCCAAAGTTAGCAGAAGGAAGGAAATAGTAAATATTAGAGCAGAAATAAACAAAATAGAGAATAAAAACAATAGAAAAAATCAATGACACTAAGAGTTGGTTTTTTAAAAATATCAACAAAACTGACAAACTTGAGCTAGATGGACTGAGAAAAAAAGAAAGAAGACTAAAATAACTAAAATCAGAAATAAAAGTGGGGGCATTACAACAGTTGCCATAGAAATAAAAAATATCATAAGAGACTACTATGAACAATTATATGCCAAAAAATTAAATGACCTGAAACAAATGGATAAATTCCTAGAAAGAGCTTAACCAAGATGAGTCAGGAAGAAATAGAAAGTCTGAACAGACATAACCAGTGTGGAGATTGAATCAGTAATCAAAATCCTCCTAACAAACAAAACCCCAGGAGCAGATGACTTCACTGGAAAATTCTATCCAACATTTAAAGAAGATTCAATGCCAATCCTCAAATTTTTCCAAAAAATTGAAGAGAAGGGAACACTTCCAATTTTATTTTATGAGGCCAGCATTACCCTGATAACTAAAGCAAGACAAAGACACTACCAGAAAAGAAATCTACAGCCAATATCCCTGATGAACATTGATGCAAAAATCCTCAAAAAATACTAGTAAACAGAATTCAACAGCACAAAAGAAAAATGATACACCATGACCAATTGGAGTTTATTTTAGGGATGCAGGGATGGTGCAACATATGCAAATCAATTAATATGATATACAACATTAACAAAGTGAAGGATAAAACCACACGATCATCTCAAAAAATGCAGAAAAAGCATTTGACAAAATTCAAAATGCATTTATGATAAAAACTCTTAACTAGGAATAGAAAGAAATTACCTCAACATAAAAAAAGCCATATATGAAAAGCCCACAGCTAACATGATATCAATGGGGAAAAATTGAAAGCTTTTACACTAAGAACAGAAACAAGACAAGGATGCCCACTCTTGCCACTTCTATGCTCAACAAAGTACTGGGAGTCCTTGCCAGAGCAATTAGGCAAGAAAAAGAAATAAAAAGTATTCAAATAGGAAGGGAAGAAGTAAAATTGTCCCTGTTTGTAGATGACATGATCTTATTATAGAATATCTCCACAAAAAAAAAAAAAACTGTTTCAACTAATTAACAAATTCAAAAGTGGCAGGATACAAAATCAACATACAAGAAACAGTTTTGCTTCTATACACTAATAATCAACAATCTGAACAGGAAATTAGGAAAATAATCCCATTTACAATAACATCGAAAAGAATAAAATACTTAAGAATAATCTTAACTAATGAAGTGAAGGACTTATACACCGAAAACTACAAAACATTGATGAATAAACAAGACATAAACAAACGAAAAACATCCTGTGTTCATGGATTGGAAGACAATATTTTTAAAATGTCCTTACTACCCAAAGCAATCTACACATTCAACATAATCCACATAAAATCCCGATGGCATTGTTTACAGAAATAGAGGATATAGTCCTAAAATTCCTATGGAACAACAACAGATCCAGAACAGCCAATATAATCTTGAGAAAGAAGAATAAAACTAGAGATATCACGTGTCTTGATTTCAGTCTATATTACAAAGCTATAGTAATCAAAATAATACAGTACTGTCTTAAAACATACATGTAGCCTAGTGGACAGAATAGAGGACTTAGAATTAACCAGGCAAATAGCGTCAATTGGTCTCTGACAAGAGTACACATGTGGAAAGGCTAGTCTCTCCAACAAATGGTGGTGGGAAAGCTGGATATCCACATGCAAAAGAATGAAACTGGACTCTTACACCATACACAAAAGTTAACTCAAAATGGATTAAAAGTTAAAATGTGAGATCTGAAACTGAAACTGCTTAGAAGAACACCTAAGGTAAAAGCTTCAGGCCATTGGTCTAGGCAATTATTTCTATACTTTATAATATAGTATATAGTAAAATCACCGGCAACAAAGACAAAAATAAATAAACAGGATTATATCAAACTGAAAACTTCTGCACAGCAAAGGAAAAAACAGAGTGAAAAGGCAACTTACTGAATGGCTGAAAATATTTACAAAACATACATCTTATAAGGGATTAATATCCAAAATATATAAGGAAATCCTACAACTTAATAGCAAATAACAAATAACTTGATTAAAAAAGTTAGCAAAGGACTTGAATAGACATTTCTCCAGAGAAGACCTACAAATGACCCACAGGTATATGAAAAGATGATCAATGTCACTAATCATCAAAGAAATGTAAAGCAAAACCACAATGAGGTATAACTTCACACCTGTTGGGATCACTATCATCAAAAAACAAAAGAGTTGGGGAGGATGTGGAGAAATTGGAACTTTTGTGATCTGTTGGTGGGAATGTAAAATGGTGCAGCCACTATGGAAAACAGTATAGAGGTTTCTCAGCAATGAAATCAGAACTACCTTATGATCCAGCAATCCTATTTCCGCGTATATATCCAAAAGAATTGAAATCAGGAACTCAAAGCATTATCTGCACTCCCATGTTTATTGGAGCATTATTCACAATAGCCAAGTTATGGAAACAACTTAAATGTCGATCAGCAGAACCATGGATAAAGAAAATGTGGTGTATAGAGTCAACAGAATTTGATTCAGCCTTAAAAAAGAAGAAAATCCTTCCATTTATGACAACATGGATGAAGCTTCCATTTATGACAACATGGATGAAGCTTGAGGACACTATGCTAAACGAAATAAGCCAGTCACAGAAGGACAAGCATTGCATAATCCCATTTATATGAGATATCTAAAATTATCAAATTCACACAGAGAGTAGAATGGTGGTTTCCAGGAGCTAGGAAGAGGGCAAATGAGGAGTTGCTATTCAATGGGTATGAAGTTTCAATTATGCAAGATAAGTAAGTTCTAGAGATCTGCTGTGCAACATAGTGACTGTAGTTAACAATACTGTATTGTGCACTTAAAAATTTGTTGAGAGAGTAAATCTCATGTTCTTACCACATTAAAAAAAAGAGTTGTTTTTTTCAAAATGGTATAACTTTTCTTTCAGTTATGTATTGCTCTCTAAGAACCACTAAAAAATTACTGGCATTAAAAAAATAAACAAAATTTTACAATGCTTTCATATTCTGTAGATCAGAAGTTCAGAAAGAAACAGAGAGGACACTTATTTCCACTTTATGATAATTGGGAACCCAATAGAAAGACTTAAATGACTAAGAGTGACTCAAATAACTCAGGGCTAGAATCATCTAGATACCTCTTCTGGCACATGTCTGGCAACTGGGCTGGGATGGCTCAAATACTAGGCTCAGGAAAGGCTGTTCACAGGAGTGTCTGTCTGTGGGTCTCCATGTGAGTTGGGCTTCCTCAGAGCATGGCAGCCTCAGGTTAGTCAAATTTCTTGCATTATGACTCAGACCTCTACTGTATTCCAGGGAGCAAGGAGGAAGCCGTATGGCTCTTTATGACTTGGTCTCAGAAGTTACGCAGCATTATTTCTGCTATTTTCCATCAGTTGATGCACTAATAAGCCTGTCTAGATTTAAGGAGGTAGATCAGAGACCTCACCTTTCTATGGGGTCATTATAGTGAAAAGTCTTTCAATGACTATTTCTTATGTAAGACATGTCTGAATTGGTTGGGAAAATAAATTAGTGTGTGTGTGTGTGAGAGAGAGAGACAATAACATCAAATATACATCATCTTAAAGTAATAAATATCTTCACATTTCATTCATTCGTTTATCCTTTGAACACTTATTTACTGAACATAGACCAGGCTCTGTGGTAAGTTCTAATAATACATAGATGAACGTGACAAGCACATTCCTTAACCCCACTCAGTGTTACAGGTGAGATGAAAATAAACCAATAGAAAATACCGATAAAAGATCAAGTTACCAAATTCAAGAACAGATGTAAGAACTGAGTCCTGGAGTCCATAAGACAATAACTGAGGAAATGTAACACAGTACCTAGGTTACAGACTTGATAGAAGGGCAGAAAGAATAAAAATGAAGATGATCTAACCCCCAGAGCTCAGAAGCTCCTGATGCCCCTGGGATGAGACCAGGCGCCTGCACCTGCTACTGCGCAGTTCATATTGATTTGGAAACTTCCGAACAGAGGCTGCCTTTTCTGTCACTGAAACCACTGAAAAAAGAGTTCTGATTGGGTTGCTGGAGTCTAGAGTCATTCCTGCTGCCACATCAGAGAGAGCCAGCAGCCCTAACATCTCTGAACTGCCAGAACTTCTTTTGATTTTTGAAGTACCTCTGAAAAGCAGACATTAAAACCAAAACCACAAGCAAGAGATCTGGTCCATGGCCACACCTCTGGTCCAGGCTACTACATTTTCTCACACATACTGTTGTACTAGCTTCCTAGCCCGTCTCTCTGTTTTTGCCCTTGTCTCCTACAGTTTAATATCAACATAGCAAAAAGAGTGATCTTGTTAAACCAAAAGTCAGATCACATCTCCCCTGTCCTCAAAATCTTTCAATGGCTTCCCATTTTACTAGAAGTAAAATAAAAATTATTAATAAGAATTTATCTGGTCTACCTTATCTGGTTCTCCACAGCTTCTCTGACATCATCTCACACCATTCACCCCTGATGCTCTTCTGCTAGTCCTTGAAAATACCATACCTGCTCTTGCCTCAGAACTTTTCCTCCTGGTGTACCCTGTATCTAGAATGCTTTTCTTTTAGATTTCTACATGTCCATTCCCCTCACTTTATTCACATCTTTTTAAAAATTCTTGTTTTCACTGAGGTTTTCTGATTATCTCAAATCTCCACCATCCCTTTTCATATTTTCCTTCCTTGGTTTATTTTATCTCCTTATCACTCGCCACCCTTTAACATGCTATGTATTTTAATTATTTATCATTTTCTTTGTCTGTCTTCTCCCACTGTTTCATAATTTTTGATATTTGGTGTTTTGCCTACTGTATCTCCAGCTCCTAAAACAGGTCCTAGCACATCATAACTCCTCCACAGTTGTTAAATGAATAAATGAGTATTGAAATATGACAAGGTAGGAGTAGGGTGGAATAGGCCTGAAACTGCAGAAAACTGAGACACATTAGATAAACTCTCAGAGATGGTTTTATAGAGACACAAGGGGAAGCAAGACCAGTCCCTACTCTTTCCAGCTGTATCTTTGCATTCTTTCTGGGTAGAAGAGGCTTTCTTTTTTGGCTAAATTGAATTCAATTCTTAGATGCTTATGATGCCAAATCATACAAATATTTTAGGGTCACATGGCAGGACTGGGCAGGAATTACCTGTGGGCAAATTCAGAGCCTTTTTATGGCATCCAGCAGCACATGTTCTCCTGTAATTTCTTATACTGTCTTAAGCCCATTCTTGAACAGAAATACACCGCATCTTTATATATAACCTAGGAACCTGGACTCCATACCTTGGAGTTCTGGGAATTTTTCATATATTTAATCAGAATCCAGTGGATCTGATTGAACAAGTATTGAGACTGGCAATATGGAGAAATTATTAGACAGGATAAATACGTAAGAATTTCCCATTCAGGAAACAAATGGCACTGGTTAGAAGAGGGGAGATGTTGAGTTTAGCCTTGGTAATATCTAGTGGATCATTTTATTACCATAAAGAGATGGACTGGTAATGCATATTTGTGAGTCATCGTGTTAATCAGATATTTGAATCCATAAGAGTAGATGACATCTCCCTGTGATAGTAGGTAGAGAAAGAAAGAGGAAAACCTAAGATAGAACACTGGGAACAACTACATTTAAATAATTTTCAGAGGAAAACAAACATATCCAGGAGACTGGGGAAGAGCTGCCTGAGATATAGGGGGAAAAACCTAGGAAAATACGAATTAATAGAGCCTAGGAAATATAGCATTTAAGGAAAGAAGGTAGAGAGGACAAATAGATAAGATCAAAATTTGTCTGCTGATTTCATGAACAAATACACCACCTGTAATCTTGTTGAGTGGTTTTTAATTCATTGGTTGAGAACAAAGGTATATTTGAGTCTAATATGACTTGTTATTGAGTTTTTAAATTTGGTCCTGGCTGCCTGCTCACACTGTAAGCAGGAGGGTGGAGAGTAGAAGGGAAGCTAAAGAAACCATGTTAGAGTTTAGAAGACATGGAGGACTCAGACTAAACATTGTCAAAAATCACTCTCAGAAAGAGAAAATTTAGCAAGATATGAGATTTGCCAAAACACTGATAGAACTTGATCAGCCACAGCACAGGCTACAGTGATGAGCCTGGAGTGAGTGAGACTGGAAGCTGAGTCCTCAGTGCCACACTGTTTCTGGGGGAGAATCGGGTATATAGAGAAGGGAGGTACTTTTTTGAAAGTGGCATTAAAGATGGCAAAAAGCAAGAGAAGAACATTAGGGTTCCTGGAGAAATAAAAGAGAAAGACATTCCAATCTCTATCCTCCCTTCCAATACCAATACACTATAATGCAATAGAAAAAAGAAAAAAACTGCATAAAAGAAGACAGACTGACAGAAGAGAACATTTTCAAACTAGGAACCTCATCCTCAAAATGAGTAGAAATAGAAAAAACAGATCACATCCATACAAAACTACTATAAAAACACAACACTCAGGGAGGCCTGGTGGCATAGTGGTTAAGTTCGACATGCTCCCCATTGGTGGCCTGGGGTTCACGGTTCCAATCCCAGGCATGGACCTACACCACTCATGAAGCCATGCTGTGACAGTGACCCATGTACAAAATAGAGGAAGATGGGCACAGATGTTGGCCCTGAGCTAACATCTGTGCCAATCTTCCTCACCAAAAAAAAAAAACAAAATGAAAACCCCAAAACAACACTCTAATTGCAGAAGAAAAAGGAAAATAAAGACTTTTAATCTGAAATATGAAAACCAAGAACAAATATAGATTAAAAAAAGAAGAAATAAAATAAGAGTGACTTGAACTCAGGAAAGCAATTGAAGGAAAAAACAAAATCATATCAGAAATTAAATTACAAGTTGGCCAAATAAGAATAGATTAAAATAAAAATTTAATAAAAGATATTGAGAAAAAGCCAGAAAACAATCATGAAGGAAAACAACAAAATAAAGAAAAAGGGTTAGAGAGAAACTTTTTGAAATCCAAGAAACCTTTCTGGAAATGAAGCATGCCTGATTTCCACATTGAAAGACTCACCATCTACCAGGAGTAAATGACACAGAACAATCAATAGTGAGATATATTCCATAAAAAATATTAGATTTTAAACATGAAAAACATCTTCAGAGCTTGCAGACAAAATAATGAAATGAGTTACGAAAGCAAGAGAATTAGAATAACATCAAACTTCTCAAAAAAAGAAAATATAAACAAGGCAAAAGTGACTTATCAAGTTTAAGACACTTAAGAAAATATGAACCAAGGATATTATATCTATATGCCTTGTCCTTAAAGTAACAAGGTTAGAAATGGCTTTTTAAACATTCACAAGTACTGAACACATGTGTCCTTTCTAAGTCATCTGCTAGAGTAGGAGTCAGCCATTTTTTTCTTTAAGGGTCAGATAATAAATAGTTTTGACTTTGTGGGCCATATAAAGTCCCTTGTCCTCCATCCCTTCCTCCTCCTTCATCTCCTGTTCTTACTCTTAGTGCTCTTCCTCCTCCTTATGTTCCTTTTTTTCTTCTTCCATTTATTATTATTTTTTACATCCTTTAAAAATTTAATAAACAGTCTTAGCTTGTGGCTATGCTAAGAGAGCAATAAGAAGCTGTATGGTCTGCTAAGCTCTCTATCAGAGGAAGAGCTTCATCCAACCAAGAGATGACTGGGAAAGTTTTGGGAAAAATACAGATGGTGAGAATCCCCCCCTTTTTTTTTGCTGAAGAAGACTTGCCCTAAGCTAACATCCATTGCCAATCTTCTTCTTCTTTTTTTTTTTGGCTTGAGGAAGATTAGCCCTGAGCTAACATCCACGCCATTCTTCCTCTATTTTTGTATGTGGGACACTGCCACAGCATGGCTGGTGAATGGAGTAGGTCCACACCCGGGATACAAACCTGTGACCCTGGGCCACTGAAGTGGAGCTTGTGGAACTTTAACCACTCAGCCATGGGGGTGGGCCCAAGAATTCCATTTTTGTAATTTCAAAATTAAGACTAAAATAAGGATGGAGTTATAGGTAGAGGAATACTATGTAAATATTTTCTGTTCTGACAAATTAGATATCTGCAATTAAATATATGGGAGAAGGGATAGAAAAATTGGAAAATGGAATGAAATCATTGGTACCAGGTGGCATAAATAATAACTGGGATTCAGAGTATATCATTTAAAACACTTTTAATATATTTAAAATAAAGTATATCATTTAAAATCATTTACTATCCAAACCAGACAGTAAAATATTGTTTAAAAAGGAGAGAAATAAAGAAAAATAAAAACAGAAGTATTGATATATTGTTATAAGGTATAAGGTAAACACTAGACTAAAACTAAACATTAATATCAAAAATATTTAAAAATAGAAATAAAATAATATAAACAGCTATGGAACATTTAATAGGTAATGCTATCTTGAAAATAATTAAGGTTCAAAGGTAATATTTCATAGTGGTTTTGTATTTTGTCAGCTGAGTGACCTATTAACTATTTGATAAAATAAGCAAAACATATGAACTCTTTTCCTTTTTTCTGCTGTTATCTTTAAATTTTCCTTTCTACACTCTCAGGGTTATTTCTGCAGTTCCCTTAATATAAATAAGTTGAATTGGGGTGTTTAAATATGTTTTGGGCAATGAAAGTAAGCCATCAGAGTATATCTGGCATTTTTGTGTGAAGTGGCAAATTATTGAACCTGAATTAAAATGCAACATTTAAAAAATATAACTTCAAAACGGACATGAATATTGATTCACCTCTATCGAGGAGCCTCGGTAAGATCCTCCATTGCATAGATATGCAGAGATGAATGGATGAGAATAAAGGGAAAATAACTTTATTCTTGGGGATATTTAACACATATGAAAGATACTTTTTGCTGTTAGCAGCTCTTAAAGTTTATTAAAATCTCCTCAAAGACATTTCTACTCTTCATTAATTTATGTAAGTTTCCCGAAGGTCCCTTACATTCTAGTAATAAAACGTTTTTCAAGAGCTTCACCCAAACATCACATAATTAGGAGAAGAAATCCATCATGGCCTATACAAATCAGCAAATAACTATCTAGCATCCATATCTACATAAATTTTATGAGTTTTGAAGTCTGTCGAATAAAATTCTATTTTATCATATATAAAAATATTAGCATAAAATGTTAACTAGTATGTCATGGCTATAAATAAGCTGCCTATACAAATGTATTCTTTTAGAATACAGAGTGCTCAGCATCCATACAAAATAACACTAAAATGAGAGCCTAAAAGTAAATTAAGCCAAACATTATTGTACAGATTCATTCAGAGAAAAAGTTCAATCAATGCATGTAAGTCAAGGCGGTTCCCATGTGACTGTGATGAGTGCTGAGCACAATAGGTACTTAGTCTTTGGGCTGTCATCGGAATGAACGGTAGTATTTCATGATATGGCACCAGACAGATTCTTAGAGACTCTTTAGTCTAAACCTGATTTTTTTCCTTTTTCCAATAGAAAAATCAGATGCTGGTAATAATACCCATTCAACGTTATACAGTTAGTTTGAGCCAGGGTCACATGAATAAACAATGTGTTATTTTGTATAGCAATTTATTGTTTACAAAATACCTCCATATTATTAAAGTTGAGCCTCTCAACAATTTTGTTTAATGTCTAGGGATAATAATTTTTAGGAAAGTTATTATAATCAAAGATTCTGTGCCTTAGAGAGTCAAATAACTTGGAATACAAAAGTGCCAGGACTTGAAGCCAGGTCTTCTAGTGCCAAGTTCCATTCTTTAAGAAGCATTCTGATGTCTTGAAACAAAAAGCACATTGAGTTGAGTTTGCTGTTGGACAAATGCAGGGTCTTGTCCAAAAATGACGGTGAGAGAGATAAGGAATATATCGATCACAGCACAGCAGTTATAAGTGATAATTTCTTCCTCAGATTGACACAAATAACTCCATAAATTACTGTGATAAAGTAAACAATAGCCATTATCTCAGACAAATAGCCCTCTATTCACTCTCTTTTTCTACTACACAGATTGTCTGTCTGTGGTCTCCTGCCTCCCAAGCAGTGGTCATTTTTCTAGTTTCTACCAGGTCATTTCCACCAGGTTTTCACCTAGAAGAGTGAATGAGTGATGAGTAGGATTTGAGAATTGATGATTTAATAAGAAAATGTAATTAGGCATATTGCAAAACACCATAGCTTTTTGGAGGTGTCTTGTATTTTTTCACGGAAGGATGGATTTCTTATATATGCAGACACTTTAAACAATTCTTGGTAAGGCTGGAGCATCATCCTACAGATGGCAGCAAAGATGTCTGCTAAAGCACAAGATAGTTTTTATGTGACTAAGAACTCCAAGGTTTATAGAATCATGCATTCTCTTTGTTCAGATCCTGATGCATGAAGAAGCTAAAACCTCTGTGCGCTATGGCAAGCCCTAAAGTACCTCCAGGAGTCCTAAGCTAATCAGAGACAACTCTGGCTCCTGACTCTGTAGGGGAAGGAACACCACTTGTTCTATAGAAAAGAACCTCTTTCAACTCCTCATTGTTCAAATGAAGAAGAGGTGCTGATATGGCAATAAGAAATGTCAGAAAATAATAGGAAATAGCATGCCTGAGCACTGGATATTAAATATATGAAAACATTAAAATACTTGATGCATTTAAAATATTATTAACAATCAAGATGCAAATAAAGCACATGTAAATATGATATATGTATATATGTATATGTTGATATTCTTGATGTATAATTGTGTAATGAGATTTTATAAATGTTAGAAACATTATTTTCCCAATAAGAAAAAGTCTTAAAATAGTTGAAATAGCAAAAAAATAGTCAAAATATTTCATTTGTGTGATAGAATATTAGATCATCATTAAATTTATGTTTATAAGAACAATACAATTAGAGAATGTTAATGATAGGATAATAGGTAAATAAACATCATAAAATATACTATTTGGTCTCTATTGTATTTATATCCAAAAGCACAATACATATGCATGTATATACATAAATATGAGTGCATATGCATGAATATATTCACATTATTGGGAAGAAACACACAAAAATGTTCATAGCAATAATTTCTGGATGTTGATTTGAGGGTGTTTTGCATTTTTCTTGTAATTTAAATTTTTGTTTGAAAAATCAATTAAAAATTAAAGGCTTGGGTAATTTTCAAATATTTTACAATAAGCACATATTACTCTTTAGTCAGAAAAATACAAATTATTGAAATTCATAAAAGACAAAACACATGACATAGCTTAATAATAGATTGTTTTCCTAAACTAAGCATTAAATATTACTTTTGTCCAATACAATTAAAGAAAATGAGAGAAATAATTATCTGTGACACTCTTCTGGCATTATGCTAGAATATTTTCATTTGCAAAAGTTAGACTGTTATGTATTTTAAAACATGACTAGCCCTTGATGGCTAGTAATTACAAATTATAAGCTAGTAGTTAGGAAGATTTTTTTTAAGCATTGTTATCTAAGTGCATTAATTAACAATTAGTTGATAGTTAAGAAGAAAAAACTTCAAAAAAATCTGTTAGACTAACTCAAAATGATGGTTTAGGAATTTTACAAATAAGGAGGCACCAAGACCAAGAGAAGTCAAAGGCAAAGCATATACAACCAACATGACTGAAATGCTCCAATACTCACACTTTTCTCTTTCTTAGAAGTCTCTTAATTATTAAAAAATGCACTGAAAGGTGGAACAGATTCCTATCAACGGCCCTAACACCACAATTTGGAGCAACTCAGAATGGAGTAGAGCAAGTAACATGATTGGATCTTTGGTACATGAATTGTAACTATTGCTGTGATGTTTACAAGAATGGAATGTAAACACAAGGCAATTTGTACACAAATTCATATATAAAAAATAAATTGTCAGATTATACATTTTATTTCAAAATGGATTTAGAACTATGTATTATAATATTGTGATACACACTTCAAAAAGTGACCCTTTGATCTCTGCTCTTTATAATCATGAAATTTACTTCATCATTCTATCTATCATCTATCATTTATCTATTATCTATCTACCTACCTAGGTATCTATCCATCTATCTATCTATCTATCTATCTATCTATCTACTCATCATCATGTACTTTGAAGAAAAATGGCTTAACAGACCTATTTGTGAAATGATCTACTAGGTTTTTTCATTTAAAGTAAAATAGGAAATTAATATCATTATTTTGCCTTTGTGTGCAGCCTGCTCAAAGATTCAGTGTCATGTACATTAGGCTGAAAATATACAGGTTTCTTGCTACTTCATACTCTGCCTTTATTTCTATCACTACTGTTACTAATATCCTATATTTTACATCTAAATAAAAACAAAACAAAGATCAGAAAATTTAAGTCACATGACCAGGACATAGAAACAATAAACTACAAATTCAGGTTTTCTTTATTTGTTTATGGTTTTTAACCATAGATTTGCTTCACACACATACACAGACACACACACACACACACACCATCATTGCTCATTGATGACTACCAGCTTGCTCATAGACCAGTTACTTATTACCTCTAGATCTGTTTCCTCTTCTGTTTAATGAAGGAGTTGAATTAGATGGTCACTGATTTCTTTCAATCACTTGAATTTTAAATTTCAATGAAAGGAGGAAAGAGCCATAAATGGTGAGCAATTGTTGCTGCTTAGGCATAAAATATATCTTTAGTTTAGATTCTCATCTTTTACAGAATGAATAATTTCTCAACCAGTAACAACATGACAAATATTTGTATTTTAGTAGTGCATGGTTATGGTGAACACACCTTAAAGAACATCTTAGGTATATGATATTTGTAGTAAGGGAATTTTTATTAGATAGAAATCTTCCATATCTGTTAATGAGAGACTAAGGATTCCCTCATGAGAGCATTTTGATGAAAGTTCCACAAAGGAGCATAGATTGTATTTGAATTTCTAATATTTAATAAAGATTTTATATACCACTTAGCCTCCAAGTAGGATTTGATTTACATTATAAATAAGTAGCAATGGAAAGTAATTATTATTAGTCAATCCCATAAAATCTAGTTAAAATATGCTACACATGATCAAAATGGCAAATAATTCTGGTCCTAATTACAACTCACCAATTATTATTTTCCCTCACTAGATTGTTTCCTCTATTTATCCTGTTGAGTGGAGAAGTGTGCCAACCTAGAAGTCATTCTCAGCCAGGAAACCAGAATTGAGCTGAGGATTGCTGACTGGTCTTGCCTAGTCATGATTTTTCCTACAGTTCTATATATACCCTTATTCCACTGCCATCTAACCTCTTTCACTCTCATATCATTCAAAGCTAAATATGCAGTGCATTATTTCAGATTCTGTTTAAAATATTTCAGCAAGCATTTCCAAAATTAGCACAATTATTTGCAAAAAAGAACATCAGTAGATAACTTTCTTCACAATATTTAGCTCTAATGGTTCCATCATATCTAAAAGAAAGTATAATTTTAAAAAGCAAAGGAAAGATCAACAGAAAAAAAAACAGCCTTAAGAATAATCCTATACTTTGTCTTTTACTTTTAGCTGTTTGAATACAACATATTTAGGTATGGTTTTTATCTATCTAGCTATCTGTTTGTTTGTTTATTTTGTGGTATTTGTCCTGTTGAGTAGTCTCTGAGCTTCCTGAGTCTGCTGTCTGTTATTAATTTTGGAACATTTTCAGTCATTGTTTCTTCAACTATTTCTTCAGCCCCCTTCTCTCTTTTCAAGATTCGAATTACACATAAGTTAGGTGGTTTGATAGTGTCCCCCTGCTTTAGGATGTTCTGTTCTATTTATGTATTGTTTTTTCTCTTTGTTTTCCAGTTTGGCTAATTTCTATTGACCTATTTTCATGTTCACAGATTTGTTCTCAGCTATGCCAGTCTACTGATCAGTCCATGGAAGGCATTTATTTTCTCTCTGTTACTGAGTCTTTTATTTCTATCATTTTTATTTGACTCTTTATTTTCCATATCACTCCTGAAGTCATCTGATTTATCTTGCATTAGAGGATTTAACATATGAATAATAGTTACTTTAAATTCCCTAATTCCAACATCTATTTCATATCTGAGTTGCTTTGGATGATTTGTCTCTTTGGAATGTGTCCTTTTATTTGGCCTTTATATATGTGTGATTTTTTTAAATCAAAAGTCAAGTGTCTTAGGACTGTAGAGACTGCAGTAAATATATTTTATGCCTTGAAATAGGCATGTCTTTCCTTCAGCTAGGACTTAAGTACAGGGGCTGAGTTACTTTAATTAATAGTCAGATTGTTTTTGAGGTTGGATATTGCTATTGTTATCTTCAGCACACTTCAGGCTCAATTTCCTGTAGTGAGCCCTTGTGTTTAAGGTAGAACCTGATTTACCAGATGGTTTGTTTTGTTTTATTTTTCAGTGTCTACTCTACACTAAGCTTTAGATCTTCCCTTTGTACTAAGACCTGAAGCAGTCTAGCGTTGCACATCACTTGGAGACTTGTTAGTTGTGTGATAAAGGTGGACACCTTCTCTGATTCTAATTAAACCTTAGTTTTGAGCATGTACCATGTTCCTGGATCTTAATTGTGGCCTTCTTAATTCTCCTGCCCATCTCCTGGCTAAAGTTCTGAACTCTGCACTTTTCTTGCTCCTGCCCCAGGGTAGAGGGTATTGTTATATTTTTTGTTTCTTCCCCTAGCTGTAGTGGGTTTTCAGCATCATTCTTAGGCCAACAATGTCAGTTGGTTGTCATTCTCCCCACAGATTAAGAATTATTGAATGAAGAAAGTTATCTACTGACGTTCTTTCTTGTGAATAATTGTGCTAATTTTGGAAATGCTTGCTGAAATATTTTAAACAGAACCCAAAATAATGCACTGCATATTTAGCTTTGAATGATATGAGAGTGAAAGAGGTTAGATGGCAGTGGAATAAGGGTATATATAGAACTTTAGGAAAAATTAAGACCAGACAAGAACGGTCAGCAATCCTTAATCCCTTGTTCTCTAAGGGGAGGGGATCCCGGAGGAGTTTTGTGCCCCTCATGCAGTGGCTGTTCTTTCCCTCCCCCTGGCCCACAATATGAAGGAGACTTCCTCAGAACTCATCCGGTCTGTTTTGTGAGTGGGCAATAGGGTACAAAAAGAAGAAGCCTGAAAGAAGGTGCAGACTCCCCCTATATTTGAGGAACCCAGAGATTTTACCCTCTCTTGTCAGTGAACACTTGACCTTCATCAATTCTCTCACCACCCCAGTCAAATCCAGCTGTGTCTTGCCCAGGAAAGTGTAAGAGCAAAACAGATTAAAAGTGAGAGCTTAATTCTTCCTGTTGCACATAAAGAAAGTGAAATCTCCCTCCTTTTTCTTAGAGCATTTACTTTATAAACTTGTGATTGGAAGTTGTTTCTTTATCTCTTTGAAATGCATACAAATCTTTTTAAAAGCTGTGTAAGTCTCTTGCCATCTTTAAGACCCAGAAATGTCTTTTCAAGGACTTGAGAACATTATCTGAAATGAAGGAAGATGGCATTCCTATCTCCCAGTTTCTGTAGGAGGGTTGGGTCCTAACCTCAGAGGATGTCTCATTCAAGTTACAAACTATTTTCTGTCATAAAGACAGGAGTTTATTTTTCCTTTGGTAAAGCTAATTAGCTAACACAGACAGTCACCCCAACTACCAAGTGAGTTTAGGATGAACTATGTATGACAAATGCTGCTTCATGCCTTCTTACTTGAGGACTATCTAGTTATTGGTTATCTTGAAGACACCTATATAATGGGTTGCATCTGCTCGGCTTTATAAAACAGTGAGATTTCTTTCTGTCTTAGCAACCTCTTAGTGGATTGCCTTTGATGCACATCACATTCTGGTTTAATGCTTATTCAATAATAAAATTGTTTTCTTTCTCTTCTACTTTTGTGGGGAGGTTTTCTGGGTTTGGAGGAGATTTTATTTTTTTAAACAACTTTATTTTTATTTTATTTATTTTTTTGTGAGGAGTTAACATCCGTCGTCAGTCCTCCTCTTTTTTGCTGAGGAAGACTGGCCTGGGCTAACATCCGTGCCCATCTTCCTCTACTTTATATGGGACGCCGCCACGGCATGGCTGACAGGCAGTGCGTCGGCGGGCGCCCGGGATCCGA
The DNA here is from genome assembly GCA_031878705.1 of Tapirus indicus. Classification (NCBI taxonomy): domain Eukaryota; kingdom Metazoa; phylum Chordata; class Mammalia; order Perissodactyla; family Tapiridae; genus Tapirus; species Tapirus indicus. The sequence continues at coordinate 26,677,122 of CM062933.1, forward strand.
ACCCGCGAACCCCCGGGGTTCGGACTAAACCGGACTAAGCGCGGACTAAACCACTGCGCCACCGGGCCGGCCCCTGGAGGAGATTCTGTTTTTAATTATACTTCCCCAACAAATCTAGGGCTCATGTCTAGTCATTTCTGGCAAATGATGTCTTTCTTTGACTTTTGGCCAGCCGCCTATGACCTCAATATTCTGACAGGAATAAGAAATGTCATGCACTTTCCATTTGTCTGACTTTTCTTATAATCCTGAGAGTATTGTTCTTTACAACCCACACTCTAGTCCCACCCCCAGTGGGAATGGGAAGTACCCTGATGGCTTTTTGATTCAATTAGTTGAGGAAGAAAAGCAGCAAGGAAAGAAAGCTGTTTGTTTTTACTTCTAGAAAATAGAAACTCATTGAGTTGGTCCTAGTAATGGGATTTTATAATCAAGGTCTACAAATAAAGCAAATGGAAATCTCAGCCACCTGCCATAATTCAGGGTATACAAATAGGCCTCGCAGAATAACACATCTTACAGAAATTGGTTCCCAGAAATTATTAATGATCTAAAGTGACTTTAGGGAGATGATTTTCTTTCTGGAACTCAGCATCAGGGATTTATTGATCATCTGGAATTACTTGATTCCATTTCAAACTGTCTGTTTTTACCTCTTCTCTAACTACCAGCCCCAAACCTCATATTCTGTTGGGTAAATCTTTTTGTTTCTGCTTATTCCATTTCTTTCTCTACTAAAAAAGAAAGAAAATATATAAATTTGACCTACTCCTGTCCTTGAAGGGACATCGTTCTGCTACTGCTGTGAACAAAACAACATTCTTTGTCATATCACCAGTGCAGATTTTCTGGGGATAAAGAGTATGATTGGCACAGCTAATCACATCAGCCTCTTTAGACAAAGGTTTTCTCCAGGGAACATCAAAATCTACTCTACTGTTATAGATTAACTGTTTTCAGTAAAATGTTGCAGCCAAGAGAAATCCTGAGGAATCACTTAGAACTTGTCCCTCAACAAGTGAAAATATGGTAATAAGAACTGGGCTGAGTACTGCAAACACTGCTAGAGCCTTCTACTATGTACATCAAAAAAGTGTGTTTAAGAATTCATTTTAGTCACACCCAACTATTGCCACCCAATCAAGAATGAGCTTGTGTCCTCTGCCTTCTCTGTACTTGCATTCAGATTGTAAGACATTATTTGAGAAAACTATCTCAAATCTTGTCTTCATGTCTCCAAGCAGCTGTTCTTCTGTTTTCCTACATCAGCACTCTCTCTTATGCGATGGCTTCTTCAGACTTTTCCAATCAGCTCAATCCTGTTCATAACAAGATCCCTTCATTTTGAAAAATATTTCACCTCCTCCTTTCACACAGCACATAGACACAATCAGATGGCAAATTATTCAACTCCTTGATACTAAATCTAATAATTTAGAATCTGAATCCACACTTACCTCATCCCTTCTTGTTACAAAAGAATAATTTTCCTACTTCTTAGACCTACGGCTTCTCTACACTTCATACACCCTTTCGTTTTCAGACACCATGATAAATCGATTATTCCATTTCCCTTGTTTTTAACTTTGTCTATTCACTGGTTCTATTCATTTATACAAACTTAAATCTCTCCCATTTACCAAGAAAATTTCACTTGACTACATGGCTCCCTCCACTACTACATTGCTCCTTTTCCTACATTCATAGACAACTTTCTGAAAGATGTAGCTTTCAATCCTGGATGTCCACAATTCCCTGTTGCCTCAACTCTATGCACTTTGAACACTTTCCAAGGAATTTTCTCTCACCAAGATTACTGTTGTCTTCCTTTTGACCAAATCCAATGGGCACTTCTATGCTGTTACGCTATTTAAACTCAGGTCTATTTGATAAGATTGGACACTTTTTTTTTTTTTTGAACCTGGTTGGTCTCTCATTATTTGGATACCCCTTTCCAGTCTCTTTGGATAATTCTTTTTCTAGACCTCTTTCTTATAATTGTGTATTTCCCAAGAATCTACACTAGAATTTAATCATTCATTAATCTAAACAGGCTTCGTGGGCAATCTCATCTACAATTTTATCTTTAATAACATAGTATATTCCCACTGACTTTCAAGACAATATTCCATTCTGGACTTTTTCCCCTGGAACTCACACCCCTGCAACTCCCTATTGGACAGCTTTTTTGTTTGTTTTTTGGTTTTTGTTTTTTTGGTGAGGAAGATTAGCCCTGAGCTAACATCTGTTGCCAATCCTCCTCTGTTTGCTGGGCTAACACCCATGCCCATCTTCCTTCAGTTTATATGTGGGATGCTGCCACAGCATGGCTTGATAAGGGGTGCATAGGCCCTCACCCAGGATCTGAACCTGTGAACCCCGGGTCACCAAAGCAGAGTATGCAAACTTAACCACTATGCCACCAGGCCGACCCCTGGACAGCTGTTTTTGGATGCCCTACAGGCTGCTGCTACTGACTATGTTCATATCCAAACTTTGAATTTTTCCTCTAAGTCTCTTTCTTCTTCTTTCTTTCCAAGCATAATGAACAATACTCCTACTTTTATAGTATGGTTTTGATACACAAACATGTAAATATAGTTATGGATATATTTCATCTATTTGCTTTATAGATTTTATTACAAAAACATAAATTTGCTTTACTTTAAAAATTATACAAACTATGAATTAAAGTTATCCTTCCAAAGCCTTCCAGAGGAAATAAATACCCAAGGAAATTTTGAGAAATGTTTTCTTTCAGACTATTTCATTACAATATTTCTAAAAATATATGAAATGTACATTGTAGGGGAGGAAAACCTTTCCCTTCTTCCCTTCTAGGTTCTTTGGCTGGTCTGATAATAAAATTGACATAAGACAGATTAACAGGAAAAAAACAAATTTATTTTTTACACACGGGAGCCTCAAAGGCATAACAGGCTCAAAGACAGTCAGGCAATTGAGTCTTATATGCCATTCTGAGCGAAGGAGAAGGGCATAGGGATCTTGGGCTTCAAAGTGGAGGAAGACAATTCATAGGAAGATGAGAAGAACAAATGTTTGGTGAACAAATGTTTGCCATGCCATGCAACTAAGTCTTTCTGATGTAAAAAGTTATCTCTGGTATTAGCTGTCTTCCTGGTACAGACCCTCTATCTAAATTCTTTTAGGCAGTTAAGGGAGAGATAAGAAAACCTTTCTTGAGTCTGCTGGGTCCTAATTGCCATCAGCTGAAAACAATCCACATGCCACAATGGCACATTTGGGAGTGACATACTCCTATTCTGCTCCTCCTCACCTCCCACTGATTAAATCACTTTTCCCCTTAGTACATTTATGTTTCAATATCTTAACATCTTTTTAAAAACTTGGGGGCTTCTAGTAAATAAATATGTTAAACATTATAGATGCTATGAAAAAAATCAAAGCATAGTATGCTAACTATGTAGTCAAATGTACAATTTAAGTGATAACAAGTGAGGTAAATGTATAAAAATAATCTGAGCTTGATAACATATTTTCTGTTGAATTCTCCCATAATAGTTTAAAATACTTAAAAGAAAAGAGCAACTACATATGTGCAAGTAGAAAATATTATTAGCATGCTAACTTTTGTACTCTACAAAAGAGGCTAATTTCCTTCATACACTCTTCTTTCAAGATAATATTTGGTTCAAAGAAATTGCAGAGGGCAGTTTATTCTTGAGAATTTTAAAGGGCAGCCTGAAGGAAAAAAAAAACACCCTTTTCCTGAAATTAGATTTGCTTTTTACACTTAAGTTCTTCTTTTTTTTAGAAATGTTCATTTGTAATAACTTCATATGTTCATTCTATATCTTGTCTTTGAGAGTGATATGCTCTGAATTACAAATACCTGCCGGTAGGAAAGACTAAGAAATCCAGCTTAGGCTTTTCTGTCATTGTAAAATTAGGTTTGTCACAGGTTGGCCTAAAACAGAAGAGTTCTCTCACCTGAGTCTATGGTATTTCTTTTTTTTTTTTTTTAATTGGATTTAAAACACTTTTTTTCCAGATTTATGAAGGTGTAGAAAATAGGAATTGCATCTATTTAAGATGTATAATGTGATGTTTGATATATGTATACATTTTGAAATGCTTACTAAAATCAAGCTGATTAGTATATCAATTACCTTACATAGTTATGATTTTGTGAGTGTGTGTGTGTGTGTATGTGTGTGTGTGTGTGTGTGTGTGGCAAGAACACTTAAGATCACCTTTCTTAACAAATTTCAAGTATACAACAGAGTACTATTAACTATGGTCACTATGATATCTATTAGATTTCCAGAACTTATTCATCCTGTATAACTGAACCTTGGTACCCTGTGATTAACATCTCCCCATTTCTTCCGCCTTTCAGTCTGCTATATTTCCTATTCTCGTACTTAGAATACAAACAGTAATCTTCAAGAAAATGATTATAGAAAAGAAAACCTCTGTTAAGGACTGCATGTTTGTGATCCCCCAAAATTCATATGTTGAAACTTTGACGTCCAGTGTGACATTATTAGGAGGTGAGATTTGGGAAATACTTTAATTTAGTTGAGGTCATAAGGATGGAGACCCCACCATCAGATTAGTGCCCTCATAAGGTGAGGAAGAGACTAGAGCTTGCTCTCTCTGCCATGTGAGGATATAGCAAGAAGGCAGCTGTCTGCAAATGAGCAAATGGGCCTTCGTCTGAAACCAAATCTGAAAGCACCTTGATCTTTGACTTCCTAGCCTCCAGAACTGTGAGAAATAAACATTTACTTTTTAGGCCACCCAGCCTATGGTATTTTGTTATGGCAGCCTCAGCTGACTAACACAATCTCTATAAAATATAATTAACTTGATATTATGTTGCAGGTACATTTTACAAATTATAGATTATATGTCTCAGGTTACATTGACCTCAACACATATCAGATTTACTTAGAAGTACATAATTTTCATATAATTTTGAGAAGTTTTTCTTACGTGGTTAATAAGTGTTCATAAAATAGAGTCAAATTTTATATCTAACGTTAGAGTAGATCGCATGTTAAGTGTTATCACAATAAATAAATAGAATAATGGATAGGAAAATTCCTAAGGGCACTAGATTATTTGAGAGAAATTATGTAAGAGTGCAATAACTAAAGAAAGGGCTGTTATTGGTATTTCTCTGTTGTTTTATTACTTTGTTTTCTCCTAGCTGGAATCAGAGCCTCTGTGCCTCCAAAGAGTATCCATTAGACAGAAGGACTGTATGGCTACCTGACATTTCTGAAGCATTGCTTTTTTACATTTATCTAGCAGAAATACATGTCGGACTGACTGTTTTAGATTCTTATATTAGCTAAACATGCTATAAAATAAATTATTTAGCTTTGCTAAATGTTTAACTTTGGAAAACACAGAGATAAACCTAAATTTCATTGCATGTTGTGAAGAATGTATTTTGAATATAATTACAACAGACAACAGTTAAAAGATACCCAAATAGGTTAAAATAATCTCCTTATTCTGAGTGAAAACATTCATGACAACAACAAAAACAGAGAGAAGGAGAGTTTTTGCAAAAGTACAAAAGAATCTATTTCAGTTTGCATCTAACACCATCACTTGCATTGGATCTTCAGTAAAGCATCATCTTTAGCTACCAGACAGTCTTCCTTCTCTCAGAACTTATTTCATAGATTGTTTTTTCTGAGCTCTTTAGTGATGGCTTACTCCTAGATGCCATATCCTCTTCTCAAGGTGTATTTCTTGTTCCAGCTCTTATATCATTTTGGGGATCAGGAGTTTAGCATAAACATATATAGTTGCTCAATACACTGACTTTTTTAATATGCAAAAACTCTAATATCAATGAATAAAAAACTACCTCTTGAGGGCAGGGATAATGCAGTATGTTTTCGTATGGTTAAAACACAAATACTATGAATGTAAGTGGATATAAATATATGTGTGTAAAATAGTAACTTCAAATATACTGCTTTTCTAATATTTAACACAGAAGAAACACTCAATAGGTAATTGTTTAATTAGGTGCAATCTTATTTTCTGGCATTTTATATCTTCAATGTGAAACTCAACTAATAAAATGAGTTTCCATTTGGTGAGATAAAAAAATTTTCACTTTCGTAGTGTAACCCATGACACAGCTGAATTAAATTATCTCCTGACAGTGACTACTACTCCTAATTTATCTGGAAGAAAAATCACTTTCTTCTTAAGGAATAAGAATTGGATGAATTTCCCCAGAGATTTTCATACTGTAATATCCTTTACAATGTGAGTATATGATACAGACTCACCTGAATAAAAGCATTTAGATATATTCAATTTATTTCATTCCACAGGAATTCAGTGAGTGCTTACTGCTGCAAACCACTATCCCTATTTTGAGAAACAAGACAGGACCACAATACCCGCTGGAGAGTCTATTCAAATCCTCATAATACTAGTTATATTAAAGGAACAATTTATTTTCTGGTATAAATGTGTTTCCTTCTTTTGAAATAGGCAACAAATCCCCAATACACACAAGTAGAAAACAAATAAATAGAACTTCAAATTTCTTATCATCAAATGCAAATTTAAAATGTCAAAAAGCATGTGATAATAATCAAACCATAGTCAGGCCTTCAGATATTCATCGGAGTTGGTCAGCTCAACCCCATAAAGGTGATAGGTGATAAGCTAACATCCATTGCCAATCCTCCTCTTTTTGCTGAGGAAGACTGGCCCTGGGCTAAAGTCCATGCCCATCTTCCTCTACTTTATATGGGACGCCGCCATAGCATGGCTTGATAAGCGGTGGGTAGGTTCACATCCAGGAACCAAAACTGCGAACCCTGGGCAGCTAAAGCAGAGTGTGTGAACTTAACCACTAAGCCACTCGGCCAGCCCCAGGAATATGAATTTTATATTTTAAAAAAGGAAAAAAATGTAATACTTGAAATGGATTATCTTGATTTTCTTTATAACGAGTAAAAACATCTAACATACATTTAAGTAACAGATATAACTGAAAAATACTGATGAATTTACTACATCAAAAACTAAAAGCTTTCTGGGGCTGGCCCGGTGGCACAGTGGTTAAATTCGGCATGCTCTGCTTTGGCGGGCTGGGATTCGTGGGTTTGGATCCCTGGCTTGGACATACACCACTCATCAAGCCATGCTGTGGTGTCAACCCACATACAAAATAGAGGAAGATGGGCATAGATGTTGGCTTAGAGCCACTCGTCCTCAAGTGAAAAGAGGAAGATTAGCAATAGGTTAAAGTTAGCTCAGGGACAATCTTCCTGGCCAAAAAACAAATTAAAAACTTTATCAAGAAACACCATTAAGATATTTAAAAGGCAAGGCATAGAATGGGAAAGATATATGCAATGCATACAAAGGGCAGAAGTGGTGTGTCCAGATTATATAAAGGACTCTCACAAAGCAATAAAAAAAATTCACACTAATAGAAAAATGATCTAAAGACTTGAACTGGCATATCACAGCAAAAAATACTGAAATGCCCAATAGACATCGAAAAAAGTACTCAAGCCTCATTATTCATCAGAGAAGTATCAATTAAAACCATAGTGACATACCACTACACACTTCTCATAATGGTCACAGGTAGAAAGACTGACAGCACCAAGTATTGTCAAGGATGTGAAGCACCTAGATGCTCGCGCTTTTTTAGCGCAACTGTGAATTGGTACAACTACAGCAGGAAACTGTTCAGCAATAAGGTGAAGATGTGTATATTCTACACTCCATAATTCACTACTATGTGTATATCCAATAGCTATGTCCATATATAACATTAAAAACATGTACCAAGATGTGTATAGCAACTTTAATCACAATAGCCCCAAACTGGAGAAAAGTTTGTGTCTAGCAATAGTGACACTGACTAATAAACTGGGGTATATTTTAACAATAGAATAATACATAGCAATCAAAATGATCAGACTCCTGAAAGAGAACAAGAGAATACCTCAAACATAACGCTATGATAAAGCACCCAGACACAAAAGAAGATATACTGTATGATTACTGTCATATCAGATTTAAAAAAACAAATCTATATTACAAGAAGTATTAGTGTACTTAGGAGAAAGAAGTTGGTAGTACCTGGGAGGGGACACGGAGAAGGCTTTAGGATTGTTGGAAAGGTTCTACCTTGAGGTCATTGGTGGTTAAATAGACATGTTCACTTTGTGCTTAATCATAAATCATTAAACTCATGATCTGCATATATATATATATATATATGTGTGTGTGTATATATACACACAATTTCAATAATATATCTATTAACAAAATTTATAAATAAAATGAATCAGATTACCTTGGTATCTATATAAAATTGACAGATATGAATTAGTTATAAAATATTGAACAGTTATTTCTCCCAATTTAATTCAATATTAAAAATTCTGTAGAAACGGACTTATCAATTAAAGTCTTTTCAAAAAATTCAAGAAATGTGTAAGCAATATCATCAGAGGTGTTCACAATACTGGACATTTCTATATATTTTATGTCCTTAAATTTGGTTCTAAAGTATTCATCCCAAGTTGAGGCAGTTATAAAATGTATTTTGGGGAAAATATAAATGGAATACTGTATAATAATATTCTTGATATAGGAGGATTTTATTGCATTTCTCAGCAGAGATTCTAATAATGATATTCAGATCAAAAACTCTTTCAATAAAAAAATAGAATCCACATCTTGTTAACTAGCAACACATTGCTCTGATTTCTAAGCAGTCCCTAGCATCCAACATACATTATACTTCCAAATTAATGCAATATTGTGACAAGATTACTTCAAAATTACTTGTGGGAGCATCAGAGTTAAACCTGTTTGTCACATGAAGAAATATATTTCTTCTCTGGCAAACTCAATTTGTTCTAAAATTAAACAACTCCCGACATGTCTTCATCAAGATCAAATCTTTTTTTAAAAGGGACAGAAAAGGGGTACTCAGAGTTGTATCCCTCTAATTGTGGTATAATGAAGAAATATGATGGAGCTACAATACTTAAGACACTGATAAGAGGACAGTAAAATTAATAATTAACTATTATATAAACCATCTTGTAAAACAAGTGAGAGGGATAATGAATACTTTTTTTGAAAAAGATCAAAGCTGATGAGATTAAACAACAGTCAGGGTTATAATGAGTAAATGCTTTAAAAGGATATTAAATTGTGCACAGATGATGAGAAGTAAGTAATTTTTCTATATGACAATGGAAGTGAGAGACTAAAGTGAAGTAAAGGCACACATCCATTAAAATGAGAGGAAAACTGATATCCCAAAGTGGTCAATGGGTAGTTTATATGCAAATTAACAAAATGCAGCATAAATGCAGGAAGTGGGAAAATAGTAAAAATAAACATAACCTGAGACAGATGCCAAAGTTTTCAATAAAATTATTCAAACAATACTTTTGAGTGAAAATTTTTACAAATAATAATTATTTGAAGATAATTGATGTAAACATAGTCTTTCCTAGACAAATTAAGGCCTATATTCACTTCATAATGCACAAAGAGATGAAATATTTGGAAATATCTAGAATGAGAGTGTAGGGGGCTGGTACAAACAAATAACATGAATCTCAAAGGAGGAAGGTTATTGGCAAGAGGAAAAAAAATGTAATGAACTGGGTCTGTCTTTTCTGAGAAAGGAGGACATTCCTACCTGGGAGCTAGCTTAGGTTAGAATTAGCACTTTCAGTGCTGTAGGAGGAATCCAGGGTTCACTCAAGGACAGGAGGTGGAGGAAATGCTCAGTGAAGAGAATGATGATATAGTGGAGTTGACTTATGATGGAGGGGAAGCCAGATTTTACTAGAGGGAACATAACCAACAATCCCAGTTTTCCCAGGGTGGAAGAATTTTCTAGTATAGATGGGTTTCCCAGAACATAAACTTTCAGAGCCAAAACTGAGATAGTCCTGGGCAACCAGGGTCATCCTAAGTCAAGGGCTGCAGGTGTAGGAAATGTTCAGTGAAGAGACTGATAATAGAAGGGAGATTGCATATGATGGATTGGACAATGGAAGGTTGGGGAAAGTAGGGGAGAGTTTGTAAGAGAAAAGCAGAGATAAGCAGGGGCCAGGTCATGAAAGTGACTTTATGTCATGCTAATCAGTTAAATTGGAGGCACCCCTGTTTTTGTCAGGAGAAAAAAAAAAACACCATTCCAAAATCTTTATTGCAAAACCCTCTCTAATGACATTAGGGAACCTTGCTTTTAATAAATTATTAATGCAGGGAAACCCACACAGATTTCAATAACCAAAAAATGAAATAAAATAATAATGAAAGAAAATTTATGCAAATTTTATATCACTGTGTAGGATATGCTTCAGACACAGCTAGACTGAGAAAATTGCGCTTTCCTCTCTGGAACTCGGATGATTGAGATAAGGGCAGAGAAATTTATGATGTGCAATTTCAAGTCCAAAGTCCTCCTGATGATCCCTACAACCAAAAATACACCTACTGGGAAATTCTGCCTTGAACTCTCCTGAAGCAAGGTTGCCCCCATAGATCTTAGTGGTTCAGTCTGGAGATAAGTGAGCCCATGTGTGAAGATGGATCTGGGGTGCTGGTATCCAGATATCCCTCGGACCCTCACTGCTTGGCTGCACTCTGTTTCTCTTGCTTCACTGTTCTTTTGCTTTTAAGTAAAAGCCTCATACGAGTATGGTCTGTGCAGTCTTGTGAATACTTTAAAATATTTGAAGTGGTGAAATCTTTACACTCATTATATGAAAACAGGATTCTATTTTCATGATATACTTTAAAATTGATGTGTAACTCCTATACATTTTCTGTTGTCTTTCATTCATAAAAATCCTGTTTCCTAAGCACTAAGGAGAGAATACAGAGGGGAGGAAGTGATAGAATTAATATTTATTTATGATATTTCATGATTTATCTCATCCTAAACAGGGTGATGGAACGGTATGAAAATTATGGAAGAGGGATAGTTGATAATTTTTCTAAAAAATTCTCCTTAATCTCTACTCTCCCTAAAATATCTTGAGTTAATTATCATATTCTTAGGATACCATAAATTTTCAATGCTAATAACATGGAGTGATCCCAGAATATGTATTGTGCTGAGGACAGAGTTAATAGATGGAGTGTTCTATAGGCAAGGCTTCTGTGTTTTGTTTTATGAGAAAATATAAACATTTTGTTGAGCAATGAAATAGCTTATATAATATGGAATTTAATTATAGATATTAAAATTTCATTCATGAAATGTTAATAACTCATTAGGCCTTTAATTTTGAATTTCTAACAAAGAAAGTTTAAATAATTGTTTTATATTAATCTTAAGGGATTACATGAGTATTGCATTTGAGAATTATTATTATTTTAAGCAGAAAAACATCGTTATAAGAGCAATGGGTCATCATTAATGTATATTAAGGTGTAGAGAGACATGATCAACATTGTGTTTTGTCAACATGCTGAAATAAGGAAAATGGATAGAAGAAGAGGGATAGACCTGAAGTCAGGAACATTGAATTGGAGGCTAATGAGGTAGGAAATTAGGGGGAAACTTACTATGACCTAAAGCAGAAGAGTTTACAGAATATACAGAAAAATGATTTGGAGGGAGAAATCTGAAAACAAGAGATGCTTGGGACCCATAAAAAAACTTCATCCTCTTTCTAATTTTGTGAAAGAATGAATCTGCTAATTAAAATCTAGAGCAGTTTGGCAAAATGAAGCCTGCAAGGTGGCCTCCCGTTCTTGCAAATAAAGTTGTATTGGAAAGCGGCCACAACCATCGGTTTGTGTTGTCCATGGCTGCTTTTGAGCTACAAAGACACAGTTGAATAGTTGTGACAAAGACCACACAGCCTGTAAAATGTAAAAGACTTACTATAGGACCCTTTACAGAAAAAGTTTACCAAGGGTAAAATACTGAATTTCTGGAAATATGTTGATGATTTTTCACAATTTTTCTGATTTATATGTTAGAATTTTCAAAATCTTATACCTATAAAGCTAATGCGAACTAAGGATTTTTTTTTACTGAATAAACCAAGAAGAAATATTTCTGATGTGACTTTGAGTAACTTTTCTCACAACACTGATGTTACTGAATTTTAAAAAGTAATAAAAACCATTATTTCTTTTTCAAACTCTAACTTTACACAGCCTTCCTGGTTATGTGGAAACTTTACTTCATTTACGTATGATTAGCTGAAGTTTAAATGGATAAAACTTTGAAGAAAATTTATCAAAGAACGCATCAAATAATAGTTTTAGTAGTTAAAATAATTTTAGAACTCTGACACTAATTGAGCTTCATAAAGTGCTTCAGACATTTATAAAGTTACAGGAAACACATTAAACTACATAAATACTAAAAGACTTTGGGCTCAATGGAATAAGAGTTGAACTTTCCAATTAATTGTCTGCCAGGCACTTTTATTTCCCAATCAAATGGAAGGGTAAAAGTAAATCATATCAGAATGTAAAAGAAAAGGGAAAGCCATTTTGATAATGTTCTTTAGAAGCCTAAATGGATAACCCACAGTCTTAATTCTTGCCCACTGTGTTTCTATTTATTCTGAAAGTTACAGACTCTCTTATTTTCCATTCTGGCTTATCCATTAGGTTGTCAAATTAATAAAAACTGTGTTTGATTACAGAAAAGAACAGTTTTAAATCATTGTTATTGGGAAATATAACAAATGCCTGAATGCTACATATAATGGAGATATACAGTTCGTAGAGCGATATAACAAAGCCTTGTAGTTATGCTCTTTAACTTAAGAGAGAACAGTAATGACATTATCAACACCCTAGGCGCCCCATGTAGATTCACCTACTTCCTTCTCCATTGGTAACCGCTCTTCTGATTTTTGTGTGAAATAGTCCTTTAGTTTTTTAAATAGTTTTTCCATGTATATATGTAGGCATAAGTACCAATATTTATTTTTCCAAGTTTTAAACATTTTTTAAAAGACATTATTTTTTTAATTCTGTGCTATTTTTGCTCAATATCTGTTTGAGCTTCATCCATTGTGACTAGTGTAACTGTAGTTCATTAATTTTCAAGGCAAATGAAACTCATTTTTATTATTATAATTCAATTTATATTTATCCACTCTACAGTTGTGGGATATCTATTTTTTTTTCATTTTGTTAAAGCTTTATGAACAAGTCTTCTGTGAATATTCTTGACATGCCTCGTGGTATGAAGCACAGGAATCTCTCTAGGTCAAGTTTATAGAAGTAAAATTTCTGTGTTGTAGCTATATGCTGGTAAACTTTTCAAATATGGTTGCATCAAATGACCAGACAACCAGCGGTGTATGTGAGTTCCTCTCACTTCACATCCTCACCAACGTATGTAATGATGTTTCTTAAAATTCTGGCTTATTTTGTGGTTGTTGACTATCTATTTATATTCTATATTTGTTCTTTCTTTAGTTTTCTAATGTGAGAGCTTAGGTTATTGATTTTTGATCTTTTCTTTTCTAATACATGTATTTAATGCAATAAATTTGTCTTGAAGCTTTTTCTGAGAATGACGGGTTATTTAGGAGTGTGGTGTTTAACTTCCACATGGGACTTTTCCAGTTAGCTTCATTTTATTGGTTTCTAGTTTAATCCTATTGCATTTTGAGATCATACTTTGCATGACTTCTGTAACTTTAAATTCAAGTAAGTTGTGTTTTATGGTTGAGAATATGACTTATCATGGTGAATGTTTGATATGCCCTGCAGAAGAATTTGAATTTTGGTGTCATTAGTGGAGTATTTTATAAATATCAATTAGAAAAGTTGATTGATTATAGTGTTCAAAGTCAAATACATTCTTATTGGTTTTCTACCAACTTGATCTATCAATTATTGACAGAGGGATATTATAGTCTTCAATTACAACAGTGGATTTGCTTATTTTTCTTTTCAGTCTTACGAGTTTTTGCTCCATGTATTTTGTCACTTTCTTGTTAGATACAAATTTAAAATTGCTTTGGCTTCTTGGGGAATTGACTTATGTTTTAATTGTGTAATGTCCCTCTTTATCACTGTTAATTTTCCTTGTCTGAAGTCTGCTTTGCCTGAAAGTAATATAGATATTCCTACTGTCTTTTGATTAATGGCATATCTTTCTCCATCCCTTTACCTTTAATCCACTTGAGTCTTTATGCTTAAAGTTGGTGTTGTGTAGACATCATATCATTGGAGGTTTTATTTTTAAACTTAATTTGACATTCTACATCTTTTAACTAGTTTGTTTAGATCACCCACATGTAAAGTAATCATTGACATATTGGATTAAAATCGACCACGTTTGTAACTGTTTTCTATTGTACATTTATTCTTTGCTTCTATCCCTGTGCACCGCCCCCCCCCCTTTTGCCTCCTCTGGTTTTAATTAGACTTTTAATGATTTCATTTTTCTTCTTTCTTGGCATAGTACTTATACATTTAAAAAACTTTTTTGTAGGTACTCTAGGGTTTACAACAAACATTTTAAAATAATCTCAGTCCACTTTAAATAAAAACAGACCACTTTATGTGTAGCACAAGTACCACATAGCAGAGAATTCTTGCTCCTTGTGACATAGCTGTCAATCATTTTACTCATGCATATCTATAATCACCCAATACATTGTTACCATTATTCCTTTAAATAAACATTTATCTTTTAGATCAATTAAGAACAAAATAAAAGATTTTATTTTAGCTTCATTTATTCTTTTTCTGACACTCTTCCATTCTTTACGCAGATCCAAATTTCTGATCTATATCACTTTCCTTTTGCCTGAAGAACTTTTCACATTTCTTGTGGAACACGTCTGCTAGTAATGAATTCCCCTAGGTTTGTTTTTCAGAGATATTGTTTATTTCTCCTCTACTTTTTAAGGATAATACCATGATGTGTATATTTCCGGGTATGCAGGGTTTTTTCTTTCAACATTTCAGCTCTCTTCTTGCTTGAGCAGTTTCTGACAAGAAGTGCACTGTCACTTTTACTCTTGCTCCTCTCTTGGTAAGATTCCTCCCTCAAGACTTTTGTTTTGTAGGTTGGTTTGGTTTTCTACAGTTTCAATATTATATACCTAAGTGTGTTTTAATTTATTTGCTTGCTTGTTTGTTTTTTATTTGTCTTCCATGATGTTCTGTAAGCTTTCTGGATCTGTGGTTTAGTGTCTCCCACTAATTTTAAAAGTTCTCAGGACGTATTACTCCAGACACTTCTTTGTTCTTTCGTGTCCTTCTGGATTTCCAATTATGCAACTATCACACTTTGTGATATTTCCCTGCAATTCTTGAATCCTCTGTTTTGTATTTTTTTCATTCTTTTTTCTCTTCGTGCTTCAGTTTGGGAGGTTTCTACTAACCTATCTTTAAATACTCTGATTCATTCGTAGGCTGTGCCAAGTCTGTGTCAAGAATGCCAAAGGTGATTTTTTTCTTTCTGTTTCTTGTCTTTTATTTGTAACCTTTCATTTTCATTCTTTCTTTTCGTTTCCATCTCTTTGATGACATTCCCATCTGGTCTAGCATGTTTTTCCATTAGAACTCAACGTAATAATCACAGTTATTTTAAATTCCTTCTCTTATAATGCCAACATTTATGCATATTTGACTATGGTTGTGATAATTGCTTTGCCTCTTCTCAATTTTTTTCTTCCTGTTTTTTGGACTGTCTTGTAGCTTTTGGTGAAAGTTGGACATGTTGTATCAGATAATTAATATTAAGCTAAATAGGCCTTTACTGGAAGCTATGTATTAATCTGCCTGGGAGTTGGACTGTATTTAATGTTGTAGGTGCCAAAGAATTCAAATTCCTCCAGTGTCCTTGCTCTTGTCTCCTTAGTGGGCTTTGGGTCTTCCTGATGTACTCTCAGCGACAGTCTGTGTCTTGAAGCTCTTGCAGCTTTAGTCCACTTGTATTTTATAGTGTTATTGTTGCCATGGCAATATGCTGAATGGGAGGTAGATCATTCTGAAATCTTCTGATTAATTCTCAGTCTGTTACCAGGTAAGTGGATCGGTTTCCAGGTTGTTGGTTCAGTGGCACAAAAGAGTTTGTGACCGAACACACAAAGAAGAGTTCAAAGCAAGAAGGGATTTAGTTGTGAAACAAAAGTACACTCCAAGAGAGGGAGTGGGCAGGTGAACGATTGCCCCGAGGTTTGGGTGGCTTGTGGATTATATAGCTTTGTTCTTTTGTGAGGAGGGGGAAAAGAAGGGGGTTTGAAGTATATTCAGACTTTTCTAGTAATTTGTCTGTCTGAAGCCCATGCACTGCTTGTTTTCTCAGGAAGGGGTCAGGGAACAATATTCTCTGAATTCTTGCAGACAAAACAACTTTTCTGCAGAATTATATTTGAGGGTCAGTTTGACTTGATGTAAAATCCTTGGTTCACATTCTTTTTGTTTAGTACTTGAAATTCAGTTCTACATTGTCTTCTACATATGACAGTGCTGAAATAAAGTCTTATGTCAACCTCATTATCTTTTTTTAAAATAAATGATTCAGATTTTTCCTGCATGCCCATAGAAATTTCTATCTTTTATAAATCCCAGTAATTTTACTAGATTATGCCTCAGTATTGGCCAACCTGTTCAAATTTTCCAGGAATCTAGTGTGCCATTCAACATGCAGTTTCAAGTTTTCTTTCATGTTCAGAAAGTTTTCTTTTAACAATTTTGCATATCCATCTGTTCTATTGTTTGTCTGTTTTGGAGACTCCTGTTCCACTTATGTTCAATGTTCTGTCTCTCCAGTCCAGTTTATCTTTCTTTTTTTGTATATTTTTACAAATTTCCCTCTATTCACGTTGTTTTTTTTATTAAGGCATTCTCAATGGTTTTATTTAGCTATTATTTTTCTTCTAGTTTTGTCTTTATTTTTTTCCTGCTATTTCTAATTCTTCTCTAAGTTCTCTTGGCATTTCATTCACATCTTCTCCTTATTTTATCATCCTAATTTCTGAGCTTCTCTAATTCTGATTTCTTCAGTTTTTATCTGTTTAGCTCCAGTAGGAGATAGAAACATACCAGTTATTTTAACAAAATAATTTGATATAAACATGTTAACTGGGTATTCAAGAACTAATTTTTTTTAAAAGAACATGTTGATTTATTAAAGAGATAGCAATTGTAGGAAGTCATTACCATCTTAGGTCACAGGGAACGAAACAGAGAGATTATTAAAGATTTGAAGATTGAAAGAGAGTCCCTGCAGAGCTGAAATTCATACCTCAGAGGAGGCTGCACTGCTTGGCTGGTGTTAGCTTCTCTGAGTTCAGATGAAGGACCCCGTGGGACTGCGGCACAGACCTCTGAGAAAGAGTCACCAAGGGGCTGATGCTAAAATCGCCGAGGGAGTGCAATAAACCTAGTTTTGTGAGGGTTGAAAAATCTGCAAATTGAATCAACAGCTGCTACTGGAATGAACTTCAGCTGTCAGGGGTAAGACATTGCTAGAATCATACTGACAGAGACCAGAATAAAAAACAGGAATGGGAGGTAAACAGGAAAGTACACATCTCTTCTCTCTCCTCCAGCCTCCCAGGACCCCAGCAGTACAGTACTTTCTATTGGCTAAAGATAACAAAGAGACAAGTGGCAACGAAAACAGGTAGTTTGCACCCTCCCTGCTCCAGCATCATAAAGCAGAGGGTGGATGTGAAGCTCAGAGATCATAGTTCAATAACTCTTAACACTGTTCTTTCGTAGTTCTTTCTATCATTTTCCTAAATTCGCTTCATTTCATATTGAACTGTGAGGCTAAAATAGCCACCTGTTGTATGGGCTTCTCTTTGTAGAATGTTCCATTTTCTAAAGTAGTGTTTTTTAAATCCCAAAGGAAATGAGGACTTCCTCTTCTATTTGTTATCAGGAAGTGTCCAAAAATCCAACCTCATATTTCCTGAGATTCACCTTCTTTGCTGCTCTCCCCACTTTATATTTGAATGTTCTCTTTCCTTGCCTCTAATATCTCTGTTCTGACCAACTTAAATTCTGTTCTCAGCAGTTTGTCATCGATGTGAGACTTTGTCCTGGAAAAGGTGCTCTCAATTGGTCAGATGACCCAATCCACCTCTCACTGGGGTCACCTTTCACTAACCCTCAAACTGTGAATCTCACTTCCAGCTGTGATATCGTCTCTGGGTTTTGTCTGCTGTTCTTGGATTAAGGAGTCAGGCTTTCCGAGGAGAGTGGGCACCTCTCAATATGGGAGCTATTATGTGTTAGTGAGTCAATTTCTGGGTTCTTTGGCTCCCAGGGCTTTCATAAATCCCTTTGCTTTGTGCTTGTTGACCTAGGTGATAATTTATGCTCTTTTCACTTTGGGTTAATTAATCAAGTTGTAAAATTATGTGAGTATGTGTTATACTTCCATCAAAAAACAGTAAAAACTGATTGCCAAACTTTGAGCTAGCACAACTGTTAGAATAGTGGTCTCTCTTTGAGAGAGGAAAGGTAGGGAAATTAGGAGAGAAAATAGAGTAGATATCTTTGTTTGATGTGATGATAAGTCTACATATTTAAAAATGTTCAGTATAAAGTTTGAAATATGAGACAGAACTAAAGAAGAAATATATATTTAGAGAATGGTCACATTGAGGTGATAATTGCAATCAGGAGGTGGGTGACAAGGAGGAGATTTTAGAAAAAAATATATAAGGAATATAGTGATCATTCTTTCAAATGGTTCCAAACTTTTAATTTAAAAAAATTTTTTTCTGCCATCCATTTTCTGATCCATGCATTTCAGGCAGTGAAATTATGATACACGAAAATGCAAAAATCATGTATTTTTCTTGCTTAGTATTAATCAAAGTCATATGCATACACACAAACACACACAATATGCATTCATGCATGCAAGTACACACATAGGCATGTATAAGTATGTCTGCATGTATATACACATATTATCAATAAAACTTTGAATAACTTCAGAACTGCTAAGATGAATTGATGTAATGCACCACCCCCGCAATGCAAAGATTCTTTTTTTCATTTGCTGATATAGCTTACTGATGGGTAATCTTTTTTTAAAACTAGGAATTTTGAAGAAGAATTTACATTAGCTTATAGACTCTTAAAATTCTTAAATTCCAGGTTGTGATTTCAAATTCTTATTGAGGAAAGGAAATCTTAAAATTCTTTTCCAAGGTCTGAGAACTGGTTAGTGACACATGATTAATTATAGCTAAGACACCTAACTCTCATCCTAACTCTCATCACCTACCTCTCATGTCAATCCCCCAGAATTGTAGTCCCTACAATTCTGCCTCTTCTAAGACTGAACACAAAGCCAGTGAACAGCTACCAGGCTCTTTATTGATTACAATGTTCCCTTTCCCTTCCAGGAATACTAAAAGTTCATAGAACACATATTCCAAATTAGAAAAAGAAAGTTCCAGAAGATGTTACATTTATCATGGGTATATGTTTAACAACTGGGGAGGAAAATAAAAGTAACAGATGGGAAATTGTACTTTTTGTCTATGAACAGGAATTATTGAATCATAAAATTTGCTACTACTGTTAATCCCTTGAAAAATGTTCCCTTGTTTCAGTTTGCAAAATGCGGTCTTCTATTTCTGTGTTACATTCTAGAAAGAGAGTACCATCTGATTTGTAAGCAATGTTGCAGTTTTACTGAACTGTGAATTTTATTAATAATATCTGTATGCACACACCTGCCAAAAATAGAAACAGATATTCAAAAATGTTACAGTGAATACAATCACAGCATAGATAATTATGTTATGTATTACTTTTTGAAATGATAAAAAATATTTTCTAAGACCTGACTTCTGAAAATATCTATCCTATAAAACAAAGTAGCACGCAAATATCCCCTACTGTTATATAATTATATAATACTGCCTACCTTAATCACAGTTCAAACTTCTGTAACTGGGAAAAAAGAAGCTCAGATTTGTGTGATATTTGCAATGATTTAAGAGTGGTTTAAAAAAAGTTACTATGAAACAGGATGAAATAAAGTTATTAAAAATATTTAAAATATCCCCCAAATACAACTACCTCCCTGAAAATGTTTGATAGCATTTATAAGCCCTTTGGTTCTTTTTTTGTGATTCTTTACATTCTGTTTCAAAGCAAGAGATAATATCTTCATCCGTGTTACTCACGTGGTGTTTAAGGAGAGACCAACCTCCCACTGTCCCCAGCTGCTTTGAATTCACATGAAATGGGAATAAGTCGAGCATTACTAGTGAGTCTTTTCTGCTTCTTGCTACGTTATTTCATTTGGGAGGCCATTATGCAAACTAAGAGCATCTGAAGATAGGTACCCCACTTAAGAGTGTTCAGCAGGGGTTCCATTTTTTGTCATTTTTAGCAAATTGCGTCATTAAGTTGCATATGTTGTACCATTGGTAGCCATGATTGCCTGAAATTAGGCAACACGTTCATAAACTCCATGAGTTGACAAACTTAATTTTTCTTTGACTCAGATATGAGGTAAATTTCCAGATATTACTAATGAATAAACTAAGTTTGTTTTTTAAATCATTCAACTAATTATATATTTATAATATTTAGCAATAGATCATGTAAACATGCCAATTGTTACATAAACTCTAAGTAGTAGGTTATCACTGGTAAATATTTCACTGTGTGTACAGTCTAATTCTAGAAGGGAAAAACCTAGAAAACCTGGTTTTACTAAATTCTACCAGAATGACTAAATTTGTCCTGATCCATTAGATTTTAAGACTGGGTTCTTCAGGAATTGGGAGTGAAAATAATGTCTCAGAAGCATTCATCTCACTGAGACTAGGTTATATTTTGTTGTAAAACCACCTACTGCTCCTAGAATTTTCCTTAATATAGAATTCACTTTTAGAGTCATTTTGACACACAGGACCAAAGTATCCATTTTTTATTCTGTTTTGAAATTTACATTAAGCAAATATCTAAATAAATTAATGTAGGATATGACTTAAAACGTGTGGTACACTTGAAATGTAGTCTTATCCTTTCTATCGCTCGTTTCCATCACTATAATAATAATAACTGCCAGTTTTAAATAGGATCTTGATGCCTGGCACAATATTAATAGCTTTTCATTTTATATCATGTTTGGCTCTTATAATGGCTTTGTGAAGTCAATAATATTATCTTCATTTTACTACTGAGGAAACTGAGGTTCAGGGAGGCGATGCAATCAGCTTCAGGCTACACAGCTAGCGAAGCTGCACTTCAAGACTGAGCAACCTCCCTGAAAAGCCAGAATAGTTTGTACCTCTTACTCTCATATTGCTTAGCAACGTTCTCTATACCATAAGCAAGAAAACCATGCACTTACTGAGCAACTGGTTATTAGAAAAAGAACACCCCTTTCAAAAAAAGGATCTGGTTAACCATTTAACTTATGAATAAAGAAAGATGGGAAGGCAAGTCATGGTGCTCACGATTCACATTTTATCTTTTACAAAGTATCATAAAATGGATTACATTTTGCCAGGGACGAAATTTTAAAATGTGCATCACGGTTCTGGAGAATCCAGTGTTGGTAGTGCAGTAGCACAGTCCAGATGGGTCTATCTCACTTCTAGCCACGTTGCGGTCCTCAGAGGCCTCCTCATAACCCGAGAAGGCAATTCTAGTTCGACTCATCACACGCATGTTCCACCCACTAGAAATGTGGTTAGAGCAAAAAGGGGAATGTCCTCTCTGTACAAAGGCATTTCTCACAAAGGGCGCATGAAAATTCTGCATACAATTCCCATAACTTATGTCCCTGACTACAAGCACTTGCAAGAGAAGCTGGGGAATTGTGGTCTTCATTTGGGGCAGCCATGTGTTCAGCTAAAATTCTTGTGTTCTATCATTAAAGAAGATGGAGACAACGGATATTAAAGTCAACAATGAGTAGGCTTTTTCAAAGGCACGCTTTAGCTAACGGAGTATTTTCCTTTCAAAACTGTGATTTCAAATTTCATTTAATGTATTCACATTTCAGTGTGCCACAGGGTAGCCAATGAAATGATGCACAGAAAAGGTCGTTCTGAATATCGGTTTCCATACCATTACAAATAACTCTGTAAAGTTTATGATATAAAGTTTAAATTTAATAAAATTTTAATAAAATAAAAATTTGTTATGTAATTATTTAATACTTTTGCTGTCTTTCTATTGGCTGTCTATGCAGTGTGCCATAAGTATTTGCTTACGTTTAATATCAGATTTTACCTGAGCCATATCACCTCTGTTGCCACTCCCATTTGCATCAGAGAAAGAGGATGTTTTAAATAACCTATGGCACCGGCATCACTCTGGATACCAAAGAGAAAGCCATTTACAGTTAAAATGGTTTCTTTTGTATTATAAGAGAGAAAAGCAAAAATGTGTCAATATTTCTTAACATTTAGTAAAAAGACCTACTGCTGTGACAAGCAAAAGATAAAAAGCTTGTTTTGGAGAGCTGTGTTTTGTTTGCTTCTTACATGGTCTACAAGGAGAGCAGGCATGGCTCTGTCTGGAGGGAAGATTGAACTAAAATTAAACCATCCTTTTGCACCTTCACTGGACTGGAGCCCATTTTCCCCTGATGAAGTCTGCCAGTTGGAACAGAGGTGAACCTCATTAACTTAAGGCTGACGTGCTGTTCCAGGTCATGATGCTCAAAGAACCAAGAGACAAAATATATATCTTCATTGGAGAGAAGTAGAATATCCAGAGGGTGGGGATGAAGGCAGTTGGCTGAAAAATATCCAGAGGAGAAAGGGCAGAAGGAAAGAGGATTTAAAGATCTGGATGAGGCAGAGAGATCTTCGGAGGTAGTTGGCTTCCATGGAGCACATTTTGTCTTCAACCAGATGGTTATAGTCTGGTGATATCTGCTTTATGTGACACAAGGCAGTCTCTTAACTAAAGAGAGCTACCACCTTTCTTCCTCTTACATGGTACCACCTGCTTGAGATCTACACACTCCTCCAGTAAGAAACATCAAGTACCCTCATCATATTTATGTTGGTATCGTCTGACAGAGGCTAGTGAGACAGGGTCTCCTGGGAATCGACTATGGTTATGAATGTTACAAGAACGCAGATTCTAAATGGGGCTGAAGATATTATGACCCTTTCCCACTTCTCCAGGGGTCATCAAAAGAAGACCGCCACCAACACGATCAGTGACAAGAGGAGAGGGTAAGGTAAATTCTCTTGATGCAACTGCAGTTCAGTGAGAATCATCCTAAAGGGTAGGAAAAAATAGGCCTACCAAGCCAGGTTGCCTATAGTTTTACAATTTCTGGGTCAGCCTTGCCTGCTAATAGTGAATGACTGGTTCCTGTAAAGCCCAACCCTCTATGGTGGCGTAGTTTGGGCATAGCCACTCTTTTCCATGATAAATATTGATAATCCTGAGGAGGTCCTGCTTGTTAGTTGGTGCAGCAGCCCCCATGCTTTTGCTAAATTATAGTCTAAATGGTAATGATTCCTTCCCAAGAATATCTAAGCAATCTCTAAACTGGCATTTTCACTGCTGTTGTATACGATACATTCCTAGTACTAACGGGGAACTTCCTTTTGAGTAAAGTTTCTTGCACAAAGATCCTTTGACTATATTTGGTGACATTTTATTATTTCTTTCCCACATCCAAGAGGTGCTTTAGGGGCTCCAAGGCATCTGATTTTCTCACTTACACTTCAAACAATGTGTGTGTATAATATATGTGTATAGTAGATACAGATATATTAAGGTAACAATTAATCTCTGCTTAGGCATGGCATTGTAATCTCCCATTGAATATACTGTGACCCATGCTCCCTTGTATGTCAAAATCATTTTTTTCCCATTACAAACTATGGACCAAAATAATTCAAAATGCATTACTATTAAAATACACAGTTTAGCGTCCCCTCCAAGTTCTTCTCATCTCCAACTCTTCTAATTTAAGGAAAGCGTTGTAAATGCAGACACAAATATATTCGAGCTTCCAATCCACAAATTGTCATCTTTTCTTAATTGTCAGTCTTCAATAACTATTAGTTTTTTTTATTTAGTTGTTTATTTGTTAGACTGCCTAATCTTTTAAGAAACTAATTTTTCCTTTGTTTTCTATGACAAAATGTGATTTCATATTTTCTCCTATCTCCTTTTTCCCATGTCTCTCATGATTTCTGCTCTTCTCTACTGATTTGAATGATCTGTAGAGTTTTGTACTTAACTCTCCTGCCTCAAGTTCACCTCTTTTTAGATGTTTTATAATTATTATTTAAAAGTATTTATCAATAGCCATGTCTTCCTTTTGAGTTTCAAAACATTTTGAAATATTACACTGTCAAACCTTGTTAGTACTTAAAACTATAAAACAGCACTGTCCCATAGAATTTGCTTTGGAGATGGAAACATTATGTATTTGTGTTGCTCAATATGGTGCCCACTAGACACATTTGAATATTGAGCAATTGAAATGTGGCTAGTAAGACTGAGAAACTGAATTTTTAATTTTATTTAATTTTAGTAGCCATATGTGGCTAGTAGCTACTTTATTGGGCAGCTCTAAAGCTATATTCAGAATTTTCTGTCTTCTTTCTATTAATTTACTATTGCCACGAATGCCATACATATTAATTAAATGAATGAATGAAAATGTTCATACATAAATTAGTACCTTTATTACTACATGAACCACAAGCCTCAGATATTGAGAATTCCATTCCACTTTCCCCTTGATCTTTATATTCAGAATATGGTCAAGTCTCTTGTGTTTGTGATCTCTTTTCCTTTTGTTCATTTCACTTTCTTTCTAGATCTCATTTCCTTTTACTTGAGCCACTAGATTTAGCTTCCTATATCATGTTCAGATATCCCATAGGTTAGGATTTGATCTGAGGTATTGCCCATCTGGAAGGGCCTCTCCTCAACCCACCATGATTTTTATAATTTCTAACAGAATGAGTGTGGGGTTCAGAATAGTGGAGAGTGTTCTATCCTCAGGGATATCTCTATAAATCATTGTAAGGACTACTCCACCTCATTCATTTCTTGGATCCAGTGTCTCCTCTCAGAGAGGGCTCCCCTGACTGTAAAACAAAAGTTGATGCTGATCACCCAAGACACTCCCTGCTTCACTTCCCTAATAGTTGTCAAGATTTTCTGAACTTATGTTTATTTCTTTATTGCTTGGAGCATTAGTCACTAAAGAAATAAATGAAATAATTTCAACAAAATAATGTGTTTCTGAAGATACTTTTCATGAAGAATGTACATCCACGAGGGCAGAGACTTTTTCTGTCTTGCTCAGCACTGTATCTCCAAAGTCTGTCAAACATGGTGCTAGTACCATGGTAGACACTCAATCTTCGTTATTGAATGAATAAATGAAAAAGCAACTAATTCAGGGGTTGACATAGACCATCTTTTTCTTAGATTTCTATTTGAAAAACTCACTTTTGACATTTCTTCCTGTTTGATGAGAATCCTTCTCTCCCTCTTGCCCCAGTAAGTTTGAAAGATCTTGAGGAGAATAGAACTTCACCCTATCTAGGTCTGTTTACGAAGTTAGGCTCAGATGGGAGAAACATGAGTATTTGGAACTAAAGCTCTCACTACTATTAATTGAATGTGTTGTAGCTTTCAATTCTCCATCTCTCCCTTCCCAGACATGTGATGATAATATATAATGCCTAGTTGTGGCTATGCTCATTGCCTGTAGTTAGTAAGCTTAGGACTTTTTGGAATTGATTTTGGGTTCCTCTACATTTTGAATGCATGAGTAATCATCTGTGAACTAAACTTTTTGCAGCACACAAATGAAACCTATGTTTTAACAAAGATCTCTCTCTCTCTGTCCAAAAATATACTATTTCCACTGTAATAATTATCACGATATTTACCATTGACTACGTTGCCATGGACTAAGATCACTGCTCTTGGTGTTTTCCTCCTCCACATTCAGTGGCTTTATAGTTTTACTCCTGAAGAATCTGAGACTCACCAGATTAGATAATTTGTCCAAGGTCACAAGCTTGTTAAGTGACAGATTCAAGTTTTCAGCGTATGTCTCTGGCAATAAAGCCTGAGATAATTTCTAATTTTTGAAATAAGTTTTCGCAGCTTAAAGTGGGTAGGATTCCTAAAAGTAGAATTTGTTAGGGAGAGATTTTTCAGGAATTGCAAATAAAACCTATTATATACATGAGAATGAATTTCAGGGTGGAGATTATTTTAGTGTTCAGTGTTCTCTAATCTCCTCTGGGTAGAGAGGAGAAAAACCTGAATACCATCAGTGATTGACATGATGAGATTTGTTCTTGAAGGCACTACTAGATTCAATTCCCAATTCAGTCCTTTATTTTTCTAGAATAATAATCATCATCCTGTGCAACCATCTTGAAAATATATGAGCACATTATGATGTACCCCTTATTCCTCAACAAGAACTGAACAAGGAACTAGAAAGCAGCAAGACGGAGTGAAATATTAAACATAGTGTACCTACATTATCTGTTCTCGTGTGTGTGTGTGTGTATCAATGTGTTCAAGAAAATCTAAACAAAACAAAAGCATTAAAAAAACCATCAAATCATTGGTAAAAAAGAAAAATCAAGGTATGGAGTACATAGTTTAGGAAATCCTTCTTGACATTCTCCTCTTTTAAAATAAAATTTCATAAATCTGAATTGCAGGGTTATTTAATGTTTCAATACATTTAAATTAATTTATATGAACATTTAATTTTTCTCTTTTCTTAAAAATCTCGGCAAAACTATACAAGCAACAAGAAGCAATCTACGTGACAAGATTTCTCAGTAAACTGTAAAATGTATCTATGTGCATGTGTGTGCACATGTGCAAGTGTGCGTGTGTGTGTTTGCTAAAGTACATTTTATGAGGGCATTTACAGACATAATCGTGAACAAATGTAGGTTTTTTGATAGTCAAGGCAAATGAAGCATGCCTTCAATTAGAAACTTCTGAGAATACACTGTGATAACCTACTGAGAATGGAATTGCTTTTCTTCACAGCATCACACCCACCTCTCTTTAGAAGCCCATAGTATGGAGTATAAGTGTTGTAAGTGCAATATGCTCTTGAATCATTTTAGTTTATTAAATGCACTTTGTGCTTCAAATACCATCCCAAGATTATACATTTGATATCTCAAAAATGCACATGCTGCTTTTAGAGTTCAGTATGCGGAATAAGTGGGCCTCAAAAGTCTTAGAACCCATGTGTTATATAAATGAGTATGTGAAACTTCAGATTAGTAAGGCTTTTCTGAAACATCTGAAACATTTAATTTCCCAATTCCCTAAAGCATGATTATTCTGTTTTCAGCAGTTCAAGTTTAATTTTCTACGTCCTTAAGCAAAAACTCAGAAAAAGCCATTTCTTACCTTATGTAAGAAGCAAAATAAACGCATTCCCAGGAGACAGCGGGGAGTGGCTGTACCTGCATTTAAGGGATTGTGAGGTAACAGAATCAATACCAAACGTTTACACCTATAACTCCTTTTTTAGATGCTATTGTAAATGGTTTTCGTGTGTGTCTGGAAGATTAGCCCTGAGTTAACATCTGTTGCCAATCCTCCTCTTTTTGCTGAGGAAGATTGACCCTGGGCTAACATCCATTCCCATCTTCCTCTATGTTATATGGGACGCTGCTACAGCGTGGCTTGACAAGCGGTGCATATGTCCATGCCTGGGATCTGAACCCGCAAACCCCAGGCTGCCGAAAAGGAGTGCGTGAACTTAACCACCTTACCACCGGGCCAGCCCCTGTAAAGGGTATTTTTTTAAAATTCAATATCCAATTTCTCATTGTTAGTGCATAGATATAAAATTGATTTTCACATATTGATTTTTCTTACAACCTTACCAAACTCAATTATTACTTTTTGTGCTTTTCTGTTGTCTAAGAAGCTTACAGTGGGCCACTCCCATTTTCTCTCTGCATTTCTTTGTCATACATTTAATGTTTACATATGTTACAAACACACAATATATTGCTACTACCTCAGTTATCATTTAGTGCCATTAAAGATAAAAAATGACTTTGACGTTAACCTTTATTTCATTTTCAGCACTCTATTTTTTTGTGTAGAAAGAAATAGATTCATGCTTTTATGTAGTGTTATATTCCTCCTGCCTGAAGACATTTCTTTAACATTTATTGACATAGATCTATTCTCAATGAAGTCTCTCAATGTTTGCCTACCTTTATTTTCCCTTCGTTTTTGAAATATGTTTGCATTGGGTATAGAATACTGGTTCCACAGATTTGTTTTATTTATTCTTTTGGCATGTAAAAAATGTTATTCTATTACATTCTGGCTTGCATAGTTTCTGATAAGAAGTCTGTTTTCATTCTTCCCTTTGTTCTCCGTATAAAACGAATATTTTCTCCCCCTGGCTGCAATGAAGTCTTTGTCTTTCCTTTAAAGCAGTTTCAATATGATATGACTCTGTGTGTTTGATATTTATCCTGTTTGGTATTATTTGTATTTCTTAAAGCTGTAGAAGTCTGTCATTAATTTGGGGAAAAAATATGCCTGTTAATTCTTCAAATATTCTCTACCCTGTTCTCTCTCTCTTCTCCTTTTGGCATTCCAAATTAGACAGATGTTAAACCCTTATATATTGTCTTACAGTTCTTGAATGCTCTTTTTTGCTAGTTTTATTTTATTCTCTTTTTTTTCTATTATTTTGATTAAGCCTCACTCTTAGGCAGTCATTGTGTCCCCACGTCTTGGGAGTAAGGTCTTCCCAACCATTCTGCCCCATCCTCAGCTGGAGGTCTAGGCTCAGGACATATTTCTTCTCCTCTCCCAGAAATAGAGGGATTTTTCTGTTCCTTTTCCCCAGCAACACTGTGTTTTTACAACTGTCCTCAAAGTGCCAGGATTTGTTGCCCTTCCCCTAGTGATTTAAGGTTTTTTCCATATAGACATAGGAGAGAGGATCCAGAGAGCACTGCTTGACTTTTGTCCACTGCCTGCCATCCTGTTCCCCAGGCCTGGCTAATCAGGGATGTTTCTCGGGGCTCTCAGTTGCCCCCAGTCTTTTATGTGAGCCCACAGTAGATCCATGGGAGAAAGCCTGTGAGTGGCTGCTGATACCCTTGGTGTCTGTGTCTCCTAATGATTCCATATTCCCTTACTTGTCCTTTGGCATTTCGTTAAGGCTTTTAGCTGAACTCTTGGGACCAGTCTCCAGTGTCATCTGCCTCAGATAAATAGGCGCCTGTTTACCTTTCCTTAGAAGCATCCATCTTTCCTTATATTTTGTGTTAATTTATTGTACTGTGACCTCAACCCTCTGATGAATTTTAGAAAATTTGTGAAATTTCAGATGGTATAGAGGATTTGTTTTGTTGTATTTTTTATTGTGAGGGTAGGAGTGATCATCTTTTTTTGTGTGTGTGAGGAAGACCAGCACTGAGCTAACATCCATTGCTAATCCTCCTCTTTTTGCTGAGGAAGACTGGCCCTGGGCTAACATCTGTGCCCATCTTCCTCTACTTTATATGGGACACAGCCACGGCATGGCTGACAAGCAGTGCATCAGTGTGAGCCCGGGATCTGAACCAGCGAACCCCAGGCTGCCAAGTACGAACTAAACCGCTGCGCCACTGGGCCGGCACCTAGGGGTGATCATCTTTTCAGCTTTCTACATGATAATCAGAAGTCAAAATTCTTATATATTGGGATCTGCTACTTAGTCATTATAGATGTCATTTTTTGGTTATATGATAAATAAAAAGTGGACATGAGCTTGGATTCTGAAATAATTTTATTTTCCAATTACTAACTTTCACTTCTTTTTTGAACTTTCTTTTTGCTTAATAATTATTACTTGACACTTTATTTTCATTCTTAAAGTAAATAGTTATTTTAGCCCTCGGTCATTTCTCACCTAAGTTTCAACTCTGAATTTTACGCCTATGACCATCTTCCTCAAATTAATGCAATAATGTCACACATTTTCCCTCCTTAGAACTCTATTTTTTTAAACTGATGTCTTAGTAGTTTATAACACTGTGGGGTTTTAGTTGTACATTTTTGTTTGTCCATCACCATGTGGATGTAAGCCTTCACCCCCTGTGCCCACCCCCCACCCCCCTTCCCCTTGGTAACCACCAATCAGTTCTCTCTGTCCGTGTGTTCATTTATATTCCACATATGAGTGAGTTCATGCAGTGTCTGTCCTTCTCTCTCTGGCTTATTTCACTTAACATCATACCCTCTAGGTCCATCCATATTGTTGCAAATGGGACAATTGTGTCTTTTCTTATGGCTGAGTAGTATTCCATTGTATGTATATACCACATCTTCTTTAACCAATCATCAGTTGAGGGACACTTGGGTTGCTTCCACTTCTTGCCTATCGTGAATAATGCTGCAATGAACATAGGGGTGGATAAGCCTCTTGTGATGGTTGATTTCATGTGCATTGGGTAGATGCCCAAGAGTGGGATTGCGGGATCATACGGTATATCTATTTTTAAATTTTTGAGGACTCTCCATACCATTTTCCAGAGAGGCTGCACCAGTTTGCATTCCCACCAGCAGTGAATGAGGGTCCCCGTTTCTCCACAACCTCTCCAGCATTTGTTGTTTTTTGTCTTTGTGATTATAGCCATTCTAACGGGTGTAGGGTGATATCTTAGTGTAGTTTTGATTTGCATTTCCCTGATGATTAGTGATGTTGAACATCTTTTCATGTGGCTATTGGCCATCTGTGTCTCTTTCTTGGAAAAATGTCTGTTCATATCCTCTGCCCATTTTTTGATCGGGTTGTTTGTTTTTTTGTTGCTCGGTTGTATGAGATCTTTATATATTACTGAGATTAATCCCTTGTCGGACAAATGATTTACGAATATTTTCTCCCAGCTGGTGGGTTGTTTATTCATTTTGATCCTGGTTTCATTTGCCTTGTAGAAGCTCTTTAGTCTGACGAGGTCCCACTTGTTTATTTTTTCTTTTGTTTTCCTTGTCCGAGTAGACATGGAATCTGAAAGGATCCCTTTATGTCCAGTCTCAATTAGTGTACTGCCTATATTTTCTTCCAGGAGTTTTATAGTTTCAGGTCTCACTTTCAGGTCCTTGATCCATTTTGAGTTGATTTTTGTATATGGCGATTGGAGATGGTCTACTTTCATTCTTTTGCATGTTGCTGACCAATTTTCCCAGCACCATTTATTGAAGAGACTTCCCTCTCTCCATTGTATGTTCTTTGCTCCTTTGTTGAAGATTAGCTGTCCATAGGTGTGTGGTTTTACTTCTGGGCTTTCAATTCTGTTCCATTGATCTGTGTGTCTATTCTTGTACCAGCACCATGCTGTTTTCATTACTATAGCTTTATAGTATATTTTGAAATCAGGGATTGTGATGCCTCCAGCTTTGTTCCTTTTTTTCAGAATTGCTTTAGCTATTCGGGGTCTTTTGTTGCCCCATATGAATTTCAGTAGTTTTGTTCTATTACTGTGAAGAATGACATTGGGATTGCATTGAATCTGTAGATTGCTTTAGGTAGAATGGGCATTTTAACTATATTTATTCTTCCAATCCATGTGCATGGAATATTTTTCCATTTCTTTATGTCTTCCTCGATTTCTTTCAATAGTGTCTTATAGTTTTCATTGTATAGGTCTTTTACCTCCTTGGTTAAATTTATTCATATGTATGCCAATCAAAAATAGAGTCCAAAATTGAAAAAATAGAACTCTATTTTTGATTGGCATACATATTTCACATTTACAAACCTCA
Organism: Tapirus indicus; assembly: GCA_031878705.1. Lineage (NCBI taxonomy): Eukaryota > Metazoa > Chordata > Mammalia > Perissodactyla > Tapiridae > Tapirus > Tapirus indicus. The sequence goes on from CM062933.1 coordinate 26,708,880, forward strand.
GCTTTAATGCCAAAATATATTTTCTTTTCATTTTGGTGATATTGATTACTGTCTCATTCACATGAAATTTTCAAACTTAAACTGGCATTCTGTGTTATAACAAAGTTCAGGTTTTAAACAAAATCCATTTTATGACTATATGGTCTCATCTCGATCTGGTTTTTAGCAAAGCACCTTATAATGTAACAAAATAAATAAGAGAGATCTACACTAAAAAGCCGTTATATGTAAGCTTGAGTTATTTAATTGAAGGAATGAAGTCAATAATAATAAAATTATACCTACCATGAGATTTTTTTTTTCAAAAATCTTAGGGAATTGAGAAAAAATAGCAGATGTTTAATTAATTTTCCTATAAAATTCCTTAAAATTCTTAATAATTGCTATTGTGATTATTGATAAGATGATCTACATGTATTGTCCTGTCAATGAGCTGAGGACAATGACTCTCCTTCTGCACACGACCTGCTCTAAACTAATCTTCTAATTCTCCGTATATTTAAAATGCTAGAAATTCATTATTCAGTAAAATTTCAACATCTTTTAAAATATTTAAATATTTTCTCTGTTTTTCACATTGTTGGTGTGTCTAGTACCACAGGTAAAAAATATACTCCATACCTGTGAATGTGTAATAAACTGTAACTTGATTCATACTCTTTTACGGGTTTTTTGATCATGAATTATATTAAAGTAATTCAAACGCTTATCTTTTGTGTAATATTTATTCTCTCTAATTATTTTTGTTTTTAGCATTAATTGATCTCTTTATCAGCAAGATTATAACTTCAAGAAAAATTTTCAAGAATTTTATGTGAATATGTAATTTCAGTGTTTTAGATAATTGGCTTTATAACCTTAAAAATAATTTTTTAAAATTATTTTACGGAGGTCATATTGGCTTATAACATTGTGTAAATTACAAGTACACATTATTACATATCAGTTTCTGTATAGACTGCATCAGGTTCACCACCAATAGCCTAGTTTCTAGCCATCACTATACATATGTGCCCCTTTACCCCTTTTGCCCTCCCCCCACCTCCTTCCCCTGTGGCAACCACTAATCTGTTCTCCTTTTCCATGTGTTTGTTTATCTTCCACATATGAGTGAAATCATGCAGTGGTTGTCTTTCTCTGTCTGGCTTATTTCACTTAGCATAATGTCCTCAGGTTCCATTCATGTTGTCACAAATGACACAATTTTGTCTTTTTTTATGGCTGAGTTGTATTCCATTGTATATATATATATATACCACATCTTCTTTACCCATTGACCCGTTGATGGGCACTTGGGTTGCTTCCATGTCTTGGCTGTTGTGAATAACGCTGAGATGAACATAGGGATGCCTAAATCTCTTTGAATTGTTGATTTCATGTTCTTTGGATAAATACCTAGTAGTGGGATAGCTACATCATATGGTATTTCTATTTTTAATTTTTTAAGAAATCTCCATACTATTTTCCATAGTGGCTGCACCAGTTTGCATTCCCACCAGCAGTGCATGAGGGTACCCTTTTCTCCACATCCTTTCCAACATTCTATTTCTTGTCTTGTTAATTATAGCCATTCTGATGGGTGTAAGGTGATATCTCATTTTAGTTTTGGTTTGTATTTCCCTAATTATTAGTGACGTGGAACATCTTTTCACGTGCCTGTTGGCCATCTGTATGTCTTCCTCAGAAAAAATGTTTGTTCATATCCTCTCCCATTTTTTGATTGAGTTGTTTGTTTTTTTGTTGTTGAGCTGTATGAGTTCTTTATATATTTTGGAAACTAACCCCCTGTCAGATATATGATTTGCAAATATTTTCTTTCAGTTAGTAGGTGTCTTTTCATTTTTTCATGGTTTCCTTTGACTGCCATAAAAACAGACACACAGATCAAGGGAACAGAATTGAAAGCCCAGAAATAAAACCACACATCTGTGGATATCTAATCTTTGACAAAGTGGCCAAAAACATACAATGGAGAAAGGAAAGTCTCTTCAACAAATGGTGTTGGGAAAACTGGAGAGCTACATGCAAAAGAATGAAAGTAGACCATTATCTTACACCATACACAAAAATTCACTCAAGATGGATTAAAGACTTGAATGTAAGACCTGAAACCATAAAGCTCCTAGAAGAAAATAGAAAATATAGGCAGTATGCTCTTTGACATTGGTCTTAGCAGTATCTTTTTGAATACCATGTCTATTCACACAAGGGAAGCAAAAAAACATATATATAAGCAAATGGAACTGTGTCAGAATAATTATTTCTTGAGACTTTGTAATTTGATATAATTTCACACTTACAAAATTGAAAGAATAGTACAAAGAGCTCTCATATACTCTTTCCCAGATTTATCCATTGTTAACATTTTCCGCATTTATTTTATCACTTGCTCACTCTCTTATTTGCATTCTTTTTCTCTCCGTACATACACACATAGTATATTTTCTTGTTTTCTCCAAATAATTTGAGAGTAATTTGACATCACACCCCATTCTATTAATAATTTAGTTATTAACTTATACTTACTTCACATTCAAATATTGCTGATGGTCTCAACAATATTCTCTATAGCTTTTTAAAGGTCTGGTCCATGACACAATTCAGAATCATATATTGCAATTAGTCATCATGAATCTAGAGTGTGCTTTAATCTGAAATACTTTCTTGGCCCTTGTTTGACATCCATGATCTTGGTGTTTTTGAATAAATTAAGCCAGTTTTTTTTTGTTTTGCAATATATTTTATCACATTTTGTGTGTGTGTGTGTGTGTGTGTGTGTGTGTGTGTGTGTGAGTGTGAGGAAGACCAGCCCTGAGCTAATATCCGTTGCTAATCTTCCTCTTTTTGCTGAGGAAGACTGGCCCTGAGCTAACATCCGTGCCCATCTTCCTCCACTTTATATGGGACGCCGCCACGGCATGGCTGACAAGCAGTGCGTCGGCAGGCGCCCGGGATCCGAACCCGCGAACCCTGGGCTGCCAAGCGCGAACTAAACTGCTGTGCCACTGTGCCGGCCCCTTATCACATATTTTTGAATTAACAATGTTTCATCCAGGTCTTAAACATTTTTATACGCCCTGAACAATATCTAGACATCAGATATTGTGCCTATAATGTCAAATATGTTTAAAACAGAATCCCTGAGAAAATCAAATTTCCTTCCCTCATCAGTTGAACAAATTCTTACTGAATTCCTTCTCTGGGCCAGGCCCTTTGCTGGCAGTGAGAATGTAGTGGTGAAAAGAGCATGACCTCTGCTTCCGTTGGTCAAAGAGTCGAGTGAGGAGAGATATAAAAAATACTTGCCCAACACATAGTGGCCACCACTGTTAGATACTGTGAAGGAAGGGGAAGGGTGTAGTGAAAGAATATAATTAGGCATCTAATTTAGATTGGATTGGAATCAGAGAAGTCTTCTCTATGCACGTGACTTTTGACTTGCAACTTAAAGGATGAGCAAGGGTAAGCTAGATGAAAAGCATTTCAGACATTGGAACACGTGTATGAAAGTCCTGGATGGGAAATGAAAGAAAGTCAGAGCAGGAGGAGCACAGTAAGAGAGGATGAGAGTGGTTTAAGGTGAAGATAAAAGATGTAGCTGTCACCCAGAGAATGTAAGTTCTCTCAGGTTTATCAGGAATTTAGAAGTTTGTCCTAAGTGCAATTTTAACCATGAAAAGTGTTTGTGTAGGGGCGTCACATGATTAGATTTGCATTTACTTTCACAAAGTTACCTTTACTCTCCCTACTTTTCAAATATAATTGTCTTAAGTATTTCCTCTACGTACATTAAGCATCACATCAGACGGTATTATAATTTTTGCTTCGACCATCAAATATGATATAAGAAACACATGAGATGAAAGATAGTCATTTTGTTGTTCTTTCATTGTTTTAACCCATTTTGTTGTTTTTCTTTCCTTTTCTGAACTTTCAAGACTTCTTCTGTTATCATTTTCTCTCTGTTCAAAGAATTCCTTTAGCCATTCTTCAATAGGTTTGCTAGCAACAAATTCTGTTTTCCTTCATCTAAACTTATCTATATTTCTCCTCATTCTCAATGTATTTCACTGGATACAGAATTTCTGATTGACCCTTCTTTTCTTTCAGTACTTGAAAATGTGCCACTTCCTTCTGGCTGGGTTCCCAGCGAGACCCTGCTGACACTAGGGGTGGGGAAGGGGGAAGCTGAGAGTGTCTACTAGCTCTTCCCCCAAGACTTTGTTCTGCCTCATGGGCGCAGGTGGATGGAGGCTCAGTTCTCCCCAAAGCTGGGGATGGGAGAGGTGCTGTGGGTGGAACAGAGTGGTGACTAGTCCTGCTTTGTCCTGCCTCATTGAATCTCTGTGCTGCCCAGTAGTGGCGAAGGCTCAGTTCCTGGACCCTACTAACACTACCCTGGGGTGAAATCAGGGTGCTACCTACCACCTGCCTCTGCTGTCTGAGGAGCTGAAAACCAGCTCCACCGTAGATCCAATTGACATCACCCTGCTTCCTGCTTCCATGGTTGAGGAATGGAGTTTGAAGATCAGCTCCTCACTAGTCCCTGCTGAAGCCACAGAGGTGGGGGATGTGGGGGAAGGGGTGCAGTTTTTCTATTGCTGTTTGGCTGGAGCAGGGTAACTATTGCCAAAAAAAAATTTCTGTTGTTAAGCCACCCTTCTCTTGGTCCTTTGGCTAGGAGGAACAGAAGCTTTTACTTGGAACTTTTGTCTGCCTGTGGGCAGTTCAGGACAGCAAGTTTCTCCAGCACCCTGTCTAGACATACAGGAGGTCACAAGCAGACCTAAGGAATGCACTGACATTTGTTAGCTAGGCCAAGGAAGCTTTTGAAGAGAACCTTGGGAACAGGGGTGGGGAATGAGGAGTTTGGTTTTCATCAAAATAAGCTTAAGTTTTCTGCAGGACAGAGGTAATATCACGATGTGGAGGTGACGATGAGTAAAGTACAAATTCAGAAAAAATGAGCAGTGTGGAGAGAAACATATCTGTCTGTTTCTCTCTGGAGTTGTATGGGGTAAACACTATTATATGTTTTTCAAAGTCATTTCCTTTCATTATATATAAATGTTAGTCTAAGTATGAGTCCATTAGAACACATTTGACACCTTGGAAGGAAAGGAGGAGATTGATAAATATACAATGAGCTAGTAGGCAGCACATTTAAGTGGTTTGTTTTTCACAAAGTGTACCCAAAAGGAGACAAGGTGTCTGACATCTAGTCTTTTAAGTATCTTTCTCTCCAAAACTTATCTGAACATCCAAATGTGGAAGAGAGGAAATTGGGTATCTCAAAATGACTCTTTTAAGAGCTTTTCTCTAGCTCCCAAAGAGATTTGTTTGTTTCTGAGAGATTTATTTTGTTATTATCACATCTGAAATGCACTAGGAAGAAAGAAAAAGACTTTTGTTAGCTCAGAACAATAGTAAATCAGCTATCCTAAGTGCATTTCTGTCTTAAAGATTTATTTTGTTTTGTTATAATTGAGATGAGTCAAGGAGACAACAGTATGGAAACACTTGATTCTGCATCAGGACAAAGGTCAGAAACTTAAGACTCAAGTATCCTCAGAGTAAAAACACTTTCTAAATATCTGTCGATGGGAAATACGGCTCTAGGAGGATTTAGATCTGTCAGCTGACAACACAGGCAGAATATGGCACAAGGCTAAGAGCCTGCTGTCCACCAAAATGTTAGAAGAAGCATTTTAGGAAATATATTTTGTACTCTGTTCTTTAGGGATGTTGAGCAAACTAAATATAGAGTAGAAATTGCTGTTTTACTGAGATGATCTGCTTCATGCATTTTGAGATAGCTCAATTTTTATAGCAGAACGGCTGCCAACTTTTATTCTGTATTAGATGTAGTTTTTGTCAGGGATCCATCCACTTCACACTGTTAAAGTATTTGGCTTTTAGGTTAAATTGCCATTTGCCATTCCATATTTTTACATAGAGAATTGTTACAGCAGATAGGAAAGAACCCTCAGAACAGAGTTCTAATCCCATCTCTATGACTATGATCTCTGTGTGCTTGGGAAAAATGTGTAACTTCTCTTAGTCCCAGCTTTTTCATCCATTTAACATGGATGATAATGCCTAGCCAGCAGGGTAAGTTTAGTATAAAGTGTACTTAAGAGTTACAATATAATGCGTGCTCTATGAACAGTAGACGTTGTTATATCCTTTATGTCAAGAATGCACACCACTACAAGTGTCTGGGGAATGAGAGATGTATTATAGAAATGAGATGACAGAAACTCGAGAAATGCTGGGGAGGTTAAAGTCTGGAAGGGATAAGGCGGAGGATTAGAGAAAAGCACCTTCTCTCCACCTGCAGCTGTGGCATGAGTGAATGAGTCCGAGTTTACAGGAATATCCAAAAACCAAATCTGGCAGGTGAAGAGGACTAAAAAGTGGGAGCCTGTTACTGAACCAAGTGGACTCACCTCCTGGTGAGTTAAATAAGATTCTACACTAATGGAAGTTGTCTCACAAACTGTATTTGCAGCAAATAGGAGACCACAAGGAATCATTTCCAAAGTCACGATGTCTTCGAACAAAGAGAACTTTTATTTCGGATGTGGAATGAATATTCAAAAGGGAGAGGCGGGTATTCCCTTGCGCAGGCGCAGTTGGAAAACATGCTTCCACATACACTGCAGGTTAAGGTAAGGAGGGCTAAGCTCCTCCTGGAGGGATCTTAGTATTAAAAATAAGGCAAAGGTCAGGGGCAGGCATAGGTCTAGTGGTGTGAGGCTTGGTCAGTTTCAGGGAGGTTGGTGGTTGCATCTCCTTAACATGACAAAAGGGAAAATAAACAACTTGGAAATGCAGTTAAATGCTTCCAAACCTACCCTTGAGTTTCTCGGGCACCTACTCGATGACAAGCCCGTGGAGAGATCAATGAAACTGTCCATTTCACCTGCTGCCTTTGTGGGCCTCAACTGAGTGCTCAGTGGTGGGTCAGGGGCTGCTGTTGGCAAGCGGGGCCAGCAGTTGTGGAGACACCATGAACTTGGAACAGAGGAGAAAGAGACAAGCTGAGGCTCTCCTCTGTCCATCACAGGGTCTGACCATGGCAACCTTTGATGAATAATGGACTCTGCTTTTCTTCCAACTTCCAAATTTCACACAAATTCCTCTTTTGGACAAATCTAACTAGGATCCATTCATGAAACTATATTCAGGGGAATATAGTTTCCAGCTTTACATGTTATCAAAACATCCAGTTTTGATAGTTAGTTTTTACAACTAGCTTATGACATTTGGTATTTTCTGCCTGATATGAAGCTTATTTAGGTCCATGTTGTGATGGCTAATTTTATGTGTCAATTTGACTGGGTCACAAGGTGTCAGATATTTGGTTAACTATTATTCTGGGTATGTCTGTGAGAGTGTTTCTGAATGAGATTAACATTAGAATCTGTAGACTGAGTAACAGATTGCCCTCCCCAATGTGGATGGAACTTATCCAATTTATCAGAGGCCTGAATAGAAGAAAAAGGGGGGATAAGGGAAAATTTGGCCCTTCTGTCTGACTCTCTTCAAGATGAAATATCGGTCTTTTGCCTTTAGACTCAGACTGGAGCTTACATCATTTGTTGAGCTTACATCTGCTTTGTTCCACTTAGTCTGGAATGGAACTATACTACTGGTCTCCTGGGTCTCCAGTTTGCCAACTGCAGAGTATAGAATCTCTCAGCTTCCAAATGTCTCTCTCTCTGTCTCTGTTTCTCTGTCTTTCTTTCTCTCTCTACCATGTGAGGACACAGCAAGAAGGTAGCTGTCTGCAAGCCAGGAAAAGAACCCTCACCAGGGTACAGAATTGACTGGTGCCTTGATCTTAGAGTCTTCCCAGTCTTCAGAACTGTGAGAAAACAATTCCTGCTGTTGAATCCTCCCATCAATGGTACTTTGATATGGCAGCCTGAGCAGATTAAGACACATGTCCTTCCTGATTTATTAAATTATTAATTTCTTGAGAGTAGAATATTTATCTGTGCATTTAGCATGTTGTTTCCTACATAATAAGAACTCAGTAGCTAATTTTGAATGATACATAAAATCTTTATTAAGATTCAACTTTATTACTTTTCAGGATTTATATTCATCATCAAGTCTGATTAAAGGCATTATCTTAAAAGATAGAATCAAAGCAATGAATAAGAATTATTTGTGATCAGCATATCAATGTTACAGAAACACAAAATTCTAAACTACTAGATTATACTTTAAAAATTCACTCTCTGAAGTTGTTTAAATATCTGAAAAAAATAGAAAACCAATTAAGCTATTAACATTTTTATGAATTTTTCAAAGGTGACAGTTTCTTTGTAAAAAATTAATTATCATAAAAGTAATCTTATCAAAAACAATAAATTACCAATTCACACATTGTTTCAGCATAGAATTTACTTTAAAATACCAGTTGAATGAAAATGAATCAACAAATGTAGGGAGTTTTTGCATAATATAATCAATATTCTATTCTGAACCCAGAAAAAAACTATATGATGTACAACTGATAAGAAATTACAGTGACATATTCTACACATTAAACAATCAGAACAGATTTAAAGAGTTAACTGTTCTCCAATGTTATTTAAACACAAACACAGAAACAAAAATACCAAAAACCCAGATTATTAGAGAGGCTGATATAATGTGAAATCATAGTCATAATTAAGCATATATATATATATATATATATATATATATATATGCCTAGAAGACTAATGCATTTCAAATAAATGTGCAGTAAAATATTTTCAAGTTCAGAGAAATGGAAATGATAAGCCTAACTATGGAATCAAATTGGGAATAGTCAAAAAAAATTAGGATGATATATTTTATCTTTATCTGTAACTTTCCCTCTAAGGCAGTGTTTTTCAGTACTGTTTTAAAGGATGGGCAACTTTTAAAAAATGAATTACCAATGCTTCTTAAACACAATTTGAAAAGGATTGCTTGGAGGTATAAAGGGATTTAGAAAGTAGAGGGTAGATTTGGTGACAGCCATGGATAAAAGTATTTTGCCCTTTTCTTTTTTGTGATTCTGACCAAGTTTCTAAATTTCCATATCGTCATTCATAAAGTCAGGACAAACCATTATCTGTGTCCTAAAGTTGAGAGGACTAAGTGGAGCAATGCATGTATCCTTAGCAAAACATCTGGAAAAAGGAAAGTACCAGCGAAACATAAGCTCTCAAAAAAAGGAAAAAAAATTGAATAAGTACCCAGAGAATGAAAAATTTAGTAATCCACTGAATTTTAAATGGAAATAATCTCTGAGTAAATCAGAATTAATCAACAATTGTTATTACTTTGGTATTTTTAGTATAATTAATACAATGTAACCACTATATTGTTAATCCAAAATAGGTATAACATAGTCTTAAAACTTCAAAGTAGTGCATGAATTTTAACAACTAAAAACATCTACACATAAAAAAATTGGTTCTTAAAACTTTTCTAAAACTTCGATTTCATTAAATACATTGGTAAGTGGTAAAAAGAAGAAAGCCAACCATATACGAATATTAACATTATTATGGCATGTTTTTTATGTCATCTTATAAATGTGGCCTTTTTTTATGTGGCATTGATATGACTAATAAATCATTTATTTGACATGACTAATTTTCTAATTTTTTCATTTGACATTTTGTTAGGATAATGCAACAAAACTTTCTGTTTTATTAAATGTGTTCTGCACTTTCCTGGAATAAATTCTTAAATTTCTAGTGCTATTTCTTCTTAAAGTTGAATATTTGTTCCTCAAAATATACAGCCTACTACTTAAAAAAGAGATGAATTGGGGCCGGCCTGGTGGCGTGGCTGTTAAGTTTGCACACTCTGCTTTGGCGGCCCGGGGTTCACAGGTTTGGATCCCAGTCGTGGACAGACACATGGCTTGTCAAGCTATGCTGTGGCGACATCCCATATAAGTAGAAGAAGATGGGCAGGGATGTCAGCCCAGGAATTTCACAGCTATGGCTCTGTGAAGGAATAAAGTTGAATTTGAACTAGATTCAGAACGTTTGCCCAGGGTTTTTCTATCTCAGTTCAGGTAACATGTAAAATCAATCAAAACCAGAAGCAACAATGAATGAGAGGAAATATGATTGCAAATTAGCTAGAGAGATAATGAACTAGGTAGAATGGACTTAGATACAGAGTACATTTTGTCAAAACAAAAACATGGGTAGGCACAAAACACACATTTGTGAAATCACAAATTCTGGATCGGGGAAAATATTTTGAATAATCGTTCTATTATGTGCATTCATAGACCTTTATGAACATCTTCTTAACCTCCATAAAAATATGAGTTCACACTTCAGATGTGAGATTTGAGTAAAGTATATAGACACTTATTTTAAAATGTAGTGTGGGGGCCGCCCGGTGGCGCAGCGGCTTAGTCCGCGCTTGGCAGGCCGGGGTTCTCCAGTTCGGATCCTGGGCGCCCGCCGACGCACTGCCTGTCAGCCATTCCGTGGCGGCGTCCCATATAAAGTGGAGGAAGATGGGCACGGATGTTAGCCCAGGGCCAGTCTTCCTCAGCAAAAAGGGGAGGATTGGCAACAGATGTTAGCTCAGGGCTGGTCTTCCCCACAAAAAAAAAAAAAAATGTAGTGTGATCACCTCCACGGTATCACATCTTGAAACTCATTGCCTTCAATGACCTAGCAAACAGCTGAAGCAGGAAATAGAAATTTAATCTCCTGAGAGTTCTTTATACATTTTCCTCTGAAAAATGCACATTCTCTTACATTCACAATTACTTGAGTCTATCATGTACATAAAAGGAAACAATCTGTTTTTAAAGCAGCGACTTTTTTATTTTTTATTTTTGATGGGGAATATGCTGCTGGTAAAATGAGAAAGCAAACATTGTGCGCCTGTTACAAGGCATCCTTTAAAGGGCTGTTTTAGATGAAGTAGATAGATAGATGAAAGATAGATAGATAGATAGATAGGTAGGTAGGTAGGTAGATAGATAGATGATAGGTAGATAAATACTAATTGTTTTAATATGAAATTTCCAAGAGAGTTAGTTATCAAATGATCCCTTTTCAACAGTGCAATAGACATACAATAAACCAGGTGTAATTTTTTTATTGGTTTAGTGCTTGGATTACAAATGTAAATATGTCCTAATTGCCATGATCAAATGTTTAAGCTGGCTAACTTAGACTACAAAGATATGATTTTAATGTTACTTTTGAAAAATCTCAAGAATATAGGAAAGTGAAGCAACAACTAAATTGTGTTTTTTTAATAGAAAAGCATGCAGATTTCAAATACATGCATACAATTTTAATTTTAGAACTATTCGGAAAAATGTAAAGACCTGTCTTAGATAAAAGTAGAGGAGAAATGGTGGAGTTTGTCCATTAATCCATTTGGGAAAATTTTAAAAAAGTAATGTCTATTTCAAATTATAAAATAACAAATTTTAAACATATGAAACAAAAGACATGTAACAATTTTCAAAAGAGTTTATTTAATCTCATACTGTGAGAGTGGCAAAATTCATTTGTAGAGGTGAACTGATTTTAATTAACGTTTTATCACTTTTTCATTATTTAACAAAGTAGTCACATATCTTTGCAATAATTTCAGTTTTACTACACATTTAGTGGCCAAGAAATATGTCCAGGGTCCCTCCAAGTATATTCACACATTTGGTTCATGATGTACAAGATAGTTAGTACAATCAATGTGGAACAAAATAAATACTTGCTTAAAAGCCGGATCCCCATCATTAAGGGAATTTGCCTGCCTGCCAGAGAGAAGAATTTTGGCTTCACTAAGCAAGTTTATTTTCTTTATAGTAATAACATTTGTAGTTGCACCAGGGTGGCAGTCAAAAAATTTTATTCCTAAAGAAAACTAACAGGACTTTAAATGGCAGCGTCTCTGAAGCCCCAGTTTCATGGTTTAATGAAACAACATTAGAGTAAGGATATTCGTCATTCCAAAACCTGCCTCACAACCAAGAATCCAAAAGACCAGGCGTGGGCTCCAGTTGTCCTCCCTCTATTTGGCAATAAAGGACATGCTTTCTCTCGAGTCAGGAGCCAAGGATATATGCATGGAACGCCTTCGGACCGGGAGGCGTAATATGGATTCCCAGTTAGGACTTCTTATGCCCTGCTGGTCAGATAGGTACATTCTTGCTACATGAGCGGCCCCAATGACAGAGCTCACTCAAGTTCTCACTAAAATTAGGTTCAAATCATGAATATCAATATTATCAATAAAATATACTGACAAGCTAGTACAAACTTCCCTGAAATTTGCCTTGGATCCATGCTTACAAAAAAAAATCATTATTAATCAATACATTACATGTCTTGTCTAGGTGTCAATACCATGTCAGTACATCTCTGACTTGAACAAACCACTTCAGGCTAATTTCAGATTCTCATAGCACAGTAGTCATTTCTTTTTTTTTTTACTTTTATTTCCTTATTTGATAACAAGACATTTTATTAGGTATTTAACATGGATATCTTGATATTATAAAATATTTTGTGTATATTTTGCATATAGATAGAGCTGTAGTACTTTATGCCAGCATTATCATCAGATGGTGGAGTCTTTAAATTTATTTTAATAAGTTCACATCATTACTCTTTGGCCTTACTAATAATTGTCCTAAATTCAAATAAAAATTAGATATGAATAATCCTTTTATTGATGATCCTGGTAGAGCAATATGCAGCATCCACAAGTCTGTCATCCTTCTATTCTTTAAGTTGCTGATTTAGCTTTTTGATGTCATATTTTTTGTTTATAATTAGAGAATTACACTTTTTACATTTACATTTTTACCTCTTTGAAAGACAACTTAAATTATATTTTATATCACATTTGCTAGAGTTCTCTCCCAATTTTCCACTCATCAGAATTATTTCTTATGGAAGAAAACTAAAGTAACATGGGTTTGTTTTACTGAGATTGTTTCAAATATTGCCCAATGTGCTAAAGTAGGCAATATCAGTTTTGTGCTATAATTCAGTGTTGATTTTGTTTAGTATATAAAATCATATTTTATCCTTTATGTTATCTTTTTAGCATTTTAGTTTTACAATATGTATTGAATATCTATCTACTATTTGGAAGAAATTTCATAGTAGAGGAAATGACATAAATGTGTAGAAGTATAAAATGACATTGTCAATATCAGTGCAGGAAGCTACAGAAAGTTGAGTATTTTAAGTTTGAACTGTGATGTGGAAAAATATGCTTGTGTTTAATTACAGACAGAGTTATTAAAGTGTTTTAACCAGTGAGTGTGGAATACAGACTTTCTGGGAGATATAAAATGATGATCCAAGATTTATTGACTCAGCCTTGAATACGTGATAGCTAACGTTATTATAAACATGAGGTTTGAATCCAAGAATTACAAGTAAGAAAGGGTAGACTGTAAGGAAAAATAGCTCTTCAAGGTTTACTTATCAAACTTTTCCTTTCTTCTTCTTCTTCTTTTTTTTTTTAATATGTTCTTGTGCCACTCTGGAAAACAGAGCTTTTCTATTCCTGGGCGATTGTGGTCCACAATTCTTCTCCTCTCCTTACATCCACTCTCTTTGCCATATACCTTGACTTTTCCTCTTTTTAAAGGCAGAGTATACCCCCTTTCTCTTGACACCAGGTGTGGATGACTTGCTCTTGCCTATGAAATGTATGTGAAAGTGGCAATGAGCCGATTTCAAGCCTAGGCTCTTGCACCTATGCCATTGCCGTGAGTAGTACATGTCCTTTCTAGCCCACTGGGCCAAGGGGTATTAGTGACTCATGCAGCCGACCCAGTTCTAACCTGAACCTTAGAGCCTCCTAACCAGCTGAGTCAGCAGAACCTCTCCAACCTACCCACAGAACATATGAGAAATATCTGTCATTGTATCTTCAAATGAGGGTTTCTTCCTTTTTTTGTTATGTGGCAATAGTTGATGGATATATCTTTTTAGTCTTTGATTTCTTCTTCATGAAGCCCTATCATTTTTCAATATTAGAGTCCAAAATGGATGGATTAAGGGATAAGGAAGTTAGAGGTAGGCAGGTCTGTAAATGCCAGGTGGTTTTTATAAATTATCATCTGTCAAGTCAAAATTACTACATGAGAAAATACATTTTAAAATATTTTATTTGTATTCATTCTTTCCTTACCATATAAGAACCCGAGTAATCTTGTCAAAACAAATTCATTCCTATTGTAATCAAATAAAATTTCAAACCTTCACCAGGCCTACGTGACCTGATCCATGCCTTCCTCTCAGGCCTCATCTTCACATTCGTTATTTGTCCAGCCACACTGATCTTATTGAAATTCATCAACTGTTATCATTCCATCCCCGTTGCCTCCACTCATTTTGCACTTCCCCTACCCTCCCTGAAAAACTTTATTTTTCTGGATATTACAGTGCTCTTCAAGATTTCACATGGTTCATTTTAATTATCATTCAGGTCTCACCTCAAGTGCCATTCATTATAGGGTTCTTGTTGATCATGACATCCAAATTAAGCCTTTTGCTCTCAGTCATTGTCTCCCACTACCTGGTTTTGTTGTCTTTCTGGCACTTATCATTCTCTGATACTTATCTTCTTTATTTGATTACTTTATTGTTCTCCTTTCACTGGTATGTAAGTCTTGAGAGCAGAGCATTTATCTATGGTGTTTGTGTTCACAGCCATAACACTAGAACTTAGAACTTTGCCCAAAATAGAGCAAATACTCAAAAAAAGTGTTATACCAAGGAGTACAGAAATTGGAAAGTTTAGTTGATGATGTATATATTATAATCCCATTTTTGTCATGTTAATTAATAAGGGTCAAAGGGGTAAACCTACTATCTCAGTGTCACCCAAATAGTAAATGGCAGAGCTGGATTTAATACAAATTGTTTTGATTCCAAGGATTATTATATTTCCATGAACATCATATATGATATTTCCATGAAAATTGAATGGACTTCCCTAGGCTAAGCAAGGTCAAATGCCTGTGCTTTTCATTTCTTTGTAGTAGATGAGGGTTTTTAAAAGAGCCCTTTTCTAAATTGGGGGTTTATTTCTAAGGTGACTTATCTGCAGGGATTAAACCCCTAACTACATCAGTAGATATAAAAATTTATTTAAATTTCATGTAACCAAAAGGCTGTTCATTTTGCAATTAATAAAACACAATAAAGAGATAAATAAATATTTCAGGAGTTTTGAAATATTTACCTATGCCATTTTCAAGAATCTAGTGGCATATCATTTCCTTAGGTGAAGTTGAGGAATTCAGTGCAAGAATGAGAGAAAGATTTAAATTTCTCTCATGATTTTTTTTCTTTCACTTGGAATCTGTCACCAGATGTCTTATTAGGTTGGCTTAAGTACAGCAATTAGAATCAGTCTGGGTTTCTTTTTTAAGATTAAAAAGGTCAAAGTAGACAGATCACTTGGAATTATAAATATGGCTTATTAGGCTAGCCAATTTCTCATCTTTTATTTTCAGTGAAGAAATCTTACTAGAAAAAGTTTTAATAGCACTGAGGAAAACATCAAATGTATATTGCATATTTTATCTCTTATTTAAGCTAACAAATCTTCATCTGCTGCCTAATGAATTGCTTATCATTCTTCCTTCTCTTTGAATACTTATTCCATTCATAGTTTAGGAACTTACTTATTTTAGCTTGCGTTCTATCTTTACTAAACTATTCCTAGATCCCTCTAAAGGCACTAAGCTTCAAAGTATTTCTATTTATGCCTTTATCTGCTTTTTAATGTCAAATCTACTTCTTCAGTTTCATTTTTAAGCAATCTACCTCCCCTTCTTAACCCACCATCACTATATCATCAATCTTAACTTGTTATTGCTCTAAAATATGCTTTTTTATCAAATAGATAGACTGGCTTTCTCCAAAATAGTTTTATCATTTTAGCTTCTATATTTTAAGACAAATTGATCCAATCCCATTGTCTCCCACAGTGTCCCTGTGTTCCTATGTATTCCAGATCAAAACTTACTCCTTACAGGAAGACAAACCTCTGACTTCTTCTTTACTCTGAAACCAACCAAAAGTGAGAAGTTCAGGAAACAGAAACTATATTCAGTGAAATCAGAAAACACCTTTAAATGAAACTGTAAGTGAAATTCATAAACAAATGGAGATCTGATAAAAGCAGAAAATATTGTCCAGAGTGAAATAAGAAGTTGGAAGCTATAGATCATAGGTAACATCAGCTAACAGAATTTTACAAATCAAAGGGCATATTCTAAGGGACATCATCAACAATCCCTTGTGTAGAACATGGGTTAGCTAGGCAAGCCTCTCAGAACCCCATTAATATCACAGATAGAAGGAGCCAAACAAGGAAGTTTGCAGAAGCGGTGTCTTTGCAAGAAGCAATTTAGCAGGTGGCAGTTACCCAGCCTCATGTATCTATCAAGTTAAGCAAAGTAAAAGGAGAACACGCCCACGCAACAAATACTTTCACATATAAAATGCTTTATCATGAAAGGTTATTCATGGAGTGGGTCAGTGAAACAGTAAAACAGTGCAAAGCCCAGGAAATTCCTTTGTCATCTCAGCCACGTTCTCCTTCTACCTGGAGCATTTTCAAGAGTGTGAGCATTAATAAAAAAGGACTCAGAAAACTGAAAGCCTGAAATGAAAAAAAGTAAAGGAATAAAACAGAAAGTATATGAAAACTGCTTTAGAGAACATGAAAACTGAAAAAATATATATATAACATTCCCATGGATCCAGGTGAATGAAATTGGTTTTTTGGAATCAAGAGCAAAAGAAGTAATATATTCATTTAAAAATTCAAAATTTAAAAAAAAATGAGCTAAAGAAGATTAAGTATGAAACTTTGAGTCTTGAAAACATGTGTAAAAGAAAAATATGACCACCCCTGGTAATAAAGCCAGTATTAGAACAAATAATAGAGAAGAGACACTTGAGAAATGCTGTCCCAGAAAAAAGTCTTGAGAAAACTGAGCAAAGCAACATTTTAAAGTTAAAAGAACTTTAGAATATCTATCAGTAAATGACGAGACACAAAACTCTAAAAGGAAACGCACCATACAGGTAATCGTGTTAGTGAAAAACAGCAATAAATGGAATAGGAAAATATTTAAAACACAGTTTAAGAAAAATTTTTCTCAGTAAACATTTAAGACTTATATTTAGAGATAAAAAAGCATATCACTTCCCAGAGGATTAAAAAACATATTAATTCATTAATACTGAGAGATAGGCCAGTAAAGTTACTGGGAAATGTATTTACAAAGAAAAAGAAAAGGCAATAGAGAAAAAAAGAGTCATCAATAATGAGAAAATATTGGGCTGGTCCTTGCCTTCTTTAATGCAGGACTCAAAGTGAGAAAAAAAAATGGAACAATATCTACCAAGTCCTTGGGAATCCTTGGCCAGTTAGTTTATCTTCTGCTAAACTGTTATTTACTTATAAAGAAAAGCAAAAAATATTTTCAAATATACAAGAATTCTAGGAAAACAGCACTAATAAGCAGGTTGTAGAGGTTGAAGTTTTAGCCAAGTGATAGAAAATCAGTCAAGTTGTAATAAAAAATTGATGGTAAGTTTTGAAGCCATACAATATAGACCTAAGGCTAAAATAATCAAAGAGTAATGGTTACAGAATTATAGTACATTAGGATGATGTAGAAATAATAATATAGTAACATAAATCAGAATATGCAAGTGAAGAAAAGATGAGCCTTTATATGGGATGTTTATTTTAAGGCAAATGACAAAAGATTAGAGTTTTGAAGGTAACTACTGTAACAACTTGGAACAGTCTTTCAAATACCGGAAAGAGAACACACACAGGTGTGTACACGTGGGTATGTGCGCATGTGCACCCACTGAGACACACACACACACACACACACAAGACTACATAGTAAAACTACAAGATTTATTACTGGGAACATAGAACAATGTGAATAGTATATCACCCTGAGTAAAAAAAACCAAGGATGTGTGCCAGCAGAAGGATGCACAAAAATCTTCTGACATTACTGTCTCTGGAAAAAGTTATTGGGATCTGGGGCTCAGGAGCTGGAAAGAGAAAGACAATTCACAGAATACTTTTGAATTGTTTTACATTTTTAGTGTACTTTTGACAGATTAAAAAATAATCTATTGAAAAATATTTTTTAAAGTTCCTCCAGATAGTTATCAGGTATTTTGACTATGGTGCTTTTCTTCCATAGTGTGTGAGCTCAGAACGTGACAAATAATAGATGCATAACGAATCCTGGTTGCAAAAACCACAGTGTAATTTTTTGTTTTATTGTTTTGCTGTAACCTTTTTAATGCCAAATAATTGTAATATAGGTGGTGCGATATTTTCAAAACTTTAAATCGCTTGTTTACCTCAAGCTATTGTTTAAACTAAACAGGTAAACATCTACATGAGTCATCAACCACCAGGAATAGGTGCTCTTGCAGTCTCCAAAGCTGTCTACACTGCTGTGATCTAAAAGCATGTCAGTTTCAATATGCAAATTTACTTCTCCACGGTTATCAACAATATTTGTCATTTATTAAAAGAGTAATAGTTCAAGCAATACTGTGCTGTGAAATGCCTTCAAGGAAAACTATATCAGAATAGACTCTGACCTGGAAGGGTTCACCAAACTGGCCATTTCATTCAGGAAAACTAAAGATTTTGTGTTTGTTCTGGATGCACAAGAGAGGCAGTTACTGGTTTGTGAATTCTCATCTATTGTATTGGATCTTTAAATATATAAATTATGGTTGCAGTATATTCTTTAAATAAGCATCATTTATAATGTAATGTGAGGAAAATACAGGATGTTTTCATACATGCAAATAAGATTTGGGTTCAGGATTACATATTATTCTTTAGGGTAAAGGAAGCTAACCTTTCCTGCCTCTGTTTCTTGATAAGATCAAACAAAAATACTTGGAATTTATAATTTAAAAATGAATTTAGTGCCTCAGCAGTCTTATCTATTAGAATAACTTTCTAACATTTTTATATGACTCTTGTATGGTCAGAAAATAGATATCAAGTGACATTCTTAAATCTGAGGTTAATGAGGCCCTAGTAATTCCTATTATAGGTATTGATTTCCAAGTAAACTAGGAAAGATCATTATTTATCATGTGAGAGTATCACATTATCTGTCTCCTGATCAAATTGGAAAATAAACTGAATTTCAAATATCGCTAATATTTTGTAAGACACAAAGAGGATTTTGGTTTCCACCGTGGACAGATAAATTTCCCAAGTACCTCTGTAATTTGAGCATGTATTAATATTGGTTTGATGTTTACCTACTACATTAAAAATGCCTTAATTCAGTGCTTTTAAATGTGTGCTTTACCACCTTTATAATGCGGATGCCCTCTTTAGTACTTAAGCCCGATCTCCTGAGATTATGTTATAAAATATAGTCACTCCACACTCATCATTTAAGAATGGATTTAAGATTTTTTCCCGTCTTTTCTGGCTGCCATGACTTAAAATGCCCTTGCTCATAGCAAAAATAAGCCTGTCAGATCAGTTTATATATTTATCAGTGGAAAGCCACTTTTAGGACACATAGAAGTTATCTATATTGAATTAATTACCCAAACACAAACACACTTTATCTACATTCAGAACAGATTGTTTCTGGGCTGAAGTAGTGCCCTTCTGACCAGCTCACATTGATTCACACTAGTTTTACTCAAAATAATTGAATCATTTTACCCTCTTTTTCTCTTTCTCACTAAAAAGATTTTTTTCTTGCTTGACAGTATAAATGCCATTTGTTTCAGAGTCATCACTAATGATTAAGAAAGAAATGATTTATAAAGTGGTTCATTGGAACATTATACATTTATACTAGAGGATGCTTTTGAATATATTCTAATTTCAGTAGTATTTTTTTTTTTTTTTTTTTTTGGTGAGGAAGACCAGCCCTGAGCTAACATCCGTTGCTAATCCTCCTCGTTTTTGCTGAGGAAGACTGGCCCTGGGCTAACATCCGTGCCCATCTTCCTCCACTTTATATGGGATGCCGCCACAGAATGGCTGACAGGCAGTGCGTCAGCGGGCGCCCGGGATCCGAACTCGCGAACCCTGGGCTGCCAAGCACGAACTTAACTGCTGCGCCACCAGGCGGCCCCAGTAGTAATTTTTAATGTTTAATTTTTTTACACAGAAAAGCCAAAATTTCAACTAACACAATTGTACATTGGGGTAGTAGAGATAAATGGTACAAGTCTTAACATACATATGTGTACTAGTATTCCTATGAGTAATTATATGAAAAAGCAACTCAATTAATTCCTCACTACTTTAAACATGCCATAACAATCTGCTCTGAATAATAAACTATTAATATTAAAGTATTTTGTTAACACTAATGTGCTTTGTAGGTCATTTATTTTTTTACACATGATAGCATAATATAATATATACATTTCTTCCTGGTTTTAAAATCACTCATCTTTCAGAGTCTCTGGAATGATTTTGAAAAACGAAAATTTTTATCTAAATATCTATCTCTATCTATACAGTATATAAAATTATAAGCCCCCATATCTCTTGAATAAATATATAGCATCTTGGTTTAAAATGGAATTTGCATTCTAGATTTTATCTGCTCTGTAAACATATTCATAGCATCAAATTTTCTTCTCAATAATCAATGTTATAACAAAATATCCTCAACAGATCGGTATAAAGAATTTTACATCTGCTCATATTTACCAGTGCAAGAACTGAATTAACTAAGGTAAATTAAACTATTATCAAAAAATGATAAGAATTGTACCTGCATTTTCAATATATTGAGAGCAACTTAGAATCAATGTATGGCATTAGACAGGAGTTATAAGATGAAGGCCTTAGGACTCCAAGTACAGGTTAATTTCTAACCATTTTCCCTTTTCATTTCAAGCTTTGTCACTGGACTAATAGACTCGGTCCCTTATTCTGTTTTCATTACACTGTGATTTCACAATTGCCAGGAGAATAAATTAATTCTCTTTAGTTTTCCTTTCTTTCTACAGAAGGATGCATTATTAAAGCACTTTTTACCGTTACAGCTTATTGCACTGTATGTTCCAACTGGTCTGATGAAGATATTAACACAAATAGAAAGAGACACGGTACATTTTGAAGAAAATAATTAGAATAAAGAAAATGGTACTAATGTTATCAACTCTGGTCTATCTTCTACTTTGTCAATCATTCTTGACAAAGTCAAGCACTTCCTAATAGCTACAGATTTATTCACAAACATGTCTGATACAGTATTATTGAAAATATTGTGTAATACTTTTATAAGAGTCATGCTAGGTTTAAAAAAATATCTTATGGTTTTGCTTTCTTATAAATCAATATTTTATCAATATGATATGCTTATATCATTTTATTTTTATATTTTTGCTAGAGTTTAGTTCATATATACACCATAACTTTTCAAATTACATATGCTATCTGGAGCAATGAAGAAGCCAAAATACTTTCTAAGTTCCTAATTTAAGGTTGCTGTATCCAAAATTAAAAGAAAGGAAATTGATTTTGAAATATAATTTTGGAAAGGAGGTGGGCTGGTCCCAAGATTTTCAGTTCAACATAAAACATTTTCATTATTTATCTAATTCTACAATGGAAGTTGTCACCAATGACAAGAGATTCTGCAATTTGTTTAGTAATAGGAGTGTATATTTTTAAAATAAATATTATTACTTTGGTTTTCCTCAAAGAATTTCTAATCATTTACTCTTTTTAAAAGCCACTAGATATACTGAATTTTTGTTACTATATTACTTTCCTTTAAATGTTTATTTAATTAAAAGCATAATGACAAAATTGTACTGAAATCTGTATATTTTAGACCAGTGATTTTCAAAAGTAAATTTTGCTTGCATTTTATAATATATAATTTCTTTTGCTGATTTAACAGCATTTTCAAATTGATGTTTGGTAAACTTCCAAAAAAATAGTTGTAAAGTTTTAGAAGGTTTTAAACAAATTGATCATGTAAAGATCAATGTTGTAGCCTCATGGACTACCAAGCTTAAAGAAAGCTCACAAGGAAGACAGAAATCCTTGGAATTTGTTGGAGGATCGTCAGTTGCGATCTGAGATATTTTCATGCATATTTGTGGCATTTGCCAAACTAAATGCAAGGCACAATGCAACTTTTCCTTAGCCAGATCCAAAAAATGCCATAGCCTCCTACAATGCCTGCCAACAGGTAGGGAAATGTGCGTTACAGAAATGGTGGTAGAGCAACATATAGCAGTAGAAGTCTTACACTTGCAAATTTTCCCAAATCATATAACCATATGAACACACTGGTAATCTGTCTCATAACCTTAATAGATCCCCTGTGAGGAGCACTAAATTTAAGCTTCATTAGATATGTGGTGAATTTGAATTAATTATCATATATCTTTTATATATTTACCTGCATTTTGTTTTGTCAAATGTGCTTATGGATGCATGTGTGACAAGGCTTATATCTTTATCTATAAGGTTTGTTTCTTGATCTATAAGGAGCTTGTATAGTTAAATAGAAAACTGGACAAGAGAAAAGAAAATTAAATTCACAAAAGAATAAATGCAAACGATCAATAGACATAACCTCACTATCTAACAAACAAGTATCAATAAAATTCATGTGATTAAAAAGGGAAAGGCTTATAAAAAATGACAATAACAAAAAATGATATTGATAAAGATGTGCTATATCAGAAGATGATTGATATTTGTATAAAATGGTTCCATCTTTCTAAAGGGGAAATATGTATATGAAGAGCTTTCGATTGTTCATGCACTTTATTACACAAATAATATCCTCAGTAATTTATCTTAAAGAGATGGTCTGAGAGACAAATAATTGTATACTAACTTATCCATTGCAGCATTGTCTGCTTTAGCAACTAACTGCAAAATACTAAATGTGATATCATAGCAGGACTATTTAATTTTTATGCATATATCCGTACAATGAAGCAGCTATTGAAATTCATGTTTGCAAAACAGTTCTATCATAATATTATCTGACATAAAAGTGTACAGACACTATCGTCTAATTTTGCCATCTATCTGGATAGGTGACAGATTGATATTTAAATTGAAAACAGCTTCAAAAAAGAGCTATTCAAATATTAGCAGTATACAGTGAAATTGATATATAGTTATATATTTATATAAATTTATAAATGGAGATTATATTGTAGGATCAATGCAATTTTTATAATTTATGAAATTTTTCAAAATGGACTATAAGTAAATTGTTTAGGATATCTTGTTTCATTCTCTTGCTATCAGTTATCCGTTTATTAAATGTACAGTTCAATGCAATATATTTCAACATTTTTTCAAAATTTAAATCATATGAAATGTGATTTTTTTTAACATCCTTCTGCTTCATTGTATTTAGTTAACTTTGTGTGTAATAAAAATAGTAGGCAGCATTTTGAGCAATTTAGAGCTCACTAAGCATTTTACCTAATCCAGATACATTACACATTTCAGATTCACTTAACAACCCCAATTCCCATTGACAGACACGGAAGTTGACGGTCTGAAAGAATGAGTTATCTATTGAAGATGAAATCGCTAGTATGATCAGCATCAAAGTTTTCAGCCCAAGTATTTTGGTTCCTTCTTTCTGTGCTTCCTTCATGATATCACATTGCCTCACTAATTATCAGCAAAACAAGGAGGGGCTTATCATTAATATTTATATGTGAGATTTCTTAGAATCAAGCATCTTATGAGATGAACTGACACAAAATGACAGTCTTTCTTACAGCTAATTTGATATCATTTGACCAGATTTATTCATTTGTTTAAATATACAAAAACATGTAATTGACAACAGTAGACCAGATAAGTGTTGTAGGTGTTATAGAAACACAAATGATACATTGCAGGTCTATATCTTTTAGAGATGCGGGTAATTTGGAGGGGAACAGAGGGTTCTAGAATCTAACATGCATTCTAGTGCTAAGATACAGCCCATTTGCTTTGGTGCAAGAGTTTGGATTTTAATTTTCATGATTTTGTTCATGTTTCAAACCTTGCTAAAAATGATTCTACAAGCTTTGTTTTATAAAATAATTTTAATTTTATGTACTGAATTTATTTCAATTTCATATTATTTCTGCACATTTGCCCAAAGGCCTTCAAAAATTGGCATGTTTACAATGAACAAATGGATAAAAATAGGATGGTGTTTTTCTGAGACACCTAGTTTAGATTGAGTGAAACTCAGCTCATATCAAATTACATGCTGAAACAGAATTCATGTTTACAAATTATGTACACTGCCACAATTAACTTAGAATTGGATGCTCATTATCCTGCTGTTTTGTTCCATTTTTGTTCACATGTCAAAAAAATCAAATATAAAGGCAATTACTTTCCAGGAGGAAATAAATGTCAGCAATTCCACATTCAAAAAGGCAACAATCACAATGCTAGATGACCAAAGCAATAACTTTCTGAAGATAACAGGCAAGCAATTAACCCTGGAGCCAGATCTTCAAATCATTCAAAGAAATTTTCGATCAATGGAGGAGAGTTGCAATGTGACTTTATAAAGTAAATAAAACATATAAAAATCACCCCTCCTCAGGATGGCTGTATGATTTTATTAACCTCTGTTCAGCCCCCTAATATGATGCCAACAACATACTAGCAAAGAATCCCTACGGAATTAAAAATTTTTTTAAAGTCCACCTCTTCTAAGTTTATATCCTGTTTGTATTTCTACATTAGTCATATTAAGCCTTTATCTGTCCTTCTTAGGATAATACATTATTGTGTCTCTCAGTTTTCAGTTAAAGAGATGGGCTAAACTGGATGATAAAATATTGTAATGGACGTCAAAATTTTCCTGAATAGCTGAGTCCACTTTGTGAAATTGAGCTTTTATACGTAATAATTACAGGAATTACAAAATAAGCAGACATGCACACAGATAGAAGTCCATAATGGAGTGCCATAATCAAAACAGCCACTAGAAGCAAAACATCAAAATATTTTATGTGCATTTAGCAGTGGTTTTATAAAATGTTCTATCAGATCTTTGAAAGTTTAGAATGCAGGGGTACTTTAGAATTTCTAGAACCCAAAGCTATTATTTCACAGCTTAAAAAATAAAAAGCAATACACACACAAACACACAAATACACGTACAACACTTGTGAGCAACCATGCCTTCTGAAGTTGTGTTCTGAAGTTGTCCAATGATAGATAACACAAATGCAGGGATAGACACTATGGCTTCTTCTATACTCTTCATTATGATACATTTTCCTCCCTCTATTTACATATAAGTGTATGTTAAATTTCATGTCTTGGGAATCTAATATTTTCTCAAAATATACAAACAGAAGTCTCAAAATAGAAAAAAGTAAGGGGAATACAATTTCTCATTTCAGAAACCATGATGAATAAATCCACACCCTCTCCTAAATAACATTAATTGGAATATTTTAACTTAATAAATGTGACTTCAACTTCTAATATTAACATATTTTTAGAATTAATATTATTACTTTCCTTCCTCTTCCCCCTCTCATTTTCACCTTAAAATAGAAACTATAGGTAGTCCCTGTTGGAGGTGACTACCAGACCGACATCATTTCAGGCTTCCATTAGCTGCTGCAAAAGTATAGTCCTGAGTAAATGAACTAAATGTCTCTGAACGATTCCAGCTAGGGTCAGAGTAGGGGGAGAAATGGGCACAGGAGTCTGGAACAAGTCAGGGTGCATGGACTCCACCTTGGAGATGGTCATTTGGAACAAATACTACAAGGTCCTTTTTATCGTAGGATTCTTCTCCATCTATCTGCCTGACAGGTTGAGTTGAGTTCTATCTGCAGTCATTTGCACTTTACACACTGAGGGACAATAGTTTGTCGAGACTTGAATAGCACCCACCAGTGTTTGAATAGTTAAGAAGCTTGCTCACTAACTTGACAATCTTGCTTTAGAATTGCATATGTTGTAACTTGTGTTTCCTTGAGATAGGTTATAAAAATATACTACATTATATGAAAGTTAAAGACTGAAGAGTTAAACCCACAAATAAACCTGTCAAAGGATGCTACACATTCTTGATTAGATTAGCTTAAAAGAGATGATTATATTATTCATAAAGAGAGACTTATTGGCATTATACTAGTCTGAGCACTGGCATCTTTACCCTTCATAATTATATTTTGGGATATTTGTGAAACAATAGTTTGCATTTTGAATAATTTTCTCATTTAAACTTATTTTATCTACAGATGCATAGTCTTCCACTGTAAAGTATTATTTGAGTAGTATACGTTTATTAATCCATATAAAACTAAAGTTTTCCACTATAAAAGGTTGAATGGATTTTGCATTTGTGAACCCTCAATGTATCATAATTTGATTTTACAGTTATATAAGTACTTGAAATTTAATGCTTTTAGATATGTTCAAAGATCAATAGTTCTTTAAATGGCAATATTAAATACATTAATGTTTAACTGATATGATCTCCAGGCTGAGCATTTTGTTTTGTGTTATGGGAATGTCCTCCAGACACTGTAAGACTCGGCGTGTCCATACCAATGACTTTCATTCCGGCTTAAGAGTTATTTCTAAACCCGTTCTTTTCTATGCTGATTTACAAATTAAAAGTAATAATACTTCTAAAGTGATCAGGATATATGAAATATACATGCAAAATACAGTATTATTAAAGTGTGATATGAAAACATATTTTATTTAAAATTTAAATTTCCTTTACAAAGTTATAACTTGGGATGTTTGTTGAAACTGCATATCACTTTCTGCTTTCCACTCTTCAACAAACTGAAACTTGACTAAAATCCAGATGCACATCATAACATGAAGTACTTTGTATAGTGTTAAAACAAATTGAGGTCAGCAATACCACTAGTACAAAGATCTAGCTCTGATTATATTATATGTTATGGTTGATGCATCCCAGCATGAAAGATGTTTTGGAGGGTGTGTAGTCAAGATGATCAGTGAATAAGGCAATATTACCGGTCTACTGTGCTGGCACAGAAGAGAATGTGACATTTTTTTAAATAGAATATTCAGGATTCATTTCAAAAATATATTTAATACAGAGCATTTCAGAATAAATCTCACTCAAAAAATTGAGGTTATTTCTTAAAAATGTTACCATGAGGACTTGACCGCTATCAGTTACATTCAGTAGCTTTATCCTTTTCATATCTTATGTCAACTACTGTATTTGTTATACGACAGATTCATGTTCTTATCTGGTAATTCACAGACACTATACCCTGAGATTCCCATGAATAAATATTTGTCAACCTGAACCTTTAGAGATTATTATTAAAAAGGGGTGATGTTTTACCAAGTATAATGGATATATTCAAGAAGTTTGGTTAAGGAAATATTTTGACAAAGTAATAGAAAATAGACAGATCATGGTTTCTCAAGTAGTTTGTATTAAAATGGAAACATTAAACTAGAATGCATATTCCTCTATTTTCATATCTCTGAAAAAATAATTTAGCTAAGAGACTCCACTGAAAACGTAACACTTAAGTGATTGGAGAGATTTTTCTTTTCTGATACTGAAAGTACCTATTTGACTCAATAACATGAAATAAAATAAGTTTATGATTTAGTTTTGCTATTCTTTTATGTGCTTATATACTTCTATGTGAATAATTCAGTAGAAAAGTACATAATATAATTATTTGCTAATATTATCATTATAAAATATGGTAAAATCTTGGACATGGGGAAATTTCCTTGCATGGCATTAATTCCGTCCACCATATCCAAATTCAGGGGATGACAGCAAAGTAAGTGTTGACAATAAAGATCATCCTTGAGGGTATTTGGAAGAAAATCCATCATCTGTAAACCTAAAGTGATAACAGCCATTAACTACAAGAGATGTGGATGTGTTCCTTGTCAGTTTTCCAAGAGAAAATGCATTTACTGACTAGATAAACTGTAACTGTCAGGTAAAGAAGACAGTCTTATGATTGACAAGATTAATCACGAAAAAGTACTAAAAGATTAGTGTTCTAAGATGGTTTGCAAGAATACTGGATATTTTTGTCTAAAGCAAATTTAACTAGGTGTTATTTACTTTACTTCAACAGAGAGTACATGTTAAGCCTAAAAAAATGAAACCAAAAATATCTCAAAACCAAAACCAATTCTTATTATTCAAAACAAAAATCATATATATAAGTGGACATGCTTAAAAAAAAAAACAGATGAATGATCAAAAACCTTTCTCCTGCAAACAAATGCTATCTCAGTTTTACAGATCTTACAGACATTTAGTCTAGTCACACTTTCTACCTAACTTCTATGTTTTTTAAAAGAAATATCTCAGACGTAAGTTGGTCTTTTATTATTTCCTAGCCTTTCCACCTATCTGAAGTCGTGGTTCATTTCAGCATATCCTTAAAAGAATTTATTTTGGCTGCCACCCATGTGCCATCTCATGTCAGTTCAGCACTCAGCAGCTGTTGGGCATCTTGCTGTCATCCACCCTACACCCATCTAGTGAAGCAGAGTTGTGTTGTGACAGGAATCATTTCTCAAAGGCTGCTTTCCAGGCTTGCATTTTGGATGATCATGTTGTGTCATTTAAAGCTAATGAGTACAGTTTATGGTTGAAGCTTATGAAAAAGATTTGAGAACTGAATATGTCTGTGGAGTGTCCATTATTGTTTCGTTTCTTCCTTGCTGAAACATGACAGATCGATTATAAAACTGATCGCTCCCAACTGCCTAATCTACAGAAAGACAATAAGTGTTTAGAGTTAACCAAAGTCATTTCCACAACAACCTTTAGATGACCCATAACATCCTGGGAATCCTGTCCCGGCTGTTAAATAAGAAGACCTCTCCAGATTGCTGTTTGCTGTGTAATTTACTGCCAAGTTGTTCCACAATTTTCTTTTTTGCCAGTCTCCCAAAAGGTATGATACATTTTAAATAGTAGGAATATTACAGAAATTTTAGGTAAACATGCTTCTGAAGAGAACTGGGAACAGAGAAGACAGTGTCTAATTCCTTTAAGGGCAATAACTTTTATATGTAGACATGCTATTGGAGTAATTAAGTAGTGAGTTGAGATTTAAATGTGTGAGAATAAATTCACTGTGTAATGATATTTATTAATCCCCCAGAATATGCATTGGATTTAAATATTGAATGTGGGTCATTCCCTAATTTGCTGGGAAAACACAAAGAAACACTGAAGGCCACACAGTTTTCCCCTCTGCTGTTCCTACCATTAAGATTTTGTGAAATAAAAGCTTTCATCTTAAAACCTCCAAAATGCACTAAGATATAGTACTATTTTTGTGTGCTCTAGTCTTCAGAACCTGACATTTACAGATGGAAAAAATATATTACTTACAAGGCTTAAGTGGGATCCATAGTCACTACATTAACAGACTTAGAGAACTATAGGTCAGATATCAATTACATAGGCAGGCAAGTATCTAACATCTGCCCACTCCATAAGTTATACTTTGGAAATGTATATTAATACTGAACATCATATATACTCTCTCCTCTGCTCTATAATCTGAAAAAGATTCACCTTACTCTACCTTGTTCTACTGTGGAAACGTTGATATAAAATAAATATAGGTGTATGATTTTGTGGTTTTTCCTCATGTTTCCCATTATCAAATATGGACAATTCTAGAAACTTAAATCATTCTGGCTGGAATTGAGAAAGGGAGAATGCAATGTAATGGGAGATGGGGTTAAAGAGTTAGAGAGAGGTCAAACAATGCAGGGGATCAGAGGTAATAGTAGAGTGTCATCTTTAGCCAAAGTTAAATGGTCAGCTTTTCATTTGTTATAATCTTGTTGTGAGGGGATGACATAATCAGATTTAGATAACAAAAAAGTTATGCCAATAGCAATGTAGAGAATAAATAAGAAGAATTGAAGACTGCATTCTTAACTGAGGAGACCACTTAAGACAGCAGGATGGGTGTCCAGAGAAGAGATGATGAAATAAAAGGGAAAATATATGAATTTGAGAGATACCTAGGGTGTAAATACCATAGGATTTGATGAAAGACTGCATAATACTGTGGAAAAAAATGAATGGTGTTACAGATACCTTTGGTATTTCTGGCTCGATAAATAATGTGATGATTGTGCACTCACTTAATAGGGAACACTGGGAAAAAAAAAGTAAATTTAGGAGTGGGTGGGATATGGTAATGAGATTGGTTTAGAACAACCAAAGAATGAGATATCCAAAGGGATCTGGGGAGGGTGAATCTCATCCTGGATATTAACTATGAGTAATTTCTAGGAGAGTGGTAATCAGAGTTTTAGGCAATTGTCATCTCCCCAAAAATGTATGGCATGAAAAGAGAAGAGGATCTAGGATAAAACCATAATTAGCCAAATGTTTAAAAGCTGGATGGGGAATAATAAGGCACCAAAGGAGACTCAGAAGGTTGGACAGAAAGGTAGGTATTACATGACAAGAAAGTCATTTCACAAAAGACAAAAAAAGAAAAAGCACTTTAACAGCGATAGTGTCAAAGTATTGAATGTTGCTGAGAAATCAAGGGAAAACTTTTTATATAATATGAAGGGTACTACAGAATGAGCATGAGCTGTTTCTGTGGAGTAAATTGAGATACAGCCAGGATGAGGCAAAATGAGAAGTGAAAGAGAATTGAGAAAATGAGAAATCTGGTTGTAAGAGACAGGAGAGAATCAGAGGAATCACTGGAGGGATGTAAGAGGCCCTGAGAGGGATTATTTTGTTGTAGTTTGAACATTCTTTGCAGCTAAGGTGAATGATTTGACTGAGAAGAAAAACTTGGATTTAAAAACAAAACAAGAAGAGAGAGACAGAGAGAGAGTGCATTTCCTCTAGGATAATGATGAACACATAATACAAATTCCAACACAGATTAAGAACAAATAAAGCAATGCATAGTCTTCACCTACTATATAACTGGGAAAAGGAAGATAACTAGAGAAATGTGTTCCCAGACCCACCCAGGCCAGGTCCAGAGCCCAGTAGAGAGTTAGGTAGAATTAGGTAGAAACAAGAGAGGAGATGGCCAGGAGGTGAGAACAGAGATGAAACCACCTCCAGACAAGGTAGAGGGAGAAGAGGGAGAAGAGGGAGAAGGAGAGAGAGAGAGAATATTTGACAAAATATTAACAGTGGAAAAACTAAAGCTAGGTGAACAACACAGATATCATTGTACTACTCTTTAAACTTTGCTATAGTTTGAAAATTTGTAAAATTTTAAAAAATTAAAAGTAAATTTGCAGCAATGCTTCATATGTGTTGTGTTTTTAATTTATAATGGTAATACAATGTTTTGCTATTAAATCAATGTTTACTTCTCTTCCTAATAAGAGTATAGTGACCAAAATAACCTGTGGGGTATATTCCAGTAGTTCTACATTGCTAACTATGTTTATTACAAATAATAGTACTATTAATGTGATTTTAATTTCAAAAGGCTTGTTCCAGTTTATACAGTGTATACATATAAATCCTCTAAGTAACAAATATGTATGTATTCCTCTAAGTTATATATATATACACACACACACACACACACACACACATATATATACACACACACACACACACATATATATACACACACACACAGATGTATATATTAGCACATACATATATATAGGATGGTGAATTGAAAGAGCATTATATGATTTCTCACCATTTCCCACCCCGATCTCCAAGAGTAACCACAAGGAAAGTTGCTTACCCTAAGACAATACACTTAAATCCATTAGGCCAGTAAAGGAGCTGCAGATTCTGGAGCAAAGCACTCGGGCAGCAAAGCTTAACTTCTGCCACTTGCTCCTTTCTATCTATACTGGTCAGAAGGCATAATCTTGAATGTCCTCTCTTAATATCATTTATTAGGAGAGAAAAAAAATGACTGGGAATCCTTAATTTTTGCTTCTTCTGAGTGAAAGGAGTTCTATAAAGGATTATTGAAGGGAAACAGGAAACCATAACTGTTAAAAGTAAAAAGTCTGTATTTAGATAATCAATTGCTCAAATAATATTAAAGAATAATTGCCTCCAGTAGAATAGAGCACAGCCATGACTACACAGAGGAAAACTCCTAAAAATCAATAATCAGTAGAAAAAAAAGAAGGCAAAAATATACATTTTACAGAAGACGAAAAATAGATTAACACATAAAAACACACTTAGCTTGATTTGTTGTCAGGAAATATGTATTAAATGCTAATGAGATCCTATGTCATACTCAGAAAATTTGAAAACAAAGATTCATGTAAACCCAAATATTACTGAGGATATAGAAGAAGAGAAATATTTATACATCACCGGGACCACTTATTTGGTACCAACTGGATAAAATTTGGCGTTATTCATTAAAGCTGACTAGGTAAATGCTCTTAGCCATTTCAATTCTGGGTATATGAGAAAAATAGTCATAAGTCCACCAGGAAGAGTATATCATAACAAAAAAACCAAAATCTAGAAGCAACTTATTACAAGGAAAAAATGATTGATAAATTGTGAATTATGATGGAATATTACTCTATAATAAAAATTAATGAACTGTAGCTACAGGCATTAACATGCATGAACCATGCATTTGGATGAACCATTCAAGTACAATGCTGGTTGTTTAAAGAAGTCAAAGAATGCACACATAGTATAATTACATTTCCATAAAGTTAAAAAAACCTGCAAAACTATAAAGGAAAGCAAGAAAATGATAATGTTTAGGATGATGGTTATCTCTAAATAGGAGAGAGAAGAGATACAAAAGGAGCACTCAGGGACCTTCATAGATATTGAATTATTCTAGTTTTTAAGCTGGCTGTGGTACACGGGTGTAACTTCTATTATTATTCTTTATTATTACACCTACATTCTTTTATATACACTACTATTTAATAAAAGTAAAGCCTAAAATAAAGGGAAATGAAATTAAAATATCACCATTTATTCAACAAATATTTATTAAACATTAATAATATGTGAGGAACACTGATAGATAATTTCATATAGTTACTCCCATTGATTGCTTTATCAAATTTATTATAATTCCAATTACCATATAGAATTTTAGTGGAATAGTTAATAATAAAAACAAGTAATTATAATGTCACTATTGCTACTAGGCTACTATTGTGCCAATTTTTCTCTCTCTTTCTCCCTGTTCCTCTTTCTCTTACTGTTCCTTCTTTCCTTCCTCCCTCCTTGTTTCTCTCTCTGTCTCTCTCCCCACATATAAACTCTGTGTGTGTGTGTCTTTATTATTCTTAGAAACCATAAAATGTAAATTTTTTTCTTTGTTCGCTTCGAAGATGTGAAAATTGAGTCTCATCACAGTTTTAGTGAGCAATAAAGCAAGAAGTTGTACCCAGATATTTCTAAGGTCAATTTGTAAATTACACTCTTGTATTCTCACGGACTGAAACTTTAATCACTAAAGTAAAATTAGTTTTGGTTTTGGTATGTTGCTCTGTGAAGTAATTATAGTTTGCAAAATAAGTCAAAGATTATCACCTATACCTCCACCCCCATACATATGGATAAAGAGGAAATCTGATCCCTCTGTGCTATGTCCCTCTGAGCCCTTTATAGCTTGACCAGTTGTTCATTTCACCTAAGACACTAAACAAAACGTTTTTCAGTAATTGCCGTCTTCACAGGCTCACCCCCTCATCATGACTTTTTAGGAAAAGTTGTTTATTTGTGAAACAGACCATGTCCCTGGGAATAAGTTCAAATAATCTTTTACTTGCTCCAATTCACTTTGCACCACAAACCAAAATGTTGAGAATAATCTAAGTTGAAATCAGTGCTTTTAGTGTTCAGTCAATTATCTCATGAAGTGGTGAGGTTTTAAACAAATAAACAAACATAGTTCTTTTAGGGAAGTAATAAGATGGAAGAAAACCATCCTCAAGCAGGCTTCTTACAGTCCACTGTGCTTATAAAACTATTTTAATAAAAGTTTCGATCACATTTTAACGATTAAGAAAGGATGTAGTTCTACTTAGCAAAAGCTATTGTGACATCAATTCAAGAACTTAATGCTTCAAGCCAATCCAGAATAGGGTGTTTTGGGTTTTATTTGTCTCTTTGTTTTTCCTTCCTGTGTATATTTTTCAGTGCTAGAACAATCTAAAGCTGGAAGAGATTATTCCAGGGAATCTTGATCTCACCATGACGGTCATAGTGAAGGCAGTTATAGGCTTAAATCCCAACGGAGTCAACTAAATGCTACAAACTTTAGTTTTAGGTAAACTAATATTGTGTCCACAGCTCTGTGGGAGACTTTGAATGCATTCTTCAAGATGCCTGTGACACAAGTGTCTCCAATTGTGAAAAAGAATGATCCATTTTCAAGGAATAGCAGGACTGTTTTCCTTCCTTGGGAGAAATATCAATTGAAATACCAAACAAATAATACTAGTCAAATTCTCAATATTGGAGAGTTGAAAAGGGTGAAAAATTAGACTCTGCCAAAAACCTGTACATAATAATATGTACGTATATAATATTTTATTTAATAATATTTATATACACGTATACATACATATATTTACATTCATATATATACTCAATGTTACACACATACATATTATATATAAACACACACACAAACACACAGATAATGAGAGGCTACCTCTCACTATACCTAGCAATAATGTAGGAAAGGAAGTCAGGGCTATCGCATGTGATGGTGTAGGTTGCACAGTGCATTGCTACAGTGAGTGCGCAACACACGAGAGTCTTTGAATTCTACACTAAGTGTTGGGTGGTCCAGTACGTGCACAATCATATCCTATAGCCCCAAGGGAAGTTAAGAAGAAAAACTTGGGTGATGATGAAATAATCATTCTAGAGTATTTTTTCTTAAAAAAAAAATCTCAAGAGGTTTATAGATATTACTTAAAATATTTTTATATTAATGCCAGCAAAACTCATGTAGAAATATTTATTATCCCATTAGCAAATTATCTTCTCTGAATATTCAGGGTTCAATTTATGGATGATAAATCACACGTGGCATTTAGCTATGCTTTATTCTCTTAAGAATATACACAAAACTGTTTATTCCATTAACATGATCATTCAACACTCTAACTATTAGCTAGAGAAATAGTTTACATTTAAGATGTCATAATGTGCATGACCTTTTCACAGTATATAAACATAGTGAAGCTAAAGCAAAATGCAATGATAAGCAATACAAATTAGTGTATTGCAAGTGCTTGGTGACCAACAGAAATTCTGAATTCTTATAATGGCCCATAAAAATAATATGGAAACTATAAAATTTTCTATTTCAATTTATCTGAACCTAAGCTTGCATGACCTCCATTTCCTCGGGAATAATATTTTTCTTAGTGGAAGATAAAGGAGAGACTTGAAGAAAAAAAAAAAGAAGAATGTGATGAACCAACAATAGGAAAAGTGTAATGATAATACAGGCATGGGGAGCAGTAGGGGAGAGAGGAAGCTCTTTGTGAATGCAATACAATACATACAAATCTTGCAGAATAGGAAATTTGAGGTTGGTAGTTTGTTGAAACAATTTAAACTAGATAGCCTTGGGTTTCTGATGCCATAGGCTATTCTGACATATTTCTTCTGCTCCCACACTCAAGACTGTATCTTTTGCTTGCCAACTTCTCCTTGGCAGTAATTCTCTTTCTTTTTTTCAGACCCCTTTACACATGTAAAAACTATCAAAGAGGGAAAGAGCTTTTCTCCATGTGTGTCATATCTATTGATAATTATTGATTTAGAAATTAAAAGTGAGACCTTTCAAACTATTATTTTATTATTTGAAATAACAAGAGTAAACCTATTCCATGTTAACAAAAATAACATTTTTAATGAAAAGTGGTAATATTTTCCAGAAAACAATTATGAGAAAAATAACATTGTTTTATGTTTTTGCAAGTTTTTTCTTTAATGTCTAGCTAACGAGAAATCTGGAATCTCTGTTTCTACATTCCATCTATTGTGAATTCATACATCAGGCTGTGTATGGAAAACTCAACTCTACACTCATGAGAGAATGAAAGTGAAAAAGACAAATAACATTTTAGGATTATTTTGAAAAGAGTTTTGACCTTGCATAGCCTCTAAAAAATCTCAGAGAACCCCAGAGATTTCCAAACCATATTTTAAGAACTGCTACCTCTGGAAACAAGTTTAATGAAATATCCAACATTTGCTACTCCACATTCATTTCTTCCATTAGGCACTTGTTCTCCAGGACAGATGAAATTACAAGAAGAGAGCTGTTTCTTTTCCATCCAATTTGATCTAATTGTAATGATTTAAGCCTTAAGAGGAATGAAATTCAACCCTAACCATCAAATGGAAGTATATAGTAAATAGTCCAATGTACTGGTTCATCTAGGCACTGAATTTTACTAAAAAGAGATTCTCAAAGACCTTTAAGACTATGGAAACTAGGATAGTTTTTTTTAAGCTATAAGCCAAGTAAATAAAGGATAATGTATGTTGGCAGGTAGATGACAGCAGGTGGGAGAAGCTATAGTCCTTCAAAGCAAGATCAATTAGTAATATAGAATCATCTGAGAATATGCTGTCAGCAGGTAGCTAATTTTCATTTTCGCTCTATATTAATTAAGACAATGAAGTCTGTTCACACAACACCAAATAATCAATCACTTCTCTTGGGGATTCATTTAAGATCTACTGAGAGTTGCACATGAGAGCTGGGGTTCATTCAGGATTTAAACAGTACAGAAGAAGAGAGAGTCATCACCATTATTCAATCAGTACGTCAACGGATATTACCTAGTGCCTACTTCGATTCAGGTACTCTGCTAAGAAATTGCATAGAAATATCAAGGAGCTTCTCATTTTCATTAAGTGTATTGATCCAATTTAATTTATAATTGCTAATAGTAGTTTTTAAATTGCAAAGCTAAAAATAGACATTCAGAAACAATTCACTAAATAGGTGAAGGACTTAAACAACTTGATAATACTTATACCTGCTTCTTTATCACCTTTCTTAGTGTAGAATAATAAAATTTTCTACGATGATTAAATCCATGTATTGAAATTGTTAGACAGACAGGAAACTCATTAGCCTCTAACAGAGCTTATAATGGAAACTCATATGGATCTAGAAATTTTAAATTTCTAATTTCATCAAAAATATGAGGAGCTACCTCCCCCTAAAAGACAAAAATATTGAACAGCCATGATTTTTTAAATGACTAGATAAAATGGCATTTTAAGGACAATTTACTTTTTAAAAATAGGTCCTATAAAATAAAGGCTTCATTTTATTAATTAATGTTCAAAACAAAACAATGCATAAAGAAGAATAACATCTCAAACAAATAAATTTGAGAAAAATGTATAAAAATCTTTTTCAGAGTCTTACCAGATATATTGAATAAAACATAAAATGTAGCATATAATTATTCAACAAAAGTACTCAAAGATATACATATGCAACCAAAAGCAATGAAGGTTTGCTTTTAAAATGAACAATACAGAAAGAAACATTTGATTACAGTATAAATAATTTATGCTACCAATTAACCTACATCTTTCAGATTGAACTTCTGCTCTACAATTGCCACAACTGGATACAATTAATGATCATTTATCTTCTGCTTTGATAAAGTGATATATATGCATATATATTTGAATTAATTTAGTCATGTTCTTATGTGCAAAATACAGGGAATATATTACAGAGAAACTTAGATTGTAATTGGACAATAAATTTAGAATTCATGAAATTCAGTTGAGTGAATGAATTTTTAGACATCACTTTTGAAAGATTTTGAAACATGAATATGTTTCTTAAGAGTAGACTCAATTTATTTCAACCAGCTTTTTATTCTCTAACTTAATCAAGTTCTTTCATAATTAAATTCTTTGGTCTCAGACTATCGTGCTTCCTACTTTTCCACTTGGCTAAATTTTATGAATCCTTTGAAAATCAGACATAATATCTTTCCTAGGAAACCTTTCTTCACCCTTCTTGCTGATTTATGTGCCACTCCCTGTACCTCAATAACAGAATTACATACTTATAGCATTTATTACTCTTCAGTGTGATTGTTGAATTGCATCTCTATTTTTATGCTTTCAACATAGCTTACCTTAATGGCAAACGTAATTTCTGTTTATTTGTTTATTTTTATTTAATTTCTAGTGCTTATCACAGTGTCTGGCAGACTAGCATAAAGTTGGCAAATTGAGATTCTTAACTAAATAATGAATGGATAAATAAATTTTCCCCAGTTACTAGGCTTTGGATTACCTGATAGAATTTATAAATTAGTGGTATGATAGAATTTATCAAGTACTTGTTCCAGAATTGGAACATGAGCTCTTTGAAGACAAAAACATTGTCTCATTTGTGCGTGTATTTTTATGGCTTAGTTAGGGTTGTAAGCAACAGAAATTAAATAGTGCTACTTTCCAAATTTAAAAAGTGTAAAGCTCACAAATTTGAAGGAAAGGCTGGGCAACAAACTGATTAAAGGCAAGGAGAAGCTTAGCTCTGTGGATCCTAGCAATAAGAATGTGTGGGCTATATCCTAGGGCACACCACTAAATGGATTTTGACACTTATCTTTCCTTACCTTATGTGATCTTACAAAAGCCAAATTTCTCCTATAGGGGATAAGCCTGTGTGTGTGGGAGTAGGGGGTCATTGAAGGAGAGTAGGGAGACAGGGTAGCGATTACAGAGACAAGCAATTCCACAAAAGTAAAATGATTATCAGGAGGGAATAAGATAGAGGTTTCAAAAGAAGGTGATTGCTATCAGAATCCACCACTTGGTTTCTTGTTCACAGACACATATTCTACTTCTGACTAAATCCAAACAATGCTAAACTTGAACATAATACAACTTACCAGATACAACCAAAAAAGCTAACACTTTGCTCAGTGGGACACAAAAGAAAGCTATGGTCCCACAGCATCCACAGGCAGTGTCTTGGGACCAGTCTTCTGGTACAAGAGTCATCCATGTTTCCCTTAGCGATATTATGGCCTTGTATCCATATTCTGATACTTTGAAATGAATAGCAAATTTAACTATTACTGCTAATTATACATACTATTGTAAGATCAGGGAATAGAAAAAATGATTTTTGTTTGTATTTTTGTTAAATGGAACATTGATGATAAAACATACAAGTAGCGACGTAATTTCCTATCCTGTTGAGAAAGTAGCATGTAGCTGGTATTTATGACTTTTCTCCTCCATCACTATTCCATATTCGTTTTGTTTTGGTCAACTACTCAGATCACTGGTGTGTCCTGTCTGCTGGATTTTCTCTTTCCATGATATGTAGATATCTGAGACCTCAGACATCTCCCTCTATAGAAAGAGTTGCCATCAATCAAATTTTATTACTGGTCTATTTCCGTCAGTATCTTTTCTGGTCGTGAGTGTGTAGCTGCAACCCTGATTGCCCTTGACATTCACTTAGTTACTACAGAAAACAATGTAAACTCTTTTTGGCCATGCCTTTAACTAGAGGCTCAGAATGTTTATGAGGCATTCTTAGATTCCACCTTAATAGAATAATTAAAGATTCACAGGAGTACACTCAATCTTTGACTATTTCCATATTTAAATCAAAGTTTGGCAAACATTTTCTGTAAATATCCAGATAGTAAATATGTTAGGCTTTGCAGTCCATGTGGTTTATGTCATAACTACTTAACTCTGCTGTAGTGGGACAAAAGCAACCAATAGGTAAAGGAATGGGTGTGGCTGTGTTCCAATAAAACTTTATTTACAAAACAGGCAGAAGGCTAAATTTAGTCCTGGAGGTATAGTTTGCTGATCATGATTTAAATCATCAGCGATAAAAAAAAAAACAGGAAATAAAATATTGAGCAGTCATTAGGTGTAATCATTATTGGCACCAGCTGCAATTATACTTAGTTTCCCAGATTCTCACAATCTAGGTGGCAGGGAAAATACAACCGTACATTAGTCACTGGCTCAGCTTCTATACTTCATCCTGCAGGACTGCATCCTAAACTCACAAGGGATTGTATCCAAATAGGTCATTCCTGTTCTATAAGGCCAGCTACTTTGGATGATAGAGTCATTGACGATATCCTTGTCTTCTTCATTGACTTATTTCAATTATTTTTATTTAACTGGGTTTCTAACTCAAAAGCAATGTTATATAAAATATGAGGACATGAACTAAGACATGTAGTAAGCTAGAAATCATTTTTGAGGAAGAGTGGGTTGAGAATGCAAATCTAAATGAAGAATAAGTTTCTGTACCAGTATGGACAAATTATTGCTTCCTGTCTATAATTTCATTTTTTTTCTCATCATTTTTTTGGTTTAGAACTGCCCCACTCCAACTGCAGTGGTTTTGTCAGGCCTACCAATCAGTTAACTTCACATTCCCTGTCACAATGATGGATCCTCTGAGGCTTGCCCATTTCCAAGGAATCACATTTCCCTGGATAGAGTTATACTCAGGGATAGAGACAGGACACAAGCAAGGAAATCCACCTATAGAAATCAATGCCACAGTAGGAAGAATCTCAGACCATCTCAGTGATCTTCAACTTTAAGTAGTATGTAAGTTGCCACAGATCATTTTTAGCTCTACCTGAAGAGGAGATGTCTGAGAATGAAATCAACAAAGAACTATGAGATGAAAATATATAAACATGTGATGACATTGCATGAGCACCTGCACTCAGATATACTTGAAATTAGGTTTATCCATGGAATTTTCCATATCACAAGCTGATAAATTCTATTTTGTGCACATATAATTGTGAGTTGCAACTGTAAGAGTTTTGTCAAAATGGAGTCCATTATAAATATTATGCTAACAGATAACTGGCTAGTCTTTTCCTAGTGAGGTATCATATTGGATGTTTACCCAAAAATGCTTCCATAGGCAAATTGAGTACTCAGCAGTAGAGGCACAGGGTTAGATTCAAAAGGGGAGCTCACATTGTTGAATTCATGCATAATCTCTACCTTTGACACATTGAGAGCTTTGTTCATGAGCCCCAAATATAATCATTGGACACCCTTGGAAGTTGGATGCTTGATATCTACAGAATTGGTCCTCGCGGCATTCTGGTTATTCAGAAGACTGTTTGCCATAGAAGACTTGTGTGACAGTCACATAAGAAACAATATCCTCTAGATTTGGGCTACTTAGAGAGGTTCTTCTGCAAAAGCGTCCTCAACTCTGCTCTTCAAGCATCCTCAAAATTTGCTTCTTAATAATTCTTGCCTATCTAGCCAGAGTTTAGAACCGATGGAGAATCAGTAGAGATGCTAACTTCAATCTATTTGTTTTCCTGGGTGAATCTGAAAATTAGATTCATTGTCTACAGTGTTGACTTCCAGGGGGGTTTCTTTCTCTCTGGTCTTCAGCGCCAATACTGAGTGAGTATTAATAGCACACTGATCCACTGCTCTCTGGTATGTGCATTTTATTTACAGCCCCTATTATTTGCAGTCAGATTTCAGACTTTTCAATTTTGTGTGTGTGTATGCTGTGTGTGTATCAACTGGTTATGGGGAATAGCCATGAAGTAATATATACTGGTGAAAAGAAGAATAGCTGTGTGGCCCACCAATGGCTATTTCTCATTCCTAGTGTTCAAGTGCTAAAAGTACAGCCACTTTTCCTTCAGTTTGTGAGCAATACATTATTCCTAGATATTTAGACTCCCAGATCCCTCATTGGGGGAAACAAACTGTATATTTTGTTGGAATATATCTTCCACTATCAGTCATACATGGATCTTACAAGACATTTAGGGTCCTTGCTACTTCATGCTGTCAAGGTTTTCTGTACCAGCATAACTGAAGTCCTTGTACGAGTTTGAAGTGAAAAAACAGAAGTTGGACTACCATTGAGAGGAAATGGTAAAGTCATACTACTGTTCTAACTTAGTGAAAGCTACTTGATTATATATATATATAGCACACGTTTGTGTGTGTTATCAGCATGGAGAAGAGTGGTTTCATAAGTGTCAAGCGTGTATTAATTTGCTCTAGTAAGCATATCACATGTAGATTAGCAAGTTCAATTAAATTCACCATTCAATTATATCTATAATAATACTATGCCATTTTATAGCATTTTTTCGTACAATATCAACTGAGAACTTGATTTCAAATCCTTGATGGTGGCTCTCCTCTCTGCCATTTTCCCAGGGATTCAACCTTGCTTTTGATGCATTATTTGGCAAGGAAGGGGGAGGTGAAATGGCTTTCAGTTGGGTCTTCCTACAATGATAGTTCTTATTTCATAGGTTAGGAAGGCATTGTGGGAATTATTCCAGATGCTGAGGATAGCAATTCTAATCCTACACTCAGGAACTGGGGAAATAACTGCATGATGAGTTCTGGGACCCCCATGGACCTACTGTGAAGTCAATTCAGATAAAAATACATTAATCACCTACATTTCCTCGCCCCCACACTGAATACTGGACTGCAACGCTTCTGGGTCCTTAGAGATTAAACTTCACTTAAACAAGGATTTAGTTGTCTCTAAAAAGTTAGAGATTACCCTTTTCATAGTAAATGACCATGGATATCACTAAGGGAGACTAGGAGAACTAGGTTATAAACTTGGGGGAGTATAACAGGGAATCTGCCTTCCTTTCATTCAAGATGCCATCCCTCTATAAGTGAATTAGTTCTGGAAACTGGATGAGGTCAGGGCCACTGAATATGAAACTGTATATGTCAGCACTGGCATGGAGAATAATGCCAGATTTTGTTCACTGAACCTGCAAGGTAGTTTTTTTTTTAACTTCTTATTGTATAAATCAAGCAGAGCTTTGGTGTGTTACCATATAAGTATTATTTCTCAGAAACCGATGATCCATTAACTTCAGGGAGTGATCTCTTTGGGCAAGGCTCCTAAAACTCAAATCTATAAGCAGATGGGCATCACCTGGAAGCTATTAGAAATACAGAATCTCAGATCCCACCCCAGACTTACTCAATCTGAATCTGCATTTGAACATTATACACAGGTGATTCATCTGCCTATTAAGCAGATGAAGAGCACTAGATTAGACCATTACATTAGAGGTAATTTCTATGCCACCTTAAGGCTTATTTTGATAAACATTCCTACTTTGCATCTGATGATTCAGTTTTGTAACTTTGAGATTCCCTTATCCTTGCTAATAACAGGAAGACCATTTCTTTTGCAGGTTTCCAACTACCAGTCCAATCTAGAGAAATCATAGAGGTGATTGTTGTTGTTACAAGATCCTAGTATCTCACAGCATGAGTGAAAGCAAATCTTTAGGACTCTGTGGAAGGATATCTGAGGGAGTGAGTGGATGGAAGGCATTACTAAAAGGCCATTCTTTCTCCTCTGTATTGTACCACGGACTTTCCAGCCTCTCATTATAATTATCAACAGCCAGAATTTGGTTCAGATTATATATGTTCAGTTCAAGCTAAAATTGGCGTGAACACTTTAAAATCCATTCCTACAATTATTTCCCAAATTTCCACTGACATAAATTAGTTAATTTTTGCAATTCTATTTGAGTATAATCCTTCTCTTCCTTACATTAATTTCACACTATATCACCTGGCTAAGTTGAGTCTGCATTCTCATTAACAATCAAAAACAGTAATGTATAGGGCAAAGGAACAATTTTTTAATTTTCTTCTGTAAAAAAGGAAAATCTTTCTTAGGAAGCTGAGGCACATAGGAAAATGTTTCAAAGATATTAAAGGTTTCAGTCAGGTATCGTTTCAGTCTCTTCAATTTTTCCAGATATATTTCTTCAGATTGTTGGATACACATTCTTTTCTTATCAATACATTTACTATCACAAAAGACATGTCAAAGTCATGCATTCAACTAATGTAATTCAGTATCACACAGATTAAATATCTGAGCTTAGTTTTCAGCACTCCACTACAAAGAGCAAAGCATTATCTTTTCAAGACCAAGAAAGATCTTTCATGTCATTTTGTATTTTGATGAACTTTGAAATTAGAGTTTTATTCCCACACCTTAAATGATCATTGTTACTTGTAGCCATTCTAATCTCCAGTACCTGCATTCTTTATTTCATGTAAATTCGTTTGCAACAGCAAGTACTTACTTCCAGAAAGTATTTCTTCGGTGGTTACATGAATGTCCATAGTTGATAACTCTACCCTCTGTTTCATTAATGCATCCATTGTCTTGATAATATTCTACTAAGATTTATTCAACTTTTTCATTTGACAAATATTTTGGGGGCAC
Source organism: Tapirus indicus (assembly GCA_031878705.1). Taxonomy (NCBI): domain Eukaryota; kingdom Metazoa; phylum Chordata; class Mammalia; order Perissodactyla; family Tapiridae; genus Tapirus; species Tapirus indicus. The sequence goes on from CM062933.1 coordinate 26,753,210, forward strand.
TATTATGTGCTAGATAATATTATAAGCACACAGAATTTATCAGTAGATAAATAAACAGATTCCTTTGGTTAGAGGAACAAGGAAACTAGTCACAAGGAACAGAAACTATAATTAAATAAGTGCATAAAGAAAGCACTATTGGAATGGCACAGGTTATCAAAGGATAAAATACATATTGAAGTCCCAGGAAGGGCAGGAACTCGGAGAGCTGGAAGAAATCTCAGCAATGAGAAGAGAGAAATTGTTTGCTGAAGGTCTGCTGTTTGATAATTCAGCAATATCTACTTTCTTTGCTGTGTGCTTCTGCTCAGGAAAAGTAACACTTACTTATACATAAAAATGATGGGTTTGTCAGAAATATAGTATAAGCTAACATTAAGAATTTGTAGATAGGGTTTTTTGTTTGTTTGTTTTTTAATTCATTCTAGCCCATCCAAATGGCTCACTAACAGAAAATGTTTATAGCAAGCTACCTTAAGAAGAAAAACAACACAATCTTTTCTTTCCATATTTGGTTTCAATCATTCAGTTCCCTCATTGTTTCAACATAAGACTCAGAGAAAACAATAAAGGATTCATTATCTTTAGCTCTATTCATCATAAACACAGAGATATGCACTATATGTGTATGTTTATTTTTGGTCACCTTATGTTGAGGAGTTGTAAGTTATTTTGAGCTAAAATAATAAAGATTAACTTTCAAAAGGAGGGGAAAAACCATAAAATACAAGTAAAATTCCCAATCACAGGCTAATACGTGTATCAGTATTTTCAATCTACTTCATAAAAAAATTTAAGATGTTTTTTAATTTCCATTTATAAATTCAGAGAGAACCTTTTTCTCTTTTCATTATAAACTATTCCAAAAAAAGTAAAATGCAAAATATAATATGACAAATGCAAAATACAGTCTTCAGTAAGATGAATGTTTTGGACATATTTGCTTCATTTCTCTCTCTCAGTATCTTTAAGTAATTAAATAATGCAAGCATTACCAAAACCCCAGCATCCACCACTTCTACTTTTCCCTCACCCTCCTAAGAGATACTCATTATCTGAAATTGATACATATCCATCCTATGGATATTTATAACGTTATTATATATGTTTTAATCCATACAAAAATATAATGTCATTTAGTATGTCTTTAAACATTAAATAATTTTCATCAAATGTAGCATCAAGTTCTGCAATTGCTTTTATAAAATTATGTTTCTAGGATTTATCTATATATACACATGCACATCTACAATATTCACTTTGTTGTACAGTATCGCATCTTAAAGATAATTTATGAATTCATTATATTACTGTAATAGAGTTTGTTTTTTACCATGTTTTATTTTTACAATTAGTGTTTCATAGAACAAGCTTAATTACAACTTTTTCATATATACAATGGTTCCTCTGGGACAGAATCAACAGTGGAATTGCTGTGGTAAGATTTGGGCATCAGAATTCCTGAGTATCATCATTGTGATTTACATCAAAAGGTAATGCAATCTTTATTTATATTACTGCCATTATATAATTATAATTTATATATTGCTATAAGTTAAATTATATTTTATTTATGTAAATTAATTAAATATATATATAATATTTATGTAATTTATAAATTATTTATGTAATTTATATTTATTTTTCTGATAAGCATTTGTTAGGTTTATTCACGTGAATCAAGTTTTGCAGTATTCTCCTAGATTTATTCTAAGAGAGCTGATATTTGGATAGTATTTAAGTGTTTTCAATGTCCTCTTTTTAGAAATGCTAATAGTTATTCTGTGAATTATTCTGAATTTCCAACACATACAATCCTATTATCTCTAAATCTAGCAGTCTTGTTTCTTTACTTCTTACCCTTGCAACTTTTAGTTCTTTCTTACTTTATTGTACTAACTAGGAATACCTGTATAACTTAAAGAGCAGTGGAAATCGTGGGTATCTTTGACTCATTCCCAATCTTAGTGAATTTTTCAATCCTTTACAAGTATTTATTGGCGTGGTTTTTTTCTCCCCCCTTTCTCTTTTTTTTCTTTGTTTCATTTTTACAGATGAACTTCCATCCCTAATTTTCTAAGATTTATTTTCATAAAATGGGTGTTGAATTTATTAAAGACCTTTAAGACTGTAATGCATTCATTTATGTGATCATATAATTTTATCCTTTATTTTTAATATGCTATCATGCACTAATATATTTTCTAATGTGAAACCAACTTTTCATTTCTCTATTAGAACTTTATTATCCAATGCTGCATCATGTGTGTGTGTGTATGTGTGAATTTAAAATTGATTAAATGAGGCTGCTAATATTTATAGGGTTTTAATTTTACCTTAATTGAAATTATTTTAATTTTCTTTTTATTGTGTTTATTGGATAACATTTCTTATTTTCAATTTTTAAGATTTTTTAAATGAGATATATATATAAGCACTTCCTTGAAATTTTGTTAAAGCATGCCTAAAAAAAGAAACTGGTCCCTTTTTGTGTGTTTGTGTATATGTTGGTGGGTATATTTTAAGCTACTAATTCATTTTCTCAGTATTATGCTTCTAATTGAGTTGTATATATTCACGCATTTTTAATTTTTTTCTTGGGTTGGATTGTTAAGGTATACCTTTTATATCAGTTTTATGTTACCAAAAATGGATGAATTGTCAAAGCAGACTCAACAGAAATCACAAATCTTACTCAGCACCAATCTTTATGAAAGATTATAATGATAAGGCAAGCCCCAGAAACAAATGAAATGTTCTTTTCCCAAAGGATCAAGAAAATGTCAGATACACTTTTAAAAAATTTACATTCCTCCTGTACTGGGACTCTTTTTTGTTTCAGATTAACAGGAAACATTTGAGCAATGTATGAGAAAACACTGACACAAATGATACCATTTAATTTGACTCCTTTTGAGATTCCACTAATTATACAGCATATGTGACTACCCTTCATCATCCAGTTAGTCCTGCCACATACATCCATAAAGTCCAGATTTGTTCTTGTTTTTGTTTTTAATAAGCAATCAAGACAGACCGGATATATCATGCTACATACATTTTATAGATAGGACCTCCTGGAATTGTCTGCTATTAAATACCAGTAACAGTTTAGAAAGTGATCTTGTCAGGGTCATTGATATGTTAACAAAGATGGTTTGCCCAGTTCATTCATTCCCTCAGGCATCTCTCAGCAGTGAAAATACAAGTATGAAAAGATATCTTGTTATCTTATCTTACAAAATAGTCTGCAATATTTTATACTAAATAATAAACTACTAGGCCCCTGATGATGGCTTGGATTTGAGCCATCCAATAGACTGGTAATTACCTCTACATTACATACAAACTGCAACCATATCCCTCCTTCACAGATCTTTTATGTTCTTTTAACCACTGAATTATTGTTTTCTTCCATCATCAATAGTTTTTTGAACTTTTATACATGTATTGATGAGGAGATATAATTATGTGTTTAGTTTTTCAAGATTTCATTATTTTTTCTGGCCTATTGTTTTCTATACCTATCAAACTTCTAGGGGCTTCAAATCAGCCCCCTGAAATCTTTGATAATCCTGGGAATCACTAGCTACATATGTTTTATTTTCACTTAATTCTATTAATAAATCTACAGCCCCTTGTTACACCATATAATCCCATCAATCAATTTTTAACATACTATATGTTAGTTAAGTTATAGTATCATTTTAATTCCTTCCCAACAGGAATATCTATACCCCACTTACCACCCATCCTCAGTGACAGGGGATATAACTAGAAGATATTTAGTAAATTTTGTATCCCATTTGGTTTATGAATGTAATTGTACCCCAGGTATCATACACAGGTTTTTAGTGATCAGCTTCCAAGTATCATTATGTTATAGTCCCTTTATCCCCATAGGGAGAGACTATGTTGAAAATTTACTTGTTCTATCCCCACCCCAGGAAGGAAATGTTCCCATTTTATCCATGGTGTCCATAGCATTAGAGAACAAGAATGAGCCCACACTGTCCAGTGACATCCTTCTCATAAACATACCCTGATAGCTTGGGCTTCTAGCACTAATCTGTGGGGACATTTGTATTGTTTTCCAAGTTTGGATAATTGAAAGGCCTCACCAGACTCCACGGAGTACAATCTCATAAGGCTTTCATCTAAAGGTGAAGGATATGGTGCAGTGAGAGAGAGGGTGCAGGCAAGCCTCAGAGGTCTGAGAGATATCCCACAGCGCAAGCTCTATAGGGATCCAAACTGTGCACACCTGGACCATACTGAGTCTCTGGCTTGAACTGCAGGATCTGTGCCAGGAATCACGACTTGGAGAGAATAGCCGGAAAAAGCTCTCAGTGGTTCTTTAAGTAACCAAGACAAGGTTTTGAAACCCGCTACCCTAGATACAAGTCATCAGTAAAGAAGCTGACTTTGGGTATCAACGGGGGAGTTTCAGACTTTAATAGCACATCATAAATCCAACTGCACTTATTTTGGCCAAGAGTCAAAAACCAGATATCTCAGCATCCCCAGAGACAAAGGTAGAGAATTCTAACTTCAGCTGTAAATCAACTCTGTAATGACATAAAATTCTCAAGGGATCCAATATCCAGTAGTCCCTCCTGAGTGAGCTTGCAGCCCTCTTCAGGCATTGTCACAGTTGTGGTGTTCTATCAGTTTGGTGACACATTTAGTTCCCTTATATTTCTTTATTACTCTCCCAAGCTGACTTCCAACTGTGGCCAACATCTTGGAAAAGAGCTACTGAATGTCTGAGGCTCTGTGATTGCCGTGGGGATACAGGAGGGGCATCAGAGCTTCTGCCACAATAGCTTTATCACCCCAACTTCTGGTACAGTGCCAGGCACATAGGAGACACTGGATAAGTATTTGTTTAATATAAAAGTTACTTCCACATCAGGGAATGTGCCTATTTGATTAAGCAAGTCTCTTTAATAACTTGACTCCAAGAATGTAATTTTTGCTTGAAGTGGTAATCTGAGACCAGTTCTAAAATTTTGGCACAGTGGGACCCATTGTGTACTCCGTGTTACAATCAGTCGGGGGTATTCTAGGCTCAAGTAGAGCTCAGTCTAGGTGTGCCAGGAAACTTCCCACAGTGGGCCCTCGGAAGCTTCAAAGGAGAGTCAATAGTGTTATGTGGCCACCATACCGCCCCCCAGGCCACTCCCCTCAGGGCTATGCAAGTTCTATAATAGCTTTTTTATAGACATTCCTTCAACATTCACATTTTACATATTTGAAGAAGCAAATCAAGCTCTGATGTACTGGGCAAGTGCGGCAGCAGTCAGCTTCCCATTACACCCTGGTATCTGTCTTAGCAGCGTGGCATCAGCACTCACAGCCACAGTTAACAAATGCTCAGCTGCAAAGCAACCTCCTCCTGTGCAATTTGGTGGTAGTGTTTCCCTTAGGATACCTGAAAAAGAGCCAAAATGGTGAAGGATTTCAAATATTGTAAGTCAAATGGTAGCTTAAGACAACTGTTGGTCAGCTGAATCATCGGGAGGTGTCACATTCCATCTTTGCTCCAGATTACCTAAGCGGAGTCCTTATGCCCAGCTACAAATCAGAATAAGCCCAGTTTCCCCTCTCTATAGAAAAAAGGTGAGGTGACTCTCCCAGCACTAGCCGTCTATTAGTACTGGATATGAAAGAGAGAACTAACAGTATTATATTCTTGCTAAGAGATGTACTCTTGGGGCTATGTCTACTAATCTGTGGGTGAAAACCCCAAAGGGTTACCCCCTTTGCCTTGATTTCTTCTATTTCCCTCTCATTACTGTTTAAACCATAGCCCTCTCCCACACTTTTTGTTGTTATTGGTGGTGGCGGTGGTGGTTTGACTTGGCTAGCCTGTACTGTTTGTACTTTAATACATGCAGTAGCATCAGTTTCCAGGAAGATGTAGTAGGATTTGACAGATAGAGTTACAGGCCTGTCTTTTTCACTTGGCAATGAGGTTGCATTCAGTTTTCCCTAATATGCTTACATGGGGTGACTTTACAGCCTGTGGTGAAGTTCTTTTATGAATGAATACACACTGTCAAATATTTTGTAATAAATATCATGCTTTGTATGTCAATAGCTAACTCTACTAAGACATATAATTGCAACCACAGTTTCAGGGAAATTGGATTAGGAAAGACAAGAGAATAAATTTGTGAGACAGAAAATACATAAAGTAATGTACTGCAATATCCCTCACTACCTCATTCAACTTTCCCATTCAAATTTTCATTTGCACTCCTAAACACTTCAACTCCTCTCTTATCTAGTGGGAAGATACAATTTTTAATCGTTACTCGCACCCTTGAAACTTTTTCACCACCTATTTAAGCAGCAGATATTTTAAATGTACATTCTAGATTTAAATGAGACTTCTGATATTGGAATGACAAAGAATATGATATGTCCATGTAATATGCTTTCATGTCAATTTTTTGTACAGTCATGGCAGTAAAATAGTAAAATGGTAAATAAAGTAAAAATATGCAGTGAAGTGCTTCATCAGATGAAATATATACAGGTAGGCCAACATGATAGGCAATTTACTGTTTCAAAATTTTAATTGCATTCTCTCTGGTTGCTTCTGTCATATGATAAGCAAAGCGTAGATTCACTGTGAATTTCAGTCAACAGCCCTTTTCAGCAGCTCACCTCCCAAGTCAGTCTTTAGGATCTGAGTGCAACCCATCTCTCTCAATTCCACAACTAGAGTAGTACATATGGGAATTTCTTTTTAACTCTTTTTTTTTAAATTATTTTCTTGAGGTCATATTGGCTTACAACATTGTTTAAATTTCAGGTGTACATTATTATATATTAGTTTCTGTATAGACTGTACTGTGTTCACCACCAATATTCTAGTTTTTATCTGTCACCATACATACGTGCTCCTTTACCCCTTTTATCCTCCCCCCACCCCCTTCCCCTCTGGTAACCACTAATCTGTTCTCCTTATCCATGTGTTTGTTTATCTTCCACGTATGAGTAAAATCATAAGGTGTTTGTCTTTCTCTGTTTGCTTTATTTCCCTTAGCATAATACCCTCAAGGTCAATCCATGTTGTCACAAATGGCACAATTTTGTCTTTTTTATGTCTGAGTAGTAGTCCATTGTGTATATATATCACATCTTCTTTATCCATGATCCATTGATGGGCACTTGGGTTGCTTCCACATCTTGGCTATCATGAATAATGCTGCAATGAACATAGGGATGCATAAAACTCTTTGAATTTTTGATTTCATGTTGTTTGGATAAATATCCAGTAATGGGATAGCTGGATCATATGGTATTTCTATTTTTATTTTTTTGAGGAATCTCTATACTGTTTTCCATAGTGGCTCCACCAGTTTGCATTCCCACCAGCAGGGTATGAGAGTTCTCTTTTCTCCACATCCTCTCCAACATTTGTTGTTTTTTGTCTTGATGATTATAGCCTTTCTAATAGGTGTAAGGTGATGTCTCACTGTAGTTCTGATTTGCATTTCCCTAATGATTAGTGATGTTTAACATCTTTTCATGTGCCTGTCGGCCAGCCATATACCTTCTTTGAAAAGATGTCTGTTCATATCCTCTGCCCATTTTTTGAGCAGGTTCTTTGTTTTTTGTTGTTGAATTGTATGAGTTCTTTATATATTTTGAAAATTAACCCCTTGTTTGATAAATGATTTGCAAATATTTTCTCCCAGTTGTAGGTTGTCTTCTCATTTTGTTCAGGGTTTCCTTTGCCTTGCAGAAGCTTTTTAGTCTGATGTAGGCCCATTTGTTTATTTTTTCTCTTGTTTCCCTTGCCTGAGCAGACATGGTATTCAAAAAGATACTGCTAAGACCAATGTCAAAGAGTGTACTGCCTATATTTTCTTCTAGGAGTTTCATGGTTTCAGGTCTTGCATTCAAGTCTTTAGTTCATTTTGAGTTCATATTTGTGTATGGTGTAAGATGATGGTCTATTTTAATTCTGTTGCATGTGGCTGTCTAGTTTTCTCAACACCACTTTTTTTGTGTGTGTTGGGGGGAAAGACCAGCCCTGAGCTAACATCTGTTCCCAATCCTCCTCTTTTTGCTGAGGAAGACTGGCCCTGGGCTAACATCTGTGCCCATCTTTCTCCACTTTATATGGGACGCCGCCACAGCATGGCTGACAGGCAGTGCATCGGCGGGCGCCCGGGATCCGAACCGGTGAACCCCGGGCTGCCAAGCGCGAACTAAACCACTACACCACCAGGTGGCCCCTCTCAACACCACTTTTTGAAGAAACTTTCCTTTCTCTATGTATGTTCTCGGCTCTAGTGTCAAATATTAGCTGTCCATATATGTGTGGTTTTATTTCTGGGCTTTCAATTCTGTTCCATTGATCTGTGTGTCTGTTTTTGTGCCAGTACCATGCTGTTTTGACTACTATAGCTTTGTAGTATATTTTGAAGTCAGGGACTGTGATACCTCCAGCTTCGTTGTTTCTTCTCAGGATTGCTTTGGCTATTTGGGATCTTTCGTTATTCCATATAAATTTTAGGATCCTTTGTTCTATTTCCATGAAGGATGTCATTAGATTTCTGATTGGGATTGCATTTAATCTGTAGATTACTTTAGGTAATTTGGACATTTTAACTTTGGAATATCTTTCCATTCCTTTATGTCTTCTTCAATTTCTTTCAATAATGTCTTCTAGTTTTCAGTGTATAGGTCTGTCACATCCTTGGTTAAATTTATTCCTAGATATTTTATTCTTTTTGTTGAGACTGTAAATGGGATTGTATTCTTGACTTCTCTTTAGCTAGTTCATTATTAGTGTATAGAAATGAAACTGATTTTTGTATGATTTTGTACCCTGCAACAGTATTTTATTTGTTGATTATTGCTAATAGTTTTCTGGTGGGTTCTTTAGGGTTTTCTATACACAGAATCATATGTTATCCAGAAACAATGAGAGTTTTAATTCTTCCTTTCCACTTGGGTCCTTTTTATTTCTTTTTCTTGCCTAATTGCTCTGGCCAAAACTTCCAGTATTAAGTTGAATAAGAGTGGCGAGAGTGGTCATTCTTGTCTCATTCCTGTTCTCAGAGGAATGGCTTTCAGTTTTTCACCATTAAGCATGGTGTTGGCTATGGGTTTGTCATATATGGACTTTATTATGTTGAGCTACTTTCCTTCTATACCCATTTCATTGAAAGTTTTTATTATAAATGGATGTTGAATCTTCTTAAATGCTTTCTTTGAATCTATTGAGATGATCATGTGATTTTTATTCCTCATTTTGTTGATGTGGTGTATCACATTGATTGACTTGTGGATGTTGAACTATTCCTGCATCCCCGGAATGAATTCCACTTGATCAGGCTGTATGATCCCTTTAATGCATTGTTGTATTTGATGTGCTGATAATTTATTGAGGATTTTGCACCTCTGTTCATCAGATATTGGCCTGTAATTTTCCTTTTTTGTGTTGTCCTTGTCTGGTTTTGGTATCAGGGTGATGTTGGCCTCATAGAATGAGTTAGGAAGCATCCTATCTTCTTCAATATTTTGGTATTGTTTTGGGGAGATTTTTGATTACTATTTCAATCTCTTATGATTGATCTATTCAGAGTCTCTATTTCTTCTTGATTCAGTTTTGGGAGGTTGTATGACTCTAAGAAGTTAGCCATTTCTTTTTTGTTTTTGTTTTTTTTTTCTTTTGGTGAGGAAGATTGGCCCTGAGCTAATATCTGCTGCCAATCCTCCTCTTTTTGTTTGAGGAAGATTGTCCCTGAGCTAACATCTGTGCCAATATTCCTCTATTTTGTATGTGGGATGCTGCCACAGCATGGCTTGATGAGTATGTGTAGGTCTGCGCCCAGATTCTGAAGCTGAGAACCTTGGGCCACCAAAGTGGAGTGCACGAACTTAACCACTACACCACAGAGCTGGACCTTCCATTTCTTCTAGGTTATCAAATTTGTTGGCATATATCTTCTCATAGTATTCTCCTTTAATCCTTTGTATTTCTGTGTTATCCATTGTAATTTCTCCTCTTTCATTTCAAATTTTATTTGAGTCATCTCTCTTTTTTCCTTAGTGAGTCTGGCTAAGGGTTTGTCAATTTTGTTTATCTTCTCAAAGAACCAGATCTTAGTTTCATTGATACTTTCTATTGGTTTTTCAGTCTCTATTTCCTTTATTCCTACTCTGATTTTTATTATTTCCATCCTTCTACTGACTTTGGGCTTTGTTTATTCTTCTTTTTCTAGTTTTTCTAGTATAGTTGAAGATTACTCATTTGAGATTTTTCTTTTTTGTTGATGTAGGCCTGTATTGCTATAAATTTCCTTCTTTGTACAACTTTTGCTACATCCCATAACAGTTGGTACATTGTGTTTTATTTTCGTTTGACTCCAGGTATTTTTCTGATTTCTCCTTTGATTTTTCATTGATCCAATGATTGTTCAGTAGCATGTTGTTTAGTCTCTGTATATTTGTGACTTTCCCAGCTTTTTTCTTGTAATATTCTATATATATATCTATTAAGTACATCTAGTCTAATGTTTCATTTAAGACCACTATTTCCTTGTTGACTTTTTGTCAGATGATCTAGCTATTTATGCAAGTGGGGTGTTGAGGCCTCCTACTATTATTGTGTTGTTGTTAATTTTGCCCTTTAGGTCTGTTAATAGTTTCTTTATATACTTTGGTGCTCCAGTGTTAGGTGCATATATATTAATAAGTGCTAAGTCTTCTCTGTGGAATGTCCCTTTTATCATTATATAATGCCTATCTTTGTCTCCCATTATCTTTTTTATCTTGATTTCTTCTTTGTCTGGTATAAGTATGGCTACACCTGCTTTATTTAGCCTGATATTTGCTTGGAGTATCTTTTTCCATCCCCTCACTCTAGCCTATGTTTGTCTTTAGAGATGAGATATGTTTTCTGGAGGCAGAAAATAGTTGGGTCTTGTTTTTTAAACCATCCAACCACTCTGTCTTTTGATTGGTGAATTAAATCCATTTACATTTAAAGTAATTATTAATATATGAGGGCCTAATACTGCCATTTTATCTCTTGTTCTCCAGTTGTTCTATATTTCTATTGTCTCTTTTCCCTTGTATTTCTGATTGCCATTTCAGTTTGATGGTTTTCCATGATGGTTTTCTCAATTTCTTCTTTATTTATGATTTGTGACTCTGCTCTGATTTTTTTGTATTGTGGTTACCATGACGTTTGTATAAAAGATCTCATAGATGAGATAGTCCATTTTCTGATATTCTCTTATCTCCATTAGCCTATGCAGGTTCCATCCCTTTCTTCTTCCTCTTCTATGTTTTTGTTGTGAGAAATTACTATTTTTTGTGTTGTGAGTTTGTGACTAAATTGAAGTGTTTATAGTTGTTATTGATGCTTTCTTTCCCTTTGTCTTTTATCTTATAGTTAAATGTTTGCTAACCTATTCTGATAGAGACCTGCAATTTTCTGATTTTGTCTATTTATCTCTTTACTCAAAGCTGTGTAAACTTTGCCTTTTTGTTTCAGATATAAGGAGTCCCTTCATCATTTCTTGTATGTCAGATCTAGTGGTGATGAACTCCCCCAGCTTTTGTTTATCTGGAAAAGCTTTTATTTCTCCATCATATCTGATGGATAATTTCACAGGATAGAGTATTCTTGACTGATAGCTTTTGTCTTGCAGTATTTTGAATATATCATTCCACTCTCTCCTGTCCTATGAGGTTTCTGCTGATAAACCTGCTGGAAACCTGATGGGGATTCTTTGTAGGCTATTTTCTTCTGTCTTGTTGCTCTTAATAGTTTTTCTTTGTCATTGACTTTTGACAGTTTTAATAACATATGCCTGGAGAAGGGCTCTTTGCATTGATGTAAGTAGGAGTCTTACTGGTTTCATGTATTTGTATGTCCAGTTCTTTCCCCTGGTTTGGGAAGTTCTCAACTATAAGTTCCTTGAACAAACTCTCTGCTCCTTTCTCCTTCCCTTCTTCCTCTGGGATATCTATAATCCTTATGTTACTTTTCCTGATTTAGCTGCATATTTCTTGAGGAATTTCTTCATTTTTTTTTAATCTTAGTTCTCTCTCCTCCTCCAACTGAAGCATCTCTAGGTTCCTATCTTTGAGGTCACTAATTCTCTCCTCCATAAGGTCTACTCTATTTTTTATGCTTCTACGTTATTTCTTATCTCATTAATTATGTTCTTCATATCCAGAATTTCTGTTTGGTTTTTTTTTTTTTTTAGAGCTTCAATCTCTTTGGTGAAGTGTTCCTTCTGTTCATTAATTTTATTCCTGAATTCATTGAAATGTCTTCCTGAGTTTTACCATAACTCATTGAGTTTCTTCTTGATAGCTATTTTGAATACTCTGTCAGTTAGATTGTCATCTTCTGTGGTTTCAGGTTTGGTGTCTGGACAGTTGTCATCTTCCTTCTGTTCTGCAGTGTTACTGTAGTTCTTCATGGTGTTTGATGAATTGATCCTGTGTCATGCATTTGTGGTAGTAATCAGCTCCTCTTATTTGGGTACAGCTTTTGTTACTTTGGTTCTGGTCATCTGGGTCTCATGTTTCTCCACTGGCTCTCTACAGATTCAGATGCTGCTGTCCTGTGTACCACCTGTGCTATGGTTCCCAGGTTGTCTTGGGGTGCTGGTTGCACTGCTGCCAGAGGGCCTGGGTTCATGAGTGTCACTGTTGCTGGTGGGGTCCTGGAGACCCAGGGATCTGTATACAGTCCCTGTTGCTGGTGGAGCTGGTGTCAAGGTTGTCACCACTGGGGACTGGGTCACCAGTTCTGCTGTGGTTCCTACTGCTTCTGGTCGAAGATTCCACTTGTCACCATTGGAGGGGGGGGCTGTTTTTTCTGTTCCCACCCCATCTGCTTGTAGTTGTGCTGGTCGGCCACTCTGTGTTTGTGCAGGCTGGGCTGCAACCACTTAGCAGGATGACTTTGTGCAGGCCAGGCCACTGCATTCAGTGGGCAGGTGGCACTTACACAGGCTGGGCTGCCACTTGGGCAGGGTGCCTTAATGCAGTCTGAGCCACTGCCACTCCATAGGGAGCATTTGCATGAGTGGAGCCACCTGGCATAATGGGCACTCCTGTTGGCCAGCTACCTTCCACTGCTCCACAAGCATTCCCACCCAGGCCAGGCTATCCTCACCTCCACTCACAGTCATGCTGCCCCCTGTGTGAGGATCTGTCACCTAGATAGCTGCCACCAGGGAGGGGGCTGCTTCCCCAGGGGTCCAGTCCACCCACCTTCAGATGTATAGCTGCATGGATCTCTCAAGTGTCCTGTTGTGCTATATAGGGAATCCTCTGTTGGTTAATGGTAGTTGTTTAGTTGTAACTTAGAGGGGAGAGACAAAGAGAACAACTCAATCCACCATGATGCTGACGTCATTCTTGGCAACTTTTTCTTAATTTTCTAATTTTCCTCAACACTTACCTCATCTTTTACCTTTCCACAAGGCTGTTGGCTCGAGGTGAAGATTAGGTAAATATCTAAACAATGCTCTGAGGATACAAACCGAATACTTCCTCCATCTCTAAATAAATAGCCCACAGCTCCATCCTTTGTGCAAATTCGACTGCTTTCTTCTACCAGCATTCCATAAACTGCAGGATATATCAAAACCAATTTCTAAAAAGCAAGGCAAACCTTCAACTGGGACCTTCATCAGAGAACAAAGCACTTTGGTTTGCCTTGGCAAGAAGATGATCACAGGATTCAGAAACAGAGGAATGAGCAGGCAGATCCTCAGAGGACTCTAACATGACCTTTCAGGCGATCTGTCCATGTATGTGGTGAATTTACCCTGATCTTCTCTATGTTTCATGATCATGAATATGAAGTTTCCATTTCATCAATGAGCTCTGCTAAGCAGCTCTTCTTGTACTTGACTGTTTCTCTTACATGACTCAAAACACTAGGTATTACCCGTCTCAGGATTATTTTATATACTTCCATAATGGGGGCATTTTCTACAAATGTTCAATTAAAAGCTAGCAGTTATCTTTCAAAGGGCTATAATGAACGGCTGCATCAGGTAGCTTTTGAATCTAAAATCCCAGTGGTCTCTGTTGAGTAGCATTATTCAATTTCTGCCAAAAGCTCATGTTGTGCTTTCTAGTTGCAGACACTTTTAAAATCATCTGAAAAGTCAGGTCTTGAGATCCTAGTGGGAATTCTTGGGCCACAAACCTTTATGAAGAATTTAATGCCTGTTTCTGCTCAAAACTCAATTCAAATTCACATCTGGTTTTGGTGACTTTGTGAATAGAGACAGCAATATCTCTAAGTGAGCAATGTGATTTTGTCCTAACCCAAACAGTCTCACCAGTCTCTGGGCTTTCTGTTCAGTGATACTGTCAGGAAGAAATAATAATTGATTTCTCACAGCTCAAGGGATAGTCCTAGTTACTCCTGGCCTTGTAGATGGCAAACCTTTCACAAACTGGGTTGGACCTTGATTTAGCTGAGTGTGTGAGCCACTCTCTAGTGATGTTATGGGTGATTAAGTTCTTTAATCTGGTGATTCTTCCACTAAGGAATTATGATATCAGTATTGTACTACATAAACTTGCTTTTGAAGGTTATCAGGTCGAAGTCCCACTGCACTAGCCTTAGACAGTATGGAGACAAATTCAATATCCCTGTGGAATAATCTTAAAGATTGAATACCATTCCTTAAAAAGCAAATTTTGTCTGACTGGACTCTAAGGTAAAAACTGAAAATAAAACATTAGCCCAGTGCATTACATTCTACCAATCATCTTTGGCATGTCACAATTTCTGCATAGTCTTTATCATATCAGATATGGCTGAAGTGATCTGGGAAACCACCTTGTCTAATCCCTGATGGTTTATCATCAGTCTCTGTGAATAATCTGACTAGGGCACAAGCCTGGCATGGATATTAAAGAGAGAGTTAATGTAAATCAATGCTTTCACTTCAATCATTTTCTTAATCAGAGCAGTGATCTTTTGTTGCCATACTAAAAGTTTATATTGCTTAATAAACCACAGGTTAAGACTTGGAAAATTCCAAAGGCTTTCTTTAGCAAAAAGCAGACTTAGGTGACATTCCATGTGAAGATGGAAAAGGCAGAGCCTTCCATTTTCACTTGATAGCCTTTCCAATTATTCATCCATATAATCATGCTACAACCAAGATGATTCTTCACAGTCAATTTTCAAATCATATGTTACCAATGACTTTTGTCCGTCATCATGTGTCTTAGTCCATTCAGGAGGCTATAACAAAATACTAGAGAATGGGTAGCTTATAAACTACAGAAATTTGTTTCCACAATTCTGGAGGCTGAGAAATCCAAGATCAAGGCTCTGGCAGATTTGGTGTCTGGTGAGAGTTCACGTCCTGGTTTATAGATGGCAACTTTTTGCTCTGTCCTCACATGGCAAAAGGGGCAAGGGTATTTTCTCAGGCAACTTTTATAAGGGCACTAATGCCATTCACAAGGGCTCTGCCCTCATGACCTAATCATTTCTCAAATGTTCCACCTCCTAATACCATCGTCTTGGGGGTTAGGTTTCAACATAAGAATTTTGGAGGGACACAGTCAGATCACAGTACCATGACATCTTCAAGTTTCAACTTTGGGCCATTTAGAGTGTCCAAAATGTAATCGCAAAAAGTTTTGCACACTAACCTGATGCTATTTGGCCCATATCATTGCAAAAGACCTTGGATCTCCTCCATTCCAAGTGTTGGGAAAACAGTTCTTATTCTATCTTTTTGAACACTTTTAAAAATCCTGTGGCTATTCAAGCACTTTTCATTATAAATTATAGTCCTCATAATTAGATATGAATTTATTCACACTGGTATATAAAGAGTTATTTTTATAGGGAACTTTAAGAGGTGTATTTCTGGGTCTCTCTTTGTTATTCGTGACCTTCACTGTTTTGAACAATAAAAGTCAGGTATTTTATAGAATGTGCCTCAATTTGGTGGATTTGTCTAATATTTTATCATTATTAGACATGCATTATGGTGGGTTTGTTTTTTTTTTTTTTTTTTGAATGAACACCACAATGGTGAAGTGCCCTTCTCCTGACATCCTTTTGGGGGATGCATAATGCCTACATGCCTTATCACCATTGATGCTCAACTTTATCACTTGCTTGAGGTAGTGTTTGACAGGCTTCTTGACTGTAATGTTACCATTTTTCCTTCTCCATACTCTATTATAAAGGTTGAAAAACTATGGTTCACTGGCCAAATCAGGCCTTCCACCTATTTTTGTAAGTAAAATTTTATTGTAAAATTGCCATATCCATTAATTTATGTATTATGTATTAAGACTGCTTTCAAATATTTCTACAATGGCAGAATAGTTCCTTCAGAAATCTCTGGCCTGGAAAGCCTAAAATATTTATGATCTACACTTTAAAGAAAAAGTTTTCTGGAACCTACCTGTTCTTTAAAAGCAACTCATAAAGTCCAGCACGCACTCAAGGGGAGGAGAAGCATCCTGGAGGAGTAAATATATAGCGAATTTGGAATTTTTCATAAAAGATTTGTCTCTTCTCCCTCATTTGTTTTTTTCAGTCATTTATTTCTATTATTATGGACACATGGATATTTATCTTATTCTTCTGGTTAAAATCCAACACTAGGGGCCAGCCCCATGGCCTAGTGGTTAAGTTTGGTGCATTCTGCTTTAGCGGCCTGGGTTAGGTTCCCAGGCACGGATATACACCACTCATCAGGGCCATGCTTTGGCAGCAACCCACATACAAAATAGAGGAAGATTTGCGCAGATGTTACCTCAGGGAGAATCATCCTAAAGCAAAAAGAGGAGGATTGGCAACAGATGTTAGCTCAGGGTGAATCTTCCTCAGCAAAAAAAAAAAAAACAAAAAAAAAAAAAACCCTAACACTACTGTTATTAATTTTGCTGCTTAAATTGTGCTACCTTTCCTCACTGAAAGCTCTTTCTGGTTGGCTTCAGTGTCAGCTTTGATATGCCCTTTTTTTTTCTAAGTCCTTTACATTCTGGAATTACGAGATGATCCAGGATTGTTTGTGTAATCCTTTCCCTAGCACTAAAATCAACTATTTTTCCAAGGATCTCTGGTTTCTTTAATAGAAAATGGTATTTGGAAACCAAGATCTGGGTGTGCTTGTTGTTACTGGATTGTTGTTACTTCCAAGTCATATCAGCAACTTGCACAAGGAAATATATGTGTTTATAGTAAATCATGTATTCTAATATATCTATATTTATTCTGTATCAATTGATCTGAATATATATTAAAATAAACACGAGTTCACACTGATATTTCTGATTTTAATTAGGGGCAACAGGGTTAATATGAGACAGCTCTCTGGTTTATTTGTAACTTCTTTCTCTGACAGTGAGAAGCCTGGATCCCATTATTTAAAATTTATTCAATTATTTGTTCAACCTACGA
This sequence comes from Tapirus indicus, assembly GCA_031878705.1. Taxonomy (NCBI): domain Eukaryota; kingdom Metazoa; phylum Chordata; class Mammalia; order Perissodactyla; family Tapiridae; genus Tapirus; species Tapirus indicus. Next base: position 26,770,656 of record CM062933.1, read on the forward strand.
CATGGAATGTTGCTTCAGCATTAATAATCTATACTTCTAAGAGAAACAAATTCACCAGCTAGAACACAGAGTTGTTTTTTGGGTTTTTTTTGGGGGGGGAGGGTTTAATCCTAGGTAAATACACTGACTATTTCTAGAAGCTTATTTGAAGATTATTTGTATTTTCTGCATAGATAATCTCTATGGGAATTTACAGTAAGAATGAATGAGTCCACTCAACAACAAACAAATAAGCAAACAAAAACAGTTTCAGTCTCAGAAGGAAATAGGAATGCTAAGGCAAATGACTAAATCAAATCCCTAGAATTAGTTACTGGGATTCATGAAATGAACAAGCATGCAGGTATGCCATGCACAATGAGCTGAAAGACTACATATTCCCCTTGCACTTCATAAAATTAATAATATAACAAGAAACTGCACCCAATGTTAAAAGTTAAGGACTTGCTCGAAAATGACAGTGGCAAAACTCCCAAATATAAGGGTTGCCACATAGCTGGTAAGTGGATTATATAGGACATCTACTAGTAGCCCTAAGAGGCTACAAGTATTTGTTAACTTGGATCATCACTTAATCTACTTGAGAATTTGCTTACCTTATAAAATAAGCAACCATAGAGAATACATTTAAAGGTTTGAAACAGAAAATTCTCCATTAATTAGACCCATCTGCATATATTTCTTTTCAACGAGGGTCACATTTCACTGATACCAATGTACAGACATAAGCAATGAAACAACATTGAATGGACAAACCATATTGATTATCAACCTCAGGGTAGTTGCCTCATTGAAAATTGGAATGGATAACTGAAACACTTGTTCTTAAAACAGCTGGTGAAACATGGATTCTTTAGTTAAATGAATGTGTACTCAAAACTGGATATGAGAACTTCCAGTTTAAGCTGTCCCACGTAAAGAACTTGGATGTCATGATTCCTGTCTTTACATCAAGAAAAAGCTGAACAAATTGAAATCAGTGATTTTCTTGAACTCATCAGAGAACTGAGGTCACAGGGCAAAAACACTACCCTAACATCTGGAGACACAGGCAAATCCAGGTGTCACAGGAAAGATTTTCTTACCTGAAGCAGAAGCCTCTAGAGCCATAAACTGAGAGAAACACTTAAATAGTAATTTTGATGAACTGCTGGAGTCTATGTGTGGACTAGCTCGAGACTGAGAAACTCCTGGGAGCTGTAGGCTTATGAAGGCCCACATACTTTAGTGGGTTTTACCTCTGGAAACCCCACCAGGTTCTCTTGATGAAGAGTCAAGAAAAATCCTCTCATGGTGCTAGTAGAGAAAGGGGAAGAGTAACCATTATGAAATATTCTCAAGCCTTCTCCATAACAAAGGCCCACTCACCAAAGGAAAATACTTTTCCAGAGCCTTAGCTCACCTGGTGAAGAGACATTTATCCCATTCCAACCCCTATGGCCTTCTTGACTCACCAAAGGGTGAGAAAAAAAGGCTAACAAACACTTGTGAAGGTCACATCCCAGGGACACAAGTGGAGATTTAATTATAAGATTATAGAATATTTCTTCTCCCCTATACCTTAGTGACAGACCAATGGGGCTCCAGGAAAATAAGACTGGATTACAGTTGAAAGAACAGCAATGCCTAGACTCTACCTAAAGAGAAGTTCTACAGGAAGCATAAAGACAACAATGGAGACAAAGTAAGGACACCAGATGAATCTGAATCCTCTGGCATCTACAACTGCAGCAAAGATTCAACTCTGTCCAGATCCCAGCCAGATTAACATAAAACATCACATTAAAAGCCTGTTTATCTTAGTTCCTATTATCTGATGCATCATTTCTGGTTTTCACCAAAAAAATCACAAGGTATGCTAAAATGAAAAACACAGTCTGAGGAAACATGAGAACCAGATTCAGATAAGACATATTTTGGAAACAGCAAACAAGAATTTTAAATAACTGTGATTAATATGGTAACAGCTCTAATAGAAAAAAGTAGACATCATGCAAGAACAGATGGCAAATGTAAGCACAGAGATGGAAACCAAAAAAATCAAAAGAAAAGAATAGAAACTTAAAAAAGACTGTAATAGAGATAAATAATGTTTTTGATGGGTTTATCAGCAGATAGGACACAGCCAAGGAATGAATCAGCATGCTTAAAAATGAATCAATAAAACATCCCAAACTTAAATGTAAAGAGAAAAAAGAATTGAACATTCAAGAACTGTAGGGCAATTTTAAAAGGCGTAACATATGTATAATTGGAATACCAGAAAGAGAAGAAAGAAAGAATGGAGAAGAAAATTAGAAGTAATAATCTGAAGAAGTAATACTTTCCAAAATTAATGACAGACACCAAACAACAGGTCCAGGAAGTTCAGTGAACATCAAGCAGAATAAATATAAAAAATAAAAGAACTCACCAAATCATATCACATTCAAATTGTAGAAAATAGAACACAAAGAGAAAATATTGAAAGAAGCCAAGGGGGGGGGGAACTATATTTAGAGAAACAAGTAAAAGAATCACATCAGACTTCTCATCAGAAACCTCATAAGTGAGATAAGAGTGGAGTAAAATATTTAAGGTGTTGAAAGAAAATATCTAACCTAGTATTCTATACACACTAAAATTATCCTTCAAAAGTGAAGGAGAAATTAAGACTTTCTCAAACAAAACTGAAGGAATTCATAGCCAATAGATCTGCGAAGCAAGAAATGTTAAAATTTCTTTAGGTAGTAGGAAAATAACATATTCAGAAATTTGATCTGTTTAAACAAAGGAGAGCACCAGAAAAGGAATAAATGAAAGAAAAAATATTTTATATTTCTTATTCTAATTAGCCAAAAACTGCTTGTTTAAAGGAATAATGGCACTAAAGTATTGAGTAGTTATAGGTTACAAATAAGTGAATTCAATGACAGCAATGTCCTAGGGGAAGAAAAGAAGAATTAAAAACACTCTCTTACAAGTTACAGTGTTATTTGAAGTTGGAACTAGATTAGTTAAAAATGTATATTGCAACTCTAGGTCATGACTGAATTTTTTTTAAGTATGATTAATATGCTCAGAGAGGCAATAAAATTAAATCATATAAAATAGTCAATTAAAACTAACAAAACCAGAAAAAAAGGAGAAAATAGAAACAAAGAACAAGTGTAATGAATAGCAAACAGTTACAAACATGTAGATATTAAACCAACTATATTAACAGGAATTCTAAATGTGGTCTTAAAACACCATTTAAAACAAAGACATTGTCTTAACAAAGACATGTCTTTTATATATGTATATAAAAAACCCAACTATATCTTGTTGTCTTTGTCAGCTCAGGCTGCTATAACAAAATACCATAGGCGAGGTGGCTTATAAACAACAAAAATTTATTTCTCACAGTTCTGGAGGCTGGAAGTCTGAGATCAGGATGCCGGCATGGCTGAGTTCTGGTGAGGTTCCATTTTGGGACTGCAGATTGCCCACTTCTTGTTGTATCCTCATATGGCAGAGAGCAGGCAGGGGAAGCAAGCTCTCTTACAAGGGCACTTGTAACCCTGTTCATGAGGACTCCACCCTCATAACCTCATCTAATCCCAATTACCTCCCAAGGGTTGTACTGCCTATCATACTGGGGAGTAGTGTTTCAACATATGAATTTAGGAGGGACACAAACATTCACTCCATAATAGTTGTCTATAAGGAACCTAAGATGGGTTAAAAATAAAGAGATGGAGAAATACATACCATGCTAACACTAATCAAGACAAATTCAGAGTAGTTACCTTAATTTCAAACAAAGCAGACTTCAGAACAAGGATAATTATGAATAGAGAGGGACTCTACATAATGACAAAGGGGTCAATTCGCCAAAATGACATAACGATCCTCATAATTAACTTCATCTAATTAATATTTATATAATATTCCTTCCAACAAGGGCAGAATGCACATTCTTCTCAAGCTCAAATGGAACATTCATCAAAACACACTGCATTCTGGGCCATGATACAAACCTTTACAAATTACAAGAATAGCAATCATATAAAATATGTTTTCAGACAACAATAGAATTAAACTAGAAATCAATAATAGAACGATAGCTAGAAAATGCCCAAATATTTTGAGATTAAACAACTCAAGTCTAAATAATACATGGGTCAAAGAAGAAGTCTCAAGAGAAATTTAAAAATATTTTGAACTAAATGAAAATTAAAATACAACTTACCAATGTGCCTGAGAGACAAGTGAAGCAGTGTAAAGAGGGCAATCTATAGCATCAAATACATGTAAAAGGAAAATAATCCAAAATTAATAACCTAAGCTTTACCTTAGGAAATTAGAGATAGAAGAGCAGTTTAAGTCTAAAGCAAGCAGAAAAAATCATTAACAATAAAAATTAGAGCAGACATAAATAAAATTGAAAACAGGAAAACAATAAAGTTAGTGCAACCAAAAGCTGGTTCTTTGCAAACATAAGTAAAATTGATTAACCTCTAGCCCAGCTAACTAGAAAAAAAGAGAGACGACATTGGCATCCATTTTACCAATGAAACCTCCTAAACATTTACAGAAAATTGTGTCAAATGTGCATGTGGATGGACTTCATTTAAGAAAAGACTAAACTGAAAACAGCATCACATTATACGAATTTAAGTGTGAGTTAGTGGCATGGAATTACAGACAATTCTACTCCATGCATAAGCAAAAAATATCAATGGGAAATGTATAGTTGGCCCCAAAAGAGCTGTATTTGGGGTTGAGTATGTCCAATTGGTCATCATGAGGTACATGATGTTTTTGAGGACAGAAAATTTTCCCAAACTGCCTGAATTTCATCAGTGCTCAGTGGCAAATATGTGTTAGCTTGAGCTTGGGGCTATTAGGATCTGGATTTACTGTATTGAATCAGGTGGAAATAATATTTCTGGAGGTTTATTATCATGAGCCAAATAATTACCATTATTGTTAACCCAAATAAGGATACTTGATGAAACTCAACTCCAGGAGAATGGTTCAACTGGAGTTACATCAAAGATCCAATTAAATGGCCCATTGAATAATCACTGTAATGTAACACCATTCCCATAAATGATGTTTTTAGCAGATTTTTATCCTTTCCCAGACTATTGCATCTCTAATCACTATGGAATCTATGTCATTAAAGGCCAGTGGCTGAGCATATTAGAGAATCAAGACAAAGAAACGAGTTGTAGGAACTACTACTGAGGTCGTGTGTAACTGAATGATGTAGTCTTTTTCATTGTTCTCTAATGGCTCAGGTACCATGGCTAAAAAGGAAATTTATTCCCACTGTGCGGCAACTGATTGGGATTGAAGAGATAGAGAAACAACCCCCTATTGGGAGGTACATGGGTATGGTACATCTGACACCTAAAAGTGTCTGTAAAAACTTGTACTATGATATCTGAATATGGTTACACTCAAAAATCCAGATAGAATCTAGAATTACTAAATAATAACCTCTATTAAGCACACAGGACAGTAGAATGTAGGGTATAAGGGAAATTTTTTTTTTTCTGCTGGGGTGAAAGAGAGAATGATAGTGTGATTTTAGTTGATGTATATAGATTGTCAATTACTACATCAACACCTCTGATACAGCATAATAAAGTGTAACAAAGGCTGTACACATTTATTGATAAAATTAAAAAGGATTTATGTAAATGATGACTTCTAAAATAAGAAAATATTTTGGGACACTGAGTAAAGATTACAATTGATATAAAATTCATAGAAACCAATAAGTGAATTTGTTCTTAAAATTATGTATACTTGAATGTCATCATTAACACATATTAAAACTTGAAACTCTGGATGACAGAGGAAAGTCAATGATCAAGCTGAAAAAAAAAAATCAAAGAATATGTGTAGAGATGTAATCAGAACTAACATAATTTGCAGATGGAATGTGTACCCTCCCCACTTTGGAAAGTTCAAGTCATGGTCATTGGGAGTATTTATTGGTTTACTAATTTACATGAGATATTACAGAAAATGTGATAGGGAAATTGCTAAAAAAATACCTGTGTAACATGTAGCAAGATGATATTGACTGAAGTCACAGAAGAGAGTGGGATAAGTTAGAATAGCTGGCCTGTGATCCATTTCTTCATACTCTCCTTAGCAGTTCCTGGAAGTGGGGTGGGGGAAGAAGGCAGGTAAGCAGGAATAGTCTCCCTATAAATATACTAATAACTACACGGCCTGTTAAGTAGGTTGATTATATGTCTTTTAGGAGGATAATTCTTATCTACAGAATCCCCGTATCAGAATGTCACTCACTTAGGATTGTTTATGGTAAACAAACTTAGGATCTATCCATTTAAGTGCACTGCTCTGCAGAGAATATAATATAAACTAGGTGAGGATCTTGGGCGTGAGTTAGACATTTTTCATAAATTAAAACATGTCTGCTATGTAAAGCAACCCAAAAAAATTCAGTTGGAGACCTCATATATTCATCTGGGCCAACAGCATGTCTGATATAGGAAGGAAAGACCTGTGAGTTGCCCTCCATGTCCTGGATCTCTTCCTGCTTCACCTCTGATTCTCAATTGCTCTATAGCTGCAATTATTATTAAAGCTTGATATCGTGTAAGACTGTAGATTTAATCAAACCCTTTCTTATCTCAGTATAGTAACCAGAAATGATTGTTAGATAAGTAGGTAGAAATACCGATATTAATTTAAATATTTTAATATTGAAACTTCTACCAAATTTAACAGATTTAATGGAGATATCTGTTTATAACTACATTATATAAATTAAATTACCTCTTACTTAAATATGATATTTTATGAATATTTCATCACATATCTAGGATAATCAAAAGTCTAAACACAGAAAGAATAAGACCTGAATGGTATATAAATATTTATCAATATCAGTAAAAACCACAACTTTAAAGACAAAAATACTTATTAACCAAATAATCACAATAGAAATTCCATTAAAATCAATATTTTTTTTCTAATGCACATTAAAGAATGAATTTGTGTGGTTTTATTACCTTGTAAAATTTAAGGTTGAAGCTGTAAGTGAGAGGGCAGTTTTCCTCCCAATGGTGATTCAGAGACCCAGTCTTTGATTTTGTGTCTTTTTCATCTATTAGGGAATCATTGTTTGTGTCCAGCTGGTGAAAGGGGGGTGTTAAAGACATAACTAGTTTTTAAAAGCCTTGACCAGGAAACAACACAGATTATTTTCACTTTAACTTTCTAGAACTAGTCAAATGGCCACATCTGGTAAGTAGCTGCATCTCCATAGCATCTCAGTGCTGTGGAAAGAGAACAGAACTTTGGTGGACAGTTGACCATTTCAGCAGCAGGATATGATTTACAGTGTTGTTGTAAGTTCAGAGTTGTAACCCCGGCCCAGTCACTAACTTGCTCCATAACGCTGTGTACATTTTTAGGAGATCTTAACCTTAGTTTCCCAATATAGGAATAAGAAAATGTTAAACTAAATAATCTCCAAGTTTTAATAGTTATGCATTTAGGGCCAGCCCCAGTGGCCTAGTGATTAATTTCGGTGCTCTCTGCTTCAGTGGCCTGGGTTTGGTTCCCAGGCATGGACCTACACCACTGGCCTGTTGGTGGCCATGCTCTGTCAGTGGCTCATATACAAAAAGGGGAAGACCAGCAACAGATGTTAGCTCAGGGCAAATCTTCCTCAGCAAAAAAAAAAAGTTATATATTTAAATTGTTAATTAACTGTTTACTTCTCCCATCACAAATAAGCAATTTATAGCAAACATTCTAAATGTTTATGTACAATTTTTGACCACCATGTGATGTCTTCATTACTATTAATGAAGGGCTAAAAATAAAACAAATTGATTTTAAAAACTATATTCATGTCATCAATTTAATGATACTCCAAAATATAAATCTTTCTACTCTCAAATTTTGGCCCAATGACAAATATTTGTAAAAGGTATTATTATCTTCACAATTCAAGGATAATATATTTGAAGTATTTTAGCTGAAATATACTTTCAAGCAGATTTATTTTTCTCTCATTTCAAGACATTAGAGAGTTGCTCCTATTTGCAGAAGTTTTTACAGTTAGAATTCTAAAGACTTCTAACATTGAGACCTTTTCAAAGAACCATCAATGGCAATGCCCTTTCTGATTAGGCAAAAGAGAAGAAAACAACAATCTTGTTTTATTAGCTCTTTCAGCTTTGAAAGTATTTTAAGGTATAATTGAACTTTAAAGCCTTCATTTACTAGTAGCTAGAGAGTTAAAAGCTCCATTAGATGAGGAGGGTGTATACTTTAATGTTCAAAAAACATTACACTTTCACTACTTTTATAACTGTATTGTGAAGGAATTAGAATTTCAGTAATTAATTATCTACTTCAGTTCAATTTAGTTTCTGCAAAAAAAAATGTTGTTTTTATTATACTTAATAAAATGTAACCCAGTAGATACTATGATAAAATCTTAACATAATATATACAAAACTTATCCCTCCCTCAGGCTCCAAAACCAATTTACATGTAGATGACACAATTTATATCTCCTTTAGCATGATTCAGTTTGCATTTTTCAGAAAGCACAAAATGAGCACTTTTCCCTCATAGTAAACTACAAAATTGTGAGTAGGTACTTCTCCCAGAGTACAAAATACAATCTGAAGAACAATAATTGTGAAGTTTGTTACGGATTATAATTGATCTAATGCATAAAGTTGAAGATAATATCATTATTATTTCCAAATAATAATTCATTTTTGATTAAAGATTTACAGTACATTGGTTTTCTTCTGCCCTGTATCATAGGGGTTAGTTACAAATCTTGTAATTTTTAGAAAAGTATTAAAATATTCTTGTACAACATATATAAGAAGTATTTCTTACTTCACATACATAATTAGTGAAATTATTTCATTCAATAATAATAATATTATTCACAGGAAACTGGATCTCAAACAAAGCATTTTCTAAGATAATATCATGCATAATTATAGTATTTTCTACACTTGAAAAATAAATGTATTCAATTAATGTATTCAAAACCGTAATAAATTAAATATAAAATAAAATGTTAAATTCTACAACTATTTAACTCTACAGTGAAAGAAGAACAAATGCTTAACATCTTTAAACAAATTGTTTTCGATCCATATTGAATACGACTCAAAATGTCTTACAAATATGGAACTGACTGCAAAACACAATGATAAAATTGTATCATAACTTAAAATTCGTATTTTACATCTATATGACACTTTTGAAAGTATCTGAGAGAATAAGCAACTGTGATACGTTTTGACATTTATAACCCATTGAATTCTACATATATAGGATGTTTATCATAAAACATTTATTAACAGGACAAATACATAACATTAATAGTTCAGTCCTATCTCTCATCTATCCATCATGGCCTTCCTCAAAATTCTAGCTCATAAATTTTAGTAATTTCTTGTGATTTTATGGGACACATAATTATGGGATCCTTATTATTGATTTATGCCATTTCACATTTTACTACTCAACTGACTAAATATATAGGCAATTTATTCTGTAATGGCCTTTGAGCTATTGATGAATAAATACCATAATAGATTGAAAAGAAGGTTTAGATTTCTCTTTTGAGGACAAGAGAAATTGGATAATGCCAGAAGCCTCTATATATGATTGTAAATTCCATTCCCATCATATTTATATTGCTCCATATCATATTAACATTGAATGACAATTTTCTTAAATGTTATGAATTTTGTCTTTTGGAATTTAAGAGCAAGTTGAAGAAATCAGAATATATCCCAGAAGTCTTTAAGAAAATGACCTTTTAGAATATTAAGATTTGACTCTCCATACATTTTTCAAATAGATCAAAACTCAATGGATTAAAACAAGTATATTGCAGGATATATACATATGCTAAACAACAGAAAATATCTTAAATTATTAAATGCTTCATAGAATAACAATAAATGAACAAAATTGAGAATCTAAATGAACCTAAAATGAACACTTTTTCTATTAAGGTTCTAAACTATTAAAAGACCTGATAGATATTTCAAAATAGTATACATTTAGAATGGCCTGTTCTTAGCTTGAGTGAAATTCTCAACTCTATCCACAGCTTCCATTTGTAACGATAGATACAGCTATTAATGGGATGTGCTATATTTAAAGTGCTGGCAGGAGAGGTATAGTATAGTGATCTCTGCCACTTTTGTCATTTACTTATATTACTTTTTACTGTTTTTTTCCTTTAATGTTCTGGTTATAGTACTACCATCTGTGCCTTCACCCAATTTTCAATATAAAAATTCTCTGCACATTTTTAATTAGAAAATTTTAAGCAAATTATCATTTGTTTATTTTTCAATTTAGTGATCAAATATGATTTACTTAGTATCACGTTTTCTGTATAAAATATTCAAAAAAATTAGAATGTCACATTGGTGTGTAGAATAAATTATTTAAACTGAATTAATCTGTTGATATTGACTAGATTAGTGTTTATATATAGTGCTAGAAACTACACCTACTCCTGACATGTGCATTAGAAGACAACAATAATATATTATGCAATAAAATGATTAAAGTGTAATGTAATTTCTACCAAAACAATAAAATTATGTTTAGTGGAAAGAAAATTTTATGCTTCAATTCTTTAAAATGTGGTTATTGGCTGTATTATTGAATAGTGCAGATCTAAAAAAAAAAAACCACAAATGCAATGAGAGCGCCTAAAATATAAAATTCTTTAAATGCAAATTAATACAAATGGCAAAAAATAATAAATTCAAACTTTTTAAGTATCTGATGTTATCCAATAAATTTAAAAGGCAAAGAACAAATTATATTAGTGAATATTTGAACTGCAAATCTAAATTTGTTAAAGAATGAATTTTTATGCAAATATTTGAAGTTATTAAAGTAGTAAATATTTCTATGAAAATATTCACAATTCTAATAGTCAACGTCCTAGTTATGAATGTAATGAATAAGTACCATGCCTCACATGTGTTATTTCTAAGCCTACCTATATTCAAATTTTAGGAGTAATGTTAATTGTTTAATACAGAAAATTGTTTTTCAGCTGCTATACGTGTCTTTTCAATAATGAGTTAATTCAGGAACTCTTCTAAAATCTGAAATGGGAATACTAAGAGGTAATACAATTGATGTTTTGTTTTATCAGAAAATTATATATCAATAGTTTACCATGCAATAATCTGTTGCATTCATGATATCTGAGAGGCAGGATTTGAGAAGCTAATTAATTTGTCTTTTTTCACAGCTGAGCACCCCTACCCTTGAAATTCTCCCCATAGTATGTAACCAGTGTCAGTCTACAATGTCAGTAGCAGCGCCACTCAAAACTTGTTTAAAGTTTGAGTACAATAGACTTTTGTTTGAAAAACACAGGGCTAAGAAGTCCAGATGACTTTGTTGGTCACTCCATGAATGTGGGCGTTTGGGTTTCACGTCAGGCTATGCCAATGTTGATCGCCATATCCCAAGTGGCAGCAGTGCCATTTATCCACTTGTTCATATATATATATGACTATATATATATTGCTTTCTGATATCTGGGACCTTTTCAATTACAAGTGCAGAGCAAATCCCCTCTTGCCTATGTCTAGGTATATAACACAACTGAGAAACTCCAAGCCAAATAAACCTTGATGTTCAGCCAAAGAAACCATGAAGAGTCAAGAAATGTTTCACAGCACACGTTGAAGTAAGAGGTGCCAGGTTATTAATAAAATAATTCTCTTTATTCCTTTTTATCCACTATTAAGGCTATCAGAAATGTTCCAGCAAATTTCAAAGTAAACCAAAGAGTGAAAAATACACCAGAGGAAGCTCTAGAATTAAGGATGGTGCATTTATGTCTTGGAAGTGCTGGTGGTATTGACTGCACCTGGGAAGTTGAAAAAATCTGTAACTATTTCATGACATGATAGAAGTCAGTGGTAACGTCACACTGAGAATATTGTCAGTCTATTTAGCAAAGATAGAGAATTTAATTTTTTGTATACAACTTATCAAGCTGATTTTCCTTGTATATATTCTGTGTTAATTTTTCCATGAGCATCAATATCAAAATGGTAAGATTTTGCAGTCCCTACCTTTCTTATATACTTTGTTTTTTCCTGGAAATCTAGTAGGGTGTAAGTATACTGGTAAATTTAACATTCTACAAATTTGTCCTTCTAGGAAATTCATGGAATAAATGATACTTGTGCTGATATAAAGTTTGACCCAAATATGGTGGATGTGAAAGATGATTCACTATCTAGTTTCCAAAAGACTATTCTGATTGCTTTAGACAAGGCAACCAGGACTTTCTAATAACCCCTATGTCACTCTCAGAGGTCTGTGTGCTTTTTATACATTGAGTATAGGGCTAGTAGCCAAGAGTCTGAGATTCAAACCTGATTCTGAAGTATCCTAAATTTTTACCTGATCTCTCTGAACCTACTTCACTTTTCTGGTCTCTACTTTCTCACGTGATAAAAGAAGTTTCAGCTTCTGAAGGGTACATAGTCAAATAAAGTAAGTAATGAGAAGGATTAAGATTTTAATGGATAGGGTATGTATTAATGTTTTCCTGCTTCACAGCCTGGTGTACCAACGATTATTATCCTTTCAATGCCCCGAAATGTAGCACTTGAACCTCACCACCCAAATTATCAGGATGCATTCTCTCTGCTTATATCTTCAGAGTGCTTACTCCTATGCCATGACCAGTTCTGCTTTGCCCTCACTGTTAGAAACAGAAAGCAGTTTCTTCCTTTTGAACTGTAGTCAAATGTGATCTTCAGGAAGTCTAAAGAAATACCCTGTTCTTCTCATCTTCCACCACTGAAGCACATTATTACCACCTGGGTAAGTGATGTTAATGGACCAGGTATGATCCCTTGTGCAGAATCTTTCCATGGTCTCAGAACTCATCTTTGAACTTTGGAGGAAAGTAATTGCCTTCCCTGCCTCTTCTTGGGCTACATCATTCAAACCTTGTGCACACCAAAGAAATCCTGAGACCTGCTTTTAGTGTTTAATCCTAAAGTGCTCAGGAAGGCAAACAATTCAATCATTGACATTGGTATTGCAAAGTAAATGTAAGACCAAGGGTAATAGAAATTGTCCAGGAAATTGTATGTAATATGCAAGTAAATAGATACACCCATTGGAAATAAAACTCAAGCAACATATTCATTAGCCTGACTGCTGATGGAAAATATTCTTTGATCTTAAAATGGGTATTACATATTATAAGACAGAAAAGACAAATATGACCAATAAACACAAAAACTATCTTTGATTCTCTTCTACTTTATAAACCTAACTCTAAACACAGAAGCTCTATATGCAAATACTAAAGTCCTCACTTATCTGAACTCAGCTAGAAAGAGCCATGGTGTAGACCAGTGAGGCCCACAGCGTCTGCAGAATATGCAAATTACATGTTGCAAACTTCAGGAGGATCATTTCGTGGACTAATGCAAATTTTATCCACTCTTTTCCCCCTAATTGGGCAATTTGACATCCCTAAGCCTAGTATATCTCTGTTCCAGTCAATTACTGTATTTCTGCATCTATTCAGAGATGCATATGCTACCACACGAAACTGGAGAGGGAAATAGTGAGTAACAGATTCAAAGAAACAAATGGCAGCAGTAAGACAGAAACATGCTTGGAAGCAATGACTGTCAGTAGAGTATAATCTTTAATCAACTGAACTGTGTTTTAACAAGTCTATTCCCATCACTTTTCACGAACAATAGGAAAGAAATGGCTCTTCCCTACTGTCATAGGGAAATTTAGGAAAGCAAACTATTCTGCAAAATTTCTGTTATTCTCTAAGACTTTATTAAGGGATATGCATGAGAGAGAGAGAGAAATTTCAGAAACACATCCAACATTTTGAACTGGTACTCTTAATCAGGTACACTTAATATTTGACCAAATCATTGTTTGTATTTCACTTCGTTTAGAAAAGAAGTATTTTATTTAAACTTATTTGAATTGCAAAATGCCTATCATCAATAACACAATCTTTTTTCAGCCTTTAAAAATAATTTAAAAATTATTTTATTAATTATATGAATTTTTTAAAATCTGCTAAATTATCAGGCATAAACATGTTCTTATTAATCAGTCCTGATTACTTGAGTTGAATGATTACCTCTCTCTTAAACTCTCTTCTTGAGTTGTAGAAGTTAATAAGGAAAAATGTATTAGGGGTAATATTTCCTAAGAAAATCTCAGAGTAACCAGAACTCATATTCCTTTTATCAAAAATAATTAGAAATTTAACACAGCATTGTGCCCAATACTTAAAATAATGTAATGTGGTAATAAACAGTGATTTTGATGGCTCCTTTATTTTTGTTTATGAAAAAGTCACGTAAAATATGTCTGATTATTATGAATTCAAATTGAAATAATGTGTACTATCCAAACACCTGTTAAAATATCACAGAAATCAATACCTATGTTACAATAGATGATAATCTAAGAAAAAATATATAACATATTCAGTTCCAGTTACTGAAATCATTGGGGGCCCATGTGTTATTGGTTTTTTAATTCTGAGAAACTTTTGTAAACTGATTTCAATTCAATTCATAAGAAATTGCCAAACAAATACTGTCTACTGGGCACTGTATTAGATGCTAGGAAATAAAGATGAGTAGGCATGGCCTCTGCCCTCGAGGCAATAACAGTCTTATCAATGCAGATGTATAAACAGTTGACCATTGTAAAAGATGATGAGCGCAAGAACAGAGATATGTATAAAGATTTTGTGAACACAAATAAGGGAAAATTATTTCTATGAAAATAAGATATAACATAGAAAAGAGGTAGTTTTATTGTACAAGGAAAAATTTAATGCTTTAAACATAAGGGATTTTTAGCATATGTTTGCAGTTGCAAAATGAGTGCCTAAACAATTAAATTTATAATTGGCATAATTTGTATACACTACTATGTGAACATTACTATGAAACAATGACAGTTAAATTGGAATTTAGATGAAACCAATAGTGAAGTATATTTTTAACTAGGAGACTGATAAATTTGAATTTAGATGAAAAGCGATAGTGAGTATATTTTTGACTAGGAGACTGACATGAATGCACCGGAGAGACTAATACAGGTGACGTATGCAAGAAGTGGTAGAACTTGTCATTCAAATTACTAAAGAATATTAAAATAACATTTGCTCTTTTAACAAAACAAAAAAATGCAGTTAGGTGATGTTGAAATAATTCAAACAAATGAGGAAGAAGCTCTGGCACTGTTTATGGAGAAAACCTAGATAAAGAGATGGTATATAGAAACTTTCAAAAAGTAAGTTATGGGTCTTAGAAGAGGCATAGAAAGATGATAAAAAGCAAAAACTAATAAAAATTATTTAGTCTAAGAGAATAGGAAAAACTGCTGAGACAATCTGGAGAAATCATAAATTTAGTAAGAGTATGGATCTGGGAGTGAAATCAATTGACTTGATGTTTAGATATTGACAAGATATTACCCAGAAGTGTGTCTGTAGGAAACATAGAATGAGAGTGCATGTGAGAGCTCATTAAATACAAATATGGGAAAGTCATCACGTTGGTATAAGCAAATTGGATTCTAGGTGTGATAATTGGTACTGTACTTGAGGGGCTGCATATAAAGAGAAAGCAGTAGGAGGATCCTCAGAGATGAAGGATTCATGCCTTACATATAACCTCTAATGAATATACTCATGCAGAAAGAACCTTAAGAGGAAACAGAAGTAGAACATAGATCATAGTCTAAAAAGGCAGACAAACATTATATGAACACGTAGTTTTCCTGAATTCAACTATGACCCAGAGGCATGCATAAAAACAAAACAAAGCAGAATAAAAAATTAAAACCAAAGGAGAAACAATCTTTAATTCCACTATATTGGCGTAAACATGGGAATGAGCTTGTAAGAGAGGACTTGTGAATTTCTTGTAACCTCTGTAAACTCACTTCATGCAAGATTTCCACAATTTGTATGAGAATCTAGAGCATAAAGATAACTAAATTCCATCAAGGCCTCAAACTCCTGTCTAATTTATTAATCTGATGCCCTGAGAAACAATGACGATTTCTTCCAACCCTAAAAGAAAAGCTGCTATGATGGCTTAATTGCAAAATGGTTAAGTTTATGCATAACTTATAGCCATCTTAAGTTATTCTTAAGGCAAGTTTAAGTTTAAATAAATTTTGCTATATCCTCTCTATAAAACTTAAACCACTTCCCCAGGGAGAGAACAGAAAAGTTATAATTTGGGAATATTGTTGGTTCCACTAGTCATTTCACACAAACAGTATGACTTCAGGCAATTGTAATTGTAAGAATGTTAATGAATGTTGTGGAAAGACATGCAAATAATCTGAGAATTCCATTGTGGTTTTCTAAACATTGATAAAGAAAATGTTTTCAACCGGCCATGCAATGAATAGTAAGGATTTCTTAGACATTCCTGAGAAAGAAAATGAGAAGACACTTAGAGACATATTGATTAATAGAAAGTTAGCAGAATAGAAAACCAACAAGATTTAGTTGTCTAGATGCTTAATTCTTGAGATAAATTTTTGATTAAATTTCTGAATAAGAGCTCTCTATGGAATTACATATTTCTATTACTATATACATTGAGTGTTAATTTAATTGTTCAGACCTGAGGCAGAAGAGGAGATGATAGACAGGAGATTTTATGGGAACATGAAGAAAGAAGTAAGCAGATTTGGAATTTGTAACTCTTACTTAAAAATTGATATATAAAACCACAGCTCTTTTAACATACAGGCCTTCTTAAGTTATTGGTAAAATAGATTAAAATACTTAATAGATGACTGTGTTAAGAGAAAAGTAACAGAAATCTTTGGCCTCAGAATTAACGAGACAGTCCAAATCCATGAGTATAGAAGAGCACTGGAGCAAATAGTTGTCTTCTTAAATGGTAAGTTTAATAGGCTTCAGATTTTGTGGGAAGGAGAAAAATTCAGGAACTAAAGCAAGGTTGGAGGTAGGATCAGATACCCCACATAGAACCAGAACACCTGTCTTCTCTTCAAAGTTATCTTCTCTCCAAAGAGGAAACAAGGAAAAAAACCCAAAATCTAATCCAGGAATGGAGATAGAAATGATACATGCCCATCTTCAACTTTGTTATGTAATGAACAGAATTAAAAGGTTAAATTCTCCATTAAGATTGCTTGTGTGCAAACCCACATATATAAATATTTGTGGATGAGATTCAAACTTAAACAAACAAAGACCAAAATTTACGGCTGAAATTTTTAAATGATCCCAGGTTGTTAGTACCAAAAAGTATCTGTGAGACAACATATTTTTGGCTGAAGAAGCTTTGAACTTGGTCCTCCAAGTATTTCCATTATCTCATAATCAAAAATTACTGAACATCTGAGATAATAAGACATCATTTATAAGAAGGGGATGAAAACTTGCACTATAAGTGTTTCTAAATGGTCAGTACACAAATAAAATTACTTTTGAGTTTCAATAGGCATAATGAAAATGCAAATTAAAACAAAAATGACATACAACTATACACCCACCACCAGAATGGCTAAAATGAATGAATTTGAAGAGTAAACAAAAAGAATAATTATAGAATTGGATATTCCATTACTACAGATAACTGGAAATAGTAGAAATGTTTAATGTGTCTAAGAAATAAAATCATTTAATACTTTGAAGAAATGAAAGACAAAATTAAAAATATGATGATGGAAAGAGAGACCTCAACATCGACAAGATATTTCTGAAAACAAGTAAATAAAACTCCTGGAGAGAAAAAATATAATAAAGAGTTTTGAAACTAAATAGATGGAATAAATAGTACTATTGCAAACAGATTTAATGAGTTGGAGAATAGCTGTGAAGTTACCCACCACACAGCACAGAGAGTCAAATAGATAGTAAATTTAAAAAATGATAGAGTGTGAAAGTCCAATATAGGCATAATTGAGATTCCAGTTGGAGAAAATATTTTAAAAATGATTGTAGAAACAATATATTCAAAGGTAATGCTTAATAATGTTTCATTCATACCTTGACTGTCCTAATAAAGTTTGAGAACAAGAAGTACAAAGAACAACTTATGGGTGGTCAGAGAGAGAAAAGATAGGCTCCTATAAAGAAATGACATGAAATTGGCAAATGATTTCTCAAAATCAACAATGCAATCTAAAGTTAGTGAAATAATATGTTCAAAATGTTACCCCCAAAATTGGCTATCAACCTAGAATTCTGTACTTAGCAAATATATTTTTCAAGAGCAAGCATAAAAGAATAAATTTCTAGATAACTAAAACCATATGTTTCAATTAATAAACCCTCATTTGGAATATTTAAAAGCCTATTTTGGAAAGAAAGAAAATGCTAATAGAGAGGAGATCTGGCTCTCAAAAGAGATTTGAAAGCAAAGTAAACATAACACTTGAGGTTAGATAATTGAATTACATGAATTGCATGGGCCATAGTTTTTTTAAATTAATTTTTTGTGTGTAAAAATTTAAGAATAAGATTTTTGACAATAATAATATAAAACATGAGTTATGTGTGATAAAAGTCACTATTCTAAAGTACTGATCCCCAAAGAAGATTGAAGATATTGTTTTGAATTTATTTAGTTGTATATGAATGTGAAAATTCACTGAATTTAAAGTAATTGAAACGGGATGTTAATTTCCAAACAAATTAAGACAAATAATCAATTAAAGATGATAAATAACTGCATAAGCATAGCTAAGAAAGGGTTGCATAAAATATAACAGAGCAAGAAATGGGAATGATATTCATAAAATATGGATGAAAATAAAGTTCAAAATGTTATATCAGAAATGATTTTTTTCTTACTAATTACTAAATATAAATGGATTCTACTGTCAGTTAGAAGATGAAGATTTATAACAGCAAAAGAAAAAAATGCAGCCACATGTTTTTAAAATGAAAAATATTTAGGACATAAGCTAAAATATAAGGACATAAACCTCAAAGTGAATATATGAAAAATATATGTGCCAGGGAAGTACTAATCAAAAGATGGTGGTATAACTGTAATTATATTGAACCAAATAAACTCTAAGGCAAAATTTTACTATATATATCAAGGTGTTTGTGTGCACATGCATATGTGTACATGGTGCTAAAAGATTCAATTCAATTGAAAACTATTAAAATTTTATCTTTTATGTTTCTAAAAAATAACTTGAGTTGATGTAGCTAAATAATAAAGAACACTAAAAACAACTCAATAGTAAACAAACAAACAATCCGATTGAAAAATAGGCAGAGGATCTGAATAGACATTTTTCTGAAGAAGTCATACAGATGGCCAACAGGTAAGTGAAAATATGCTCAACATCACTAATCCTCATGGAAATGCAAATCAAAACCACAAGGAGATATCACTTCACATCTATTAAAATGACTATTATCAAAAGGACAAGTAATGGCAAGGATGTAGAGAAAGGGGAAACCTTGTGTACTGGTGGTGGGAACTTAAATTGATGCAGCCACTCAAAAAATTAAAAAGTATGGAAGTTCCTCAAAAAATTAAAAATAGAACTACCATATGATCCAGCAATTCCACTTCTGAGTATTTATCTGAAGAAAATAAAAACACTAGCTCAAAAAGATATATGCACACTACGTTCATTGCAGCCTTACTTACAATAGCCAAGATATGGAAACAATCTAAGTATCCATCAATGGATGAATGGATAAAAAAGATTGGCATAGACACACAAACGTGTGTGTGTGGAAAGTGGAATAATATTCAGCCATAAAAAAAGAATGAAAGCTTGCCATTTGCAACAACATGGATGGACCTTGAGGGCATTATGCTAAGTGAAATAAGACAGAGGAAGACAAATATCATATGATCTCACTTATATGTGGAATTGAATAAACAAACTCATAGATAGAGAAAACAGATTGGCACTTGCCAGAGATGGAGTGTTGGGGGTGGGTGAAATGGGTGAAGAAGGTCAAAAGGTATAAACTTTTAGTTATAAAATAAATGTGATGGAGATGTAATGTATAGCATGGTAACTATAGTTAATAATACTACATTGCTTATTTGAAAGTTGTCAGGAGAGTAGATTTTAAAAGTCCTCATCACAATAAAAACAATTTTGTAACTATGTATGGGGGACATGTTATCTAGAATTATTGCAGGAATCATTTTGCAATATACACAAATATAGAATCACTATGTCATACATCTGAAACTAATATAATGTTAAATCTCAATTATACTTCAATAAAATAAACAATAAGAAAGCTTGGTAAACAAAAGGACATTTAATAGCCTTTATGGATATTATTTTAAGAGAAGAGAGAAAATTAAAATGAATGAACTAAATATTTAAATTAAGGAGACTCAGCCAAGCTGGTGTTACCACACAAAGGTCATGATCTGCTCATCATGAGACAAAAGCCAATCATCAAGAGGCAAGATGGTGGCAGAGAAAAGGCATTTTATTACAGCTTGCTGGAAAGAGGGAAGATGGCCAACTAATGTCCAAAAGAACCATCTTTAGGGGGCACAAAATCTTACAGAAGTTATATAGGCTGGTGGGTTATAGGAAAGGGGGTTAGGAATGTTGACCCTCTGGTGTTACAGACTGGGAGTCGCCACACCAGATCTTTCAGTTTTCATTGATGATGGCTATCAGCATAGACTCTCTGTTCAGGGGTCATCACATTCCTAAGGAACTCAAAAGAACAAAGTTATCATCTTATCACAGCTGGGAGGTACATACACAAGCAGGGGTCGTAAAATCTACAGAGCAGTTAAATCACCTGGAGGATGCATATCCAGCTGGGTAAGTTAGTCAGACCTCATTCAAAGTTACAGTAGGGTTTCTTTTCTACAATATGGCTTCCCTTATGTCAACCTTGTCTTGAACTGTTATCACTGGGGAAAAATAATAAACTTGTTAATTAGACATATGTAATTAGACGCCAGTATCTTAGATACTGATCTGTTCTCATGGAGGAGAGCATTTCCTGGGTGTATATAGGTAATATTATAACATTCTACCCAAAGAGGACATTCTCCTTATATAGTTATCATAATACAAAATAAAATATTTTTAAGTAAAAGGACTAGAAAGACAGAGGTAACTGACCAAAAGCACAGAATTCACAGAACAGATGGTGCATTGTAGGGGCGTTTTGTACTTAAGGAGAAGTGACATTTTTGTGTGACATATAAAAAGTGGTGAAATTCTTTTTTAGCTCATTCTGGTGTAAAATAAAGTTTGCTTAAGGTTCAAGTCTACATTTATAGATAAACAAAAATTAAAGTTTCTTTAAGATCTATAATGAATCTTGATTAAAAATATACTAACTGACACAATATTGTAGGAGAAGAAAAAGGTTGGAGGACTAATACTACTCAACTTCAAGACTTATAAAGCTACAGAAATCAAGACAGTGTGGTGCTGGCAAAAGAATAGAGAGCCCAGAAATAGAGCCACGTAAATATAGTCAACTGATCTTTGACAAAGGAGCAAAGACAATACAATTGAGCAAAGATAGTCTTTTGAAAAAATTATGGTGAAACAACTGGACATCTACATGCAAAAAGAAGAATCTAGACATAGACTTTAAACCCTTCACAAAGATTAACTCAAAATGGAGCACAGACCTACACGTAAAACATAAAACTATGAAACTCCTAGACGATAACCTAGGAGAAAACCTAGATGACCTTGGGCATGGTAATGACTTTTTAGACACAACACCAAAGGCACAATCCACAAAAGAAATAACTGATAAGCTGTACTTCATTAAAATTAAAAAATTCTTCTCTGTGAAAGACAATATCAAGAGAATGAGAAGACAAGCCACAGACTGGGAGAATATATTTGCAAAAGACACATCTGATAAGGACTGTTATCCAAAATACACAAAGAAGTCTTAAATAACCATAAGAAAACAAACAACCTGATTAAAAAATGGACCAAAGACCTTAACAGACATCTCACCAAGGAATATGTACAGATGGCAAATCATGATATAAAAAAAAGCTCCACATTACACGTCATCAGGAAAATGCAAATTAAAACAGCAATGAGATACCACTACTCATAGAAGGGCCAAAATCTGAACACTGTTAACAGCAAATGCTGGCAAGAACATGAATGCAAAATGGTACAATCACCTTAGAAGATAGTATGGCAGTTTCTTACAAAAGTAAACATACTCTTATCATGATTCATCAACCTTGCTCCTTGGTATTTACCCAAAGGAGTTGAAAACATGTCCACACAAAAACCTGCACAATGATGTTTATGGCAGTTTCATTCATAATTGCCAAAATTTGGAAACAGCCAAGAGTCCTTCAGTAGGTGAATGGATAAATAAACTGTGGTACATACAGACATTATTATTTAGCACTAAAAAGAAATGAGCTTTCATCATAAAAAGACATCGAGGAACGTTAAATGCATATTACTAAGTGAAAGAAGTCAATGTGAAAAGGCTATACACTGTATGATTCCAACTATATGACATTCTGGAAAAAGCAAATGTATGGAGACAGTAAAAAGATCAGTGATTGCCAGAGGATACGGTGAAAGGGATGAATAGGCAGAGCACAGAGGATTTTTAGGGTGGTGAAAATACTCCTATGATATTATAATGATGGATATATGTTTTTATATATTTATCCAAACCCATAGAATGTTCAACACCAAGAATGAATCCTAATGTAAAGTATAGACTTTGGGTGACAATGTAGGTTCATCAATCGTAACAAATTTGCCACTCTACCGGAGAATGTTGATAATGGGGGAGACTATGCATGTGTGGGAGTGGAGGGTATATAGGAATCTCTGTTCCTTCCTCTTAATTTTACTGTGAACCTAAAAATTCTCTAAAAATTTTTCACATATAATATTTATTATAATAAATAAATGATAAATATATATTTATATTAGAATAAATTTATAATCAACAAAAGATTAAAAAACACACATATATATATACCTTTGCCAAAATTAGAACAGGATACAGAGATAAGAATGATCAAAAACTGACATGATTAGAAATAGGAAAAATTGTCTAATCACGTGTGATTAAGAATTCCACATATTTCCTAAAAAGTCAGAATTATAAATTTACATCACATACTAATTTATACTACTTATGCATTAACATATTTACTCACTGATATAACAAATACTAAAAATCTACTAGGTGTCATGTTTTGCAGAAACATTAGTGAGAAAAATATATACAATTCTTCTCTTTATAGAGCACATTGTCTGATGAGGAAGACTAATGGAGAAATATCATAAATGAATGTAGTTGGGACCAAGGCTACGAAGGAAACACAAAATGCTCTGGAAGAGCACACATGGCACATTAAAGATACTGGATGGCTTCCCTGATGAAGAGACACTGGGGCCTAAAGGATAAGGGAAGAAAAGAAGGAAAGTAGTCCACGGTAAGCTCAGGGGATGTGTCAGGACAAAGCAGTGCAATTTACCCTGACACAGCAGTTCTGAGAATGGCCAGAGGCTGACTATACTAAATGCTAATACAAATCCCTTCAAAAGATTTGAGTAGTGTTCTTGCTGTAAAATCTGAAAATTGTTTTTATTCTCTTCAAAAATGCATTTGATGGGTCAAATTCCACTTGAAATTCCCTGTCTTAAAGGATACGGCAGAGCCGGCCCTGATGGCCTAGTGGTTAAAGTTCGGTGCAATCCACTCCAGTGGCCCAGGTTCAGTTCCCGGGCTTGGAACCACACTACTCATCTGTCCGAAGACATGCTGCGATGGAGGTTCACATAGAAAAAGTTACAACTATGTACTGGGGCTTCAGGGGGAAAAAAGGAAGAAAAAAGGAGGAAGATTAGCAACAGATGTTAGCTTAGGGCAAACTTTCCCCTGTCAAAAAAAAAGGCTTAAAAAGGGGGGGGGGGGCATGGGACATATGGAAAACTGTAAGAGGCTAGACAGGAGGGAGGGAAAGTGCATGTGGTGCTAGATGAAACTGGACAGTTCCAGATGATTGAAGGCTTGTGAACTATCTGCAGAAAGTTATTTTATCTAAGAAATGAGAAGCAGTTAAAGGTTTTAAGTGTGGAGGCATCACATAATTTTGTGTGTTTTGAAAAAGTCAGCTGGAGTGTGAAGGATTGATCACAAGCATGCATAAGTGGGTATGGAGTGATCAGTAGGAGGTTTAAATAGTAGCCCGGGTCAGAAAGCATGGTAGCTTCGACTAGGATGATGGAGTAGAGAGCAAGGGAAGGGGAAGGAATTGAGAGTCTTGGTGGTATGCGAGGTGAGGAATATGGAGTACAAGTGTGATTCCTACTTTTTAAAATTTTCTAACTGGATAATTCAGTTTATATTAACATATTGATTAATTAATGGCTAGTGTCTACCACATTGGAGAGGGTAGGTTTAGAACATCAACTATATTCTAATGCATTGTAAACAGATGTCAAATCCTGTAAATAATTTTCAGTATAGGTACTATTATTAGTATTTTACAGAATCAGGAATTTGAGACCTAGGATGGTTTAGAACCTTACCCATAGTCACACGTTAAGAGATACAGTTCAAATTCAAGCCCAGTTCTATCTGACTGGATGTCTGTTCTCTTTCTGTTGCAGTATTTCTCTTTCCATTACATTATTACAGTATCCATTATATTATTCTGTCTTCATCAGAAAATGTAGAGCAAACTTAGTATACTAAATAGAAATCAAACTAAAAAGCGGAAAAGGACTTGCTGAAGGGGGAGAAATCAATATCTTTTAAAAATACTTGTCATATTTTGGTTAAAAAAATAGTAGAAATGACCAAGCCAGTTGTTTGCAACATTTAACTTACAAAGAAATGGTGCTTGTTTAATTGCTTGTGCAATATACATACTTTTAAAGCAGGAGAAACTAGGTCCATGTAGTCCCTAAATTCCCTTTTTTTTTTTTACCTAAAACTATTTCGATTGGAACTTAAGAACTTGCTTATAAATTACACAAAACAAAGGATTATAAGCTATTTCTAATTTATCTCACTTTTCCTAACACTAATATATATAAATTTTGTCTTTAGATTCTATTTTTGGCTCTCTTGAAGCTTTTGATTATGAAATTTTGATAAATTGAACAGCATTACTAAAATTGATTTACAAAGGTGATTGTGTGAGATGGCATTGGTATTTTGTTAGAGGCTAGCTTTATCTGAGTTGGGCTATGAGTGTATCTTATATTTATGTAGTTCACTGATTAATAAGATACAGGTATTTTGTTCAATTTCAAGTCTGGCTTCTGTTACCTGCATTCTCTTTACTCTTTGGCTTGTTTTGCTTTTACTTTCTAACACTCACTAGAAGGTAAAGTGCTGCTCTAACCAGGGAACCATCTGCAGCTGTGAGCTTGCCGTATTCTGTGACTTACTGCCGTACTTACCGCCGTCTTTGCTGACTGTGCCAATCATATCTTCAGAGAAAAGGCAGTGTTAAGATTCTGGAAATAAGGACTTGCTCCAATTTCTTTAATTCTGTGGCCAAGTTAAAAGAAAAAAAAAGCAATAAAGGGATTAGCCTGTTCCTTCTGTTATTGTCATGGCTTAGTGGCTATGGAATCAGTTTGCAAAATCAAATAAGACTTGGCAAAAACTTTGCCTCTATGCCAACATAATAACTGTGAGAGGGGGTTTAATACACTTTTGGAGGAAAGATGTCATCTTAAAACTGAGATCTTCTTAAAACTGAGTGAATGGCATTTTTATGGGAAATGTTCTTTTGCACGATTTAATACTTTCTACACGTTTCTCTCAAAGAGCTCTCTTTTGGTGTGAAAAATGCAAATGAAATTTATATTTGTACAGTGCATGATATGTGCTTGTTACATTTAAATGTCCACACAGCCTACCCAAAGATCTCACTGTGCTGTCTCAAAACAATTATTGTCTTGGGACGTATCTAAAGGTGGAACATCTTGCTGTGGAAACTGTCTAGGTTCATATTATCTTTTAAAATTCTCCTCTCAGAACATACCCTCAAGGCCAACTTTTGTAGGTTTCTTCCTAAAGGAGAGTAAAACACCATGGTAATTTAAATTATGTCCAATGTATTATTTAAAAGTTAATTAGGCTTATGATTTCTAAAGATGGTAAAAATGTATATATGGAATCAAGATGGTTATGATGTTGAAAGTAACAATATTGACATCCTCATTTTCTCTTTTGTACTGTTGTTTTCTCCACTATTTTTGTGCCCATCTCAGAAGCTGAGAAACTTCTGCTGGAAAAGCAGCATCTTAGAAGCTGAAGAGCGCTGGGTTTGAGTACCAGCTCAAACATTTAGAGGTTCTATAGCCTTGGGCAAGTTAGCCTACTGCTGCTAAGTCCTGCAAATAGAGATAACAGTGACCTTCTGCAAAGGGTTATTTTAAAGATTAAATGTGAAGCTCTCTGAGAAGTTCCTGGAATATAGTAAATATGCAATATGTGTTTCTGATTATTAACAGAGTCGTTGCTATAGACCAAACGCTTGTGTGCCCCTGGCCCGCAAATTCGTGTGTTGAAACGTAATCTCCAATGCAATAGTATTTGAAAGTGGGGCCTTTGAGAAGTAATTAGTTCATGAGGACTCTGCCCTCATGAATGGGATTTGGGCCCTTATAAATGAGACCCAGAGCTCTCCCTTCCCCTTCTGCAGCGTGAGGACACATGGAAGAATATTGTCTATGAACCAGGAAAGAGGTGTTCACCAGAACGCAGCAATACTGGCCATGCCATACCCAACCATGTCAGACTTCCAGTCTCCAGAACTATGGGTAATAAATTTCTGTTGTTTATAAGACACCCAGTCTATGATAATTTGTCATAGCAGCCCGAAAAGACTGACAGTGATTATTTGGAAAAATTAAAATTAGACGGCTATTATTTTGAATCTGCTTATCTATATATACTACTTCAGGAGGACAATGGTGATTTCTAGGAACATTGAATGCACACAGATCAGGGGAGAACAAATTTGTGATAATCTCCAAACCTGAAGGAAGTTTATCAACATCTATTGGGTAGAAATCCTGCTACTTACTGCTACATTCGTTTGTGTGTTTGTATGTGTGTGTGCACGCATGCCCGCGTTTTCAGTTGAAACGTATAATGTGAATTAAATGCTGAAATTGTTGAGTGTGGGGAATGGAAAACACTCTCTAATTTCCTGTTGGATTTGCTAAATGAATAAAGTTTGTAGCCAAATCATTTAAATGTATTCTAAATTGTATAATGTCATCAACTCTAACTGCTATCTAATTTAAATTACAGGATCTGTGATATTTTAGAGCTGAAGGAAAATAGTTGTACCTTTGAAAATAAGGCTACACTTTAAAATGTATTGGTCTGAGTTATTTTTAGGTTTACATTTATCAAGAAACTGCTACAGATAGGCGTGATTTCTTCAACATCAATTAATTTTGATTAACTAACCACAATATGCCATTTTATTTTGTAATTTAAATGCCAGGTGTTTAAATACCAAGATTTATTAACTTACCAAGTATTTAATAGCCTTCATTGGAATCTTTAAATAATAGTTGGACAGATCTGCGTAAGGTTAAATTAGAATTTCACTGTATTACGCAAAGTAGTCTAAACTCATCCTTTTATGCAAAACTTGTCAAAAGAATTGGTAAAATATTTTATTTACCTTTTCTTTGCTTTACATTTGTTTTCTTTTGTTTTATATTTAAAAGAATAGGTACATTTAATGTAATTGTATTTAATTGAATTGCATTGCATTTAATTGCTGGTAATTAGAATAATAGTTCACAACATGCTAATATTCAAGTCTGAATTGATTCTGTTGTAAAAATAAAACTAAAACATTTGAGGAAAGTTACTTTAGTTATACGTAATTTTCCTTACACAGTGTTATATGTCAAATATATTTCAATAAAAAAATAAGTACTCACCAAATCACACAAAATGTATAATTCACATGAAACAGCATAATGAATATAGAGTTGAAAATAAAAGCAGGTTATCTTTTCCTGATGTCATTTGATGGGCAGTATTTGTGATGTCAACATTTACATGTCACAAAGTATACTTATATACTTTATAGTTTACAAAATGCTTTTTTATGACCTCATATTTTCTCAAAACAAACAAACAAACCCCTAAGAAGTGGGGAAAGTAGCAAGAACATGGATCCCAGAGCTCTTAAGTGAATTGCCAACAAAACGAACAAATACACCACCACCCACCCTGCCAGTGATGTAGCATTTATGGAGGATATTTTATACAGACAAAAGTAATGGTTCTTTCATAGTCCAGAACTTGAGTTTATATTTTTGTTCTATGATGGAACTAATTGTATGACTTCAGACAGTCTTTTAAATATCTCGTGTTTAATTTCATCTTTACAATGAATAATTTTTAAAAACATGGGCTCTTAGAACTTTCAGAGACATTGGATCTTGTAAAATATGTAAATGGCTCACGTGTTATAGCTCAGTAATTATTATTTCCCTAGTCGTGTGTGTGTGTATAATTTACTTTTTTCTATAACCTTTCTAAGCAAGTCTATAATAAAATGTTTTCTAGAACATGATGAGGCTATTGATAGAAATGTAGCACTAAATGACAATATTAATTTTAACGCTGGGTCTATCTCCATCAAGTGTTATTTTGAACCAGTTATCCCTTTAAGTTTGATTCTTCATCTGTTAAATGGGAATAATAAAACCTACTGCATATTGTTATGGACACATATGTGAGAGTGTATTTGAAAAAAGATATCAATTGAAATTATTAAACAAATATAAGTTGTAAAGTATTTTACATGGAATTAATATTAATATTTATGGCTATCTCTTAAGTCTATCATTTGCAAGCACTTTCATATACATTTTCCTTTGATCCTTATAAAAACTCTGTTGGGGTGAAAGCTTTGATTTTATTTCCCATTTAATGGTGAGAAACTGAGGTTTCAAAAGGATAACATGTGCAAAGTATCCCGGGGACTGGCAAGGAGGGACTTGAACCCCAGGCTACTCTCTTCTTTTTTATGACTGATAAAGCTACTTGCTTTTGTGGAAAACCACCTCCTGATCATTAGAGTTACAACTAACATTATTGAACTGTTTGTTCTGTTTTACATCCTTTGTTTTGAGTTACCAGAGCAAATGTTCTGATTCCAAGGAAAAATAAGGATCTCTCAAGGGCAATTTGCTCATGATGTGAAGCAATAAACATGGTTTACTTTTCTCTTACTTATCGTTTGACTTCCTCCATTACAAAATACTTCATTAAAGACATAGTGGAGACCAAAGATGTGCAAAAAGATTTCCTGTTATCTCAGTCCTGTGTAATTGTTTAGAGACAAATTACTTGGGTTCCACCTGTAAAGATTTGCCAAGAGAAAATGCAAGGGCCAACAAAACAGTTACTTTTCTGAGGTTATCCCTCTCATATAGTGATACTGGGTGAAGAATCATTAATTTCTTGATTTGGGGATCATTAGTAATATTTATATAAGCTTCCCTTTGGACAGATTCTGTTACTTCTAACACATTTTTCTTAATTGCACACATTTCATTAAGTAATAGGAAATATAAAACTACTACAAGAACACCTACATTTGTAATCCCTAGTTAAGGAAGATAAAACTATACATATTTAAAATTCTGATAATTACATACTATTCCATTGATTATATAAGGAAACATCTTTAGAAAAAATTGACATATTCTAAATCAAGCTGCATACATTTTTGTATTATTTGTATCTTTTGTTTAAAATCACAAGATGTAAATTAATGTAGAGAAAAATAGAGATTAAAGAGTAAAATAAGACCAAAAATATGAGACTACTTGTGAGAGCAAAAGTCTAATTTGAACTGGTATTTGGGCTTATTTTCTTTGCAATTTACAATGTACATTTCCTTCTACACTCAGATAGTGATGTTACTTACAAATATACAAGTGTCGACAAGTCTATTAGTCATTAAATCTAGGTGCTAGAAGACTGATTCAATGCTCAAAACAGACATAACCCAGTGTGTAATATCTCATTCAATAAGCTGCAATAGTCATACCTTGCTTTCAGCAGATACCGCTAAGTCCACTTTTTAACCATTTTTAGTATAGATACCACTTTGAGAACCTGATGAAATATACGGATCTGCTCCCCAGATAAATGCTATCTGTGCTGAATAAATCCTATCTTGTTTGCATACAGTTGCAGGGGGTTCTTTGAACTGCCTGAAAATCATTTAGTCCGTCAGTACTCAATATCTAATGTGGCAAAGAGAAATAAAAATCACATCCACACAATTACGAAATCAGACACATGTCAACAGTGAGAGTTTGTGGAATGTTCAAATTGCTCTGTCTAGCTATATGTTCCCTCTAAGAATTTTCAAAATACTCAAGAAGCTCTCGATTTCCCCTAACTTTACTATTACAAGCGTCAGAGTATTCTGTCACTCTGGAAATTCACTCCAAACCTTTGAATGAACAGAAGTCCTCCCAATGCCGGGTCCTAGTGAGCTCTGCCATAGAAGTAAAGCTTCTGTCAGCTTATGGAAGAACAGATATTCTTGCTACTTACACTAAAAATTGGCTTAAGAAGGGTTTGAGAAAGACTTTTGTCCTCATGTTGACAATATAGTAGTGTTCTCTGTTTTGTAAGAGAAAGGATTCCTTGATATAGAAAATTATTCCAGTTCTCCAAATCTCGACAGGCACCTGGACATGGGTGTTAACATGTCACTCAAAATAGCATCACATTCACTGCTCACAAACTATATCAAAACTCAGGGTGACAATTTTAAAACTTTATACAAGCTAATGCTGTTTCCACTTCTGTAACCACCTCCAATAAAGCTGAATGAGACGATGAGTAATACTTAAATGAGCAATTTATGCACATTCAAGTTTTGGAAATCTATGCATCAATTATTTTTCCAAATATTGAAGTGACATTTCCAAACTGGTTCACCTTTAAATTCTTAATTTCTACACTGAGTGGCATGCATTAATCAAGTATGTAGTCCAAGAAATATTTTCCTGCCTTCAGAGTCAAAAAAATTTACTATGGCATAAACACATAGCCCAATAATATATAATTCTTAGTAATCAGGAGAAAAAAGTGGAATGTGTGAATTTCTTGCCTGGATTTTGCTTAAACACTGAAGCGTGGATTGTCTCTGGAAAAACAGAAAAACCAACTCTGTCATGAGAAATTGTGCTTTGACAGCAGACTACTTGGAGTGTGTCATCAGTGGACAATCACTAAAAGACAGGCTGATAGAATGTATTGCTCAGCCACCCACAGAATGTGCCATTTTTCCTGTCAGACACATTAGATTAAAGGTGCTAACACAAAAAACAATATTTATACTATTCCTAGTTCCATAACATTTGTGAAATGATGTTGGTATTCTAAAATAAATGAGAAAAGTTTCTACATAAGCAATGTGCTAGTTTCTGGTAAGACATCTACAATCTTGACATGAAAATATGATTAGAAAATGAACATTAAAAATGAAAGTTGTATGGAAATTTTGAATGAAAGAAACATACATAACATATTTTTGCAATATTAAGAAGCTCATTAAGGTCTTTTGTTTTTAAGGGCACTGCATCACTGAGGTTTCACTTGTTAAATTTGTCTATGTAGCATTACCTGTTATTAAGATGATAAGATAGAAAACATAGATATTGAATACTTGTATTTATCTCTGTTCATTTCTGAATTCCCACTAAAATGAAAACAAAGGGATGAGGAGTTATAAATCCACAAGAATCTAGAGAAACTGAGAACAAATGAGAGAAGTAAACACAATTTTGGAAGATGGAAACTGAATGAACAGATGATAGTTGTATTAATGACAAAAGCCAAAGCCCGTTCATAGAGAGATTTAAACAAGCAGTAACCTATTTGTGTCTTGGAAGCCCAGAAAGTTTCACTAATTGGAGTCTTCTCTGAATGTAAGGGCAGAATTGTGTGTAAAATCAAGAGGGATGGTTGAAAATCTGCATAAAGAGGTTTAAACCCCACTTCTTTCCTACTAAATCACTCAGCCAGAGCCTATCTCTCCACTAACTAGCTGGAGATGGGAAGTTCACTCTTTACAGACCACGGGACCAAAAGGGAAACCAGACACAAAGGCATGTGGGGCTGAGTAAGGGAGTGAACATTTGTTGATGAATGGTGAGATCCCTAGCCACTCTCCCCAGGAAGGAGGTTAAAAGATTCCCCTCTAGAGATGTGGATTATCCAAAGAAAAAAGATTTGTTAGTCATTCCATTTTCAGGATATCAGTTGAAGTGCTTTGTTCACACCAAATTAGCCTACAGTGAAACCTACCAGTAGACAAGCATCAATCATGTACAAGAGAGCTTCCTGTCACTTTTTCATGACTCTCTTTTAAATATATGAGCTAGTTTGTTATGGTTATTTTATGTGTCAACTTGACTGGGCTAAGGGATGCCCAGACAGCTGGTAAAACATTATTTCCATTATTTTTGCATTTGTTTATAAGGGTGTCTCTAGAAGAGATTAGCATTTTAACTGATAGACTGAGTAAAGCTTGGCCTCACCAATGTGAGAGGGCATCATCCAATCCATTGATGGCCCACATAGAACAAAAAGGCAGAGGAAGGGCAAACTTACTCTCTCTGCTTGAGCTTAGATATTCATGTTCTCCTGCCCTGGGACATCGGCACTCCTTGTTCTCAAGCCTTTGGTCTCCAACCAAGATTTACACCATCACACACCCTCCATTCTCCGGTCTTTGGACTCAGACTTCCACCAGCAGCTTTCCTGGTTCTCCAGTTTGCAGATGGCAGAGCATGAGACGTCTCAGCCTCCATAATCTCATGAGCCAGGCTTTTATAATAAATCTCATTCTCTATATATGTATGTCTACATCTATATCTATACAGATATATCCTATTGTTTTATTTCTCTGAAGAACTCTATTACATAGTTCTAGGATATTTGCCCTCAAATTCATTCCTCATTATTCCCCATTCTGCTGGGTCCCACATTCTGATCCTCATAGACTGCATTTTCCACGTCCCTATGCTGGCTGACTTGGCTGGATTCAGTCAAAGTCATGCACTGCCTAATGATTACTTTATCAGATATTCCACTGTTTATGTAACTAATCCCCTGAACTAATTCCCTCTGTTTTAAATACTTAAAGTATTTTGCTGTTTCTTGTTGGAGTTTGACTAAAACTATACGAAAGAACGGGCAAGGATCACCAGAAAGAGAAAATTTGCTAACATGAAAGACAAAGGCAAAAAGAAATTTCAGAGGGAGCAGGGACAATGAAGAAAAGAAAACCTCAAAAGAAGTATAATTAATATTCATTAGATAGATAAAAAATATTGCATCTATCAAATAATATTGAAGAGTTCTATAGATGTAATCTAAAAAAAACAAGAAATGTCTTTGTCAATTAAAAGTATGACTCTAGGACAAATTAATGGAAAGCTTGTAAGATTAAAGTTGAAGAAATCATACAAAATGGAGAGCAAAAAGACATGGCAAAAAATATGAGAGAAAATATGTCAACATTATATAATCAAATTAGGGGGTAGAACATCTGACTAGTAGGAATTCCAGAAGGAAAGCAAAGGAAAACTGAGAGAAGAAAATAATTAAAAGAAATTAGACAAGAAAACGTCCAAGAATATTAGTGCAGTGCAGAAGTTTTCAAGTTAAAAGAATCCATATATTACCCAACAAAATGAATGAAAAAAAAAATTCCACATCAAAATAAATTATCCTGAACGTTTAGAAAACCATGAATAAAAAGGTGGTTCTAAAAGTCTCCAAAGAGACTAAACAAGTTGTATACACAGAATTAAGAGTCAGAATGTCATTGGATTTTGCAACAGCAACAGTGGAAGCTAAAAGACAAAACAGGGCAAAGCCTTCAAATTTCTGAGGGAAAATGGATTCCAACTGAAATTCTGTATCTGGCAAAATTATTTAGGAAATGTGAAGATAAAAGAAGATGTGCAACATTTTGTGAGATGTGCAAAGTCTCAAAATGTTACTTCTCATGTACCCACAGGAAACTACTGAAGGATGGACGTTCTTCTCCAAAATAAAGACATAAATGTAGAAAGAGGAAGGGATCAGGTGAACCAGAACAGAGGAGCAGTGAGGAGAATTTAGGAGGGGAATTTCTAGGTTGATGGTATAGGGAAGTCCTGAGATGACAGTGAAGACATGGGCAATGGACAATCTGTATCTCAGACTAGCCTGAAGCAAGAGAGCAATGCGCAGATGTCTTCATGAATGTTAGCAAAAGGAAAATAAAAGCACTACTGGATTACAAATGTGTTAGAATTTACTGAGTTGTACATATAGTTTTGCTGAGAGTTCAGGGGGATATTAAGTGTTTGTGCATAAAAACCTAAGAAATTTTAATTTTAAAAAAGAAAGAAAAAAGAAGAGGGATTCACTATTTGGGTCCTGAATCAAGAGTCAAGTTGTAGGTTTAATAATAAAGTGGACAGGAGACTTTGAAAAAAATTACTAAATGATACTGTATCTTATACATTGCTATTTTACTACCATAGTAATATATACCATAGTAATATATGCTAGAACATATAGTATAATATACACTAAATATATTATACATATATTTATATAATATAGTGTATATATTACTATATATAATATAGTATATAGTACATGTAATATATAATATACCATATATGTATATAAATATACAAAAGTATACTATATAATATATTATTATATAATAATAGCACTTTGCCTCAGCAAATATCTTATTTGTTCATTTTTACAACAACATTGAGGTTTCTGGGTTTTTTCTCCCGCTAGAGATAGCATAGGTGGGATTAAATACTTCACTCAAATAGATAATCTCTTAGGCCCTTTCTAAACTTTAAATTCTAGGACTCTGAATAATTCAAAAGATAAACATTATAAAATATAGCTGTTACAGTTAAAAACTTCATTTCGTTTTAAAGCTATATTGCTTTAAATGTGTTTTCTCCATAACTCAAAATTAAAGAAATACTCCCAGTCAAGCATAAAATTCATTTCCTGGAGGGAAAAAGTTTTTCAATAATATGCATAAATGGATATCTTATGATAACAAACATTTATGCATATTCAGATGCAATAATTAGATTTAAGTTTATAGTTTCTAAAAATGAGTGTCGTAAATTATCATCAACAACTGTAGTGAATTCAGAAGGCTTCTACTGACGGAAGAGCATCTTTTAACAACCATAAACTATGAATGACAGCTATTTGCAAAATCCTACCACATTCATTTCTATTCATGGAGAAAAACAAACGTGACCATTTCATTTCTTTCCTAAATTAGAAATGCTCTTATTCTCATTTACATCTTTTTTTATTATCTATTTTCTGTTATCTATATATCTGTTTTATTATTATCTATTTCTATTTTATCTATTTTTGTTATTATCTATCATCATCAGAGACTCATAGGTAAAAATTTAGTATATTTAAAAATCTACCACAACACTTTGATATGAACATAGATTAAGACTTATCTTCAGTGCTAACCTCTCTGAGGGAGAATGCACAATATATTCCCACACTTACAAGCTTGTGTGATCATCGTCTCATGATGTTCCTCATTCCAAGGTGCACATAATATTAATGCAATGCTTTTCCTTATAATTTAATCATTTTCAAAACACTCTTCATTAACAGAGGAAGACTCAAAACACCATATTTCCCATGGACTAGATAGCATAATGACCTTGTATAGTCAATATCTTTAATATCCATTGTGGGAGAGCATTTTATCACAACTTAGTACTGATTACCAAACACTGAGAAGAGAGCTACTATAGGAGTTTTGTTTTGTTTTTTATTTATATGAGGTAAATTTAAGGCACGATATTATTTCTAATGATTATCTGACTTAAGAAAATTTTAACATTAAGCTCTCAGGAGATAGAATACTTTTTCAAATTTATTATGCTATTCATCAACAGATATTTTTACTTCAGCAAGAACTATTTTGCATGTCCAAATATCCCCATAATGCCTTTGTTTCTTTATTTCCTAGCTAATTTAGAAAGAATGCCTATATTAAGATCAGGGGTTCCAATCCATATGGTTTACCACAGTCCCTGTCAACAAGTCTGTAGATTAACAATGGTGAAGCTTGCTTTGGGTATTTGTTGCATGGCTTGGGGAGGAAAGGATTCAGGTCAAGGTCTGTTGATGATCAAAATTTCAGATATTAAGTGCCTAGCAATGAACAAAATAGCATTTGGTAAGTCAGATCTCTGCAGATTAACTGGACCCTTGGGACTGACCAACTTCTTATTAAAATGATATGAGTGGTTACAGTATTGTGATGGGAAATCAATGGATTTGGTGGAAGGAGACTTGAGAATCATGGCGAATTCTCTAAGTGCAGTCATGCACTATATGATGATGTTTCAGTCAATGACAGACCGCATATACGACAGTTATGCCATAAGATAGTACCATATAACCTGGGTCTGTAGTGGTCTATACCATCTACATTTGAGTAAGTACACTCTGTGATGTTTGTGCAGTGATGAAATTCTCTACTGACATATTTCTCAGAGTGTATCCCTGTCATTAAGCAATACACAACTGCATCTCTGTCTGTATCAGGCATAGGCTGATACATTTTGTGATTCCTGAAGTGTATTGGGGATCACATAATATCAAGAACTATCACTGCCAGATTCTGTTTACCAAGTGTTCCTATTCCCATCTGGCCCTAGAGGTCATTAAAGTAGGTATGATCAATCCTGGTATATATAACCAATTAAAATATTTGATATATAAGGCAGTTCCTATATTCATTAAAAATGGATTGAGGCCATAAAGTGATGGGTTCCAGTAAAGCTCTGTGGCTAACATATTTAAATAAAGATCATCCTTGATATCTGTTATAGTATGATATTTTACAGATAAAGTGTAATGCCAATTTCCTGTTAGGGAAATGCTCCACTTTCTCTGTTAACAAAATGAGACAAATATTGACATTTTAAAGAAAACTAAAGCAAGCGCTAACACATTGTGTAAATCCTGGAGGAAGTAAAATAAAATTAGTAAACACACACATACACATATACATACACACATATACATTTATATATAACTATACTAATATTATTGACATCTGGCACATTAGATGAGATAAATTATGAGGAACAGCACAATAGCCAATTTATGGAGAGTTTATTTATTTTCCTTTAAATGGCTATTAATTTAACATATGGGGATATTTGCATAGGGTAAAAATATGGATTATACAAGTATTGTTTGAAGAAAAAAAAAGAAACAATTGCCATTAAAAAATGTTCCTGCTCTTTTATACTACACATTTAATTAGATAACTTTACCTTTAATTATTATAAAATTTGATCTAAACTCAAACAAAAGAGAAAAAACTATGGAATGACTGATAACTTACTGTAGTGTCCATTGGGATTCTCATACATTGCATTGGGAAGGATCAGTGATATTGACTGAGGAATTTTAAACTTATTTAAGGAATAATTTGAACCAAGAGGAAGAGGAAAAGAGGTAGATAAGTGCTATGATAACTTGTCACAGAAAATATACCTTCTTAAACCATCGGGAGCATATGTATGCAATATCAAGTTAAGGATTTATAATGTATTTACTAAAAGAAAAGTAATACTCAAAATAAATATCTATATATTTACACATTGGATGCCGGAAAATAGGATTTTCAATTGTTAATAAAAATTGTTCACACAATGCTACCTAGACATTATAAAATTGTGATGTTAAAGCAAACACAATACACTTGCTCAGTAAAAAATGCATTTTAGAGGAAGGGCAGGTGGATAACAGAAGGGGCTGAAGTTCATGTTCAAAAGCTGTATGTTACATTCTAAGAGGGATAGCTCATCTAAGATTCATGGCCTACTAGAAGCTAGCAAAAGGAAGTGTAAGATTTACAATTCTAGACACTGCTCATCTCTTAAATGCTCACTGATTTATAAAAGAGTAGGGAGATAAAAGCAATGGCATGCCAACTAATAGGCAGAAGTGAGAGGTCAAATCCGAAAGGAAAGAAAATGGAAAACAGAACTCCAAGGAGCTGAAGCAGCTGAACTGAAAGAGGTGGACCAGAGTAATGTGTATAAGTGACAGCACTAAAACAAATAAATAATGGATAGATAGATAAATAAATAAAAGACATAAAAGAGATAACACAAAGATGAACAAAGTGAAGAAGAGAAAAATAAATTCAGAATATATAAACCTTAAATGCCAAGTGAGAGATTATGAGTCCTGATGAAATTGATTGTAAGTTTAGGAGATAAATTTGTGTATGTGTGTGTGTGTGTGTGTGTGTGTGTGTGTGTGTGTAAACTTATTTATACATATTTACTTATAAAAGTTTAAGAGAGAGTGATTATATACACACACACACACACACATATATATGTTCATGTACTTATATACATATCTATACATACATACACACACAAGTAGATATACATATAGTTATAAAAGTTTAGGTGACAGAGTGATATGTATATATGTTAGCATATGCATACATATACACATAAGTGTGTGTGTATATATGTGTTAGTGTGTGTATACACACATCTTTCCAAATAAAACTGATCTTTGGCTATCAAATTGAATATGTTTTCCCTCACTCTGCTTCAACTCTCCCAAGCCCTCTTACCCAGCTTTATTTTTACATAGCAACAACACTTTTTAATTCACTGTACAATTTACTTATATATTTTGTTTTCTTTTTTATTGTCCACTAGAATGGAACCTCTGCGTGGTTGAAGATTTTTTGTGTTTTATAATTTATTTATCCCAAGCATCTTGAATGGTATCTGTTACTCAATAATATTTGCTGTTATAAATTAATTACTTAACAATAACTGACAAGCAATTGCAAAGGTTATTTAGTAGAAATGAAATGCAGGCCTCTTGTGGGTAGTTAGACTAGATTAATGGTTGAAAATGTCTGGACTGTGGGCTCCTGCTATGATAAGATTTTCACTCAACCAAGAGGAAATGAAAAGGACATGGGAAATGTAATGAGTTTTTCATAATCTCATGTTCATACAGTTTAAGACACTATTTTATCATAATATTAAATTATTTCACTCTTTATAGTAATAAAATGTTTATTCTTTTGGGAAATGTTATCGTGAGGAAATGACAATATTATGTTATAGGTATAAAACTATTGCAACACAAAATGTTTAACAATCATTTATCTGTCACCATTTTTAATTCTACTGATTTGTGACAAAGACGTCATTGGGACCTGTGTGGTTCAAAAGTAATCCCTATAGCTTTGATAGACACTGCTTGAGGAAAGGGCATAAGATGCCATTCAGCAATGAGACCTCTGAAGAGCTTTGCTGGCAACTCAAGGGAGCTCTTCTTAACTCTTCTCAATCTGCACTAAGACCAGTCCACACAGGGCTGGAGCCTTATGACACAAAGGACTTGAAAATAAGCTCTGACCAAAAGCTGAGTGAGCAATAAGCTACTCTGACTTAGGAGTGACAAAGAAACCAGGCTTAAAAATCATATCTAGACATTACTGGCAGTTTGGAAGACTGTGTGCATGCCTGACGTTGTAACCTCTCAGGAGTAATCGGAGAACCTCCAAGCTACAAAAAAAAAAACAAAAACAAAAACAAAAACTGCAAAGTAAACTCCCTAACTATGAGTGCAAACTCTAAGCACACATACATCCAACTGCAAAGGTCAAAACCGAACAGGCTAAAGGGACATAAGCACAGTCTTTGACCAATAAGTGGATTATGATGATACAGTGATGACCACTAGAGATAAAAACAAAGGTGAGAAAAAGTGGAGGAAGATCAGAAGCTGCACATTGCAGAGAAAATATACTTCACAAAAATTGTTCATTCACGTCACTAAACAAATAAACAATCAAGCAAGCAAACAACAATAACAGCAACCACATGGAGAAAGGGATCAGCATCTGTAGTAGCTACAATATATTTTCTCAAATGTCTAGCTTTTAACAAAAAAATTGCAAGACACACAAAGAAACAGAAAAGTGTTACCATATACAGGGGAAAAAATAGACAGTAAAACTGCTTTTGAAGGGGTCAAGATAGAGCCTTTAGCTCATAGAGAACTCAAAACAACCATTATAAACATGTTTAAAAAAAAAGACCAGGCTTAAATAAGTAAAAGAGGGTATGATGACAATGCCTCATCAAATACAGAATATAAAGATATTGAAATTACAGAAAAAAGAACTAAATGGAAATTCTGAAGTTGCAAATTATAGTAAATAAATTGAAAAATTCACTAGAGGAATTCTAGAGTAGATTTCACCTAACAGAATCAGTGAATTTGAAGATAGATGAATAGAGATTATGCAATCTGAAGACCAGAGAAAAAAAATAATAAGGAAAATTGAAGAAAGTCTTAGAGAAATGTGAGACACCATTAAGCACACCAACTTATGCATAACAAGAGTACCAAAAGGAAAGAAGAGAAAGACAGAGAAAAATTACTCAAAGAATTAATTTCTGAAAACTTGCCAAACTTGATGAAAAAACATTAATCAACACATTCATGAAACCTAACAAACTCCAAATAGGATGAATTCAAAAAGATACTCACACAAGGGCCAGCCCCATGGCATAGCAGTTAAGTTCACATGCTCCACTTCTGGCAGCCCAGGGTTCACAGGTTCCGATCCCAGGCACAGACTCACACATTGCTTGTCAGCCATGCTGTTGCCATGTCCCATATAAAGTAGAGGAAGATGGGCATGGATGTTAGCCCAGGGCCAATCTTCTTCAGCAAAAAGAAGAGGATTGGTGATGGATGTTAGCTCAGGGCTAATCTTCCTCTCACACACACACACACACAAAAGATACACAGACGTAATAATAATATAGTCAAAATGCAGAAAGCCAGACAAGGAGAAAATCTTAAAAGCAGCAAGAGAAAAATGACTCCATACATACTAAGAAACCTCACAAAGCTTAACAGTTACTTCTCCTCAGAAACAATACAGGCCAGATGATGTTGGGATGACATATTCAAAGTGCAGAATAAAAATAACAATTCTCAATTTACAATCTCTTATCTAGCAAAGGTATCTTCAAACTTTTCTTCTCTCAGCTTCTTTAAAAGACATGTTCATATAAAGTAGTAATTCTAACAGTGATCCGTAACCGTGGGCCCTTTAGGACCAGTTCAAACTGACTCCATCTTATCAACAGAAGGTTAAAACTGTTTTTCAGGGGCAAGCCAAAAAAATGCAAGTCATGTAGAAAGAGTGTGCACAGAGGAGAAAATCTTGACCTGAAATAACACTCGGAACCAAAGATTCTCCCCCACACAGAATCAAAGGACTGGGACAGGATCAGAACTTGAAAGTTGGATTCATCAGAAGCAAGAGGTGTGTTATCTAGGAAGATCTGGTGTTAAAGCCCCTTCCACACCTTACCATAGATGTTTAAAGCCCTCCAATCAAAACCTGCCCTGCCAGCACTTCCACCCTGTTACCCCTAATCTCTTAAATTTTGCCTCAAATCCTGGATCAGAGAGACAGATTTGAGAGCCTTGCCTCTTGTCTCCTTGCTGAAACCTTTTATTTTTGCAAAAACTGGTTATACTTATTGGCTTTTTATGCACATTGGGCAGAGAAACCCCTTTGGGTGTAGTAACAGAGTCATTGGGTTTGTTACCTAAATAGACATAATATGTGTAATAGTAATAGCACAAAAAGTTAGGGGGAGTGAAGCTAAGTAGGAGCAAAATTTCCATATTTCACTGAAACTAAGTCTGTATAAATTTGAAGAAGATTCTGATTAGTTAAGATGTATAATATAAGCCCTAGAGCAACCAGTAAGAAAATAAAATATAATTAAAAGATCATACACAATAAATAAAGAGATCCATTCTCCAAGAACACAAGACAATTCTTGATATGTATGCACCTAACAAAGAGCATAAAAATACATGAGGCAAAAAATGACAGAACTGTGAGGAAAAATAGATAAATCTACTACTGTAGTTGAAGATGTCAACATCTTTCTATGAGTAATTAGCAGATCCAGCAAGCATGAAATTAGTCATGACATAGTTGAATTGAATAAGGCCATCAATTAACAGAATATAATTGACATCCATAGACTAGTTCACCCAACAATAGCAGAACACGCATTCTTCTCAAACTCAGATAGAACATTCACCAAGATAGACCATATTCTGGGCCATAAAACACACCTTAACAAATTTAAAAGTATAAAAATCATTCAAAATATGTTCTCAGAGCAGAATGGAATGAAACTAGAAATCAGTAGCAAAGATAGCTGGAAAAACCCAAAATACTTGGAGAGTAAACAACACACTTCTAAATTCTACATAGGTCAAAGAAGAAGTCTCAAGAGAAATTAAAAATAGTTTGAAATAAGAATGAAAATGCAACCTATCAAAATTTGTCAGAAGCAGCAAAAGCAGTACTTAGAGGGAAATTTATATCAATCACTGAATGCATATGTTAGAAAAGAAGAAATATCTAAAATAAATAGTTTAAGCTTCCACGGAGGGTACTTGAAAAAGAAAAGCAAAGTAAATCCAAAGTAAACAGAATAAAAGAAATAATGAAATTTAGAGCAGATCAATGAACTTGAAACCAGGAAATCAGTAGAGAAATTTGACAAAACCAAAAGCTGGTTCTTTGAAAAGATCAATAAAATCAATAAGCCAGGTTAACTAAGAGAACAAGAGAAAAGACACAAATGACTAATATCAGAAATGAAAGAGGGACCATTACTACAGATTCCATGGATATTAAAAGGATAATAAAGGAAACTTAGAAAGACACTATGCCCACAAATTTGATACTCTAGATGAAATGGACCAATTTCTTGAAAGACACAATCTACCAGAACTCATACAAGGAGAAATAGATTATCTGAATGAACCTATATCTATTAAAGAAATCAAATCAATAATTAATTACCTTAAAAAACAGAAAGCACCATGTCCAGATGGGTTCATTGGGAAATCCTACCAAACACTTAAGAAAGAAGTTATATCAATTTTCTACAACTCCTCCAGAAAGTAGAAGCAGAGAGAATCCTTCCCAACTCATTCTATGAGACCAGTATTACCTTAATACCAAAACCAAACGAAGACATTATAAGAAAAGAAAACCACAGACCAATATCTCTCATGAACATAGATGAAAAAATCCTTAAAAAAACATTAGCAAATTGATTCCAAAAATGTATGAAAAGAATTATGTACCATGCCTAAGTAGAATAGATATGCAAGGTTGGTTTAACACTTGAAAATCAATTAATATTCTCCACCAAATTAACAGGCTAAAGAATAAAAATCATATGATCATATCACTAGATGACTCTTGAACACATTATTTAAGTGAAAGAATCCAGTCACAAAAGACTGCATGTTGTATAATTCCATTCATATTAAATGTCCAGATTAAGCAAATATATAGAGACAGAATGTAGATTAGTGGTTTCTTAGGCTAGAGGAGAGGGTGGAATGAGGAGTGACGGTTAATGTGCATGGAATTTCTTTAGAGGAAATGAAATGTTCTAAAATTAGACTGTGGTGATGGTTACACAGCCTTGTGAATATATTAAAAATTAATTTTATACTTTAAATAAAGGATTGATGCTATGTGAATTATATCTTAATCAGAATTTTTTAAAAAGGATTATCAGAGGACTGTGTGTTTTATTCATTTTTGGAAGAATTTGCTTTTTATTTTATTTTATATTGTTTTTCCTGTTTTTAATTAATTACTTCAAATTTGTTTTATTAAAACTCTCCTTCCACATTTTGTTTATTATTCTTTTTCTACTTACTTAAATTTAATACTTAAGATTATTTAAACTTTTTATTGAAGTATGCTCATCCATTTTATTCTTTCATTTGTCCTTAAAAAATACTATACTTATATATCATAATATTCAAACAATTTTTTTCATTGATTCTCTGAAAAATTTTATCTTTTTATTTTGTTGTGATTCAATAGTTGTTTAGAAAGCTATATTGTGATTTTATTTTCAAGTGGATAGTTTTTAAATTAGAGTCATTATCAGTTTTCAACTATACACTGAAAATATTGAGATCAATGCTGTACATATTTCCTAACAAGTTATCCACTGTAGTCAAGTATATGAACAATTTTTATAAATAATTCATAGGAATCACATTATGTAATGAGAGCACATTAAAAAAAAACCACTTTGG
Source organism: Tapirus indicus (assembly GCA_031878705.1). Classification (NCBI taxonomy): domain Eukaryota; kingdom Metazoa; phylum Chordata; class Mammalia; order Perissodactyla; family Tapiridae; genus Tapirus; species Tapirus indicus. The sequence goes on from CM062933.1 coordinate 26,814,979, forward strand.
GCCAATCTTCAAAAACAATATAAACTCATCAGACATTAATTCTGTTATGAAAAGAACAGCATAATAATGAAAGTATAGATATGAAGTATAACCTGTTGATAATTTACAAAGAAACTACTGTAGCTTGAATTGGGAGGACAGGGAAATCTCTCTCTTCTGTAAATGACAGATCTGCACCTTTCTCCTAATGGAAACTTTGGAGAGAAAGTGCCATCTATGCCCTGAGGTGTTCGCCACAGGAGCAGATCTGAAAACGGTTCAGAGAAGACTGTCAGGTTCGTCCATCATTAGGCTTCCAGAGAGCTAACAATAATTCCTCTCCTGGAATCCAGCTGAATGCTCTACTTTACAGCAGAGATTCAGATTCATTATGAGTATAAAACAGAGCAGATTTTAATGCAAGCACATAGAAAAACGGCTAGCACTTGCAGTGTTATTTTTACACCAATTTTAATTGGAAAATCTAAATAAGCAAGTTTGTCCAAGTTTTGTGTCCCTCAAGGAGACCCTTTTTGCCAGGTTCTTCAAAGTTTTATGTGATGAAGTTTTGTAGTTGTATCACCCAGGGAAATTGAATGATTATCTATTGTTTACATCTTAATTTTTATATATTTAATATCCATTATTTTCTATTGATAAAATTTCTTGATATAAAGTTGTGGGACAAGTTATTTCTCAATTTTGAATAAGACTTTGGAATGCCAGAAGAAGAGAATAACTTACATTTGAATAATGCATAAAATAATTCCTGTTACAAAACATTGATAAATCTTGCATGGGTGATTGTAGCGTGTAACAGTGTTGTCTTAACTAGATCAGGGTTAGCAGTATTTACCAAAAGGAACATATTCAAATTTAATTAAGGCGGGGGTAATTATTTTTTGTTTGCAAAAATAGAGTGATAGAGAAATACTTGGTGTTTGCTTAATATTTCACTGACTGGATAAAACAGATGTCAAAATAAGGAACAGTAAAACCCACATGTCTATAGTAAATGTTTGCAAGTGTGAAGAACTAAGTAGAAAAATTCAAATTATAGAAATATATGATTTTCTCATTCTAAGAGCTTTAAGGACCATTTACTCTAATTCTTTTTTCTTATTCAATCTTCTATAATGTCTTGGCCAATGTCATTTTCAAGCCTATGTATATTTTATAGTATTGCAAGGTAACAAAGTCAAGAAGGGTAACATTTTTTAGTGAATGTAGTCAACTCTAAAACTTGAACTTCAAAACAGATTTTTTTAGAGATGTCCAGCAGCTGAAATTACATATGTGAAATGAATTAAATAAATTTCTAAAGGAACTGAATAAGCTAATTTTCTTAGGAAAAAATATGGCATATCTCAATGGCAGATAGCAGAAAACATAAAGAATGAACGTAATAGGAAGCTAAAAATCAATTAAAAATTCAAAGAAACTGTTTGGTTAAGTGTTAATATTTGAAATTATGTAATATAATTGAAATTGTTTAGAGCAAGAAGACCCTTACAACATCTTCAACCTTCATTTTAAAGATGAGAACTCTGGGGGCCGGTCTATGGAGTAGTGGTTAATTTTGGTGCTCTCCCTTTCGGCAGCCCAGGTTCATGGGTTCAGATCCTGGTTGCAGATTTACACCACTCATCGAGCCATTCTGTGGTGGCATCCCACATACAAAACAGAGGAAGATGGGCACAGATGTTAGCTCAGGGCCAATTTTCCTCACCAAAAAAAAAAAAAAAAAGAAGAAGAAAAGATGAGAAGTCTGAAATTCAATTATATTAAGTGACTAAATAGCAGCACGTAAATACGGACAGAGTTAGCTTTAGAGTTATTTGGTCCATTTCCAATGGTGGAAACTTTCTACATCCACTCATCATGCTCTGTATTAAGGGAGTTTGTCATAGGTATTATTTTAAAGTGTTGGTTAGTTAAGGGAGTATTCCTCATTTTCTTAATGTAGAAAGTTCCAAGGTAGGCTGAGACATTTTCTCATCTAACAATTAGAAAATGTTTACATATACAAAAAAAGTTTCAAAAATCTATAGTATTTCAAAGAAAAAGATACTCAGATGTATTCTATTCAAATGAAAAGGGGGCTAAAATTACATAAATATTTGTGGAGAGCCTTCATGTACACAATACTATGTTGTGTGCATCTAATTAGTAACAGGCGATAGAAAATGAAAATTCTAGAATTTAACTATTACTTTCCATGTTATATACAAATTCATCTCAGACTTAGGGTTTCTTTAACATATTAAACTTCAAGTATATATCAGTTATTTTTTAGAGGAAAAGGTGAGGCATTTATCAATCAGCAAAAGAAAAAAAAAGAAATAAAAACAAGGGAGAAGAGAGATATAGGAAATTGAAAACTGCCAGCGGTTCATATAAATTGTAATAAGAGTGATACATGACCAAACACTTTTGTCAAATTGTTAGGCAATCAGAAAACAAAAAGAAAAATAAGGCAAACAAAAAACCAGCAAGCAAACATATAAATGTTATACAGAAGTACAAAAAATCGTGTAGGACCTTAGACTTCTATCTATAAAGAACAGAACACAATGAGCATTACCCATAAACATTTTAAAGTCTAATTTTTAACTCCAAGATATTTTTTATGTACAAATAAGATTTGGTTTAACTATACAATAAAAGTAAATATAATATATGAGTGTAGAAAGCAAAACACTTATTTGCTCTTCTGTAAAGAATTGTTTGAAAAACTTTGTGTTGATCTTGCTGTGAAAACTGGACTATTTCAAGTACAAAATCAAAGTTAGCAACTCAACAAACAATACGTCAGCTGTACAGTGCTAACAATTCAACATGGAGTTACTAAACTGTTTTTTCTTATAGTAATAAATCTGAACATAATTACATAGAAAACTTGTTTTTGCAAATTAAGAATAATGTAAAAATAAAAGTTTATGTATATTTTATGATATTTATGATCATTACATAGACTACAATATTCTTCAATTAAAAACAAGTTTTCTCTGTAAAACACTATAATGTGAATGAGAAGAGCAAGAAAATTTTGCCTTTACATGGTGATGTATTTTACACATTATTCATTCAAAAAGCACTACATGTAAGTATGAGTTATGGTATCTCTTCATAGTAGAATTATAAATCAAGGTTATTTTCTTTTCTATATGTTTTATGTTTTCAAATTTCTTTAACAAGTATTTTGCTTACAATAAAACATCCAGTAAATGTAATTTTAGAAAACAGAAACAATGAAAGATGGGCTGGAATTAGGCTCTTGAATATCCTAAATGAAAGGTTGAAAACTGTGCATGTTACCGTACATTATGCAGAGAGCAATTCTACATTCTTGAAAAGGGGGATTACTTCATCAGAGGTGTAATTTAAGAAGAAAGATCTGTCTACAGCATAAGAAAGTATAGGTTTGAATCATGAAAAATATTTAAGACAGTGTGAAGAATCCACGCAAAATTTCTTGAAGGCTGGGAGTGTGGCAGCAGTGACAGAAATAAGTTGAAATTGAAAGAGGGTAAAGAAGTAGAATTGTCAGAAATTGGCACTCCATTATATAAAGGTTAGAGGGTGAGTGAGCGGTCAAATTTGACTTGAAGGTTTTTATTCTAGTGACAGAAAGGATGGCAATGTTATTAACGGAGATCAGGAATAAGAGAGAAGCAGACATGAAGATGAAAGAAGAGATAAAATACTTAAAATACAACAATATAATCTGTCACTAGATCTATCTTACTATTGAATAAAATGAAATCTGAAGACTTAATATAGATTAAACAAATTTTAAAAAAATTGTTTTGACAGCTTTGGGGGAAAGTAGAAATAATTACTGAGGTCTGTGACAAGTTCCAGAAATCTGAAATTCTAAGAATATGTTTCATAACCGAATGAACTATCTATTGTTTTTGCTTCTGTGTCATATTAAAAAACCAAAAGATCTCATTTTTCTTCTCTCACCTGGAGCAGAAGGTAGAACTGATAGTGTGGTGTGTGCTCACAAGGAAAGTTGTTAGAAAAAATGCTGCTTTCACTAAGGAGTAAACACTTTAGGAATTCAGTGCCAGCTGTGTTATTATATGCCTTAGTTATAAACTCACCATTTTAAAATTTAAAAAAAAAATTTGTTGCTCATATAAAATACCTCATAAAATAGATTAGGAAATAATTACATTTTTGTGTATATTTAGACATGCAAAAGGCATCATCATCATCATTATCATGCTCAAAAACTTTTCATTGAGTACACACATACATTTCATTGTCCCAAGTATTTTGCAATCAAGTTGGCCTAGACCTCCATGATTTGTACCTGCGTAGCCTAACACAAATAAAATTGCAAGCCTTATTCTGTTCAAAAAAAGATAATAATTCAAATATCTGTGTGTTTGGTGAGAGTTGAGCATGAGATTGGAGTGAATTTTGAAGAGTAACCAGGGAAAAATGGACAAACTCAGTAGGGAAAGAGGAGACAGTTAAATTCTATAATAAACTTGGAAATGAGTCTAGGAAGAAGAAGAATTTTAGAGACAGTTACATATATCTAATACTTAGCAGCATTGCTAAGAGTCAATCTCCAATTAATATTTGAAATGAGACTTAACACACAAGTTATTTTTTCTTACTAGCTTAAAAGCCCTTTCAGAAATGCAAAAGGTATCGTGGTACTATATTTTAATATGCATTTGAACCTGAAAATTCAGACAAAAAAAGTCTATCTACCGAATCAAAAATTTCTAATAAAAGTTTCCTTTGTGGTTTATTGTGAAATTATAGCAAAAAATTAATCAAGAATACATAACACTTATTTTAAAATTAAAAAGCCCCAAGTTTCCTCATAGGATTAGAAAGCACTCACCTGTTCTCTTACTCTGTATATAACTAAAGCATTATGCAAAAGCAATTGATGATCACAAAAAATAACCTGAGTGTCTAAATGACTTGAAGAGTAAGTAATTTATATTCTGCTTCATCTTGGATTTTAGTGCACATTATTTGTTCTAAAGCTTTGGAAAATGATCTTTTTAATGTTGCATGTGTGAATACATTCTTGTAATTACTGAATTCCTTCAGCATTAGAGGCAAACTGCTGAAAGGAAATTTTATTCTCATTAATCTTCATCCCTTAAAAGACATTTAAAATACATAAAATTTGGCTGATCATTTAAAGCCTTGTTTTCACTAGTAAGAAAAGTAGAGTTACATTTACATGTCTAGAAAGTTTCAACTATTTCCTCACAATTAAACTATGGTCAATGGGAACAATTCCATAATGTTTTATTCCTATAATACAATAGCTAGTGCAAAGTCCATCCTAGATATTCACAAGGATTTATATTGAATAAATATATGCTACAAAATATTTCATTTAAACTTCACATTTCTTGTCCTGAGCGAATTTGCTATACAGATGCCACCTTATTGACTCCCCTCTCGAGTTTTATAAGACAATTAGAAAACAGTAGAGACAAAATTTTAAGAATGATTGCTTCACTGGTAGCTGCCTCCCAATATTCCTCTTTACCCCTGCTTTGGAAAGAACACCTATTTAAATTAGTGAATCCCATTACTCTAATCTCAAAATCAATACATATGTATGGTGCAGTTCTGCTCACAATCCCACACACATACATTTCACAAGCTAAGCAATTTTTCTAATGTTTTACATATGTTGAAAATTATGCAATCATACTTTCCAAAAATTCTCTGAAACTAAAATTTTCCATGGAAGCACTTGAAAATTTGAGAAAACAAAATAAAAACGAGCTGACAACCAAAACCAAAGTGAAACAAAAAATAAACAGGAAAAAAAACACACAGCAAAACAAAATAAAATGCAGAGAAAAACTGTTCAAAGAGAAAAATCAAATATTGATGCTTTCTGCATGAAAGGCCAGGGTTCTACCAACTCCGCAGCGGGAGCACCCAAAGTATCTGGGCAATAGGACCTCCAAAGGCCTCTCTGGCTTCACAGTACACTTGGAGAAGTAGGATGCTCAGATCTCCAATGTCTCGAATGTATAAGTGGGCTGGCACAGAAACTGCAAAACCACCCGAATTCAAGGCCCAAACTTATGGTCCCTTGTGGTAACCCATGTGGACTCGAGAGATCTTCCCTGATATTTTGCTATACACAAGACAGAGTTTTTGCATGATCTGGGGCTAGAAATAAAACCCCATTAGTAACTGGCAGGAAATTTTACACTATTTATACTAAATTTGGTATTTTGAATCAAATGTAATTTTTGGAAACACTAGGTAACATTTCTCACCATACAAGAATGTGAAATTACAATTCTCCTTGCCATTTGAGGATCGGCATGGTACCATGGTTAAATTGCCTTCTATGAACAATGAGCATTATGAATAAACTGAAAAATTTAATTGCAATGAATCCCCCGACTCACTTTAGCCAATAATAACCCAATTGACTTCACTAGAATTAGTAGTGCATTTCTAAATAGCTGTATACTAGATTCTTCAGTAAACAGTTTGTTTTTGCTCCCGTGAGACTTGGTCACACACACACAGAGTGTCTCAAGAAGTAAAGAGCCACAGGTGTAATCTGAGGGGCTCTGCAACCACTGGAGGATCTACAACCCCCTTCTCTGAGCCAGGACTTGTTAAGCAAGGTTGGCTCCCCTTAGCAGCTGCAGCTGTTGTTGCTGTCCTCTTCTATGGTGCAAGGTCTTGATTTTTCATAACCACATTAATGGCCTAATGCATTTGATTTAAAAGAAAAATAAAAAGAGGAGGGAAAAAACCCAATTCATCATTGACAGCTATACCATAGACCTTTTTTTACTACTGCAAAGTGAAAGATAAATCTATAAGTTAATTAATACAGTGTACATTAAATCTATTTAAATGTCATTTTATTTCCCCATCCCTTAATATTATTAAATATGTACAGATGTTCATTTTGTCTTTGCCTTCCCTGTTGAGGGGGGTAAAGGGCCTGAAACAAACCATGGAAGGTACCATTTTGATTCATGTACAATGTTCAAATATCGACAAAGTAATAGTCAGGCCTTATGACATCAAGAATTCTGGTTAATAGAGATTTGTTTACTCCCTTTATTTCGTAGTTCACTCCAGAGTTTCTTCAGGAGGGAATTTTGAGAAGGGCATCAAGTTCAGGTCCACTGCTGTCCTGAGGACCCCAAAGGCAAAGAGCTTGTTTCATTGATGCCAGAGGAAAGGGAGCCTGCAAGGTGCAATGATTCACCCCCAGATCTTTATCAAAAAGGCTAACTCTTTTTCTAAATTTAAGAGGAAAAAAAACACAAACTGCTCTGGAAAAATTGTTTCATTATTGAGATTTATTTTACATTGCACCCTAGCATCAATAAAAATGACACTATTTTCCCAGGATACATTTATACATTAATGCAGATATTTAGTTCTGCATTCATTTTAATTTTGACTTTCAAATAATTGGTAGACTAACCATTTGTAGATATTTCATCTCCTTTTAACTTTTGAAATGCTATAGGTAAACTTTAATTTTATGCAGTCATTTTTTCTCAAACATATATTGAGCACTGCTCTATGTTCTAGGCATCTTTTACGCAGCAGAAATAATCACAAGGACCGCCAAAAAATCCACATAATCTAGTTGAAAGAAAGAAAAGAAATTGAAAACAAAAATGTTTTTTTTTAAATTTAGTGGACACTAATAAAGTATTAGGGCTTAGGCTAAGTTTTAGATACTTTGCAATTATTAGATTTTATATTCCATATGGGATATAGACATTCAGAAATATTAACTAATTTAATGTTCATGATAACTATATGAAGTAGGTATTATAACAGATTAAAAACTGAGATACAGAGAGGTTAACTGTAAATTACATAGGATCATAAAAATAACAAGTAGTAAAACTGGGATTCAAGATGTCATATGAATAGTATGAGCAGGGTACCATGGATGGTGATGGGAAGGAAGATGAGGAACTTCTGTCTGCCCTGGGAGGCCAATGAAGGCTTCAATGTAGAAATATCCTTGAGTCTTGAAAAATATTTGAGAGATGGTAGTGCATATTTGAATCATACAGAGTGAATGATATAAACCGTGGCTCAGCCATTTATATGCCTCTATAACCCCTGACAGTCTACTTGACACTCTAAGCCTTTGTTTCCTATAAAACTGGGGTAAGAATATTGCCTATTTCACAGGGTTTTTGTGAGAATCAAAGTGATACTTATAAAATCCCTAGCATGATTCTAGGTCCAATAAATGTTAAAATAATTATTATAAATGATGGGAAAGAGCTGGGTAAGAGAGAGGTGAAATCAAAAATGTTTCAGGAAGGTAATTGATTACCCATAGGGAGTGGGTGGAAAAAGGAAAAGAACGGGAATGAGTAGTAGGAATGAGGAGGCAGTGACGTTTCATTGAACATATTCTATGCATATCTCTAACTATTAACACATAATTAAAACCAACCAGGATGTGGTAAGAAACCAAAACAGAATAAAAGAGTAAAAAATTAACCCAATTGTACTACAAATCAATGACATAACTATACTGAAGGGAATGGGGAAGACAACATATAACATATGTTACTTTTTAAAGATAAAGAAACTGTAAATAAATACTGTGATCTATACAATAAACTTATTAAAACAAATACCCAGGAAGTGAATAAGCATTTTTGAAAAAATTTTATATGCTAGCATTAAACAAATATATAGATATAATGATAGTAAGAGCTGAATATCTAACTGAGAAAAGTTGTAAATAAGGAAAAGAGAAAGATCAAATGATGGAATTAGAAATGTCAGCATGAATTCCTGGTAACAGACAGATTAGATATATAGATGATAGATAGATGGTTGATTGACAGATTAAATATAGATACAGATATTTAGATGTCTGTGTATGCATGGATTAGTATACATACGTATATTTCCTAGCTTTGTCCACTGACAAGACCTGGTATTAATAATACTCCAATAACACTGAGCACAACTAGTGCTGAAATCTTTTTTTTCTAAACATCATTCTCCAATTAAAAAAACCTTGGGCTCCATGTTAAAATAAATGGTTGAATCCAAGGCTGGGGCAAGGAAAATGTAGGGTGGGCTATCTTGAGGTGCCAGAAAGTAAGAAAGCTCTCATAAAAGGATGGGGGCATGACAAAAGGATACAGGGGTCAATCTAAAGTAGAACCTGATGGCCAAACAATTTGAAAAATAAAATAATGATTGTGTTGGATCATAATCTGTAGAATTAAATACTCATGAGTCCATACTGATACAAATGAATATTTAATAAATAAATAAATGGAGGAGAAGGGAGAGCTCTTTCTCACAGAAGGATTTCAACTTAAAAATTTAAAAGGAAAGAGGGAAAGAAGAAACCAACTTTAGGCAAACACCACAGTATTAATTGTTGCAGACAAGAGCCACTAACGGTTGTTAACATTTGTGGGTGGAAGTTTGAGGAGAAACAGAATATTTCCTTAGTCTCAAAGAATCTACCCCAAGACGAATATTAATTACAAAGGGAAAAATAATAACTTTAAAATGGGTAAACCTGGCAGATACCAACCGAAGCAAGTGATCAAGGCTAACATCATCAGTCTTAAAATATTTTGACACCATAAAGTTTCTGATTCAAAATGCTAAGAACAGCATAATATCATTTTTGCAGTATTCTTTCCCAAAATGCAGAATCTCATTTTAATAAGACAACATCAATCAAATCCAAATTAGGAGAGATTTTCCAAATAACTGACCAGATCTTTTCAAAAGTGTCAAGGTCATGAAAGAAAAGTAAAGACCTGGCAACTGTCAAAAAAAGGATAAAACTAGGAGAAATAATAACTACATGCAATGTGGGGTTCTGCAACAGAAAAAAAGACGTTTCCAGGTGGAAAACCTGGAAAATCTGAATAAGGTCAATAGCTTAGTTAATAGTATTGTACCAATGTTAATTCTTTGGTGTTGATGACTGTCCTATGGTTATGTAAGATGTTAACAGTAGGGAAAGTTTGATGAAGGGAACATGGGAAATCTTTATATTTTTGCAACTTTTCTGTAAGTCTAAAAATATATGAAAATACTTGAAATATTTGAATTTAAAATATGAAATATTTAAAATATATGAAAATAAATAAAAATCCACCCAGATTTTATTATGAGCAGTGTCTAGATTTCTTTGCTCTATGCTTCAGTGTAACAGTGGCAGACTGAGAGAGTAAGCAAGAACCTGCTCATAAGGACTCCTATAAGTTCTGCCAAGCCATATAAAGTAGATTTCAAGTTTGGAAATGACAGTATCATTATTACATTTTAGAAAGAGTGTTCTCACAAAATGCAAAAAGGAACTTGTCAGTTCCAAGAACTGAGAAGATGGAGCTGAAAGTTCCAGGAGACGTAAGCAGCTAGAGTTCACAGCACAGAGTACCACAGAGGAGAAAGCTGCACAGAGAGAAAACCCTAGACCATTCCAGAAGGCCCCCTCAAAGAGCCAAAGAATACTGATAGGTGTATACATGTGAGAAAATGACCTGAGGCCAGGTAAAGAACGATCCGAAAGGATTAGAGAGAACAGTGCCTGGTGCTCACATGGGGCCAGGAATAATGTGTTCCCACCTGTAAGACTGGAAAATGCATAATTCATGAAGTGATAGGTTGAAAACTCAGAAAGACCATATTTCATTATTGGGAAATAATTAGCTGCCTGGGCACTACTCTGCAGCTACCTAACCAATCATAAAATCAAGACTTGAAAGAAGCAAGCTATGTCTAAGTAACTTAACTAAATTTCAGAACAAAGATCCAGAACACTTATGGGAATACAAAACTATCCAACATCCAATGATGCAAAATTTGCAATGTATAGCATAAAATCACATATTACCGGACATGCAAAAAAGCAGGGAAATACGATCTGTAATAAGGGGAAAAAAATCAATCAATTGAAAGCACCCCAGAAGTGACACAGTGGTTAGAATTACTTTAAAATGGTTATTACAATTTTACTTCATATGTTTTACAAGTGAAGTAGAGAATTTGAAAATATAAAAATGTTCTAAAATTCAACTTCAATAATAAATGGAAAAATAATATTAAAATAATAAAGAAAAAGAAATGGAGAGATATACTCTGTTAATGTGTAGGAAGACTCAACATATTTAAGATGTCAGTTCTTCCCACATTGATCTGTAGATTTAATACAATTTCAAAGTCAGGATGCTAGCAGAATTTTTTGTATAAATTGGCAAGCTGATCCTAAAATTCATATGAAAATACAACAGGTGAAGAATATCCAAAACAACCTTGAGAATAAGAACAAGTTGCAGGATTAATATTTTTAAAACAAATTACAAAGGTACAGCAATCAAGACCATGTAATATTTTCATCAACATAAACAAACAGATCAATGGAATACAGAGTCAAGAAATAGACTGACGTATAGGGACAACTGATTTTTAATAAAGGTTCAAAAGCATGACAGTGGAGAAAGAATAGTCTTTTCAACAACTTCTTCTAGAACAATTGGATATCTACATGCAAAACAAATGCATTTTGAAACATAACTTGGACTGTAAGCAAAATCATCTCAAAAGGATCATAACCCTATATAATACATCTAGGAAAAAAATAGGATAAAATCTTTGCTACCTTGAGCTAAGCAAAAATTTCTTAAATACACCACCAAAAGCATGATCCATAAAGGAAAAAATTGATAAATTGTACATCTTTAAAATTAAAAAAAGTTTCTGCTCTTTAATAAGTTATGAGAATGAAAAGACAAGTCACAGACTAGAATACAATATTTGCAAATAATGTATCAGATAAAGAAATTATATCCAAAATATATAAGGAACTCTCAAATTCAATAATAAGAAATCAAACCACCAACATAAAAAATAGGGAAAAAATTTGGACAAACTCTTCAACAGAGAAGATATGCAGATGACAAATAAGCATGTGGAAATATGCTCGGCATCAATAATCATTAGGGAAATGCAAGTTAAAAGCACTATTAGAATGAGTTCTGGTGAGGATGTGGAAGAACTGAAATTCTCATATACTGCAGGTTGCAATGTAAAATAGTACAACCACTTTGGAAAATAAATTGACACTTTCTTAAGTATTTACCCAAGACAGTTGAAAAATCATGTCCATGCAAAGATTTGTAGATGAATGTTCATAAAAGATTTATTTTTAATAGACAAAATTAGAAATTACCCAATGTCAATGTCAATTAACAGGTGAATGGATAAACATATGATAGTATATCCAAACCACAGAATACTACTCAACAACAAAAAAATCAACTATTGAGATATTGAACAAAATGGATGAATATCAAAATATGCAAAACAAAAGAAGCTGGACAAAAAAGTACATGCCATATGATTTCATTTATATTAATTTCTATAATATGAAAGCAAATATAGTGACAGAACGCATTTTAAAAAGAACAGGAAAGAAAGTGTACGGTGAATGGTACTCCGGCTCTTAAAGATTTAATCCAGAAGTGACACACATCGCCTGTGCTCATGTTTCATTACCAAATCAAGATATATGACATCTACTGTGAGGGTCCAGAGAGTGTAAACATGTGCGCAGATGTGAGGAGAAACAAAAATATTTGTCAATAACCTTGTCAACCACTGCACTTTGTTAATTCAAAGGAATGTTTTATATTGAACATTAAGGAAAGTTGAACACATAATTGAACTGATATATACAAGATAGGAGATACTCTTGTGATGTGGGAAAAGGATGATATACACTACTGTGTATTTTTCCTTTGGAATCTATCACCAAAGTTAATTTCCTTAAATTTATTTGATTTTCTCAACTTCGTCTATAATTCTAATATAGAATGTATTGTTAAAATAAGAATGTGTACATGTTTTTGCTTTAGCATGAGGCACACAGGAATTTAGAGTAAATTTTAGCCATGGTACAACATTTACAAGTTGATGACAACAGGAAGTTGAACAAGGAAGTTCATGATGGTGAATCTTGGTTTAAATATCTATTTAGAAGCTACCTTGAGATAATATTTAGATTGCTATGCAAACTAAGTTGAGAGCTTCATCAGCAAAATCTTGCAGTCAGAGATGACTAAATTTAGAGTGATGCCATGAGCTGCTTTAGCACAAATTTAACTGACTTCTGTCATGTCATTGTCAGTATCCTGAAATCCACATGTGTGTATTTTCTGATTTAGGCAGAAGCGAATATTACATTCAGAGAGAAGACCTTTTTACTGCTTTATTATCGCATAATGTCCTAGATATATCTGATACTGCTTATGGCTCCAATACACCTGTCACTACAGCTCACTGCTAATTCAATGACAGCTCACTAGTCACATGGTACCAGCCAATATAATCCAAGGCTGTCTTTTTCTAGTCATTCTGAGTTAGAGTCAACATTAGAAGGCAGGCTCAGACGTATTCTGGATTAGTTGTCTCCAGAGATGCACACCACTAACAAGTTTGATTTTAAGAAGTTGTAATGAGCATTGCCCTAAAGTACATCTGTGTATGGTGTTTTCATCATTCGAGATTATAATCTGGCATGTGGGGTCTTGAGGATTATCCAGTCCCCAAACAGAGATTGAAGCCTCTAAAATGACTTGGTTTAATAATGCCCAGTTTCCTAAGTGCTTACATTAACACTAGAATTATATAATTAAATTATTAATTGTTGGAGCTGGAAAGTACCTTAAAAGGAAAAAAAATAGCATATGTGGAAAATACACAGGGATTAGGTACTGTGGTTACATGCCTTTACAACCCAGTCGAGTAAGTCTAACTATCCTCTTGGAAGGACTGGGTTTAGTAAGTGGCAAAACTGGGATTAGAATTCAGGTTCCAGCTTTCTAGCTTTTATATATTCCATTCATTTTAGAGAGATATTCTACTATAGAGTAAACACAATCATACACTTACATCCTCCAGTTAAATCTGAAAGCCAGGACAGAGAAACTAAATACTTTTATAAAGCTTACATAGACAGCTAATAACAAAACAGAGGTGTCTCTTGCATTCCAGGTAAATATGTCCTGAAATCAAATCAATATCCTGGCTAGTGTGTTCTTTTCAGAGTAATTCCTCAATTAATTCAATATTCAACCCACCACCCAACATCAATTGAGCATTTACCACTTGAAAGTCTCTTGACATTGTATCTTATAAAAAGACAGTCTCTGTCTACATTGAGTTCACAATTTAATTGAGGAGGATGTTGAGTAAAAACAAATTAAATAATGTCATTTCAGGTGGTTGTAAGTGGTATGAAGAGAAACAAAGCTGGGGAGAGGAATGGACACTATTTTAAACAGAGAAAGACTGAGGAGATGACATTTGAGTAGAGATGAAAATAATAACAGTCGTTCCATGAGGAAAGATGGAGGAAGGGAATTGCAGAGATAGAAGAAAAAATGCATCCCCAGCCTACATGTGTTTAAAAATCCATGTTTCATACGATATATTTTATAAATAAGAGATCCTCAAATGAATTCATTCCCCGTTCTCTTTTATACACACACACAGACACACACACACAGCAAAATCACGTTTTTATTTGTGAGGTAGTTATATGTGTCTGTGCATGTGTGTTTGCTTTAGCATATTATACATAGAGATATCTTCATTGAAATATTTAAATTGTAACAACTTAAAAGTTTATTTTTGTATTGGTGTGAAAGTAGTATTTTTTTCTGGTCTAAGATTCAAAAGTGTCAATGATGAGATCAAGTCATCAATAATTCTCTTAAAATTTTAAAAAATGGAATCCTGGCTTTTTTCATGCAAAATTTCTATCTAATAGGATTCAATGCCAGATCAATTTTAAATTATTTCATAGAAAGACATGATAGCATTTTCTGGATTAAAATGTTAAGCTTGAATTTGGAAAACAGATGATTTTATCCCATGAGCCATTGATCATCCAGTACATGGCACATAGTCACTATTGGAAATAACTGTTGACTAAATTAGGAAATTATAATTAGTTGAACTTTTACCATAAATTTATGAAATTAAATGCATGATTGTGCAAATAGATATAATATCATAACATATGGTATATTCTAAGGAAAATGGCAAATTGATATTTGAGACAATAATATATTAGAAATATTAGATGTTCTAAAATGTTTTAGTTACAACTTCCATTTTTTTTAACAGATGATTTAAGGGAAAATAACCACATAATATTGACATCAAAAAATCCAGTAGAAATACTATCTTGTATGGGAAAAAATTATCTTATAAAATGCTAGTACATTTTGTCCAAATACAAATTTTTCTATTTGGAAAATTCACATTTCAGTAATAATGAAGTTCTTAGAAGTTCTATGTTGTACCAAGCTAAAACTAATACACGTTATGTCTACATATTAGCTTCTCCAAACGTAAAAAGATCTCTCCTTTTTTTCTAACAAATGTGTACAATACACAATACCTACCTTATATCCAACACCAGTGTGATATTTTATATTTCTGTTGTTTTATTAATTTTTTGGAAAATTTTTATAATCTGAGAAGAGTGTCTATTCTCTAGGCTGTCAAATGGAACATGGAATATATTTAATAAATGGGAAATACCTGTATCTTTTTGAAAAGAAACAATAACTGTAACAATATCTAAATAAGGATTATTGCTGCCATTTTTGAGCATTTATAATGCACTAAGCACTTTTCTAGTAATTTAACATGTGCAAATGTGTTTAATCTTGGCAATAACTTTCTAAAGCTGGTACATTTTAAGGAAACTTAGACAGTCAAATTACTCGACCAGGGTCTTCCAGCTAATAGATAAAGGGAATAGGAAATAAATATGATCTTTTCATCTTGACAGAAAAAAAGGCAAATATGTGCTTCTAAAATTGAGAAAATAAGTAAATGGGTCAAAGAAAAAAGTATTTAATAGTTAATGCCAGTCAGAAAACATGACACATGTATACTCCATTACACAATGTATTAAAATTTTATAGTTAAAATAGCAAAATTAAATGTTCAAAGATTCAACAACAGGATTTTCAGAATTTGTGTAAGAGACAGGATTGTCTGTATGAAAAATCTAATCAAATCTTGTTTTTCACTCCATTCTTGACACCACAAAACTAAGCCCTAATCTTCCCTCAAGCAGGAAGTCCACAATAAGGCATAATTAAACACTTGATTGGGGGGATTGTTTCATTCACATACCTTATGTTACCTGTGTGTGTGTGTGTGTGTGTGTGTGTGTGTGAGATACATAATACAAAAAGGCAAATTATTTTTTGTTTGTTTGTTTTGCAAGGCCACCTTTGCAGTTGCATAAACAAACAATGTGGACATGATTCATCTCAATACTCTAGAATGTATGAAAAAAATATGAACAGTTCTAGAAATAATGTTTCTTCTTTATTTTTTTAAGACATGTTTATTTTCCATCTCCAAAAAGGATATAAAACATTTGAGTAGAGCAGAAAATAAATCCACTGGAACTTAACAGAAAGTTTCTAGCATAGCTATATTAATTAAGCCCTATTAAGGACTTGTACCTTAATTTAGAGAATAGCATTTATAAGTGACTGACTTGAAACAAAGAACTCAGAATATTATGAGAATTATTAAATATAGGGACAGTTTCTTTTTCTTTAACCTAAGAAGTGAGGACTAAGATAATGATGAATTTATATTCTGAGTTCCCTTTCTTAATTATTAAAATAATTGTACAGAAAGCCTCAACTGTAATCACAAGTCTACTAGATTATAAGTACCACAGAGGTGGTGCCAAATGTCTTTATGTCTTTTTTCTTTTTCTGCTTGTGTCTAACATAGTGTCTGCAACATAGCGATGCTTAACTCAGCAGGCATGATTTTTGAGAAGATAAAGAAAAGATAACCCAAAAAGGACAAAATATGGGAATAAGTTATTAGGTAGGTTTTGGAAATATTCAAGAACAAAAACAACACCTGTCCTGCATAATTTAGACACCCATCTGCCTTCAGGCAAAGGATTTGAGCAGATTTCTCAAAACCCATGTAAGCTATTTGATTCCTTTCACCAAGTAATGGCATGAAACACCGCCATCTCCATTCACTTCTATACTATGATTTAATGAATATAATGCTTGGTACCATCTTCAAGCCATGCTTTCCAAATACCTTTCTTACTTTTTGTCTTCTATCTTTCTGAACACTTTTACCATGCTTCCAAATGTACTGTTGTTTTTCCGAGTTTGCTCTGTTTTTAGCCTGTTATGTTTACATTAAATTTCAGGGAAAGTTATTTGCTAATGAGTAGATCACAGAACTCAATTTTCTTAACCTTTGGTTTGCTCCCACAATCTGCCCATCTCTAAACATCTGAACTGAATATTAGATCACAAATATGCTAATGATTGACATCAGATAGGTGGTAATGGGTTTGCTTCTCTTTTCTTTCCAATAGAACACACTATTATTTCTCCTTTAAATAAAATAGAGAAGTTCTGAGTAACTTTCAACTCATCAATCTTTTTCTCCACATATGTAAGTGATTGCTAAAAATGAGAACTTCTGCTTAATTTAGCTTCCCTTCCTCTCATGAGCTAGCACGTGGGCTAGATATGTCATCTTGCATAGTGATAATCAAGTCCTTATTTTGCAAGAAACTCTGATCCTAGTACACAGTATCATCCTGCAATTTAGCTGAGTGTGTGTGTGCGCGCACACGCGTGCGTGTTCTCCTTGCTAGGATCATGTCTATTCTCCTTTACATGCTCTGGTTGGTAACGTAGAATATACCATCCAAGTTACATACCAGAGTGTTACCCTTGATTTCAAAGTTTTTCTAACACTGTACAATCTCTCTCATTTCCATTAAGCTATACATTCAATGGGCATTTTGTGTATTTATTCATCTAAATTTATGTTAACCATAGGTAAAAAGCCTTTTTCAAAATTGTCAAACTTTTTATACGCTATAATGTTATTACATAATATCTTTCATTAATAAAATAACATAAGGCTCAGTTAAGTTTGCAGAATATAACCTAATTTGTCTCTCCCTTCTTTCCTTCCTTCCTTTGAATGCAAAAGAGATAGTCACAAAAAAATTCATGTTGGAATTCCATGATTTGGGGAAAATTACTAAAGTATTTCCACATGGATTTGTTTAAAATATATCTTTCAGTGTTTAAAAATTTTAAATGCGACTTGAGAAATACCAGAAAGCCCCTGGATGAGGCTCATAATTGTATAGAAGTGTGTGTGTGTGTGTGTGTGTGTGTGTGTGTGTATAGAACAACTTTGAACTTCCTTTCCTCTACCACAGATAGCTAAGACTTGGGCTACATATAAGTCTTCTTTCATCGGAATAATCATCCCCTCTTTTGTATGAGATGCTCCCATCACAGTACACAGTACTCCACCCCTCTTCAATTTACCTTTATTGCTTTCACTTTATCAATTTAACTTTACCACTTTGAAGTATACACCACTTCAAACTTACCAGTTGGAAAAAGCAAGATGACTCACAATTCAGTTTCTTTTTAAGTCAAGACTGTTTGATGCTTTCAAATAATTGTACTTTTTGAATATAGTTATTTTTGATGTATATTTAATTATTATGTAGATAGACCCACTTATGTATAGGCCAGTTATTTATATAAAAATCGTACTCTATGCATTGAAAGGCCATTACCAGGCCTTGCTCTATTGAAAATGAACAGAATGTAGTAAATCTCATCTTAAAAATGCTGAACATTTGCTTCTAGATATACAATGAGGGAAAATCCATTTTTATTTCCACTTTAAAATTTTCTTAATTATTTATTTGTAACCTTTAGTCACATCCATCATCAGCAAGTTTAAAAGTAAGCAAATATCATTCAATTAAATTAATATGATAAACATTCATTGGAACACTTACTGACAGACTTCTTTGCAGTGTCAGAAACGTATTTTTTCATCTTTGATAATTCCTATTATCTATTAAATAAGAATTTATTGATAGCCAGTTTTACACAATCTATACGATTT
This sequence comes from Tapirus indicus, assembly GCA_031878705.1. Lineage (NCBI taxonomy): Eukaryota > Metazoa > Chordata > Mammalia > Perissodactyla > Tapiridae > Tapirus > Tapirus indicus. The sequence continues at coordinate 26,833,957 of CM062933.1, forward strand.
AAAGTTTGCTGGAAGGCTCAAAAAAAGTGAAATGGCTTTATTAAATAACACGATATATGTCAATTCAACATATTTCACATTAAAGAAGTTTAAAATGTGTGGGTTTTTTTAGGTTATTGACATTTCAAGTAAATTTTAAAAGGCATTGAAGTTTTTTTTTAACCTTTCTTTGCTGAGTTTCCAGGAGAAAGAGAGCGTTGCCCCACTCTGGTTTAACTTCTGCAGTAGAATCCAGATCCCACAGTCTGGCTCAAGTCAGCCTTGCCAACTTGATCTCTTCTCACTGTTCCATATTCATCCACACTAAACCCATGGTCACTTAAAAGATAGTTTGTTTCAGTCTCTCTATTTCACATGCTATCCTTACTTCCTAAAACTTTTACTCTCTTTCCTCCTTTAGCACCTTTAGTCAAGTTTCTACTTTTTTCAATTTCTGAGTCAAGTATTCCTTCCTGTCTGTACTTCTTCCATTCTGACAGAGTAATGGTCTCATTGTACTCTGGTATTTTTGTATACATCTCTATCATAGTCCTTCTCACAATTTAGAATTTATTATATGTAAAACTACTATTCCCAAGTAACTGTAAACTCTGTGAGGGGAGTGACTGTAATTTAAGCATATTTATATCATTATCTCTTGACGAAGTGCCAGATAGATTACTATCTCTTGTCTGTCACCACTACCACTCTGCCCAGGTGAGCCAAGACTGCACACTAAAAGACCTCTGTAGCCCCAGCCTCATTTATGGGGATGGAAGCCTCTAGAACAGATAAAACTTCAGATGGTATTCTTTAAGACCTCCATTCTCCATTCTAACTGAACATTAGTTTTAACTGGGAAACTTTGAAAAATGTACTAATGCTCAGGCTTTACATAGGCCAATAAAATACCAAGTTTAGAGTCCAGCCCTAGGGAAAATTAGCATCTTGGGCAGAGCTCATAGACACCAGATTGCTGCACCATGTGAAATCTTACATATGTGGACATATTTGCCTCTGGAAGCTGATTTACACTGGGTTGGCTATAAGAGAACTGTCAGGGAGGAAAAACTTTTCCTGTATCATCTTAGGTTCCTGTCATGGGGGCTTGTGAATTAAATGTACAAAAGTCAAATTAACAGGAGAAAAAAGGTTTATCTGTATGCGTGTGAGAGGTAAAAAAAGAAAAGAAGTAGCTAGTTCACTACATAGTTAAAGTTAGAGACTTATATACCTAAATTAGTAGGAGAAAGGGAGGAGGGAGAACAGGCTTCTATGAGAAAAACAAATTGGTATCTTCAGGAAAGACAAATCGATTTTTACAAGAACAAACGGGAGGTAAGAAAATTTGTGATAATGTTTGTTTACACAGTGAGAGTCAGCTTTCCTTCTTCATGGCCATGAAACTCCCATGTAGAGAGGACTTGTGGTAGGTTTACTCTAGATTTTCTTCCTGCGAGAAGACCTGACCTGAAGAGGGAATTTACAGCAGCCTTATTTCTCAGAAGTTGCTACTTTTAGTCAGATAAGGGAAGATCCTAGAAGGTTTCTGTCTGAATCTCAAGTGTCTTCAGCTTAAAATAATCTTCATATTAACAGTGGGGCTCCAAGTGTGTCCCCACAGGGTGAAATCTCAAGCTAAATGAAATGAAGACTATGTTAAACAAGATGAGACCGCACACTGCTTGCCAATGCTCCCCAGGCCAAATACGAGGAGATGGAGCTAAAATATTGCCCAGAGGCTTGTGTTCAAAGCCTACAAGTACCTAAAAATATACCCACAAGACAAGAAAATCAAGGCCTCTGAAATCGTGTAACAGAGATTATACCATCTAAGTCCAGTACACTTCTCATTTCTGTTTGCTTAATTGTTGTTCAAAATGTCTACCTCCCCAGGCCATTTATCCTCAAGAAGTTATTCTGCCAAAATGCTCTGCATATCTTGGGACAATGACACAAGTCATTCTGATTTCCCAAATCCTGCCAATGCATTGATTTATGAAAGAATTGATTTATGCCTGAATTTGTAATTACAATGACCATTTGATATGTCTGCAAACTTCACAAGAGCAGAGAACTTGTCTGGCTTACCTACTATTTTAATCAGATCATATAAAGGCATTCCTTGTTCAAAACTTCATAAGTTTTGAATGAATGAAGCCATGTTAAATAACAAAGTAGTTTTTTAGATGTGTAAATATTTACAAAGTAGGATACTAATTGTGATCATTAGAGCAAGCACACTAGAACATAAAAATTCTAATAAGCTTTGTCTCCTTTCTGTACTGCCTTTTTCTAGGCGTGAGACCTTAGGAAATAATTTAGTCTTTCACTGTGTCAATGTCTTTATCTATAAAATAAAGAACAAAATAGTACCTATCATTCAAGGTTGTTGTGAGGAATAAATGTTAACATATGTGGAGTGACGTCAGCATCATGGCGGAGTGAGATTCCCTCTTTGAATCTTTGCCCCCTAAGCCACAACAAAAACATCATTCACATACCAACAGAGGTCAATCAATCACTACAAAGGACTTCTAAGAAACCGTTGCCGTCGTGGTACATTGGACGGTGGAGGCAAAGGAAGCCCCAAAGGAAGTGAGGAGAGGTAAGGAGTTTTACTCGCCCTCCCCAATCGATTGGCAAAGACAGACACCGAGGCTCACAGACAGAGAGGGGGGAGGGGCGGCCCTCTGCTGGGAAAACTATCGCCCTCCAGGTGCTCCCACAGACTGTTGAGAGATCCTCACCAGGAAGCAATGACGGACTGTTTTGGGGGTATGGCAATCACCCCAAGAGAGCCAGAAAGGAAACCCCCAGGTCCAGCAGGAGAGAGAACCCTTCCCTCCTACACACCCTGCACATCAGCACAATCCCTCCAGAGACTGCAGCGGGCTCAGAGCATACCACTCATGACCTCCACCCAGTGGCAACAGGTGGAAACTGCAGGACCATCTTCAAGATGAAGAAAGGCAAAGGTAAATCCGTGGGATCTATACAATGGTATCTTATGTCCAGAGACCAAGAGGAAAATGACAAACACCCAGAAACCAACCCTGAAGACACAGAAATCTATAAGCTGAATGACAGAGAATTCAAAATAGCTATCATAAACAAACTCAATGAAACACAAGAGAAAACAAAGAAACAAATCAATGAATTCAGGGATTTCTTCACAAAAGATATTGAAACCATAAAGAAAAACCAATCAGAATTATTAGAGATAAAAAACACAATGGACAAGATAATGGAAAAACTGGAGTCTTTAAAGAGCAGAACTGACAATATGGAGGAAAGAATTAGCATTATCAAGGATAGCCATGCAGAAATGCTCCAGATACAGGAGGAGAGAGAGCTAAGACCAAAAAGAAATGAAGAAATTCACCGAGAAATATCAGCCTCAATGAGGAAAAGCAACATAAGGATAATAGGTATTCCAGAAGAAGAAAGAGAAAAAGGAGCAGAGAGTTTGTTCAAAGAAATAATAGCTGAGAACTTCCCCAACCTAGGGAACGAGAGGGAAATAACAGTGAATGAAATCAATAGATCACCTAAATATATAAACAGGAATAGACAAACATCATGCCACATAATAGCTAAGTTAATAAGAATCAGGGACAAGGAAACAATAGTAAGGGCAGCTAAACAAAAAAACAACATACAAAGGAAACCCCATCATGCTCTCAGCTGATTTCTTGACAGAAACTCTACAGGCTAGGAGAGACTGGAATGATATATTCAAAATCATGAAAGACAAAAACCTTCAGCCGAGAATACTTTATCCAGCAAAAATATCCTTCAAATACGATGGAGAAATAATAACTCTCCCTGATAAACAAAAGCTAAGAGTTCATCACCACAAGACCCCCACTACAAGAAATGCTCAAGAAGGCCCTTAGGCCTGACAAAAAAAAAAAGAGAGAGAGAGAGAGAAAGGGGATACAAAGGTTTCAGCAAGGAGAAAAGCAAGGAGACTAAACCAGAAAAAACTACAGTTGGAAAACATCAAAAATTAATTCAAGCTCATCATTGTAAGTGCACACTCATGACACAAGATGGAATAAGTAGTGACAATAAATAAGGAGGGGAAGAGGAAAGGGATCAAATCTACTCGGCCTAAGGAAACAGGAGGCATCTGAAAATGTACTATCGCATCCAGGAGATCTTTTATATAAACCTCATGGTAACCACTAAACAAATAACCAGAAGAGAACCACACATGACAAATAAAGAGAAAACTAAGAGAATCATCATGCAGAAATACCAAATTGAATTGGCAGTCCGAAACACATGTGACAAGAAATGAAGGAAATTCAAAAGAACCAGAAAATGAAGAATAAAATAGCAACATTAAACCTCATATATCAATAATCACTCTAAATGTAAACAGATTGAATTCTCCAACCAAAAGACACAGAGTGGCGGGATGGATTAAAAACCAGGATGGAACAATTTGCTGCCTCCAGGAAACACATCTCAGCTCTAAAGACAAACACAGACTCAAAATAAAAGCATGGAAAATGATACTCTAAGCTAATGGCAAAAAAAAGAAAGCAGGAGTTGCCATACTTATATCAGACAAAGTAAACTTCAAGATAAAAAAGGTAATGAGAGACAAAGAAGGGCGATATATAATGATAAAAGGAACACTTCACCAAGAAGACATAACAATTATAAATATCTATGCGCCTAACACAGGAGCACCAAAGTACATAAAACAACTGCTAAAAAACCTAAAAGGAGATATCAACAATAACACAATAATAGTAGGGGATCTTAACACCCCCCTTACATCAATGGATAGATCATCCAGACAAAAAGTCAATAAGGAAATAATGGACTTAAATGAAAAACTAGATGCTGTGGACTTAATAGATACATACAGAGCTCTCCACACAAAAACAGCAGAGTACACATTCTTCTCAAGTGCACATGGAACATTCTCAAGGATGACCATGTATTAGGAAAGAAGGCAAACCTCTACAAATTTAAGAAGACTGAAATCATTACAAGCATCTTTTCTGATCATAATGCTGTGAAACTGGAAATCAACTGCAAGGAAGAAACTGGGAAAGGAACAAAGATGTGGAGACTAAACAACATGCTACTGAACAACCAATGGATCATTGATTAAATTAAAGGAGAAATCAAAAGCTATCTGGAGACAAATGAAAAGGAAAATACTCATATGGGACGCAGCAAAAGCAGTCTTGAGAGGGAAATTCAGGGCAATACAAGCCCACCTTAACAAACAAGAAAAATCCCACATAAATAACCTTAAACTGCACTTAACAGAATTAGAAAAAGAAGAACAGACACAGCCCTGAATCAGCAAAAGGAGGGAAATAATAAAAATCAGAGCAGAAATAAATGAAATTGAAACCAAAAACACAGTAGAAAGCATCAATGAAACAAACAGCTGGTTCTTTGAGAAGATAAATAAAATTGACAAACCCTTAGCCAGACTCACCAAGAAAAAAAAGAAGACTCAAATAAATAAAATTAGAAATGAAAGAGGAGAAATTACAATGGACACCACAGAAATACAAGGGACTATTAGGGAATACAACGAAAAACTTTACGCCAACAAATTGGACAACCTAGAGGAAATGGACAAATTCTTGGATGCATACAACCTCCCAAAACTGAATCAAGAAGAAATAGAGAATCTGAATAGACCAGTCACAAGAGATTGAAACAGTAATCAAAAACCTCCCCAAAAAGAAAAGCCCATGACCAGATGGTTTCCCTGGAGAATTTTACCAAACATTCAAAGAAGATTTAGCATCTATCCTTCTCAAACTATTCCAAAAAATAGGAGAAGATGGAACACTTCCTCACACATTCTACGAGGCCAACATCATCCTGATACCAAAGCCAGACAAGGACAATACAAAGAAGGAAAACTACAGGCCAATACCACTGATGAACATAGATGCAAAAATCCTCAACAAAATATTGGCAAACCAAACACAGCAATACCTCGAAAAGATCATACACCATGATCAAGTGGGATTTATACCAGGGCCACAGGGATGGTTCAACATCCACAAATCAGTCAATGTGATACACCACATTAACAAAGTTAAGAATAAAAACCACATGATCATCTCAATAGATGCAGAGAGGACATTCGACAAGATCCAGCATCCATTTATGATAAAAACTCTCAACAAAATGGGTATAGAAGGAAAGTACCTCAACATAATAAGGACCATATATGACAAACCTACAGCTAACCTCCTTCTCAATGGAGAAAAACTGAAAGCCATTCCTTTGAGGACAGGAACAAGACAAGGGTGCCCACTCACTGCTCTTTTTCAACACAGTACTGGAAGTTTTGGCCAGAGCAATTAGGCAAGAAAAAGGAATAAAAGGACTCCAAATAGGCAATGAAGAAGTGAAACTCTCACTATCTGCAGATGACATGATCTTATACATAGAAAACCCAAAAAAATCCATTGGAAAACTACTAAAAATAATCAACAACTACAGCAAAGTGGCAGGGTATAAAATCAACTTACAAAAATCAGTTGTGTTTCTATACACTAATGATGAACTAACAGAAAGAGAAGTCAAAAAGACAATCCCCTTTACAATTGCAACAAAAAGAACAAAATATCTGGGAATAAATTTAACAAAGGAGGTGAAAGACCTATACAATGACAACTATAAGACACTATTGAAAGAAATCAAGGAAGACATAAAGAAATGGAAAAATATTCCATGCACATGGATTGGAAGAATAAACATAGTTAAAATGTCCATAGTACCTAAAGCAATTTACAGATTCAATGCAATCCTAATCAAAATCCCAATGTCATTCTTTATGGAAATAGAACAAAAAATACTGAAATTTGTATGGGACAACAAAAGACCCTGAATAGCTAAAGCAATCCTAAAAAAAGAGCAAAGCTTGAGGCATCACAATCCCTGATTTCACAATATACTATAGAGCTATAGTAATCAAAACAGCATGGTAGTGGTACAAAATAGACACACAGATCAATGGAACAGAATTGAAAGCCCAGAAATAAAACCACAGACCTGGACAGCTCATCTTCGACAAAAGAGAGAAGAACATACAATGGAAAAAAGGAAGTCTCTTCAATAAATGGTGCTGGGAAAACTGGACAGCCACATGCAAAAGAATGAAAGTAGACCAACTCCTATCGTCATACACAAAAATCAATTCAAAATGGATTAAGGACCTGAAAGTGAGACCTGAAACTATACAACTCCTGGAAGAAAATATAGGTAGTACACTAATTGACATTGGTCATAAAGGGATCCTTTCAGATTTCATGTCTACTTGGACAAGGGAAACAAAAGTAAAAATAAATGAGACTACAGAGCTTCTACAAGGCAAATGAAACCAGGATCAAAATGAATAAACAACCCACCAGCTGGGAGAAAATATTCGCAAATCATTTATCTGACAAGGGATTAATCTCTGTAATATATAAAGAACTCATACAACTGAGCAACAAAACACAAACAACCTGATCAACAAATGGGCAGAGGATATGAACAGACATTTTTCCAAGGAAGAGATACAGATGGCCAATAGACACATGAAAAGATGTTCAACATCACTAATCATCAGGGACATGCAAATCAAAACTACACTAAAATATCACTTTACACCCCTTAGAATGGCTATAATCACCAAGACAAAAAACAACAAACGCTGGAGAGGTTGTGGAGAAATGGGAACCCTAATTCACTGCTGGTGGGAATGCAAACTGGTGCAGCCTCTATGGAAAACAGTATGGAGATTCCTCAAAAAATTAAAAATAGAAATACCTTATGATCCAGTAATCCCACTCTTGGGCATCTACCCAATGGACATGAAATCAACAATCACAAGAGGCTTATGCACCCCTATGTTCATTGCAGCATTATTCACTATAGCCAAGAAGTGGAAGCAACCCAAGTGTCCCTCAACTGAAGATTGGTTAAAGAAGATGTGGTATATACATACAATGGAATACTACTCAGCCATAAGAAAAGACACAATTGTCCCATTTGCAACAACATGGATGGACCTAGAGGGTATTATGTTAAGTGAAATAAGCCAGAGAGAGAAGGACAGACACTGCATGATGTCACTCATATGTGGAATATAAATGAACACACAGACAGAGAGAAGTGGTTGGTGGTTACCAAGGGGAAGGGGGTTGGGGGGTGGGCACAAGGGGTGAAGGGATGCATTCATATGGTGACGGACAAATAATAGTGTACAGCTAAAACCCCACAATGTTATAAACTATTAAGACATCAATAAAAATTTAAAAAAAAGTTAACATATGTGAAGCACATGTGATAGTGTAAGTACATAACACTCAATAAATGTTTGCTATTATTATTGAGCAAAGTGACTTTTCTTTAGGCATCTATGTCAAGTTTCATTAGCAATTTTCTGCTTCTCATCATGAAATTCTACACACTATATTGAAATACCCTGTCTATTAAGATGCTCTTTAATCTAAGATAGTAAAATATTTTCCATACTTAAAATTAAGCCACACTATATAATTTAATTCAGAACTATATGATAATATATGAATTACAATATCAGGACCAGAAGAAGCTCCTTCTATTTTAGCTCAGGCCAGAGTTCTGGCTAGACAATCTCACTGAAATTACTCAATATGAGCTCAGAAATTGTCTCTTACCTTACTTTAATTCATTTCCAAAAATGTGAACAGTAGAAAGAAATGAAATTTAAAATAAAAAATTGGAAATATTTTTACATAAAAACAATTCAGATTCTAGGCTATCTATATTTTTCACAAGAGTCTGGAATAAAAATATCTGTTGATATGATTAGAAAATACGTCAGGCTTTCTGGTTTAAAACCAATAAACACTGCATAAATAATGGTTTCAGATTTCCCAGTGTATAATCCACTATGTCACATACTCTTGGAGAATGGTAAGGATATTCTCTAGCTAGAAAGAACCATTGGTTTGCCTGTCCTGAATCAAATTCCTATCCTACCTCTCCACCCACAATGTCATTTTAGTCTTTGATCCTTGATAATTATAGGTTAGTAGAATACAGAAATAGTTTGTCTTTTTTCAGAAAGACTTTGTAGCTCTTATTGTATGGTTATACTGCAGGTGGTAATTTAAAGTAAGATAGAGTAATCTATTATTAAGAGTCATTAAGCAAAATAATAATTGCACGTAGGATCTTCCAAATTTACAATGGAATAAGAAATCCTAGGACTTCCTTGCATTTCATTTACATAATTCTTAACTAGAGAGAGAGATTGAATCCCTTTCCATAGTCAGACTACTTCCCAAGTATGATTACAGAGCTGAAACTGTCACCGAATTCTGCTTTCCTCAGCAATTCATAATAAAGGTTCACAAAGCACTTGGTACCTCTCAACCTATCATTTAGTCTGAGATTTAAAGCTGTCACTGGGATCACATTATTAGGGTGTAAGGCTTGATGCCATGTTGACACTAAACTCCATTTAAAAGCCTCCAAAAATATTCAGGGTGTCTTGTTCTGACATTTACAATCTTTGACAGAGTCATCCTGAGTGGTCTTTTAAGAAGCAGAAATCAGTGGAAGTAAGTTCCATAATGCTAGAGAATCAGGGTGGAGACATTTATTTGCATTCTGATGCTTTGTACCTGAAAATGCACAAGGTAATAGTAATGAGATGAGTTGGGCATGTGGCAATGCTCCAAGTGAGAAATGGTGAGAATCTGGAAGTCTGGTGAAGGAGAGTCTGGCGAAGCTGGAGAAGAAGGCAGAGATAAGAGAAATAAATAGTTCAAAGTGGATTGGACCAGGAGACGTACTAGTGGTTAGGAATGGAAAGGAGAAACAAAAGGCAGCTACAAAGACCCCTTGTTTTTAGACTAGCTTGACGGACATGCTATTAATCATCATACACTGGTGGGCTAGGGTTTTAAAAAGAAAAGCTTAGAATCACTGCATCAATTCAAGAAGGGCTGGGACAGTTGCCCTGAGGCAGCTCCACCCTATACATTGTAAGTAAATGTGCTTTCTCTCAATCTCAATTCCCTTTGCCTTCTTTTCCTCTGACCCCAGGGCATATAATTTGAACCAGTCTTTTCTCCAATGAGAATGGTGAGACTGGAAATTTTATTTACAAATTTGGCTCAAGGCTTTCTAGTCCAGGAAAATGTGCAATCTAACCCAGCTTACTGATGCACTACTTCATTGTAATTTTGACATGCTGGCGTCTATTTTATTATGGAGTAAAAACAACACAACCGAAAACATCCACTGTCATTGTTTGAGAGTCAGTGAGCTGAAGATGAACTAGAACAGAGTTTCCAACCCATATGGTGAAGAACCAGTTATTTATTTTTTTAAACAAATATTTAATGTGGTGCAAATGAATACTTATAAAAAAATATAACAAAAAGTGAAAAAATAAATGAAAGTTAATTAAAAATTAAATGAAAAAACCAAACATACAAAATGCAAACCATCCAATTTTACATTACCATTACATTTAATTGACATAAAATTACTCTGCCAAATTGCTATAAAGGTTTCTAAATATTCTTGATTGCTGCCCTTATCTTATGCTGCCTGGTGGCAAAGAGTTCACAGTTCCTACTGCCAAACACACTTTGAGTACCATTGGATTTCAGAACCTGAATCCAAAAGAAAACACCCAGATAAGCACCACTGAGGATAAAAAGAGATATGACTGAGAAAAATAAATGAAATGCGCAATAGCCCTGAATCGCAGTTGAGACAAGAAAATGAAATTGTAATGTCATTATTTTGAAAAACTTTTTACTAGCTAGACTTCAAAGCTTAGGGGGGAAAATTGATACAGCTCGAGTTGAGAGTTGGTCTATTTTTGACTAGGTGGAAAGAAGGGTATGTGGGAGAATAGGGGTAGGAGAGGTTGAACGACATGAGTGGGATTTCTGAATCTAAGATTAGAAGTTTGGATTTCCTGTCATGCTTTTAGGTCTTTATCATGGAAAATTTTTAGAATGATGCTTTTTGGAGTCTTCTAAAATACCAGCTTGCATTCTTACATAAAGGATCACCTGCTCCTTTTTTCAGCTCATAATATTCTCCAGTGCTGCTAAAAAAGTTGTCTAACAGCAGATACCTTCTCAGTCCTCCACTCAAAGAGTAGACCTTGCCTCAAACACAAATATTTACAAAACTAATCACACAATGTAGCAGAATACTTTTATTTCTAGAAGGCACTTGGTGGAGGAAAGATGACCTGATGTAAGATTATTGATTGACACTCATTAATCCAGTATTAAAAATGTTAGAGCTAAGAAGTTTTCGACATTTCCACCCCCATTTGGGGAAAACTGTCTTCAGTATTTTTTTAAATGACAAGTAAAACTTAATATTGAATTGCAAGAAATTTGAATTCTTGACAGATTTAATGATTCTGACAGCACCTAATTCAAATGTAGTTTCACAGATCTCTAGGGACCACAAAATAAAGAAACTTAAATTATTCCAGTGATGGAAGAAGATCTGAAAATAGAATAAGTGACATTTATCTGACTTGCCAAGCTTTGAAGCCTACCCATGATCACTAAAGGGACTCTCATAGAAGTTTCTCTTCTCAAACCATTACTACACACCGGGCCTCCCTGCGAGAAAGCATCATCTGTCACAAGTTACAGCTCAAGGGGCAGTACATAAAATGGAGATATTTTAAACTAATGATTTCAAGATTTTCATTGGAAACTGTGGAGAAAATGTTCAGCTTAGGTTAGCATTAAAAAAAAAAAAAAAAAAAAAACGACAAAAAATTTAACCCTAAAGTTTTGGTGTGGGCTTATTTTACATAACTATATATACATAGTCATATATACCCACAATGAAGAGAATACACAAATAGGAAGAAATGGAATTTTCTAGATTTAGATATAAAAATAAAGTGCTAGTGTTAAGGGTTTTACTTGAAGAGGGGAATTACTCCAGAACATTATGCAAATCAGGCTAAAAACAGTAATAGCACTAATAGTTGGAGGAATAATAAATGTTCCTGGCATATTTACCAAGTGAAAGGCACTGTGCTGATAGCTTTACATGCATTATCAGGTAGGTACTATCACTATCATTTTTTTAAATTGAGATGTAATTGATCTATGACATTGTGTAAATTTAAGGTATACAACATGTTGATTTGATATATGTCTATATTGCAATATGATTGCCACCTTATTGTTAGCTAATACTTCCTTTATGTCACATAATTACCATTTCTTTTTTTGTGGAGAGAATATTTAAGATCTACTCTTAGCAACTTTCAAGTATATAATACAGTATTGTTAATTATAATCACAATGTTGTGCATTAGGTCTCCAAAACTGAATAAAAACAAGAAGATGAATAATCTTCTAACTGAAAGTTTGTACCCTTTGACCAAATCTCCCCCTTTCCCTCACCTCCCAGACCCAGGTAACTGCCAATCTACTCTGTGTTTCTATGAGTTCAGCTCTTTTACATTCCACATACAAGTGATATCATACAGTATTTGTCTTTCTCTGTCTGACTTATCTCACTTAGCATAGGCCCATGTTGTCACCAATGGCAAGATTTTCTTCTTTTTATTTCCTGAATTTTATATATATATATAGGTGAGGAAGATTGTCCCTGAGCTAACACTTGTTGTCAATCTCTCTATTTTTGCTTGAGGAAGAGTGGCCCTGAGCTAACATCTGTGCCCATCTTCTGCTATTTTGTATGTGGGTCACCACCACAGCATGGCTTGATGAGTGGTGTAGGTCCACACCCAGGATCCAAACCTGAGAACCTGAACCACCAAAGTGGAGCACACTGAACTTAACCACCGCACCACTGGACCAGCTCCTATATATATCTGGAGAGAAGGAGCCATTATACATATATACATACATTATATATACATAATATACATATATACGTTATATAACACCTTCTTTATCCACTCATTCACTGATGGACACAGGTTGTTTCCATATCTTGGCTATTGTGAATGCTGCTGCAATAAACATGAAAGTGCAGATATCTCTTCAATATCTTGTTTTCATTTCCTTTGGATATATACCCAGAATTGTGATTCCTGGATCATATGGTAGTTCTATTTTTCATTTTTTAAAATCCTCCACACTGTTTTCCATAGTAGCTGAACCAATTTTTTTTTAACAGATAAGAGAATGAGGATCAGAGAGGCTGGGTGACCTGAAGAATGTCACATCAATGAGTGACAGGTCAGAGATTTGAGTGCAGACCTTGTATAATGCCATTTTATTTAGCTCCTTGTTCAGCCTCAAATACCTGAGCAGTGGTCAGTTGTATTACACTGCCCTCCCAGTAACAAGAATGCCGGACTAGGATGAAGGAGGATTAAGATGTGGTTCTGGTTCTTTTACAAAATGGTATGTCATCCTGAGTAACCCACTATCTCTAAAAGGCTTTCACTTTTCTTACCTGTTAAAAGTGGCTAAAGTAGGTTTTAAAATTCCATCCAATGTGAGTAATTTATACCTAAAAGATCTATTGAATAACTATCCTATAATTATGTGATCTACTGCATTCTTATCTTCAGCTAGCCAATTTGTGTTGATAAGCTACGAGTACAATAGATAAAATAAAAGATTACAGACTGTTTAATGCAATCTACTACACCATTAATAGCTACCAGTAAAAAATGACTCAGAATATATGCCCATCGAAAAGGTTCTTTAGTAGCATTTTCTTAAACAAATGGCACATTGCTGAATATATATTGTATATTCTAAATAATGTGTTTATCTGAATGTGAGTCTCAGAATTACCTAAGCCTTTTCTTGAGACTTTTATATGAGAATAACAACAATTTTATGACTTTCTGAATAATTGGTTCTTAAGTGCTTTGTAGCAGAAATGACACAGGTCTGGAAATCAGCGGTGAGTCTTTACCTATTTCACAAATTAAGGAACATGAAAATAAATAGCATCCATTCTGCCATACAGAGATCATTCTAAAATCTTTGAAAAGGTTGAGGGAGAAGGGAAAAGAAGAAATGGGTATTATTTTAACAAATACTATTCTAGGTGTGGGGGAGGTATGTATCAGGGGAACTCCATGAAGATTTTGTCTTAAGTTCCATTATCATGAGTTGTGTATAATTTTGAGTCAAATGGTGACTGCCACAAGCTTGTGAACTTATGACATTATATTGTGAACTTAGCAAAATACGTAGCTCACAATATTATAATTAAGGAATCTAAAATCCAAACACACAAATGCACACACACCCACATACATGCATTTTTCATGTCATTAATAAAAGCTTTTAAGACTTTTAAGTCTTAAAAGACTTTTAAGACTAAGAATGTTTAAAGTAGACAATTTCAAATGGAAGCATGTATCACTCTATGCAAATCTGTTTGACTCCTAAGTTAGGACAGCCAGGTCAGAAAGCCAGAGAGAGGGCTTCCTTAAAACAATTTCATCAGAACAATTTTTCTACATGTCTCATCTCTGGAGATTGAATAGAGTGTCTGGATGGTGAAGGACATCTGACATTTGGCTTTATGAAAAAATTCCTAGAGTGACCTTATTTTTCTCATTTTGACAAGAGTTTGGTGAAGCGTTATCACTATTAGCAAACAGCTTCTGATTGCTGAAATAGTAGATTACAAGGAAAATATGGTTTATAAATTGCTGACTTAAATCAATAGACCCTAAAAAGCAGATTTGCAATAATAGAAAATGTAACTTTAGACATAGAAACTATAAATATATCAAAGCCAATTCATTTTTCATAATGTAACAGAGTTCTGCTTCCATGTTCAGTCCTTTTTAAAATATACCAAATGGTCTTATTCTCCTAGGCCGACTACAATCACTCCTGCACATTGAAATATAGCAATTTAACCTGGGAAAATTCTACTTCCTTTAATGATAGGAGGTCTTCCTTCCCTTGAAATATAATTTTTACAAAATGGTGCATAATATTTTACAAATAAAGGACCACTTTGTGTGGTCTCTATATTACTCACAATTTGTTCTGTCATATTAAGAAAAAGACTATGGTTAATATTAATAAATCATATTGAAATGATGAACTAATAGAATGAGAATTAAAACTGTATCTAAAAAGTGTCTTAAATAGTAGGAGAGTCAACACAAATCAATCCTATTTCTCACTTAATAATACTATCCATTTCAAATCTTTTGCTTTCTTGTAATGCTAGAAAATAAGCATTTGGGATTTAATCCTTCACTGGATTCTGGATAAAATTCCTCATATAATGCCCCAATGGAAAAAGATTTTGAATGGAATAACAAATAGAAAGGCAATGAATTAAGTGTTGGAAATTTAGAAGGAGAAACTGAGACATTTATATAAGCTTTCAAACAGAAGAAAAATAAATGAAATTTTAATTTTTTATTTGGTATTATTTGAGTTTTTGTCATTTTAATAATATCTCACTTCATTTTCACTTTAACATCTTAAGAATACATCCTCCATTTGTCACAAATTGTTGTGTTTCTTTAATTTACCATCTACATATTTTATTACATACTTAAGAAATATTGTTATCAATGTCTGATATTAATACACATTATTTGTTTGATTATGTCTAGGACAAAATCAATTGGTAAGAAGTAAAGCCAGAGAACACAAAATAAGGATACAATCTAGGAGCTTTTTATGTAAGTTTTTTAAAAAGACTGCAACTTAATTCTGAAAGATAGTGAATTCTGCAGTCTTGAAAATCACATGATTTTATAGGTTGATGTAGATTTCTCATTAAATAAGAAATGTTGCTCTTTAACTCATTCCCCTTAAACCTCTGATCAGATTAAAATTTCCTCCCAGAATCCTAATGAAGATAATGTATCCCTTTGCTTTCTTATTTCCTTCCTAACAAAACCTTTGTAGGGATGAAGAAAATGGAGGGATCATCTTTTGACAATGTACCAAAATGAAAACATTATATGACGGACAGGAAACTTGAATTAATTTCCAATATTAGTTAATTAAGTCTTCAGTTTCTCTGACCTGGCACTACCGAAAATTAATTATTAATAGAAAGTGATAGAAATGGTTCTATTTTCCAAATAGGTTTTATTTTAGGACACTGTGGAACTGTTCACAAATGTATCAAGTATTCTACCTCAGGTTATTTTTGCTAGTTTACTCAAAAACTCAACAATTTTGTTTGACTCTTTGTGGTTTTTCATAAATATTTATGTATAATATCATTTTCCTTGTAAACAGGATTTTTCCTGCCCAAAGGGAGGAAAAACAATTTGTGTGTTAATTTTATCTCACTGGTTTTGTTCGGCTTCAGTAGTTGTGTATATAAAGGAAGAGATTAGATAAAGGGGAATACAAGCAACCCTGTTGCTAACGTAAAGAATTTTAATTAGCACGATGATAATTCTGCAGCAATTCAGGTATATTCCACCCCCTTGCTCACAGTACAAACCAGCTGCTAAATGGTTCCTGTCAGTAGTCCTTCAATATTTATTTAGTTTAGATTTTGCTGCCCCCTACAGAATAACTAAAACCATTCACAAGTTTGGTGTGTACCTTCAACATCAGGCAGAAAGCACTTCCTTTCTTCTTGAGATTCCGGTATAATTAAATTCTACATGGTAATTATTATTACCATTGTTTGACATATTTGGTATTACTTGAGACACTTATTCTGAATTTTCCTCTTAAGATTAAAATAAAGAAATGGAAAGCATTCCTTTCAATAATTCCTCCTGTCTTCTCTACAAGAGAAAAAGTGTAACCTTTAAAGAGAAAGAAGAATGATGTTTAAAATTTGCAAATAGTAACTTCAATGTATAATTATAAAGCATTGTGTCTTTGTTTTTCTGTTTGATGAAAGATTTTATTCTCACTGTCTAATAGGCACAAATAGGCCATGAGATTAACAGGGAAATGAAAATCCTTGATGAGAAAGATAGGTATTCAATTTCTCCTAAAAAATTCCAATCTATGTGAAGAAAAGTTAAAGCTTTACCGCTAATAAATATAAAATGGTTCTTTCTTTGAAAATCATACTGATTGATCAAATATCTTTTCTTCTAGGGTGTTTCAGTAAAGAAATAAAATAATGCCAATTTGTTTTTAAAGGAACTGTTTTGCCCAAAGTAGAAAAATTCAGGTTAACTATTAAATGATAATTCAGTATGTTCTATTTCCCCAGAAAATTGTTTTCTAAAAATGTGTAACACATATGGTAATAACTTTAATTTATTCTGTATATTTCAATTGGCTCATTCTCCTTGCTGGAATAGCACTCACTTATGAAGAAATGAAAGATGTATCAATCATTAAAGGTATTTAACTGTTCACAAATGAAATAATCATCACCTCCAAATAGTGACCGTTAATGGTGAGGCACTAGGACAACAGCCTCCTTTCAGTGCAAGCATATTCTTAGCCTCATTATCTCATGTGGGGATCTTCAGCTAAAACAATTCCATCAAGAGCTACAGAAAAAAAAATGTGGTTGGGTTATATTAAAAAGAAATGGACTGTTTTATTAAGGGTAAACATTCATCATTTTCCTTTTCATAAAATTCAGGTTTAGAAAAAAAATGATAAAGTTTTCATGAAGATATTTGAGATCATTGCTATTTGCTAATTACAAAAGGTAGCGTGTTCTCTATTTAAACATAAAGCTGGAGTCTAATATGTGAAAGTGGTTAAAAAAAAGTAAACATATAAAAAGAATCTGGAACTTAGCATGAATGATTTGACTCTACATTTTTTTTAATCTCCCATCTAAGAAATACATTTGTTTATTTAAGGATAAAACACATCCAATATTCACCTAAATGGCACTTTTTATCTCCAGTGTACATCAAGGCTTTGCATGTTTACAGCCTCACAAAATATTCTTTTAGCTCCTAATATTGGGTTATCAGTGCTAAAAGCCTGTGAAGCAGATTACCACTCTGTCTTAATTTTAAATGACATTTTTTATAAAGAAGGAAAAAGAGCATGGGAAATAAAGACTATATAAGCCACACTAAAGAGAAGTCCATGATTTTTAAACCAAAATATTTTAGTCCTTGGTCCTTTGCGTTTCCAAATAAATTTTATAATCAGCTTATCAACTTCTACAACAAAAACAGGAAAATGTCCCAGTACAATTTTACGTGATTATCATTCAATGTTTTTGTACTTCATAAAAGCATGAGCTATATTTTCTTTATAAATGCATATTTCCTTCCAAGAAAAATATTATATAAGAAAACTATAAACCAAATTTTAGAAAAATATTATCCAACAAAGTTATTGTTTTAATGTAATTAAAAGATAATACTTTAATGTAATTGTAATCTCAAGATAGTAAAAAAAATGAAATTAACTTTAATTCTTCAAAATCAAATACAAATCTCACACTCACCTGAAAACAGGCACTGTCTGAAATTATATATATTACATTCATAGCATAATTGCAGCCAGGAACAATAAAATTTCAAAGTGAAAACTAATTATTAACTAGGTAGCTTTTGCCTTGGGAATTCCTTTAGTTCATAAAATAGTGGGCTCTTTATTCACAACTTATTTTTAACCTTCTAAAAGAGAAATATTTTCCTTAGGCATTGATGCCATCCATATTCTTTATCACTAGATATTAGTCTGTATTCCATCTTTTCATTAGCAACTTAAATTTGTTTGTTAAAGGATATATTGTTGGAAAACAAATGCTATAAAAATAGTTCTCGTATATCTGCAATTAGAAAATAATTAGTAATAATAATTGAATTCAAGCAAGATTTTTGTTTAATTCTTGGCCTATTTTAAGTAGATAAAGTGCTTTTGTAATAACTTCTAAGAGTAATCTTACATTTTTTAACTGAAGTAAAATTAACATACATTGAAATGCACAGATTTTAAATATGCAGTTCAAGAAGTTTTTACGAGTGTGTGTATATATATGTGTGTGTGTCTGTGTCTGTATTTAACACTTCTATCAAAGTGTATGTTTCCATTAGCCCAAACGTTCCCTTATGCCCTCCTACAGTTATTTCAACATTCCATAGGGGGCAACTCTTCTGTATTTTTATCTCCATGAATTAATTTTGACTGTTCCCAAATGTCATATTAATGGTATCATACATTCTGTACTCTTACACCTGGTTTCTTTTTATCAACATAGTGCTTTTGACATTTAAACATGTTGTATCTATCTGTAGTTTACTCTTTATTTTTTGTAGCTGAATACCTTTCTATTGTAAAACTATGTCATAATGTTTATCCATTCTCCTTTTGGTGGACATTTCAGGTGTTTCTAGTCGTTTTTATCATAAATAATATTGCTACAAACACCTTGAGTAGATCTGTTGAGGTCATATATTTTCATTTTTTTCTGAGAGTAAAACCAGTGTATCATTAACTAGTTTCATCTTTAAATTTATAAGAAAAATCCCAGTTTTCCAAAGTGGTGGTACCATGTTACACCAGCAACAATGTATGAGAGTTTCAGTTGCTCCATATTCTCCTAAAAATTAAATCTCTTTAATTCTATTGAATCCTGGGTAGCTAAAGCGGTAACTCTAATTTGTTTCCCTGATGAGCTTCTTATGGCTTTCACTAGTATTTCTCAATAAGCAGTTTTCATAAGCTTACTGACACTTTGTATATCTTGTCCTGTTAATTGTCTTGAAATCTTTATCCATTTAAAATGGATTGTTTGTGTTCTTATTGTTGATTTGTAAACATTCTTTATGCATTCTTCCCACACATACTTTGTCAGATACCTAGATTATGAATATTTTCTCCCAGTCTGTAGCCTGAATTTTCATTTTCCTAATGTTGACTTTTGATGAACAAAGTCTTTATGTGATAAAGGGAAATTTATAAAATTTTAAAAATATGGCTTTAGGGGCCGGCTCCATAGCCTAGTGGTTAAGTTTGGCACACTCCGCTTTGGCGGCCTGGGTTTGGTTCCGGGTATGGACCTACACCACTCATTGGCTGGGGTGGAGACCCACATATAAAATAAAGGAAGACTGGCACAGATGTTAGCTCAGGGTGAATCTTCCTCAGCAAAAAAAAAAAAAAATATATATATATATATATATATATTTTAAAGCCATATATATATGGCTTTAAATATTTTAAATATTTTAAATCATTAAATAAATTGTTGCCTATTCTTCTGTTATTTCTTCCAGAGCTCCACAATCTCTGTTTTTAAGTTAGAGATATGATTGATCTCAGATTAGTATTTATGTATGGTGTGAGGTGGGTATTGATGCTACTTTTTTTTCACATGTTTATCTGGCTGCTCCAGCATCATTTGTTGAAAACAACTTTTTTTCTTTCTCCTTTGAACTGTCATGGTTCCTTGTTTAAGATCAATTGGCCATATATGTGTGGGTCTATATCTCAACACTATCTTGTTCCATTGAACTTATTGTCAATCCTTATGCCAGTACCTTCCTGTCTTGATTACTGATTAATTCTTCAAATCAGATCATCTGAGTGCTTTATCTACATTTTTCTTTTTCAAGATTGTTTGGATGGTCTAGGCCTTTTGCATTTTCAAAAGAATTTTATGATCAGTTTATGAATTTCTACAACAAAGCCTATCAATATTCTGAATAAGAGTAATCAATAAATCAATGTGTAGGGAATTAATTTAAATCAATGAACATGGATTTTTTAGATGTTCTTTAATTTCTTTCAAAAATGTTTTAAAGCTTTATAGGTCAGAGAACTTACATACCTCTTATATTTATTCTTGGTATTTAAAAATTCATTTTAAAATTTATTTTCCAATTGTTTACAGTTAGCTATGAAAATAGAATTAATTTTTGAATATTGACTTTGTAGCCTGCAAACTTTCTGAAGTCACTTATTAGTTTTTTTTAAGGATTCTTTAAAGTTTTCTTTGTATTTTTATTGTTGTAATTGCATTTGAGTCAATTCTGACTCCTAGCCACCCTGCGTGCAGCAGAGCTGAACCCTGCCCTGTCTTTTTGCACCATCCTCTCACCTTCCAGAGCTATATCTGACAATGCTCTGCTGCTGTTCATAGGGTTTTCATGGCCATTTTCTGGATATGATTTGATACTATTTAATTAGAATTTTTGTGTCCTATATTTATGAGGAATTTGTGGCTCCATTTTTTACATGTGTCTATTTGTCAAATTTTTTATATCATGATTATGCTGGACTCATAAAACTTGTTAGAGAATGTCCCTTCCTCTTCTATTTTATGAAAAAGTTGGTATATTATTAGTATTATCCTTCCTTTAATTTTTGATACAATTTCCCATCAAACCATCTGGGCCTCAAGGTTTATTTTGAGTAGGATTATTTATTATTAATTCAAAACAATAGAAAATGGCTATTCACAATTCTATTTCTTCATGTGTCCATTTTAGTATATTGTGGTTTCCAAAGAATTTTTGCATTTCATCTAAGTTGTCAAATGTGTTAGCTTAAAATTTCTTCATAATATTTCTTTATTATTCTTTTAATATATCTAGTATCCATAGTGGTTTTGTTTCTTTCATTTCTCATAGTGACAATTTGGCTTTATTAATTTTCTTTATTGTGTCTTTTTTTTCTATGACATTGATTTCTGTTCTTGCGATTATTATTCTTCCTTTTTTGAGGGATTAATTTGTTCCTCTTTTTCCCTCTATTCTTAAGAAAACAACTCAGATCATTTTAAAATTTTCTCCTTTCTATTATACACATTTAAAAATATGAATTTTCCTCTAAGCACTTATTAGCTGTATTTCATAAATTTTATCAAGTTGCATATTATTTTATTGTTTGAAATATTTTATTCTCAGGTCTAGTAGTTCTTTTATATGTTCAAAACTGTGTAGCAGTTTTTGCTATTGTCAGGCTTAGCTTTATTATTTGGTTGGGCAGATTCATTTTGCTTTTGAACTTCATCTTCTGCTGTGACCCTTAGTCTAATAGGGACACTCTAAAGTGTGGCCTTCTGTGGGCTGCCTTGAATGCTCAAGATGCTCAGCAAAGTCTTGTCACCTTTTTGTTCTGGAGCTCTGACTTCTAGCTTTGTTCTACCTCTGATGTCTCCATTTAGTTCTCTTCTCTGCAGCAGGAGATTTCTGCTGGGCCCCACCAAGTCTCTCCATAAACTTGTGTAGCTCTGTTGCCACCAAGAACTCTCAGTCAGTCTCCATGCATATCTCTGGTGTTAACCTTCAGCACAGCTCCCTCCTCCAGCATCCCGTTCTGAAAATCCCAGTCCTTCAGCCACCTGGAACTCCAACCTCTTTCTCTTGAGTTCAAACAGATTGCTGCTCTTCTCACCTCCACTTCTCCTTTCTGCTGCAGGAAAGTGCCCCTAGGCAGAAAGCTGAGGCAAGTGTAAGCCTCATTTTTTATCTTTCCCTTCTTTCAAGATCACAGTAGTAAGTAGTCTTTTATTGAATACATGTAAACAGTACCCGCACATATTATGTTCAGTTGTGTACATGTTTATGACAGACTGCCAAGTACTGTACCATTCCTCTGTCTTGATCTGAGGTGGGAGTATTGTCTTTTCATTACAAGTAGCAAAATTATAGTATGTGATACCTATTACCATATCAAAGAAATGACATTTGGTGAATGTAAGTTGGTAATTTTTTAATTCAACCCAAGGAGACATGAAGCATGGATTTATTACAATAATTCATTCAATAAATCTTTTCTGAACTTTACTGGCACTGGATTCAAATCCTGGCTTTGCCTCTTATAAACTGAGACGTCTCAGGAATGTTACTTGACCTCAATTTCCTCATCAGGAAAATGATGATGATGGAGTGAGCATTTATATCACAGGACTATTATGAGAATTAAAATAGTTAGTACAAATAAAGATTTTAAAATAGGGCCTAGAATTTAAACTCACCATAAAATGTAGTCATTATTATCACACAGAATAGCAATGTTTCTCCTCATTTCTAGGCCTTTGTTTTCATATCTGTAAAGTAAAGGGAGTGAATTAAATTTTATCTATGTTTTATTTTTTTAATGATTCTATGATACTCAGGTATGTCAAGCTTAGAGTCATCAAACCAAGTATTTCCATTACCTATGTTTCTCTGGAAAATTGGAAAATTGCCCCTTAAACACACATAGTTTTGTATCAGGCTGTTACTAGTAATGACTTTTTCCAAAGAAAAATGAGTTTTAGTAAGAAAAAAAATGAAAAGTAATGGAAACCTAAGCTATAGTGATAATAAAAATTCATGCAGCATTAGTTCAGCCTAAATAACAATTTAGGTTCAGCTCTAAACAATGATGCTGAACCAACATGCACAGATACAAAGATGACTGTACTTCTTCATAAAGAAGAAGACAGACAGGCCTCAATTAGTTGGACAAATAAAAATTTTTGTTAGATTCAACATATATCTCTTAAATATCTATTATGGGTTATGGTCATGGTCATGGTCAGTTTCTTCCATCAAGGGCAGCACAGTCTAGTGGGTAAGGTAGAAATGATTATTTATTCATTTATTTCATTCACTCTTTTCCTCACACACTTCCACAATTCCTTTATTGAAAATATGTAGTAAAGTATGAGTGGAACTGCATGATGAAATGTTGAGACTGTCTACAATAAAAAGAAAAGGAAATACAATATGAATTTCATGACATCACAAAAACAAAGACCAGATTTCCTGCTAGGACATCTTCAGTTGAGAGACTACATCAGGAATTCAGCCTGATCATATTGCAAAGCATGCAAGTGAAGCAGGTTGTGGAATTCATTTCCTGAAGGAGTATTTTGAGAGGTATGTGATCTGGGTCTGTTCTGTTGGATTCTGCCATGGTGACTTTTTCAACTGTTAAGAGATATTCTTGTTAAAAGAGTTTAGTGACACTTTCCCATTTCAAGCTGTTGAGGAGACTAAGAGGTGGGCAAAGGAGCTATGAGCTTTATCTGTGTCAGGGGTACTATCTCTGAAGGTAGGAGTGAAACATGCTCATGGAGCAATAAACAATCCTTCTTCTGTAATAATGAGGCAGGTGAGAAATGATGAGAGCTGGAACTAAAAACTAGTGACAGTAGTCATATAGAGGAGAGAAAAGGTATGAGAAATGTTTCCAAGGCGGAAGAGACTGAACTTGGAACATATTTTATCAGGGAGAACAGACATATATAAAAAAAAAAATCTATATTACAAAGGCAAACTTATACAAAATGACAGATACTCATGCTAAAGACTCGTGTTTATAACATTTTATAATAGATACAAACAGACTAACCCCCTACCCAATAAAACCTCATAGTAGAACTACAGCATTAAAAAAACCCTCAAGAATACCATACCCATATACATTCAGCTCTCTCTGGACTCTACACTCCCGTTACCAACACACGCAGTACTCAGACAAATATGCTTGCCAGTGTGTCGTGTCCCTTATCTTAGACATAAGAGAATTACAAAAGAGATTTGTTATAGGTGCAGAAATATAATTGAAAATACTGGGCTTCTAATTATACCTTAGCTTCAACATTAATAATAAAATAAATCTGCCTTTCTGATATTTTGAGGAAAACCTTAGAATTAACAGAAAAATATACTATAGTTTGAGAAGTAACACTATAGCTTCTTTCCACTTCTTTCCTGCATCTTAGATTCCTACCACTCCTCATCTTCTGAAAATTTTCCCAAATAAAAAATCACTAAAATTCTTATTTTTCGCATAAAATTTTAGAGTAATACTTTACTTAAAATGAAAAGAGAAAAAAATAATAACTGGAAAACTAAACTGTATTTGTGAAAGAGATAGAATGGATATGAAATACTAAATTGAGTAAACCGAATGTCAAATAGATAATAAATGGTAACAAATAAATAAATAAGTTGCTTTGTGACATAAGGTTGAGTGGGATGAGAGTGAGAAACATCGAGTAGCTGGGTGATTAAAAGAGTAGATGAGAGACGAAAAGGGAATGATAGTTGAGATCTGTTTATTGAGAATTTTTTAAAAGACTTAGATGGAAAAGTATGGCCTTAAAGTGATTTTTGTCATGAAAAGAAAAAGCACTTCAGTAGTAGGTTTAGTTCTCCATATTATAGCATTAATCCTAGTGCTTAATTTCAACATTTCAAAATGTATTATGTATTTAAAAGGGTAAATGAACTATCATGCAGAATGGACTTAATTTGTCCATTCATTCTATAGCTCAATGCCATTCTGAAACATTTTTAATTAAGAACATGAAATGACTCATTAACATCCAGCTCCAAAAATAAGTGACTAATTACAGTATGTTGACAAAAGCAAGTTAATTTATGCATCATTACCAAATCTCTTCATAGGAAACAAAAAATGGACTCAAGAAATCTTGCTCCAAAAAACTTGGGGAGGTAAAAGTTTCATATTTTTAAAAAGTGAACTCAAAATGATGCCATGACCAGGGCTTACACCCATATGCAAGTGTTAAAAGTACATATTGCTCCTATCCCAAAAGTACACATTGGCTAATGGTTATAAAGGTCCTGCATTTCACCCCTGGAGCGGAAACCCTAGTTTTTATATAACTAGTATTTGCAAACTGTCCAATCACCTAGAGTTATTCATACAATAAATCATGAGTCAAGCTCTTCAGCTAATTTTTTTTTTGTGTGTGTGTGTGTGAGGAAGACCAGCCCTGAGCTAACATCCGTCACCAATCCTCCCCTTTTTTGCTGAGGAAGACTGGCCCTGGGCTAACATCTGTGCCCATCTTCCTCCACTTTATATGGGACGCCACCACAGTGTGGCTGACAGGCAGTGTGTCGGCGGGCGCCCGGGATCTGAACTCACGAACCCCGGGCTGCCAAGCGCGGACTAAACCGCTGTGCCACCGGGCGGCCCCTTCAGTTCTAATTTTAACTGAGACAACTGATATAGAGGAATTAATAGGCTGTCTCAGAATTACTGGAAGTTAATAATAGGTCCCCAAATACAACTGAAAATGCTATGTATCCATTTATGACTTATCTGTATAAAAAAAATTCAAATATATGGCTTCCAGAAAACTTTAGGTGTCTTAGAAATAACAGAAAATTGTACAACATTTAGGAAACAATTTGTTAACATTTTTATTGCAGCTTTCATCATTTTTTCCCTCTCCTACAGCCTACCTCTATCCAAATCCTCCTTCACATCTGTGGGGAATCGGAATTGGCCACCTCAAAATATGTCTCTTTGTCTTGATTATTTTCTTTGAAGGAGGCTTTGACCTCCCCCCCCCCCCGCCCACCCCGACTAACTGTCTAAAGGGGTTTGGGATGGAAGGCCTGTCCCCAGGAGCATCACCATGGATAACTCTGGGTATTGATAGACTGGGAAGGTCCTTGCTAAGCCCATTCTTATGAAAATTCTGTTTACAAAACATTTAAATTTGTGTGGGAAATCTCCATTTATAAAGGTATCTCCCTCTCTGCACCAGGAAGAAGGAGGGTATACAGTAAGCCAATCATGGAGACATCAGTGCTTGGAGATGGAGAAAAGTTTATTAGAATTGGCCAAAAAGGAGAAACCAGGAGGATAGGTTCTCTCAAATCCACTTTAACAACAGAAAAAAGCAGCAGGTTTTATAGAGCTAAGGGGCTTGGCAGGAGGAGTTTCAGAGAAACAAAGAGGTAATGTGTTTCTTTCACTCCAAATAAGCCCTTGGGCAATCTGACTTCTGGGCATCAGTGGCAGCTGGGGGCTGGTTGTCTGGTGATCTTAACTTCCTTGAAGGCATTCTCTTTCTTCTGTAAAAGAAGCTCATAAATCCTTGTGACCATTGAGTCACCCCTCAGGTTAAACAAGAAAACAGCAGGGGCCACCCGGTGGCACAGCGGTTTCGTTAGCGCTTGGCAGCCCAGGGTTCATGGGTTCGGATCCCAAGCGCCGGCTGACGCACTGCTTGTCAGCCACGCTGTGGCGGCGTCCCATATAAAGTAGAGGAAGATGGGCACGGATGTTAGCCCAGGGCCAGCCTTCCTCAGCAAAAAGGGGAGGATTGGCAACAGATGTTAGCTCAGGGCTGGTCTTCCTCACAAAAAAAAAAAAAAAAAAAAAAAAACCCAGCAAATTGACAAGAATAACTTCTTTTCATCTTTGTCTGTACTGGGAACAAGGTTGAAAGGTCTTGTTGAATATTTACAGTAACCCTCAGGTACCTGGCTTCACTTTCATTGATTCCTTATGTGGTGCTTTTCTTTTTTCTTCTTCTTTTCCTTTTAAAATTTAGGTTGACTTCTGACCTATGTCATTTTCCTTCACACTGAAAAACTTTTTAAAATGTCTTGAGGGGCAGGTATACTGTTGATGAATTCTCTATGTTTCATTTTTCCGAGAAAGTCTTCATTTCTCCTTCACTTTGAAGGATAATTTTGCTATATATGTAATTCCAGATTTATAGAGTTTTTTTCTTAAAATATTTCACTTTCCTCTTCTTGTTTTCATGGTTTATGACAAGAAGTTGTCTCTAATTCTTATTTTTTCTTCTATAGGTAAGGTGTATTCACCTCCTCTCCCCTCTGGCTTCTTTCAAGTTTTTCTCTTCATCTTTGGTTTTCAGCAGTTTAAATATGATATGCCAAGGTGTTTTCAAATCCAATGAGTTTTTTAAATTTTGAAATGGATCCACCCTTTTTAGTTCAAGTGGTATAATTACTTATAAAACATTGTGGCCTTCCTATGTATTTGATTATAATTGACTCCATTATGGAGAAAGGAAACATTATCACAAATCTCCATGAATAGGCCTCTTTCTACTTCAATCGGTCAGTCAGGCTGCTATGGGCCAACACCCATATAGTTCTTAGAACTCCTATTATAGAGTTCCTGAGAAGGTCTACTAGATATATTCCTCAGATACTTTGAAAATACTCTGAAGCCATTTTATCTTACTGAGAGGATCTAGGAAGCACCACTGAAACCTTTCTGAGATCTTAACAAATGATCTTATATGACCTTGACCTGAGACCATATTTTACTGGCAGTGTCCTGGATTTGATCTTTGTTCTGAGGCCATTTTTATTTGAGAATCTTATTCTCTGGGACATACAGTGGATGAGAAATAATTTTATTTTCCAACAGAGCAAGTCCTGGCTACTTTATGTTTCTTCTCTGCTCTGTTTGAAAACTCAACATTTCCTTCTTAATTTTATCTCTCCTCCTATACTTAATCAGAGGCAGCAACTCTTTGGCACTTTCACAATTTGCTTGGAAATCTGATTAGCCATGTCCATAAGGTTATTAAATATCCTGTTGTCTATGTTACTGAAGAGGATAATATCATTAATTTACTGCCAGCATATAACTCATGTCCTCTTTTCTCCAGCCTCTCATAGCAATTGTGCATCACCTTTCCAGCCTTCACCAACAGGCTCCTATTCAGGCCTTTGCTAACTGCATGATCCCAAAGTTAAGGCCACATGTTTATTGCAATAGCACTCCATTATTGTTAGCAATAGCTATTTCCTCTATAACACACCAATTGAAAAATTATTGGCTTAACAAAATAATGATCTTATTTCTTAGAAGCCTTCAATCTGTACTGGACTCAGCTGGTAGTTCTTTTCCATGTCTTGCAAAGTGGTTATGCGAGCAGCTACATTTAGCTGGTAAGTTGCCTGCAATGTTGGTACATCTGGGACACTGAGACGCTGGATTTCTCTCTCATTCCAAGTAGTTTTGAGGCATCTCTGTCTCAGTATGGTCTCTCCACCTGGTCTTTCCACTTGAAAGCTCCAGCAGAACAGCTAAACTTTGTACATGGAGAATCAAGAAGGTGCTTGGCCTTCTTAAGGCTTAGGTCCCATACTGGCACATTGTACAATCTGTCACATTTAGTTTGCTAAAGCAAGTCACTGGCCCATCACAGATTCTAGGGTAGGAGGCTACACAAGGGCATGACCACTGAATATCTGTGCTTCGTCAAATGTAACCAAGGTAATGGACTAATTCAATTGCGTAATCAGTATAACCAATGGTATAACATAAGTCCGGAAAACAAAATTGCTACAGCACTCAAAAATGTTTGCTGTATTTTTGGTTTTGGTTATGATAGGATTTGGGGAAAAAGTAGGAGTAAGAATGGGATAAAAAATTATCTATCACAATTTACATACCCATTGAAATGTTACTGCTTTATAACACAAAATTATTTGCTAACATTACAGTTTAGATAATAGAAATTTCTACATTGACATCTATAAATCACATTTAGAGCTTGCTGCTACTCCCATGACACAACTACTTTTACTTAATGATAATTTTAATGATTTTTGTTGTTTTACTGGTCTGATGTGAACAGTTGTTAATTAAAATAAAGAGAAGAAAATGAATTAAATTATTATTTGGTAAGTAGAAGCAAGACCTTTACTGTATAAGACAACAATGAAATAGTCAAGTCATATATTTGACCTATAAATGTCAGATGAAACAAGTGAAATCAAAACAAACTGTGAATCCTATAAATAAATACATTAATGGCTTGCCTTTGAGTCAACAGGAACATTAAACATGAATGGCAACACCAGACTATGCATTTCTAAAATATAAAGAGCCATCTCATGTCCTGTAGAATAAAACAGTACATTACTCCAATTTTCACAAATATTTTCTATAGAGGAGTCATACTGTGTTTATAATAATTTCATAATTTTCTAAGTCTATCGCATGCTGTGACTTAAATATAAATGTGGGCTAATGGAAAAAAAAAATAAGGGGGAGAAAAAAAATCCCACCACATTATAACTAAAACCCAGAAATATGCAGATATAAAATTCTATGTTACATTCGCAGTTATCCATTTTTATTTTATTTTTATGTAACAAAATGTTTTCTTGAGTCTAAATGGATTGTCAGAGCCACATATATTGAAGATACCTTACTTAATACTGTTTCAGACAATGATAATTCCCAAGAATATGGCAATGTAAAAAAAAGCATTTTGTCATGTATCTATGGAATATGTCCTGGGATGCATTTTATTTATAGGGATATTATGTAAAGCAATTAGTATTATGTTCAATATAATAGGTACATTTATCTGAAAACACAGCCAAATCACTTAACACTAAATTCTAAATGTTTTGTGAGAGGAAAAGGAGAATACATCTTATGTATTTATGTATTTTTATAGTAAAAGTAAGATTTTATAATACATGCCATTTTTAAGAGAGAATACCAAGAGTACTAAGTAATAAAATATACATGTCTTTTTTTGTGTCTTGGGGGGATCAGGAAGCTCCAAACTGATGATTCAGAATCACTCCTTGTAATGATGAATTTTATTAACATCTACATATAGAGAAGATTAAAGTAAGAGAGAAAACAATGCAATGATGGGCTAAAGAGATCCACTTTTGATGACTGCTTACTTGGGCATCTTATGTGTCTCTTGAATAGTGGTAAGTACATTTTAGTCTATGAAATTTATGAGCTTTCTCATAAAATAAAAAGGCTTTGACTTAATCATCTTAGATCTTTTCCAAATAGCAGATACCACATTCCCAGTATGACTCCTATTGCTCTGGCTTAATGAGCATATCAAGGTATAGCTATCAGACCACACCAACACCACATTGCCAACAATTGAAGGAGTTAATGTTTAAGATTCCTACATAAAATAAGTTCCCTCATAGTTTATCCTCCAATTTTCTAGTTAGACAGTGTTGAGAATGAATGGTTTTAGACCCCATTAGTAGTAGATACTTGCCTGTACAAACCACTCCTCTTCATGTGAACTCTGGGAAATAAATGTTCAGAGTATAACATGATATAAATTAACACATTTTTTGGTGTGACTTTGGCCTTGCAATTTTACATATTCACCAGGGATGAACTAAATTACACAATGATTTTATTTTCCAGCGATAATGACCAAACCAAAGAGAAAGTATCTATCTGTGACTTAAAGAAGTCTTAACCTGAACACTTGAGCCAGATCACATTAGGAAGCTGTCATAGACCAGTCACGATCAACTCACCTTTTCAAAGTAATCAAGCCAATCCAGAGAAAATGCTTCATAAGAAATCCACCCATTATCAGAGTGGCCAACACAATATCCAGAAAGGGACCATTGAAACTGAAATATATTTAGGAGACTTGTCAGCCTACCCCATACAAGCATCCTTATCTGAAACAATTTCATCAGATATCTCTTCTGAGCATCCACATGGTTAAAATAAAAAGATTCATTCATTTTTAAAAATTGTTTATCAATATCCTGATTTTCAAAATAATATTGACCATTTTACTCTGTGCAAAGATAGGTTCTAAGGTCTACAAGATAGGGTCTGGAACAGGGAATAATATTTCCCCACACAAATTATGATAACATAGAAAGCTAAATAAAATTGTTAAAATATCAGGCATTAAAAATATAGTGTTCTGTAACTTACCTGAGAAAAATGTTTGGTTACCCTAAACTTTCTGATCATGAAACCATCCAGATTCATTGACATTTAAAATTTTATTTTTAATTTTTAGTATATACATTTACTATAAGGGTTTACATTGCTATTGTTATTCATCTCCTATACCAAATTGTGGTATTCTCAATTAAAATTATACGTTTGCGGGGAGGATAAAGTATCTGTATCTGATTTTTCAACCTTCAGTATAGATTTTTGTGTTTGTGTTGGTTTCTATAATATACCATCAAGCATGTCAACTGAGACACAGAGACATTAGACAAACCTCTGTCAGTCCACTAAAGTTCAGTTTATAAAAATTACTGCAGCCAGGAAAACAACAGCTTGACAATCCTAGTAGTTTCTCAAGTGACGTAATTTAGGAAAGAGTGTTCACTGGATTTTGAGACCTGGACATGACTAAGAGAAGCCTTTCAAGGAGAGGTTTAGGACTAGGCAAAGTTCATATAAAAATTCAGAATGGTAAAATGAGGGTCTTGATGAGTAGTCTGTCATAAGAGAGCTGTTTGCCCAGATGTCAAATTTTTTGCATGGATAAATTTGTTTGAAAAAATTTCCATAAGTAAACAGTGAAGATTTTTATTGGTTGGTGTCTCATCTTCCGGGCACGAATTTCCTGTAGCCAACAGCTAAATTATGTTGACCCAGGTGGTCTCATCTCAATCCCAACAGTTGAGTTGTGGTGAAGCAGGTGTTTTCAGTTCTCACAATTTTGTTCAGTGAAATAGATTAAAAGGAAATCTCCAGGTGTATTTCACTCAATTGAGGTAGACCAAACTTTCACTGGGTATGTATGGCGATTAAAACATATGTCCGTGATAGAATAGTGGGGGGCGGGGCTGTCAATAGGACTCCAAATGGTCCAGAAACTCTGGTTCAAGTACAAAATCTAATCCAAAATATTGAAAAATACATATATTTTTATTTAGAACCTCTTTGTGGTGACTGTGATCTTTATACAATCTTCAAACTAAGGTGTTTTTTCTCAGGACTCATTGTCTCTTTGTGGGTATTCTGAGGCGAAAAAATATTGGTGATGCACCAGTGCCTGCTGGTGAAACTCTCTCAAGCCTGTTATTTCTGCAGTCTTTGCCCTTTGGAAGTATATAATTACCAGTTGCACTGGATTTTTTCTTCAAACTCATGAAAAGTCTATTTTCCGTATCCAGTGATTACTCTCCATTTCTTACATTACTTGACCAATTTGTGATGTAAACATTGGTGAACATACTATCCTTCATGAGATTCTGCCTTACGTTGGTTTCCATAACATCTTTTGGTTTTCTCTTTCTAACTTGTTAGTCTTTTTGTTTTTCTCGTGTGATCCTATTTTTATATCTAACCTTCAAATAATTTCTTGTTCCAGATTCTGCTCTGGTAAAATATACTCGTCTTTTTGCATCAATTCATTGGAGGATTAATTCCACACAAATACGATGATAATCCCATAGTCCAGTAAAAATACTCTTTTTAAGGTTAATAATCCCCTCCATGTTAGAATTAGCAATTTGCTTCAATTCAGTGATCGTTTAACAGAGATAAACTTTCTATATCTCTCGACAGCATTTTATCAGTTAACTAGAATTTCCATCGTGAAGAATTCTTCTCTGTTAGATGACATGATACTACATATCTATGGCTTCCCATCTACATCACAGGTTTCCACTTTTAGGTCTTCTTTTCTTCTTCCTCTCTTCTATCAGACTTCTATTTGTTGGAGGATTTCAGGCTTGTTATTAAGCATTTTCTCATACCTATTTTTATTACTTAGATAAGCCCGCCCAGTTCTCGGGCATTTTTCCATTCAAAAACCAACCATTGATTGCTAGCTTGCTATGTTTCAGGAACTGGTGAAACAATGATGAGTTATGTACACCCTAGACTCAAAGAGTTCACAATTTAGAAAAACAGACTAACAAGCAAGTAATTAAAACCTCCTATAATTAACCTTACAAGCAAGGCATAAGATGTTTAGTAACAGGGAGGGAGGGAACAACTCAACTTGACACTTAATCATGTGCTTTGTTGATCTGTGTGCTAAAGTTTTCATAATCTTTTATTCAATTTTAAGCAAACTTAAGGCAAAGAGAATATATATTATCCTATTCTATTTGCCGTTGAATGTTGGATGCTATTGATTACCCATTTAGGTTTCCTTTTCTTCCACATGGTATATTCAAGAACGTAGCTTTTCAGTTTATCTTCCCTTTAAGTCAAAGGTTGTTATATTTACTTCTCTGAGAATAGCATTTAGTGCAATAATTCGTATATAGTAAATATTTAGTATATTTTCCTCCTCTTTCTTCCCTTTATTCTTCCAATACTCTAGTCTCTTCCCCAAAGTTTGAACCAAAGTAAAGTACAACTAGGATTAAAATATTCTCAAATAAAATATGAAAGAACCTAAACATTCATTTAAACTGAAAACCCTGGCAATAGAGGCAAACTGACTTGGGCCGATATACCTAGAGAATATGGAACGTAGATTCTTACAGAATTTATGGCAAGTTGGCTAACTTATCTGAATCTTTCTTCACATATAAAATTAAGATCTTGATTTAGATCAGTTTTTTAATAGAATTCATTTTTTAGAGCAGTTTTAGGTTCACAGCAAAATTGAGGGGAAAGTACAGAGATTTCTCATATACCTCCTGCCCCCACGTATGCATAGCCTCTCCCATTGTTGGCATCCTCCGCCAGAGTGGTGTATTTATGACAACAGATGAACCTATACTGATACATCATAATCGCATGAAGTCCATAGTTTACTTTAGAGTTCACTCTTGGCCTTATGCATTTGGGAAAATTTATAATGACATTATCCACCATCATAGTATCATGCAGAATAGGTCCACTGTACTAAAAATTCTTGCCTCTCCACCTATCCATCCCTCCCTCCCTCCCTCCTAAACCTTGGCAACCACTGATCTTTTTACTGTCTTCATGGTTTTGCCCTTCCCAGAAAGTCATATAGTTGGAATCATACAGAATGTAGCCTTTTCAGATTGGGATATGCATTTAAATTTCTCCTAGGTTTTTTCAATGGCTTGATAGCTCATTTGTTTTTAGCACTGAATAATATTCCATTATCTGGATATAGCACAGTTTATTTATCTATTAACCTCCTGAAAGACATCTTGATTTTGGCAATTATGAATAAAGCTGTTATAAACATCTCTGTGCAGATTCTTGTGCGGGCGTAAATTTTCACCTCCTATGTGCAAATACTAAGGAACTCAATTTCTGGATTTTATGGAAAGAATATGATTAGTTTTATAAAAAGCTGCTAAAATGTCTTCCAAAGTGGTTGTACCATTTTGCATTCCCACCAGCAATGAATTAGATTTCCCGTTGTTCCACATCCTCGCCAACATTTGGTGCTGTCAGCCAAATTTGGATTTTGGCCATTATAATAGGTGTGTAGTGGCATCTCATTTTTGTTTTAAATTACATTTCCCTAATGACATATAGTGTGGAGCATCTTTACAGATGCTTATTTGCCACCTGTATATCTTCTTCAGTGAGGTATCTGTTAAGGTCTTTGGCCATTTTTAATTGTGTTGCTCATTTTCTTACTAAGATTTAAGAGTTCTCTGTATATTTTGGAAATAGTCCTTTATCAGATATGCATTTGCAAATATTTTCTCTCAGTCTGTGTCTTGTCTTCTTATTCTCTTGACATTTTCTTTAGAAGAGTAGGAGGTTTTTTTTTTTTTTATTTTTGAAAAGTAATGAAACATCTTTCAATTCATGAACATTTATTTTATCATAGTTACTTGTTTACACGTCTATCAGCCTTGTGAACTTGGGCTCTAGGGGAAGGAATGTGGGCTTTGGTATCAAGCAGTTTTACTTTAATTCCCAAGATAGTAACATATGAGCTGTGTATCCTTAGACAAGTTACCTAGCCTATCTGAGCCTCAGTTTTCTCATCTGTTAAAATCGGGACTAATAGTGGCCTTGTGCTTTCTGCTGCCTTTGTACATACCCTCTCCCTCCACCCAGCAAGCCCCTCATTTATCTCTCCTTTCCAGTTAATCTGAATCTACCCATCCTTGGAGTCCAACTTCTAGTCGCTATTTCCTGGATTGCTCCAACCCACTGTGATCTCTGCCCCTTTTGAACTCTTTATAATTAATAGATACTCTTTGTACTACTCAGCACTCATCACTCACTACCTTTGTAAAACACTATTCTCAAGAAGGAAGAAAATAGAGCCAAAGAGATAAGTTTAGAACAAACTGGTTTTTCACCAATTTTCTGGCTCAGGCCTCCTTCTGCCTTCTTGATCTTTTAGCACTAAAATAGACTGCCTTTGTACTTCTTAAATATTCCATTGTAAGTTCTCTGTCCATGATAGTTTTTAATTTCAATGATGTCCAGCTTATGAATTCTTTATTTCATGCACTGTGTCTTTGGTTTTGTACCTAAAAGGTCATCACCAAACCCAAGGTCATTTAGGTTTTCTCCTGTGTTACCTTCCAGGCATTTTATAGTGTTGATTTTTGCATTTAGGTCTGTGATCCATTTTCAGTTAATTCTTGTGAAGGGTATAAGGCCAGTGTCTAGACTCATCTATTAGCATGTGGATGTCTATTTGTTCTAGAACAACTTGCTGAAAAGATGATAGTCTTTGCTCCATTGTATTGCCTTTGCTCCTTTGTCAATGATTAATTGGCTATATTTATCTGGGTCTATTTCTGGGCTCTCTATACTGTTTTATTTCTTCCTTTTCAATCATTATAATTTTTTTTTCTTGTCTTATTGTTTTAGCAAGCACTTCTAGTAAAATGTAGAAACAGGGTTGTGAGAAGGGAAAACTTTGCCTTCTTCCTTGTCATAATAGGAAAGCTCCTGGTTTCTCACCATTAGGTAGGATGTTAGTTGTATGTTGTTTGTACATATTCTCTATCAAGTTGAGGAAGTTCTCTCTGTTCCAAGTTTGCTGAGAGTTTTTGTCATGAAAGAGTATTGGAGTTTGTCAAATGCTTTTTCTGCATCTATTGATATGAACACATGATTTTTCTCTTCTTTAGTTTGCTGATGTGATGGATTACATTGGTTTCTGAATGTTGAACCAGTTTTGCATGTCTGGGATAAATCCCACTTGGTATAGTGTACAATTCTGTTTATACATTATTGGATTCAATTTGCTAATATTTAGTTGAGAATATTTGCATCTATGTTCATGAAAGATATTGGTCTATAGTTTTCTTCTCTTGTAATGCCTTTGGTTTTGTTATTATGGTATTGCTGGCCTCATAGAATGAGTTATGAAGTATTCTCTCTGCTTCTATTTTCTTAAAGACTATAGAGAATTGGCATAATTTCTTCCTTAAATATTTCATACAGTTCATCAGCGAACTCATCTGGGCCTTGTGCTTTCTGTTTTGGAAGGTTATTAACTATTGATTCAACATACTTAATACACATAGGTATTCAGAGTGTCTATTTCTTCTTGTGTGAGTTTTGGCAGATTCTGCCTTTCATGGAATTGGTCCTTTTTATCTAGGTTATCAAATTTGTAGGCATAGGGTTGTTCATAATATTCCTTTATTATGGGTTTCTTTTAATGTTCCTGGGATCTGTGGTGATGTCTTTATTTCTTTTCTGATATTCATAAATTGTGTCCTCTCTCTTTTTTTCTTAGTTAGCCTGGTTAGAGGCTTATCAATTTTAATTATCTATTCAAAGAATCAGCTTTTGGTTTTCTTGATTTTTTTCTATTAATAATGTGTTTTCTTCTTTGATTTCTGATCTAATTTTTATTTCTTGTCTTCTGCATTATTTGGATTGAATTTCCTCCTTTTTTTTCAGTTTCCTTAGGTAGAAAATTAGTGATTGATTTTACATTTTTTTAATCTTTTCTAATATATACATTCAATGCTGTAAATTTCCCTATAAGCACAGCTTTCACTGTATCCCACAGATTTTAATAAGTTGTGTTTTTATTTTCATTTTGTTTAAAATATTTTCAAATTTCTTCTGAGATTTCCTCTTTGACCTATGTGTTTCTGATAGTGGGTATTGGAGCCTTCAACTATAATAGTGGATTCATCTACTTGTCCTTGACATTCTTTCAGTTTTTGCCTCTAGCATTTTGATGCTCTGGAGTTAGTCATACACACACAAGGATTTTTATGTCTTCTTGAAGAATTGATCCCTTTATCATTATGTAATACCCCACTTTATCCGTGATAACTTCCTTGCTCTGAAGCCTGCTCTGTTTGAAATTAGTATAGCTACTGCTGCTTTCTTTTGATTAGTGTTAGCATGGTATGATTTTCTCCATTACTTTACTTATAATTTAATGTGTTTTTATATTTAAAATGGGTCTCTTGTAAACAATATATAATTGGGTCTTGCTTTTTGATCCACTCTGACAACCTGTCTTTTAATTGGCATACTTAGGTGCCTGACATTTAGATGATTATTAATAAAGTTGGATTCATATCTACCATTTTTATTACTCTTTTCTATTTATTTCCCATGTTCTTTGTTCCCATTTTTATCTTCCACTCTTTTTCTACCTTTTGTGGTTTTAATTGAGAATTTTATATAATTTCACTTTCTCTCTTTTCTTAGCATATTATTTATACTTCCTTTTTTTTAATGTTGCCATAGAGTTTGCAATATGCGTTTACAACAAATCCAAGTCCACTTTCAAATAACACTAACTATTGAAAGAAGGGAATTATCCAATTTCAGCCCTCTCTAGCCATTCTGTCCCACTTAAGTGGGAGGTGAAAAAAACTGAGAAACACTTATGAAGTTCACAGTCCAGAGGCACAGGCTCACTGAAAGACTGAGACCTAATCAGAGGATTATAGAATGCTTTCTGTCCCTCTGCACCTTATCACCACATTACCAAAGGCCTCTTTATGGAAGTTCCTTTTTTTCAACAAAAAATTACACCGCATGTTAAAAGGTTAAAAAACAACAGTTTGAAGAAACACAGCAAGCATCAGAAACAGACATGGCAGGGATGTTGGAATTATCAGACTGAGAATTTAAAACTATGATTAATATGCTAAGAGCTCTTGAGGCCGGCCCGGTGGCATAATGGTTAAGTTCACGTGCTGCATTTCGGCAGCCTGGGGTTCACAGGTTCAGATCCCGGGCATGGACCCATGCACCACTTGTCAAGCCATGCTGTGGTGGCATCCCATATAAAGTAGAGGAAGATCGGCACAGATGTTAGCTTAGGGCTAATCTTCCTCAAAAAAAAAAAAAAAAGAATATGCTAAGAGCTCTAATGGATAAAGTAAACAGCATGCAAGAACAGATGGGCAGTGTAAGCAGAGAGATGGAAACTCTAAGAAAGAATCAAAGAGAAATGCTGGCGATCAAAAACACTAACAGAAATGAAGAATGGCTTCTATGAGCTTATTAGTTGACTGGAGCAGCTGAGGAAAGTATCTCTGAGCTGGAGGATATCTCAATAGAAACTGCCAAAATTTAAATCAAAAAGAAAAAAGACTGAAAAAAACAGAATATAATATTCAAGGATTGTGGGACAGATACCAAAGGTGTAACATACACATAATGGGAATACCAGAAGGAAAAGAAAGAGAAAAAAGCAGAAGAAATATTCGAAGTGATAATGAGTGAGAATTTCCCAAATGAACGTCAAACACCAAATCAGAGATCCAGCAAGTTCAGGAACACAAAGCAATATAAATGCCCCCCTCGCTCGCACCAAAAAACGATGCCTAAGCACATCATATTTAAATTTTAAAAAGTCAAAGATAAATGAAAAACTCCTGAAAGGGGCCATAGGAAAAAAACGCTTTACCTGTAGATGAGCAAAGATAAAAATTACATCCAACTTCACTTCAGAAACAATGCAATAAGACGTGAGTGGCGTGAAATAATTGAATTATTTAATTACTAAAATAATTTAAGAGAAGAAAACCACCAACCTCAAATTCTTTACCCAGTGAAATAAATTATCCTTCAAAAGTGAAGGAGAAATACTTTCTCGGAGAAATAAAGTTTGAGAGAATTTGTTGCCAGTAGATCTGCCTTGCAAGAAATGTTAAATAAGATTTTAAAGGAGAAGGAAAATGATATACGTCAGAAACTCACATCTATATAAAGAAAGAAACTACCAGAGAAGGAATAAGTTCTAGATAAAATTTAAAAACTTTATTTTTCCTATTCTTATTTGAGCTAAGAGATAATCATTTATTCAAGACAATAATACCATCAATGTATTCAATTATGTATGCTTCTGAATAAATGGAATGAATGACAGCAATGATGCAAGTGATAGGAAGGAGGAATTAGAATTATTTTATTATACAGTACTTGGATTCCAGAGAATTGGTATAGTGTTTTTTGAAAGTGGACTTGGCTTTGTTGTAAATGTATATTGCAAACTCTAGGGCACCAGTAAAACAATTTAAAAAGAAGTATAAATGAAATGCTAAAAGAGAAAATGGAATCGTAAAATTATCAATTAAAACCACAAAAGGTAGAAAAAGAGTGGAATGTAGAAATAGGAACAAAGAATAAGGGCAATAAATAGAAACATATAATTTGGGAAGACACAAACATTCAGACCATCATTAGCAGATCATCATTTCCCACCCCCTAAAAAAGAAAAGATGATTCTTAGGATAAACCTAGCTCCTTTCTTTTACTGTTCTGAATGGCTTTTAAAGGTGGGTAGAGTAAAGCAGGCTTCCTGGTGGTTTGGTTTTGTCACACCATGACCGTGGACCAGCATAAGCCATGGCAGCAGAGGTTGTACATGCTACTGTGAGTTTCCAAACTCAAGCACCCCACAGAAACTGTGCTTCTGCAGGCAGGAGAGTTTACCCAGTTTCTGGCACAACCTCACTTCCTTGTTCCATCCTCTCTCATCACCTCACTGCCGTAAACTAGACCGTACATATAATTTATGTCCTGAGGATGCCCTGATGTTTCCAGATTCCTCACATCTCATTCCCTGAACTGCAGACCTGAATTTTACATCTCAAGCTCTCTAGTTGGTAGTTAGTAGGGTTTTCTAAGGCAAAACGTCTTGAACCTATGCTTTATACAAGATCTTCTGTGATATCTGCTCCTCTCAGTTTTCCCCACTGGTTCAATAATATTCTTTGGCCAATTGTTTAAACCGAAATCCGGGTGTATAGTGGTTCCCTCAAGAACTTACTCCTGTCCACCAACCTGAAAGTGAGCACTAGTTGTTATCATACCTCAGCAAGATTCAGTCCACTAAAGTGTACGGCCCCTGTAGTCTAAGAAAAGTAAATATTTGCCAACCTATTACAATTATTCAGATCACATTTCATATTATAGGTTTTAAAACAGTCAATAGTTAGAAAAGTATTTCCAATACTAGGAAATTCTTGGTATATCCTATAAACAATATTCTCTTCTATTAATAGGATTTCATAAAGAAAATAATTGGAAGTCAATTCTTCAGGGATTTTGTTAAAGATCACTGTTAAACTCTCTGCATATACAGCTAATTTAATTCTTTTGATTAAATTGTCTAACTAGTCCATTAGCAATGCCAAATAGGTTGTTGGTTGAATAATCATTCATGAAAAGATGCATTTATGAAATATGAAAAAATATTACATTTTTTGGAAACTTAGTGCCTGAGCATTTCCCTGTCACATCTCTATTTCTATTTAGGCAGTGGAATGAATTATTTTTAAAAATCTAAAATGAAGATGGAGTTAGAGATAAAAACATGCATAAGAAATATAGATTAAAACAACTGATATTTTAGAGAACTTTCAAATACCCAAACTATTCATATGCATGTATTATATAATTTTATTCACTCAACAGATCTTTGAGCAAAAAGCATACTTAATATGCCCAAATTAGATACGAGGAAAATAAGACCAGAATTGTAGATCAACTTGCCCAGCTTCCTTCACTTAGTAACTAGTTTAACATGGAATTTAACAAGGCCTCTTACTCTCGATGAGCTGCTCATCTTTCTCTGCTGGAACCACTAACCCAGGCTCCCAAAAGAGAAATGTCCCCGGAAGTCTTTCCAGAAGAAAGAACTTAAAGAATTTCACACTTTTAGACCTGCTGAGAAAGACATGAGCTCAGAACAGAAATCTCTAGAAGCCAAAAACAAAAAAATAGGTAAAAACTACTTAGGAAGAGCTGTTTAACTTCACACTGTGAAACAATCAAATAGCTATTGAGAAAGGAAAATAATCAAGGAACTGTGCAGGAAACTTACTAAAAATTAGGAGTCACTGTAGAATGTGTTAGAATGTATATAACTATGGAATCTGTTGTAATGTGTGGACTCACATAGTAGAAGCAACTCTGATACACCGCAAGAGTGCAAATCTGGAAAATCTGAGTGTAATACAAATATAAATATAAGTAGATAAATCAAGCAGTAAATGACTATCATGTGCCATATGCTAATAGATTCAAATTTATTTTTAAATATTTGCCAGTTTTACCTGTTATATTTAAACTTACACATGCCAGACTAAATTATTCAAGAATGTCACTGTCTGATAGGACTTTCTGCAATGACAAAATCATTCTTTACCTGAACCTTTCCCAAATGATAGCCACTAGCCACAAGACCATTGAGCACTTGAAATGTGACTATTGTTACTGAGAAACAGAATTTAAATTACATTTAATTTAAGTTAATTTAAATTTAAATATATACATGTAGTTAAAGGCTATCATATTGGACAGTACAATTCTTGTATAGCATG
This sequence comes from Tapirus indicus, assembly GCA_031878705.1. Lineage (NCBI taxonomy): Eukaryota > Metazoa > Chordata > Mammalia > Perissodactyla > Tapiridae > Tapirus > Tapirus indicus. The sequence continues at coordinate 26,876,045 of CM062933.1, forward strand.
AAGCAAAAATCAAGAATCCCAAATAAAACCATTAGTTTAGGTTGTTTTTCTTCCTTATTTTAACAAAATTACAAATAAATAACTTTTTAGAAATTGCAAAAATTGAATGATTTTGTTCATTTGTAAAGCCATATATTTTCAGTTTAAACCATATTTGGCTACATTTGCCAACAAATAGAAATATCTAATAGGAGTGGTTTTGTTTTTGTGTTGTTAGTTATTGGAAAGAGTTGGTGGGCTTCACTGGTACTTACCATTTTCATATCTGTCCACACGTTCATCTCCACATGTGTATGAACATAATTTTAGGAATTGGTTGCTAATTATATTTCTTTTTCACTTTGTGAAGTTTATCTGAACGTATTTTTATAAAAAAGAAGATTAAGGGGCTGGCCCAGTGGTGTAGCAGTTAAGTTCGCGTGCTCCACTTCAGCAGCTTGGGGTTCGCAGGTTCGGATCCTGGGCACAGACCTACATGCCACTTGTCAAGCCATGCTGTGGTGGCGTCCCACATAAAGTAGAGAAAGATGGGCATGGATGTTAGCCCAGGGCCAGTCTTCCTCACAAAAAAGGGGAGGATTGGCAACGGATGTTAGCTCAGGGCTAGTCTTCCTCACTACAAAATAGATTAAGCAGAAAAAGTTAATGAAATAGGATCTACATAGAGAGAGGCTAGCAACTAAGATAAAAATAGTTTTTAGGGGCTGCCCTGTGGCTGAGTGGTTAAAGTTCCACATGCTCCTCTTCAGCAGCCTGGGTTTGCAAGTTCAGATCCCAGGTGCAAACCTATACCACTCGTCAAGCCATGCTGTGGCGGTGACCCACATACAAAATAGAGGAAGACTGGCACAGATGTTAGCTCAGGGCTCATCTTCCTCAAGCAAAAAAAGAGGAAGATTTGCACCAGATGTCAGCTCAGGGTGAATCTTCCTCAGCAAAAAAAAAAAATAGTTTTGAATTCTCCACAAACCATATTTTTAATTACCACATAGCATCCTGAATAGAAGTTATGTCCTACATAAGTTCTAACAACTTATATTAAATGCCTAGCAGATACTGACACATAGTTGATGCTCAATACATGTTTCTGTAAACCTCACTCTTTATTTCTTTCTCAACATCAAGCAAAATTCAACGAAATATTTAATAGATGTTATAAGATCATAAGAAAATTATTGACTTGAACAAAATTAAATGAATTAAAGAACATAACAAATGCCTAAGCATGAAAGGGACTAAAGAGAAATATACATTTGTTTGTTTGTTTACTTTTATTTTTGCAAAAGTGAATCCAGTCTGGTTGGGGATAAACCCTTTAGTTCAACCTGATAAAATGAATTTTGTGTATGCTATGAAAATATAAGGTCTTTCTTATTGTAACCATAATCTTTGATGTGGTAGAATTTCATTCCAGAAATAGTGGGGGGGAACACAAAAATATTCCACTGCTAAGTATTTTCAAAAGAATTTCAGCAATAATGAATACAAGCTGCTACAGAGGTTTTCTTTTATGTAGTGATTAGATAAAGCAGATTATCTAAAGAATTTTTTTGTATATATTTGAATCACATCAGAAAAAGAAAAATTAAAAATAATATACAAACTCACTTTTCTATATTTTAGTTTTACCCTTTCTTACAAAACAAAGTTTCTAAATGTAAGACAACTTAAAGTCAAATTTTTTAGAGCTTGCAACTCTTTAATGATGACTAATTTAGGTAGTTATCTAAATTCACTTAAGACAACCCTAGTTTAGATAGAAGAGGTCGACTTGAAATGGCAATTTTCTTTTTCATCTATCAATGCCATATGTTGTAAGCATTCCTAAATGACATTTAAACCTGGCTCAGTCATCTAAACAATAAAGGCTATGCATGCTCTGCTTGGTTAATAACTATCTCACTTACATAGAAAGAATATAAAAAGCCAATTCCATAATGTATTAGGGTTTTAAAAATCACCAGGAGTTACTCATCTGTATTTACCTTCTTATTGTTACAGTATTTCATTCATCATCATCCCAAAATTCTCATGTTTAAAAATATTTATGGAGAATTCAAGGAAGATTATTTTTTGACACTAACTGATTTTCAGGTTGGCACTAGGATATCAGATTTTTTTAAATTATTGAAGATAAAATAACTTTACCTTCTCCCTCAGATGTATTTTTGTAGTAAAACTAAGCAACAGCAAATTGATGGATAAGAATGAATGTCTTTTTTTTAGGCAAACTAATTTTAAGTTTTATAAATGATTGATGAATAGTTTTTCATATAATTGACAGCTAGAGTTCGCCCATTAGTAAGCCTTCTGAGATAATGTGAGGACAATGACTTTCATAGCAATTCCACATATAGGGCTGTCTTTACTCTTGCATGGTTCTGAATAATATAGAGAGAGTATAGAAATCCTAGCTCTCCATTTAGACTTCTAATTGGATATTACAGTTTCAAACATTTACTTTTTCAATCTTTTCACTTACATACTTAAGAGAAATAGTTTAACCTCCATAGGCTTTTATTTCATGTTTTTTTCTTTTTTATTACATGCATAAATGTGGGAGATATAAAGAAGAGCTAAATTTCAATATTTACTATATTAACAGAGTGAATTATACAGTAATTATAATGCATAGGGGAAAATATGACATTATATATGTCCTTTTGTCCTAAAATTAAAATATAGATTTTATATTAAATAACCTGAGACTAGTAGCTTAACAGATATAAAATACTAAATTTCAGCTGATAAATGAAGGTGTTCAAAGGAAAAAGATAAGGATTCATCTAGTATTTCTCTGCTACAACGTAAGTAATCTATTGTTAATTTATTACAGACACTGAGATACTGAGTGGATACACTGAATGTGTTGCGGCCTTTAAGGCTTTTAATTTTTAGGAGGAAAAATGGCAAAAATTGTAGGCATACTGTGATAGGTAAGTAAAAAAAGAACTGTTATCCAGAAACGTTTAGTATACTAAGATTGAGTCCAATAGTCAAACACAGGTGAACAGAGGAAAATGTGAAATATTTTCATTGTCTCACATAGTGGCTAAGTTTTAGCAAAATATGAAGAGCATTATTATTATTATTATCATTTTAATTATGAGTAGCCCATAAACATAGTTTAAAGATTCCACCAAAGCAAAGTGCTATAAATACAAAGTAATTTGTCCTCCCACCATAGATCGCCTGTTTTATCGATCGACAGATAGACACATCTTAGGTATATAGATACATACCTTATATAGATGTATCTATATAACTTTAAATGTTGTGAGACAGATATATAGATAATTACGGAACTTAATGACACCCAATTACGTATAATTTACGTTGAATCTATTTCACAGGCAAAGGGGATAAATGCAATTGTATACATGCAATTGTATCACTTACACAGATGAGAGCAGTTTTAATGGTGAAAAAGTTCTGTTTCATACTTCAATACATTTTCCGGGAAACCATGTCCCACAGATCCTTAAATTTGTTTCTTATAAGCAATCCTACATAAGCCAAGTATATCTGGCCCAAATTACTCCAGGGTTAAGGATTCCCCTGCTGGCAAACACCATCAGTGTGTTTGCCAGGTCTGTCATTAGCATGCATGTAAGGATATTTAAACAAGTCATGTTTCTTATTCATTTTCCAGTGGTAAACAGACTGGAGGAACAAAACAGACTCGAAATATTCAGGAATAGGATGACTATCTAGTGCTAATTTAACTTACCTCTGTGGCATAGGACAAAAGTGGATGGGATTTTAGAGATTTCTGTAGACTATTATAAACTTAATGCAGGTGAAGCTGTTTTTCTCTATGTGGCATCTTTATTAGAGCAAAGAAACAGAATTCATGGCAATTTATAGAAAGCTACCTAAGTGGAAAACACTGTGTTTGTTGTTGGTGTTGTTTCCATGTACCAATTTTCAATAATTACCAGAAGTGATTTCTTTTTACCTGGTGTATTCAAAAATGCCTTTTCTGATTTTGTCTCCGGTCCATGCCAGCTTTTTTGCTCTCTGATATCCTAATCTTCAAAGATGGTGATGCATCACACAAAATATCACAATGTTACACTACATTAATGACATAATGCTGAATCGTCCAGATGACCAGAAGGCACTAAATCTCTTAGACGTGTTTGAGAAGCATTATTTTAAAATAGAGAATTGAATACAATAAATTTGTTAAACTGCTGTCAAAGAATTAAACAATCAAAAAGGAATGAATGGGCTAACACCAAAATAATACCTGCAGAAGCAGCTACCTCCTCTAGGACTATAGGGGAAAAAAAGAGGGGAGGAGGACTGGGATTGTTAGAACCTAGAATCTTGGAGGAAAGGATGATACTGTGCCAGTATTTCAGCAGTTTTTATTTATTTTTAAAATATTTTTTATTTAATTAATTTTTGAGGTAACAATGGTTTAGAACCTTTTATAAATTTCAGGTGTACATCATTATATATTGACTTATGTTTAGATTACATCATGTTCACTATCCAAAGTCTAAATGCTATCCATCACCATAACCATGTGCCCTTTTATCCCTTTCACTCTCCTCTCTTCCCCCTCCCTTCTGCTAATTATCAATCTATTCTTTGTGCCTATGTGTTTGTTTGTCGTTGTTGTTTTATCTTCCACATATGAGTGAAATTATACGGCATTTGGCTTTCTCTGTTTGACTTATTGCACTTAACATAATGCCCTCAAGGTCCATCCATGTTGTCGCAAATGGCAAGATTTCATCTTTTCTTCTGGCTGAGTAGTATTCCTACATATCACATCTTCTTTATCTAGTCATCCATCAATGGGCACTTAGGTTGCTTCCAAGTCTTGGCTATTGCGAATAATGCTGCAATTAACATATGGATGCATATATCTTTTTAAATTAGTGTTTTCATGTTCTCTGGATAAATACCCAGAAGTAGAATAGCTGGATCATATTGCAGTTCTATTTTTAATTTTTTGAGAACTCTCCATACTGTTTTCCATAGTGGCTGCACTGGTTTACATTCCCACCAGCAGTGTACAAGGGTTCCTTTTTCTTCACATGGTGTCAGTGTAGAGACCATGTGGCTAGCCAGAATTGTCACCTCCACCCAGACCTAATGTGGAGCTTCGCCTTCTGGTGTCAACAGAAGCCAAGTGGGGACTCTGGACCTTTATCTCTAATTGGCAATAATGAAGCATAGCCCATTTTCTCCTGCCAGAACAATGTCACACACACACACACACACACAAAAACAGTTAAAAATAGAAGTTTTAAATAGTATCTAGAGTCTCACACATGATATCAAAAATGTATAAGTTGCAATTGGAAATCATCCATCATACTAAAACCAGAAACCTCTCAAACTGAATATAAAAAGACAATAACAGATATTAAACATAGTAATTACAATGAAGTTGCATAAATGAAGAAGGAACTAATGCAGGCTCTTAGGAAATTGAGTCTTACATCCTGACTAGAAATTTGAATGGCAAGAAAAGGATTGGGAGAAGGACATTCACTCAGAGAAGGTGCCATGAACAAGAGTGAGAGAGACAGAGTATGGAGGACTGAGTTTTGTTTTGTTTATTTTTAATTTTTTTTTTTACCTGACTAACAGGCATTTTTGGAGATGAGGTATAAGTGATGAAAATTAAACTGGGAAAATAAGGTGGAACCCATTGTCGATATACTGAAAGTCATACTTAGGAAAACTTGAGGGAAATAGTGAACCATTTAATTGTTTTAAGCAGGAGAGGAATTGATTATTCAAATGAATGTTTTAGAAAGATTACTCTGGCAAGAACATGGAATATGGTTGGAGGGGCAACATATTAGGGTGTATAAAGGCAGTTATATTTGGCTAATATAGTGAGAGTTGATAAAGGGTAAAACCATGGGAATGGAAAGAGGGAAATTTTTCAATTGTTTTAATTAAGCTGTTGGTGCATAGTGCCTAAAATGTTGATCAAGTAAAGATTGTCACTGTGGTAAATAAATGCTCTGACATAGACATAATATGCTTCCAGGGAAAATGTGTTTTCTCCGTGAGCTCTTTAGTGGTTATGAGGGCATTGTGCCCTTCATGACCATCAATTCATGACCATCTAACACCCATCACTTGGCTTTGGGCTGTAGGCTCCACTGTGAAGAGAGGATTCTTATATTCAGGGAATCAGTTGGCTTTCACCTGATACAAAAGTAAAATAAGGAGCTATCCATCTCATTTCAGGCCACTTGACTTGTACTGAGCGTTCTTGATAACTTTTGCCTGTGATGAGAAGTCTCTTGACTTATTGGAAATATATATTACACTTTCTCCTTGCCACTACTCCACTGCTCAGAAGTTCTCTAGTGTTTGAAAAATGGATCCCAAAGGGTGCCCTATCTGTAAGGCCTTACCACTAGAAAACCTTTGCCTGAGAAAGCAGCTGCAGCAGCTTTTTAAGTTCACAGCTCAGGACTTACATAAAGTGGACTCGGCAGGATTTTGTTAGGAGCTGAAGAAACAAACTTACTGGCCTGTGTGAAATTTGATTAACTGAAATCTCATCAGTCCTCTTGCTGCCCACATCCCCAGAATCAGGCAGCTGGGCTCCTGGGCGGCTATGTGACCAAGCAGAACTAAGCCAGCTGTCAGCTGGCTCATGAAGGGGAACTCCAGAGTGGAGCATAGCTCTCTTAGCAAAAGCAGTAGTGCCTCTGAGTCCACATCCAGCCTTAACCATTCCATGAACTGGTGTCTCTTTGATCCCCTGCTCATGTTTTAACATCTAATAAATGTATTTTTATCTGGAAAAGGAGATTGACAATGTTGACTTAATTTTCATATATCTGGGATAGTGAAACCTTCCTACAGTCTACGGATGTTACAAGCACAAATCAGACACAAAGAAAGTTGATAATAACCACTTGTCCCACTCAGAATGGCCTCAGAAAGACCAGTCTAAGCCTGCACTTCATTTTGACAGGCAAATTATGAGCACAAATAATTGAAATAGGGATGTGGCTACATGGCACCTAGCAATATTTGTCTAAGGCCTTTAAAAGGATGGCTGTGTCAAATCAGAGCTCATCTGAATAGTTAGTCAACAATGAAAGGATCATTTTAAAGATGGTTAAACTTAACCCCTAAAGTCACAATTTTCAATTACCATGGCTTATTTGGAGGAAAGGAAATTATTCAATGTGAGTCATTATCTTTATTTCAGTAAGACTTTTTTGTTTCCCCTGACTCTAATCAAGTCTCTTAAAAATTACAGCATAAAACACATAAAATTAGGAGAGGATTAAACTTCATGGAGTTTTCAGTACTGGTTTTTATGATAAGCAGTTTCCATATTATATTTAAATTAGTTTGCATTTCTTTAAGGAATCATTAACACGCTGAGAGCCAAATCATGTGGTCATAAACAGTCACTGTGACTGTTACTGGTTGCTGCAATCATTAAAAAATTTTCTCATCAACGCTTAGAAGAAAAACACATTATCATAAACTCAAAACCAACTGATTTAATAACTATTCCAACATGAAATACAACAAAAATACAATTTCATATAACACACTTTATGTTAAGACATAGTACATTGCCCTTTGCTCAAAAATAACTGAAACAAAATTAATAAACAGACTTGATCTACTCAGTTAAGGATTCATAAATATAATTTATAAAAAACAGGAAGAAAGAGTATAGCTAAAAGATAAGCTTCCAAGTCCGATATTAAAAATTCTCTCGCATTCTTTTTACCAATTTTGAAATGAATTAATATAGTGTGTCTGTTATAGATTTCAAATATAAGATGGTAGGAAGAGTTAGTTTTGTCCAACTTTTTATTTAGGCCAAATTTAAATTATCATTTCACAGATTCAGAATATTCCTCTCTATCTTAGGACATCAATTGTATTATTGTTTTTTTTTTTACCACCAATTCAGCAGGAACTTATATGCTGCCAAAGTACATGGTTTCCTAATTATTTCATACATTTTTAATCAACAATGTTAAAAGCTAACATGTATTTAGCACGTACCTCACACCAACCACTATTCAACATTTTGAGCGTGTGCACGTGTGTGTGTGTGTGTATTAATCACATTTCATCCTCATGAAAACCTTATGAGGTAAGTCCTGGTCTTGCTACAAACCCAGTGGGTCTGACTATAGCCAAAGTGCCTTCTTATCAAGCTAACTGAAGAGTGGATATTTTCTTCCTTCTCCATAGCAACTTGATCAGTGAGGATGTGTAGGAGAGTAGAATTCAGAGTCCTATCAGCACACTCCTCCTTTTGCTCTTACTCTCTTCTAAGCAATCTCCTGAGCAGGAATTTCTGGGAATGGAAATTGTCTACATACTTGAAGCAGTATTATAGTTTCCAATAAAATTCTAGTAACCATCTTTATCTAATTAGTATTTGTAAAATGAATACATTAAAATATATTAAATAGTAAACATGTGGGGGAACTTTAGAAGAAGAAAATAAAATAATATGAAATAACCTAATTTAGCTGACTTCCTAAAGACAGAGTCAAACATAATCAGATATAAGATTCTCAGTCAATATAATAAACAAAAATGAGGAGTGCTCAGAAGAAAGCTGTCTTTTACTGGAACTGAAAAATTTCTTACAGTACCTCCTAATACAGCAAAGAACCATGTACCGTAGCATACGGTAGCATATGTAGCATAAAAACAGCATGTTTTATCCAACTAATTGTCACAAAGTTAGTTACTATATAACTTACAAGTGTAGTTCCACTAAATCCATCTCACAGAGGAAGAAAATAATTCAGAGTTTTCAGTTTTCAATTCTGAAATTATAAGCAAGTATGGTAAAATTTAAACTATCTTTCAAACAATATTCCAGTAATATGATTTTTTAACTTTTAATAAGAATTGGTCACCGGAGTATTAGAGGTATAAAATTTCTGTGAAGTACTTGAGGAGGAGGTAGTTTTCATTATTAACTAGGAGAAGATTAAAATGCTTTGCAGTTAACAGAAAAGGACTGGTGTCTCCTTTTATGCAAATAAACAGATGGATTAAGTGCACCTAACTCAGTGTATGGCTGCTGCTCCATCTCACATAAATTTGTGAAATAAAATAATGTGGGAAGGGTCAAAATATGCATAGGAAACAGTTGTTCATCTAATCCAACAAGGAGAAAAATGGATACACTTTTGTCTCAAAGTATAAATATAATTTTTTGCCTGGACATCTTTAAAAACAATGTGCTACAAATTACCATCCTTGCCAATACAGTTTTGGTTGTTTATTTATTGAACCCTATATGATTTAACAAGATGGATTTTTTAATATATGTCTCTTTTAGGTTTGGTTGGTGAAAACTGATAAAAGAATGTCTAATTCAACTTAGTGTTTACTATCTAAATTTACTTTCCTGAGCTGCAAAGTTTAAGGTCTGCCTCATTTTGATTCTACAACACAGTTACCTACCTACGAAATACTTTTGCTTGGGGCCTTAGCTGAAGAACCTCCAAGCCTGCTTCTTTGAACTTTGTGTATTTTTCTTTTCTAACTATTTACCTGAAGGTTGGGAAATTACAGCCTATATATAGCATGGATGAATAGTAATTCTTAGTAGAAATAGAAAGCTTAATAGAAGAGTAGTAACTCTTAATTCCAGCCACAGGAAAAAATGAAAGAAGGAATAGCTAAAAGAAAAGAGCAAAGTTTAAAGTTATTCAGTTTTTGAAAAAGTTAAAAAGACAAGTCATAGTAGATAGAAGTATTTCTAAAATATATTGTTATAATAAGAAGTAGACTTCAGAAAATGTGAATGTAGTTGGTAAAATTTCAACTCAGCTTTTAATTTAATTTTAAAATCTTTGAATTGAATGTCTCATATAAGAGATATTCTTTTAGATCGTCACAGAACATAGCCCTCCTTTCACAAGATTAGAGTTTATGGGAGAAAGAGCCAAGTGAACAAATAATTTTGATGTAATGGAGTAAGTACTGTTCTACGAGTTTTCGCAGAATATTACTGCATACTCATACAAGGGACGTGTTCCATCTAACAGTGTTCCATCCTCCCATTTTACAAATGAATAAAATGAAGAACAAAAATGTAATAGTTTCCCTCCAAAGTCATATATTTAGTTCGGAACAAAACCAAGACCAAAACCCAGATTATTTGTGATATCCAGTTCTTTTTCATTCCCTCCTTTTAGTACTTGAAAATAATTTATTATAATCACTTTGTTGTATAAGCAGAATTTTTTTTAGGAATTCTGACTGGACAGCATTCAAAAAAAAAAAACAGTCAAAGCAGGTTATTTAATTCAATTGACCTTTACTTTGATTGATTTAGCCAATTCAGTCAGTCACACATCTCAAAACAATTTTGCCTGCAGACAAAATTTCAAAGAGCTATCTAAGGATTAAACAACTCTCTCACTCAATGCTTCCCAAAGTATTTGTGGTGAAATACCAGTGTTTTTGTTTGGTTTTGGTTTTTTCTGTATGTCAAGGACCAAGTCTTTGATAAAATACAATAAAAATGAATTTCTAGGAATTCTACTCTCTCTATGAGTGTGTGAGGAGCTCCATGGACCCACTCCTCACTGAAACTGGTGAATATTACAAAAATGAAAACATCTGAAGTTTCTGGAAAGGGCTCTGGGGATATACAGTAAACAAAGAAAAATTTATTCAAGATAATCTACTAAAATTTGCTAAGAACTGTGAGAGTCTGTGATACTTGAACCAAGAATTGTGCCTTCCCTTCTCCCTCCCAGCTCAGTGAGATAAAAACTCGACTCCAGACTAGTACAGCCAAAAACAAGAGGCTCCCTCTTGCCCAAGCTCCCTGTCACAGGCAATGTGCTTATGTTACCTCTATAATTCTCTGACATACTAAAAATACATAATACAAAATTGCTTCAGGTAGAAAAAGGGAATGTAAAAAGAGCTTGGTTAAAATTATTTTTAACATTTTGTTATATCATTTTTTTTATTTAAAAAGAAAGGAAATAATTACCTTTGAAGGAAAATAAGGCTGTTTGGGGTATAAGATTTTGCTAATTTTATACGAAGATGTGACTGAACCAAGAATTAAATTTTTAGTAACACATTCCTATAAGACATAGAAATTATGTCATAGTGGTAATATAGAATTACAAATTTCATCAATTGAAGGAACATAATTTAAGCTGCCCAGGGGTGATTTAGTTATCTAGAAATAGAAGTAATGCTAAAGAATATAGTGAGAAACCACAGTAGAGAAAACGTGATCAGATTCATAATTGATTAACAGTGTTTAACTCTGGCAAGGAGTAGCAACTGGAATTAGGAATATTCAAAGGGAGAGCATTGTTAAAATACAAGTAAGGAAAAGTAGTTTTCAAATTTAAGCGGCAGTAGCAAAAGATGAAAAGAAGGCATCCACATCCAAAAGACACTGTGGAAAATAAAATATGGATAGTCAACATGGACAAAATATCTCAAGGAATATTTAAAATATGACTTCACCCAGAACCTTTTAAAATTTATAGACCGATAATAAGATTATTGTTTATTAAATCTTTATTTCTTTGCATGCTTAGTTAAAGGATTTATCAGAAATTTTATTCTCTGTCAGGGTAATAAGGAGAATAATGAAATGAAAGACGAGTTCTTGTAATTCAAATCCCAAAATATTTGCTAATTTGTAGAAAAACATTTTCAATTCTCAAAATAAAGAAAGAAATAAAGGCTGTTGCAGAATTTTTCTCAAAGAAAATTATTAATGCCAAAATTTATGAAAACTTGGGCAGAACCTAAAATATCCTGGGTCTACAGAGGTCTTATGGAATACAAATTTAAAATAAGCTTCAATCAAATTATGCTGATCTTATAATGTTTACTTTTAACTATAGTGTTATTATAACATCACAGAATTATGATTCTTTCAAATTAATTGTAATTTTATATGAATATCTGCATAGTTTATTTGCAGTGTCTTCGTGTTGTTTTATTTTCTGAGAAGGAACTCTATTATGTAAATGTCTTTTAATTTAGATTAATAGTGTCATTCATGTGTGATCTGGAAAGTAATTATATGTTAACTGAATTTAAATGAAATACATTACTTTCAGCCTTCTTTATCATACAATCACATAAACATATCTCACTGATTTTTAGAGACGATGGTCAGGACGGTCATAAAAGTTTGCTGCTGTTGTAGACAATATTTCTGGAAAAACGCATTCTGTATTTCATATTCAATTGTGGTTAAAAGTCTCCACTTTTAGGTAAACATTTCCTTAATATAGTAGAAAATTGACCTTTCAATAATAATTCAAGTTAGAGTAACAACAAGAAAAAGATTTAAAACCAGCTTCTTTATTTTTAGAAGATTTATTTTCCCTGTCATCTTTATGTTGAGTTGACTTCAAAGGTATCTCTAAACATTCTGCTATCACCTTGTCCATGATGTCTATTGTTATTACTGGCTCCTGGCTCTATCTAATTATTTTGGAAATGAACTATAATGTAGAAAGTGAAATGTAAAAATAGCCAGATCCATAGATAAACCCCTAAAGCAATCTAGTTTGTAAACACAGCATTGATTCAGCTCTCTAATATTTCCTTTAGGAGGAAGTAAATATTTTTGAGAAGGGTGTTTCAGATGTTCATAGAAACATGAGAATTAGGGAAGGAAAGAAGTAAATAGAAATGTCGTTGCAAAAGGAGGTTCTAATGAATTATATACATGTATGTGTGTTTTTAAATAGCTTGCTGCAATTATATTTTGCTTTAACAGTATTTTTCCCTTCTCTGTATGTCCAGCACATAGGTCTAAAGTAGGGCTTAATTCTGAAGGCTCTTAGAGAGCAAAGGCCAAAATTTATACCATTATTTCTCTATGTGTTCTAGAGCAGTATCTACTGTAACGAGGCTCTTAATGGTTGCTTTATGATCTTGATTACGCCTTAAATGTATCAGAAAAAGTTTTTAGTTGTAAAGTTCCAGCTACTTTAAGATATATCAGCATAATTTTCTAGCAATTTAATTTAACATAAGAAGCAATGACAGTCTACATTTCTTGGAATTTAAATTATATTTCATCTAGAAACAACAAGACTCTGAATCTGAGTCTCTTCAATTAGTACTAATGTGATATAATGACAAAATTAGTCCAGAGGATGTTCAAAATTTTATAAATAAATCATGCTAGAAGAAGTCTCACACTTAAGAATACCAATTCATCCCTTGCATCCACTCTTGAAGCAAATAGACCCAAAATCATGCTCTCAGTAACTGAATACTAACTCATGTCAAAATATATTTCATGGGGCTGGCTCCGCGGCATGACCTTTAAGTTTGTGTGTTCTGCTTTGGTGGCCAGGGGTTCACTGGTTCAGATCCTGGCCACGGTTCTACTCACAGCTCATCAAACCATGCTGAGGTGGTGTCCCACATAGAAGAGCTACAACTCTACAACTGTGATACACAACTATGTACTGGGGCTTTGGGGAGAAAAAAAAAAAGAAGATTGGCAATAGATGTTAGTTCAGGGCCAATCTTCCTCAAAAAATATATTTATCTATTTCACAACATGAAGAACAGTAATGTGACCAGTGATATTATTTGTCTTCATGTTTAATCAATCAATTCCAAAGTGTTAATAATCAAATGGAGTATATTTTGGTTTAAAACTTAACAGTGACAATCAACTGCATGCAATGTAAATTTAGGGAAACAGAAAAATATAAAAGTTAGTTAAAACTTTGATAATTAGGAATCACTAATTTAATTTAATGATATGCATCTTTGGCTCATGAGTCAATCAATAGATATTTAATAAGAGCATATTATGTATTCTTTCATTTTCTTACTCAGTAAACATAATGTAAAAACTCATCAACTCTCCAGTCTCAAAATTGCTGCAATCTGTTCATATTTATAAGTTCTATTCTGGCCTAATTTTCTTCACTATTGAGCCATGATTACATGAGCCATCATATTACTTACTTTCTCTCCTTACCTTAAGTGTCTTTCCATCTTGTCTTTTCATCACATATGTTCCGCAAAAACACCATAACCACAAATAATCTAACCCATTTAAATTCCCAGCACTTTTCACAAGCTGCTGAATAAAAAAAAATTTCACAGAGGGCCAGCCTAGTGGGGTAGCAGTTAAGTTTGCACACTCCGCTTCGGTGGCCCAGGGTTTGCAGGTTCAGATCCCAGGAGCAGACCAACACACTGCTTGTCAAGCCATGTTGTGGTGGCATCCCATAGAAAGCAGAGGAAGATGGGCACGAATGTTAGCCCAGAGCCAGTCTGCCTCAGCAAAAACAGGAGGATTGGTGACAGACACTAGCTTAGGGCTAACCTTCCTCATGAAAAAAAGAATTCACAGAAATCTATGTACTGGGTTCGCTACAATTCCCTGGTCTACATTCTAACTTAGCCCTAAATATTGCCTATAAATGTTTTTTTCCTCCTTGCTAACTCTCTCTCCCATTCTCCACAATTTAAATTCTAAGCACATCTTCCTCTTCAAACTGCCTACATCCTCTTCACTCTAAAGAGAGAGATTTATCTTGGACATCGTTGAAAGCCATTAGAAGCCATTCCGTAAGAACTCCCTCAACTTCCTCCTGTACTACCTCTAAATTTATTTATATCACTTTCTTTAAATTTATAATTATACATGCCCCCCCACTTTGGTATTTTCTCAAAATAAGGATGATACCTGTTACCCTGCCTAGGCGTTTGTTTGATTTTGCAGGGGAAGAGTAAATCTTTGGAGATTTATTTTGAAATCAACTTAAGGAAATTCTTGCTGTACAAAAGAAGTATTCAAATATGAAATAAAAATGTCTGGAAATCAAAAGTCTTTGAGCTTTTAAGCATTCCACACAATTATTATAATTCTAAAAACACTATTTGAACCATGTGAATATGGTTTAGTTAGTTCCTCAGTTCCCATATCAGAGGGTATAATATAATAATGGAGATGGGGTGGAGGGAGGGGAAGTAGGCTAGGTGTCAACGTGTCAGACAGATCCATCTCTAACTCCCCCATCATTTCGCAAATTTAATAGTAGGAAATAACTCTTTTACAATTGTAGATTACTTTAATTTCTGAAAACATGACTGACTGGGTTATCTGAACCAATCTACAAAAACCAAGTAAAAATGGGGACTAAAATATTTTTTTTACTCCTCAAATGTATCAAATAACTCAAAAAATAAGAAGGCTTAACAAGTCATAGTAACAAAAAGCAGGAGCCCGGAGTGTAAGGTAAATAATTACTGAAACCACTTTTATCATGAAGGGCTTTGTAGACAGAGGTAAATTTGAGTTTTAATTTTGAGGGCTGCATGGGGTAAGAGGCTGAAGTCAAGTTCTAAGGTCGAAGGTGTGGTGTCAAGTAGCAGCTTCCCTGGAGCAGCAAAAAGCTCTATCCTCAGAATAATGCGAACAAGAATTGTACTATCCTCATCCTTCTCAATATCCAGAAGAATGCAAATGAATTTGCTCAACCCTGAGCCCAATGAGAGAAAAAAACTTCCTGAGAAGTTAAGTTGTAACCGCATGCCATCTCTCTTATCAAGCACTGTGTTAACCCCCAATCTTAAACTATGAATTTAATTGATTTTTATAATTTAAATTTTATTTTCTCAAAGTTACATTTTATTACTTACATGAACACTATTTACATATTAAATTCTAATTATGCTAAAGTCCATTTGGTTTTGCATTTTATTGTCTTTATTTTTCACCAGCATTTTGGAGGCATCTCTGCACTGCCTCTAGCTTTTAGTGTTTGCAGATGAGAAGTCTGACTCCCGTATGACTCTGACTTCTTTAGGGGTGATCTTTTACTTTTGTTTTTTCCTCATGAAAATTACGTGACTTTTGCTTTATCCTGTGGTTTTCTGAAATTTCATTAAAATCTGTCTAGTGTAGGTCCTTCTTTCTTTACATTCATTTTTGGACACTTGGGGTCCTGTTACATATGAAGACTTGGGATTTTATGATATGGTTCTCATCTATTATTTCTTTGCTGATGTATTTCTCAATTTCCACTTTTTTTTGTTTTGTTTTATTTTCTAAAATTGTTATTAGGTATGTAATAGAATTCCTGGAATATATCATCTATGAATATTATCTTTTCATCCTGTTTTCAATTGAGTAATATTTCCTTAATTTTTGAGGGTTTTACCAATATATTCTTTTTATCCTGTCAGTTTCAGGAACTATATTTTTTCATATTTTTATTAACTAAACTTCATATTTTTTTTAGATTTCCTTATTTTTTCACCTAATGCCATTTTTCTGTTCCAGCATCCCATTCAAGATACATTATCTTTAGTCTTCTTGTCTCCTCAGGCTCTTGGCTGTGACAGTTTCTCAAAGTTTTCTTGTTTTTGATAACCTTCATAGTTTTGTGGAAGACTGGTCAGGTATTTTGCAGAATATACCTCTATTGGGATTTATCTGATATTTTTCTCATGATTGGACTGGGATTATGTGTTTTGGGGATGAAGACCACTGTGGAAAAATGCCCTTCATCACATCATATCAAAGGTACAAACTATCAACATGACTTATCACTATTGATATTAGCAATCAGCTGGTGGAAATAGTGTTTGTGAGCTTTATCCAAGTAAAACCACTTGATTACCACCCTCTCCTTCCATGCTGTACTTTTTGGAAGGAAGACACTTGCACAGCCCACTCTTAAGGTGTGGGGAATTATGCTTCACCTCCTTTGAGGTGTAGTATCTACTAAATTATTTGGGATTTTTCTGCATGGGTGATTTCTCTATTTTCTTTTATATATTTATTTACTTGTTTGTTTATTCAATCAATCATTTATTTATATCAGTATAGCCTCATGATGTTACTTCCATCTTTTGGTGATTAAGAAAAGAGCAACTTGCTGTAACACGTGTGCACATTTTTGTGTGGACTTAAATTTTCAAGTTAATTCAGTAAATATCTAGGAAATTGAGGTAATGATGAGATATCCAAGGAGAGATGCCACTCAGTAGCCAGAGATGCCACAAGACCTCAAAAATTGAATCTAGTCTAAAAATATATTTTTCATAGAGGCAATATTTGAAAATCTTGAAGTGAAAGGACTTAACAGATCAGATACCTAAGAGTTATCTTTAATAAATTCAAAATGGAAAAATAGTGATGACCCAGGGAGGGAGGTAAGAGTTGTGTTAGAGAAGTGCTTTTACAGGTAAACTAAGGGCGGGGAGGACAAATGATGTTATATTCACTCTATTATTTCATTCTCTTAGGAACAAATCTATAGATTTGCTTTTATTTCCTCTTTATGCCAATAATGAAATGGATTTTTAGGGTTGTAAGTAACTTGCCTCCACTTATACAACAACAAATGGAAAAAATAGATATGTTATACCCCAAAGCCTTTGTTATTTCCACTAAAACACACTGTCTTTCTTGTATGCACAGAAAGAGTTTCAAGCTATTTTCATGATTGATTTTTGAAACTTCTTGGGTTTTTTCTTCTAATTTTCCTAATATGCCCAGCCATGAAAATTATTAAAGGCTATCAAGGACAAATAAATGCAGTGATGACTAGTAATACCAATTATTATACATAATTTATAAAAATTCCAGATGATACTGCTACTTTTAATTTTTAAACCAAAATTTAAAATAACAATAAAATTGAATATCTCATTTTGTAATGAGTTTAAATATTTTTCTTTAATGATGTTTCAATAATAAGCCATGTTTTTATATGTTCCCTGTGGTGTTTATGCACATATCTGCCATCTAATATAGAAGTGCTGTTATGGAACCAATTTGCTGATAAATAAGAATATGATTGTCAGGAAACACTGGTTGTAATTGTATATTTTCTGGCTTAGCAAAGGTCTGTTAGCATTTTCACTGCAATTGCCATTGTTAATAATTTAATTTACACTAGTCTGACACTTGGTGTTCAAATTCTTCAGGCAAATCTTTTCACACTTAATGACTTTTATTTACCTCAACCACATTCTAGACGAAGAGTAGAAGGAAGTAATATGGCATACAGTGTCTTATTAATCATAAGTTATTTAAATGTCTAGCTCAGAACATGAAGATGGTAAATCATTTAAAATAACTCAACCAGTTCCTTCACACACTATAGAAAACAAGCAGAATTATGCAGATGTTATGGGAGATGAAAGGAATGAGATAGTCAGAAAGATAAAAGAAAGGAGATAGAGCTTAAAAAAGTTGGAAAAAGAAAGATCATTGCCTGTGTAACCTTTAATAACAGTATGGGGTAAAACTGAAAATGATGGGTTTCTCATTTCCCTCCAGAATAATCTCCCTATTTAAAGTTCACTCTGCTTCACGTGAATAATGTATGTGGGCTGACATTCCAGGATAGGAAGAAATAACATGAGCCATAGTTTAATAAGCTTTAAGTGAACAATACCATCGCTTAATGTATGAGAGAAGGGGAAGTAGAGTTCATCAAATTGAGCCACAGTCATTATTAGGCTTTTTAAAGTATCAGTACTTAGATTAAGTAGAGCCAATATTTCATGATTTTATTTAAGTAGAGAAAAGGCATAAAATATTATTCTTTAAAGGTCCCATTTTTTTGTATTATTTATTTTCAAAGCGCTGTTATGTCTAGGTTTAGCACATGCAGCAAAAACTCCCCCACTTACAGAAATTCTGTGCGCTAGGGAAAATTAATGATTAACAAGACAGAAAAAAATCACGGGCTGTTTCCAATATTAAAGACCATTTGCAAAGTAGTACTGTAACACCTCATGTATCAAGAACTTGAAGTAATAGGAATATTTAGTGTAAATAAATTTTCGAAATAACTAAAGTTTCCAACTTAAGTTAAATTACACTTTCAACTTGCACTCTGTTATATGTCTTAATACATGTGTTTTATATTAAGTTTTGCTATCTTAGATTCCTACACCTGTACTTCTTCAAATTTTTAGCGAGTCTTGACAAGTGACTCTCCATATCTATTTCAAAGTTAGCTTTCCTATCCACTAAAAACCTGCAGTCATTTTTATTATGATAGCATTTAGTCTATACATAAATTTAGAGGCAATTGACATTTTTATAGTATTGAGTCTTTCAATACATAAATTCATATAAATATGTCCATTTATTTAGACAATTCATATCTATAATATTTCATTGTTCTCTGTAGAGATGACTTTGTATCTTTCATTTGACATAAGATGAAAAAAAGAAGCTTTATTTATCACCTTTCTAGACTTATCGCTTGAAAAAGCCTTGTGGTGAGATCCAACGAAGGTTTCAGATGTAGATATTTCCCTATCCACATGTAGGTGCATATTGAACGCGGAAAATGACAACTTATCATAGTACCATCACTCTCTTCCTATTCCACCAAAAAAAGAGACTATTCTAGTAGTTACATATCCAAGAAATATATGGACTAGGGCCATCTTGATAAAACACAGATATTTAAAATAAATTATTGGAAACAAGGGATCTTGAACATTCAATTCTTGATTTAAACCTAGGGTTTTTGAGTATTTCTTCCTGCTCTTATATGGTAATTTAAAATTTCATTTATGCCATTTTATGACAAACTGTTATTGTTTTATGTTAAAAATTGGTGTTTTTATGACTCCCTGGCATTTATTAATGTCAATAATCCTTCTATACTCTTTTGCATTTCTATATCTTATGAATAAAAATTGGGGGCCTTTTGTGACCACTGGGCATCGTTACCTCTAATCCTGTCAGTGATTCCATCTGTGTTCCCCACTAGTTTCTTTACCTACATTTGCTGATTGGCACTAAGCTGAATGCTTAAGGGGGACCCTCTGCAGACTGCCAGAGTTCTCTCTCTGGTCAGCTTTGTCCTTTCTGGTGCTGTCCTGGGAACTCTAACCACCTTGGTTTACCCAGACTTGAGGCTGTGTCTCCTGGGCTCTGTGTCCACTGGCTTCTGCCTGGTTTCCCACTCCCTGCAGCACAGCCTGCAGACTCCTTCACAGTGTAATCTGGGGCAAATTCATGGCTTGCATCATTTGCTTCCCACTTCTCGGGGATAACTCTCATTCATTTCTTGATGCCTAGTGTCTCGAAAACTGTTGTTTTATCTATCTTGGTTTCTTTGTTTCAAGTGGGGGAGTAATTTCCAGTCCTTGTGAATTTCACCTTTTCTTGAATCTGGACAATTAATTTTTTTAAAGTTAAGCTCATAATATCTTTCTAAGGAGAAATAGGATGAAATATGTCATCTATTAGAAGAAATTTCTGTACTTTGGAAAATTTTCATTACCAAGATTTTATCAGAATACTTATATTGTCTTCTGCTGGAAAATTTTAGTAATTGATATACAAATCATTGTTTCATTGCATTAATAAAGTCCTAATTTTTGAAAAAAATGTCAAAATAATAAAGACGTTTACAGTGTGGGTGATTTCCTTATCCTTTATTGCTCATAAATAAGGACATGATGATACTCTGGAGTAGAAGAGAAATAAATATTGACTCAATTTTAAAAATTCAAATCCTTATATTAATTGAATAACACTTGATATAATTTTCATCCTAATATTATTGTCTTTCTTACAAAAACATTTCAACATCTTGTTTGTCCTTGATTGACCAAAACAGAGATGACATGGCTCTCACCACATTTGACTTGCTCCATTAAACCATGACTCAAAAATTATTTTTGTACTGAACCTTCAATAAATGTATAATTTATGTCTTCAAACATATTTACTTAACACACAAAAAGCAATGAATAAATATCAGTTAATTAATTTATTTGTTATATATTTTGTACTGGTTTTCTCTGAATCAGGTAAGTGTCAATAGCTTGTTTCTTAAATTTTTCACCCCACATAGAAAATAAACTATGTCTTTGATTTAATCTATAACATTATTCCTTGTAAGGCTTTCAAAATGCTCTTTGAGTATATTATGATTAAAGAGATCAATTCATCATTATGGCTATCTGTACAGTTTATTATAAGAACTGTGGTTTTAACAGCTGTGTGCCCTAGAAGTCTCTTGGAATAACAGAATTTTATTTCCATGGTTAAAATGTTTCAATCAAATTATATATTATATACGTGAATTTGTACGCTACCTAGATAGAAGACAAGGTAAACTATTATGATCTTTCAAGAAAAATTATTTCACTGAGTTTATCCAATTTATACTTTAGATTTTATTAGCCTAAAATTTCAAGTAATATCCCCTTTGATATCAAAGGTTAATCTGAGATAAGAAGCAAATATGTGTTAATCAATGAATGTAATATGAAATTCTGGCATTTTATTTCAAAAGAGCAAGAAAAATTCCGGTGCCAATAATTCCATAGTTTTTCAATTCAATGATGATTTTTTTTCCTTAAAATATTACCTCATAAAGTATGTTTAACATTTGTAATTATCTTACTGAGGATGGCAAGGGAATGAAAGCAAATGTTAAGTTTGTTTATATTCTAAAACACATTTGCAAAATACATATAAATACCATGGAATAATATGATATTCTAAGATATATGTAACATTATATGACTCATTATTCACAAAAATAATATAGTGGTAGTGTTACTAAAATCTTTAAGGACAAAAAATAGTGATAATTCAGAGAAAGAATGGTCATGATTGATAACTCTAATCTATAAACCAATACCATAATTGTGTAAAGGTAGAGCTTACAAGGGCCTATGGTTTCACATAACAAATAAGGAAAAATGGCAAATATTATCAAAGTATGAATATTGTGCTAGTTGTAGTGTTTATCACTCAAAGGAAATGATTAGAACACTTGTAATGTATACTGTGATGCCTGTGCTGGGAATTCAACAAGCGCCCTAATTATATCTCTTGAAATTCTTAATGCTCTTTTTATTTACACCCTGTTTTTTAAGTATTTATTGATATTGATAATAAACTTATTTTCTCACAAGTTATTTAAACTTACTCTTGTTTCTTTAAACTCAGTATCAGAAGAGTCCCTTTCTTATGTCATCCCCCACACCATCATTACCCCAGGAATATGGGTAGATTAATTAATTTGAGAATATATTGATATAATTTGGTTACTGCTCAGAGCACAAAACAGAGTAGAGGTGAAGAGTACAGGAGGAACAGAATATAATTGGAAAAGAAACCAGTAAAACTTGTGTTGATATCCTCTATGCAAAGGGAAAAGAATGGCAGAAAGAGAGGTAGGGAGTGAGAAGGAAGGTGAAAGAGTAAGCAGTGGAAACACAGAAATAACCAACAGTTCACAGATTGAATAAGGATAATATTGAAATATAGGTAAAATGTTGAGAAGTATATTCCAGTCAATATTATGAAGTGGAAATGCAAAATGTTACCTGATGAATGTTACAAAGTGTTATAGTGAAAGGAAACAGTAACAATTTTAAAAACAAGCAAGAATTAAACATTTATGAGAACCATCTCTCCTCCAGGTGAGTCCAATGAGAGTAAGATATCTATGGAATAGAGAAATTTATTGGAACAACAACAGCAAAACTGCCTAACTTTTAGAAATTTAAAGGGAAGTGGGTCATGTCTAAAATCTTTATATTTACATTTATGGTAACTAAAGCCAAATGTGAATAAAATTATTCATTACACACAACTTGACTTTTCATTTTTCATTTCCTTTCTTTTACTCTAGATAAGTAAACATATTTAACATCTCTTAGTTCATCAAACTGTATATGGACTCATAAAACTTAAGGGGAGTTTAATGACCAACATAAATGTTCCCTTATTTAACTACTGAATATATTAATCATAATACACTCTATACTTCCTCATGAAAATTAATGGTACTAGAGGTCCCTAACGAAGCTAGCAGATTATTAATATTCCCACTCCTCATCATTTATGCAGTTACCAATGCACTGTTCCTACACTTTTTAATTGCTTTATTTTGTGACCCCCCCCCACAAGAATCATTTACCTTTATAAAATTATACTTATTTTATGCATATTAAATTTGATTGACAAAAGATGTTATTCATTTTAAATAAAATAAATTTAATAAAAATCATTATTTGAAAATTGGAAAAATGTATCAAAATAAAATGGACCTCACAATATTCTTTACAACATAAAGCAAAGCTAAATGAAATGCACCAGTATATTCGTGGTGTAATTTTAAATTTGGATTCTCTAAGTAATCTCTTTGAATTTCCCAATGATTTTGCACTCTGTGGAAAATAGTCCTACCTTTTGAGTAGCTCATAATTCAAAACAATTTATACTGCCCTTACATAAAACTAAAATATCCATGATAATACCCTTTCCTCACTGTGGATTGTGATCCACACACTGTCTGCAGCTAGTCTCCATATTCAAAGCAAAGCTGTGAATTCTAGTTAATGAAATGTGTCATTTCAGATATCATTTCAACAAACATTTATTGATAATTTGAACATTAGTAATTCAAAGGCATATTGTTTATATATTGTTAAATATTTTTTTCTATCATAGCAATGGGACAAAAATTCAGACCCAGATATACTTGAGACATATTGCTAGAATAGTTCAATTATAAAACACAAACTAACCAAGTCAATATAGTTGTAGCTTCATTTACTTAGGTAGCTAACTAAACTTCTTGGTTTTCCTTTTTTTTTGGTTCTCTGATGTTTTTAAGGACTGTAAATTTCTCCCCCCCCTTTTTTTTTTTGCTGAGGCAGATTAACCCTGAGCTAACATCTGTTGCCAATCTTCCTCTTTTTTGTATGTGAGCCGCCACCACAGCATGGCCACTGACAGATGAGTGATATAGGTCTGCGCCTGGGAACCAAACCCAGGCTGCCAAAGCACAGTGTGCTGAACTTAACCACTAGGTCACCAGGGCTGGCCCCAAATTTCCTATTTTTGACATGATTTATACTTTGTCTGATATTAACTTTATGATCTCTGGTATTTAACTTTTGAATTAATTAATTTTGGTTGAGTTTATTGTATATATTATAATTTGGTTTTTCCTTATGACCTAATCTGATTTTTTCATAGCTGGGCTGAGTTCATTTATATTTACTGTTCCGTCATTTTATATTATGATTTATATTTCATACACACAAAGCATTTTATTAGAAGCTCTGTTCTTTTCACCTTTTAAAGGTTTTTTACTGATAGTAAGAAAAGACTTATTTGCCCAGTGATTTCTTCAGCCTCATATCATTGTACAATATATTTAGAGCTCTCCTTCTTTAGAGACTATTTATTGATTTTCTGCAGTAAATAATAATAAAATAAACTTGTATCCTCTGCTTTTCCCCATGCATTTCTCTTATTCACAATTAGATTTTGTCTGCAGTATTATTATTTTTTTTTAATTGATGTCTTAGTTTATAACACTGTGGGGTTTTAGTTGTACATTTTTGTTTGTCCGTCACCTTGTGGATGTAACCCTTCACCCCTTGTGCCCCCCCACCCCCTTCCCCTTGGTAACCACCAATCAGTTCTCTCTGTCCGTGTGTTCACTTATATTCCATATATGAGTGAGTTCATGCAGTGTCTGTCCTTCTCTCTCTGGCTTATTTCACTTAACATAATACTCTCTAGGTCCATCCATGTTGTTGCAAATGGGACAAATCTGTCTTTTCTTATGGCTGAGTAGTATTCCATTGTATGTATATACCACATCTTCTTTAACCAATCTTCAGTTGAGGGACACTTGGGTTGCTTCCACTTCTTGGCTATAGTGAATAATGCCGCAATGAACATAGGGGTGCATACGCCTCTTGTGATGGTTGATTTCACGTCCATTGGGTAGACGCCCAAGAGTGGTATTGCTGGATCATACGGTATTTCTATTTTTAATTTTTTGAGGACTCTCCATACTGTTTTCCATAGAGGCTGCACCAGTTTGCATTCCCACCAGCAGTGAATGAGGGTCCCCGTTTCTCCACAACCTCTCCAGCATTTGTTGTTATTTGTCTTTGTGATTATAGCCATTCTAACCGGTGTAAGGTGATATCTCAGTGTAGTTTTGATTTACATTTCCCTGATGATTAGTGATGTTGAACATCTTTTCATGTGTCTATTGGCCATCTGTATCTCTTCCTTGGAAAAATGTCTGTTCATATCCTCTGCCCATTTTTTGAGCAGGTTCTTTGTTTTTTGTTGTTGAATTGTATGAGATCTTTGTATATTACTGAGATTAATCCCTTGTCAGACAAACGATTTGCAAATATTTTCTCCCAGCTGGTGGGTTGTTTATTCATTTTGATCCTGGTTTCATTTGCCTTGTAGAAGCTCTTTAGTCTGATGAGGTCCCACTTGTTTATTTTTTCTTTTGTTTCCCTTGTCCGGGTAGACATGGAATCTGAAAGGATCCCTTTATGTCCAATCACAATTAGTGTACTGCCTATATTTTCTTCCAGGAGTTTTATAGTTTCAGGTCTCACTTTCAGGTCTTTGATCCATTTTGAATTGATTTTTGTATATGGCGATAGGAGATGGTCTACTTTCATTCTTTTGCATGTTGCTGTCCAATTTTCCCAGCACCATTTATTGAAGAGACTTCCCTCTCTCCATTGTATGTTCCTTGCTCCTTTGTCAAAGATTAGCTGTCCATAGATGTGTGGTTTTATTTCTGGGCTTTCAATTCTGTTCCATTGATCTGTGTGTCTATTCTTGTACCAGTACCATGCTGTTTTGATTACTGTAGCTATATAGTATATTTTGAAATCAGGGATTGTGATGCCTCCAGCTTTGTTCTTTTTTTTCAGACTTGCTTTAGCTATTCGGGCTCTTTTCTTGCCCCATACGAATCTCAGTAGTTTTTGTTCTATTACCGTGAAGAATGACATTGGGATTCTGATTGGGATTGCATTGAATCTGTAGATTGCTTTAGGTAGAATGGACATTTTAACTATATTTATTCTTCCAATCCATGAGCATGGAATATTTTTCCATTTCTTTGTGTCTTCCTCGATTTCTTTCAATAGTGTCTTATAGTTTTCATTGTATAGGTCTTTGACCTCCTTGGTTAAATTTATTCCCAGATATTTTATTCTCTTTGTTGCAATTGTAAATGGGATTGTCTTTTTGAGTTCTCTTTCTGTTGTTTCATCGTTAGTGTATAGAAATGCAATTGATTTTTGTAAGTTGATTTTATACCCTGCCACTTTACTGTAGTTGTTGATTGTTTCTAGTAGCTTTCCGATGGAATTTTTGGGGTTTTCTATGTATAGGATCATGTCGTCTGCAAATAGTGAGAGTTTCACTTCTTCATTGCCTATTTGGAGTCCTTTTATTCCTTTTTCTTGCCTAATTGCTCTGGCCAGAACTTCCAGTACTATGTTGAATAAGAGTGGTGAGAGTGGGCACCCTTGTCTTGTTCCTGTCCTCAAAGGAATGGCTTTCAGTTTTTCCCCGTTGAGTAGGATGTTTGCTGTAGGTTTGTCATATATGGCCCTTATTATGTTGAGGTACTTTCCTTCTATACCCATTTTGTTGAGAGTTTTTATCATAAATGGATGCTGGATCTTGTCGAATGCCTTCTCTGCATCGATTGAGATGATCATGTGGTTTTTATTCTTCATTTTGTTAATGTGGTGTATCACGTTGATTGATTAGCAGATGTTGAACCATCCCTGTGTCCCTGGTATAAATCCCACTTGATCGTGGTGTATGATCTTTTTGATGTATTGCTGTATTCGGTTTGCCAATATTTTGTTGAGGATTTTTGTGTCTATGTTCATCAGCGATATTGGCCTGTAGTTTTCCTTCCTTGTATTGTCCTTGTCTGGCTTTGGTATCAGCATGATGTCGGCCTCATAGAATGTGTTGGGAAGTATTCCATCTTCGTCTATTTTTTGGAATAGTTTGAGAAGGATAGGTGCTAAATCTTCTTTGAACGTTTGATAAAATTCTCCAGGGAAGCCATCTGGTCCTGGGCTTTTATTTTTTGGGAGGTTTTTGATTACTGTTTCAATCTCTTTACTTGTGATTGGTCTGTTCAGATTCTCTATTTCTTCTTGATTCAGTTTTGGGAGGTTGTACGCGTCCAAGAATTTGTTCATTTCCTCTAGGTTGTCCAATTTGTTGGCGTAAAGTTTTTCATAGTATTCCCTAATAATCCCTTGTATTTCTGTGGTGTCTGTTGTAATTTCTCCTCTTTCATTTCTAATTTTATTTATTTGAGTCTTCTCCCTTTTTTTCTTAGTGAGTCTGGCTAAGGGTTTGTCAATTTTATTTATCTTCTCAAAGAACCAGCTCTTTGTTTCATTGATCCTTTCTACTGTTTTTTTGGTTTCAATTTCATTTATTTCTGCTCTGATTTTTATTATTTCCCTCCTTCTACTGATTCAGGGCTTTGTCTGTTCTTTTTCCAACTCTGTTAGGTGCAATTTAAGGTTATTTATTTGGGATTTTTCTTGTTTGTTAAGGTGAGCTTGTATTGCTATGAATTTCCCTCTCAGGACTGCTTTTGTGCATCCCATATGAGTTGGTATGGTGTATTTTCCTTTTCATTTGTCTCCAGATAGCTTTTGATTTCTCCTTTAATTTCATCAACGACCCATTGGTTGTTCAGTAGCATGTTGTTTAGTCTCCACATCCTTGTCCCTTTCCTAGTTTTTTCCTTGCAGTTGATTTCTAGTTTCACAGCATTATGATCAGAAAAGATGCTTGTAATGATTTCAATCTTCTTAAATTTATAGAGGTTTGCCTTGTTTCCTAATATATGGTCTATCCTTGAGAATGGTCCATGTGCACTTGAGAAGAATGTGTACTCTGCTTTTTTTGGGTGGAGTGCTCTGTATCTTTCTATTAAGTCCATTGCATCTAGTTTTTCGTTTAAGTCCATTATTTCCTTATTGACTTTTTGTCTGGATGATCTATCCATTGATGTAAGGGGGGTGTTAAGATCCCCTACTATTATTGTGTTATTGTTAATATCTCCTTTAAGGTTTTTTAGCAGTTGTTTTATGTACTTCGGTGCTCCTGTGTTGGGTGCATAGATATTTATAAGTGTTATGTCTTCTTGGTGAAATATCCCTTTTATCATTATATATTGCCCTTCTTTGTCTCTCATTACCTTTTTTATCTTGAAGTCTACTTTGTCTGATATAAGTATGGCTACTCCTGCTTTCTTTTGTTTGCCATTAGCTTGGAGTATTGTTTTCCATCCTTTTATTTTGAGTCTGTGTTTGTCTTTAGAGCTGAGATGTGTTTCCTGGAGGCAGCAGATTGTTGGATCTTGGTTTTTAATCCATCCTGCCACTCTGTGTCTTTTGATTGGAGAATTCAATCCATTTACATTTAGAGTGATTATTGATATAAGAGGGTTTAATGTTGCTATTTTATTGTTCATCTTCTGGTTCTTTTGCATTTCCTTTGTTTCTTGTCCCTTGTGTTTCGGACTGCAAATTCAATTTGGTATTTCTGCATGCTCATTCTCTTGGTTTTCTCTTTATTTGTCATGTGTGGTTCTCTTCTGGTTGTTTGTTTAGTGGTTACCGTGCGGTCTATATAAGCGATCTTCTGGATAAGAAAGTACATTTTCAGATGCCTCCTTTTTCCTGAGGCTGGGTCAGTTCAATCCCTTACCTCTTCCCCTCCTTATTTGTTATCTCTTTATTCCAGATTGTGTCATGAGTTTGTGTTTCCAGTGATGAGCTTGAATTAATTTTTGATGTTATCCAACTGTATTTTGTTCTGGTTTAGTCTCCTTGCTTTTCTCCTTGCTGAAATCTTTGTATCCCCTTTCTCATTTGTTTTTTTTCAGGCCTAAGGGCCTTCTTGAGCATTTCTTGTAGTGGGGGTCTTGTGGTGACGAACTCTCTTAGCTTTTGTTTATCAGGGAGAGTTATTATTTCTCCATCGTATTTGAAGGATATTTTTGCTGGATAAAGTATTCTCGGCTGAAGGTTTTTGTCTTTCATGATTTTGAATATATCATTCCAGTCTCTCCTAGCCTGTAGAGTTTCTGTCGAGAAATCAGCTGACAGCCTGATGGGGTTTCGTTTGTATGTTATTTTGGTTTTTTCTTTAGCTGCCTTCAATATTATTTCCTTGTCACGGGTATTCTTCAAGTTTGCTACTATGTGGCGAGATGATTTTTTATTCCTGTTTATATATTTAGGTGATCTATTGATTTCATTCACTGTTATTTCCCTCTCGTTCCCTAGGTTGGGGAAGTTCTCAGCTATTATTTCTTTGAACAAACTCTCTGCTCCTTTTTCTCTTTCTTCTCCTTCTGGAATACCTATTATCCTTATGTTGCTTTTTCTCATTGAGTCTGATATTTCTCGAAGAATTTCTTCATTTCTTTTTAGTCTTAGCTCTCTCTCCTCCTCTACCAGGAGCATTTCTGTGTGGCTATCCTCAATAGTGCTAATTCGTTCCTCCATATTGTCAGTTCTGCTCTTTAAAGACTCCATTTTTTCCACTATCTCGTTGATTTTGTTTTTCATCTCCAATAATTCTGATTGGTTTTTCTTTAGGGTTTCAATCTCTTTTGTGACATAATCCCTGAATTCGTTGATTTGTTTCTGTGTGTTCTCTTGTATTTCGTTGAGCTTGTTTATGATAGCTATTTTGAATTCTCTGTCATTCAGGTTATCAAATTCTGTGCCTTCAGGGTTGGTTTCTGGGTGTTTGTCATTTTCCTTTTGGTCTGTAGCCCTGACATATTTTCGCAAGTATCCGACGGGGACGGCTTTATTTTTACCCCTCATGATTAAAGTTAGTCCTGCAGTTTCCCCCTGCTGCCACAGATGGAGATTGCGAGCGGTTTGCTCTGAGGCGGCTGCAGCCCCGGGAGGGATTATGCTGAAACGCCGGGTGTGTGGGGGGAGGGGTCCTCTCTTTCTCCTGCTTGACCCGGGGGTTTCCTTTCTGGCTCTCTTAGGGTGTTTGCTACACTCCCTAAGCAGTCCGTCGTCGCTTCCCAGTGGGGATCTCGTGACAGTCTGTGAGAGCACCTGGATGGCGATAGTTTTCCCCGCTGTGGGCCGCCCCTCCCCCCTCTGTCCGCGAACCGCGCTGTTTTTGCCGATCGATTGGGGAGGGGGAGTACAACCTCCTACCTCTCCTCCCGTCCTCCTGGGCTTCCCGCGCCTCCACCATCTGATGTATGGCAGCAGGGGTTTCTCAGAAGTCCTTCGTAGTGTTTGATTGAGCTCTGTTGGAATGTGAATGATGTTTTCGTTGTGTCGTAGGGGGCAGAGATTCAAAGAGGGAATCTCACTCCGCCATGATGCTGACGTCACTTGCAGTATTATTTTTAATAGTATTTCTGTCTGTATTCCTCAGATTATTTTAAGCAGATTGATTTTTCCATTTAAATAACATCTCCAATTTCCACCTTTTACAAAACGGGGAGTCAACCAGCTTATTGTTCTTTCCAACTTTTCCATCTTCTCCTCCTATTTTTATTTAGTTGTATTATTTTCTAAATTGTCAAAGATTATATCATTTACATTATCTTTTGTCACATTTATCCTCACCAAAAGATTCTTCTTACCTCTAAGATTACTTATATCCAATGTTAACGTCCAGTGTGTTGCTGAAGATGTCATCGTTTGGTGGCTGCAGTTTGTCTTAAAGACATCTGCAACCCACGTTCATTGCAGCATCATTCACAACAGCCGAGACATGGAAACAACCTAAGTGTCTGTCAACACGTGAACAGATAAAAAATAGGTGGTGTGTATATATATATATACATATACAATGAGATTTTTTTAAACTATAAAAAACGAAGGCAACCCTGATATTTGTGAAAACATGGATGAACCTTAAGGTCATGATGCCGAGTGAAATGTCAGCAGAGAAAGATAAATACTGCATGACCTCATTTCTGTGTGGAGTCTAAAAACGTTGAATTTATAGAAACAGAAGGTTGATTGGTGATTACCAGAGCTGGGGGCGAGGGAAGCGGTTAGATATTGATCAAAAGGTGCACGCTTTTGGGTAGATCTTAAATGTTCTCATATCCCCCTCCCAAAAAGGGTAACTATGTGAGGTGAGGGATGTGTTAAATAACCTTATCGGGGTAATCATTTCACAATATATACATATACCAAACCACCATGTTGTACACGTTAAACGTACACAACGTTATTTGTCAATTATATCTCAATAAAGCTGGGAAAAAGTAAATTGTAATTTCTGGTGAAGGGAAAGAAGGGCCAGGAGAATTTTACAGGTTTCTCTGCTCCAGGCCTCTGCCTTTTATTTCTAACATGAGGGGCAGTTTCTTTAAAATCTCTTTTGCCTCTCAAACATTATCAGTTCGGGAGTGTTTCTACAGCCAGCTCTGAGCAATGCAAGTCCTTCACCTGAAACCAATATTACAGCGTGGAGCCCCTGCTTCTTAAATGCTCCCTTGATTGTAGCAGGTGCTGCTTTTTTGAGATTTCTCTTTTGTGCCCCACACCCTACTCCCCTCTGATACTTCGTTGCTGTATCTATCTGCTTTCCCCAATGAAACAGTGGAGATTGATCTTTCTCCTATTTGCAGATTTTCCACTCAGAGTGGGTACTTGGTTCTGGGAATGGATATGTCCATCAGACTTCTGCCTTTACTAGACCTGCTCCACTTTCTCAGTCATTCTCTTCTGTAGGGCCACAACATTGAAGCTTCCCACGAACGTTCTGGATTATCAACTGCTTTAGTCTACAGCAATATACATTTGTGGGGTTTGCTCTCTTCTATTTCACTGAAAAGTTTTTTGTAGTGATGTTTTTTTCCTGGTTATTATTTATGATTTCAAGCATGAAAAGTGAGAAGATTTGGACCCAGGCTTCAGCTATGTTTCTAGCATATGGTTATTTGTATATGGATGAGTTAATAACAATAGCAAAAGTTGCAATGTTGGGACAGTGGAAAGTAATGAATGAAAATAAATGAAGAAGATTCAAGAGAAATAAGTGTATTGAATGGATGATTACAAGCCAAAATGAAGTAAAAACAATATCACATAATTCAAGAAAATTAGCACAGTTTTATTTCATATCTGTTGATTTATCTTTCACTTTTTCTTGATAAAAGAATTCAGAGGTTTATATACTGTAAAGTTAAATAATTATTGTGAGATTGTTTAATCTTGGTAGCCTTCATTAGAAAGTTGGCTTCAAGAAAGCAGAGGCTTCTTCTCTTCCTCCTTCCCTTCTGTTCTTTTCTTCCTTTCTTTCTTTGTTCTTTCCTTCCTTTCTTTTTATTAAATAACATTTCTCCGGCAGTAATGTGTTGCTTTAATGAATAAATACATAAATGAATAAAAATATAAAGTGTAGTGACATATCAAATTTACAGGATTCCAAGCCAGACAGTGCTTTTTTAGTTCTTGTATTATGCCTAATTATTCTTCAGCTTGGGATCTTTGAACATACTACTCCTTTAGCCTGGAACATTTTCCTCACACTATACATGGTCCTCTCTTTTTAAGCCTTCAAGTCTTAACTTCAGTGACACCTCCCCATAGAGCTATTTTCTGATCATCCTTTCCAAATATAAGCTCCTGGCCCCTTGTCAATCTATTCAACATGTTATTACTAGAGCCTAGCAGAATTTAGAAATATGATTAGCAATAACTCCTATTTGTTATTCATGTTGAAAAAACAACTCATAAAGTCACCAGAATTGTAAAAGCAGGACAATAAAATTATGCATATATTGTATGGATTCATAGTTATCTTTGAGTGGTATATTTTAAAAGGTAATATATTGCCACTTTTGAAGTTGTTTATACAAATTTGGTGAATATTGCTGAATATTTTACTGTAGCATTTCTACTTTATTATTCTACTTTAATATTTTGATTTCCTTTACTCTAGAAACTACTCCACAATATATCCCCTGAGTTAAGTTTTAGCAAAGGGTAAGTCACATGCTAGATTTACACACTTCATAAATTTAGTCTTTAATGTATTTTACATGTGATTTACTAAAGAAGTGTATGAGTAATGCCAGTAATGTCATTAAATATGCAATATTTAATCAATAGAACACTTAAAAATAAAAGATAAATGCAAATCTGATGTTACACTCCACAATTTATTCAGTAATTCATTCAGAGTATATAAATTTTTATGGAAAATAACCCTCAGAGAAGAAATAAAAAGAAGCTGATTCAATAAGAAATATTTTCTTTATGCAATACTGTCTGGATCTTTCACTATGATTTGAAATAATTTTAATATCAATTTTAAAGAAAAAACAACTTGGAAAATATATTGAATGCCATAATAGTTGAAAGGATAATCTACGGTCTTGAACAGGTTAAATTCAATGTATTGTTATGAACTAAAACAGAAATATTACTATGAAGGTAGTATTTTACTAAAATATGTGCATTAAAACATCAAAGTAACCAAATGCACATGGGAGAACTAGATTGGTTTTCAGGACAAGTATGTTTTAGTTCTTCTTATTAATGTTTTAATGGGTTTCTTTTCTTATAGTATTATATTACTGAGTATATGGGGATGAAATGTGAATGATAAATGATAAAATCCACACACATTCATTCAAATGAAAAGTAATTTCAGTGCAACTGTCCAAAAGACTCTAAATTCCATGATAAACTAACCAATATGCTTCAGGAAAAGAGAGATACGAAAACCCTAAAGGTGTAAGCGTTGAGATATTCGGCCCTTTATTCACATAGTTTCCTGTCACCATCAATCATCTAGAAGCAGCCGAGTCACAATTCTAAATCTCTGGGAAGAAAGTCCTATTGGACCAAATGCCCAAATGTGCTAGAAGCAAATTCTCTAAGAAAGCGGTTTTCCTTTGACATTTAGATCATTCCATGATTTTTTCCAAAATTGGTTTTTGTTAATGGTATAAAATGACCTGGTTACATGTTTTTCTCTATAACAAAAACAATTGAATACTTTTAAATACTCCACCTTTTACTCACTAATTTACCCTGATAACTCTGTCCATATATGTTCTGTTTCTAGGCTGTATTCCATGAGTCTGTTTATATAATACCTATACCAAGATTATATTTTCTTAATT